>CM068297.1:10072180-11272180 GCA_034768395.1 Linum lewisii
TTTTGGAGTATTAAAGGGCCCCCTAAAGGGAGAATCGGAGGTCCTTGGTGGGGGTCTTTCCATTTGGAGAGGAAATTAGAGAGGAAAATTAGAGGGAGTTGTATGAAATTAAATGTATTATCCCCAATATAACTTTCTTTGTTGTTAATTTTAGAGTTGCTGTCATAATTTTTTTTTTTTATGAATGGTTGTAAATATAAAATAAAAAAAATCGAGTCTGTCTATACAAAGAGACACCCCCCAAAAACCCCCCAAACAAACCCCCCACAAAATTTCCCTATACTTTTACAAGGAAATTAGTCAGGCCCCCCCCGGGTTGGGTAATCGGGAAGGAAACCCGGGGTCTTAAATTGGCCCAAAAGACGCTTGGTGAAATTTTAAACGGGGGGCCGTTTTTAAGGGGTAAAAGGGGGTTTTCGCACCCCCAAATAAATGAGCGGGAAAACAGACGTGTGTATTGTAATGTGCAGCATGGGCAACGTGCAGCCGTGCGTCGCGTCTTTCAATGGTTACTTTTCAACTTTTATAAAACTTTAGGTTTTCAGGAGGGGTAGGTTCGAAATTATTTCTCTGCACCCCGCTTTTACCTCTTTAAAAATTTCCCCTTCCCCTTTCCGTAATAGAAACAAAGGCATCTTTGGGTCATCAAATTTTTTTTAACATTTTTATAAAAAACAGAGTCTGTAACAAAAGAAAAGGGAATTAAAATTTTTTGAAATGGAAGGGCAGGATGGCAAACAATTGCGGGCAACAAGTCCCGGGGCGTACAAAAAGGGGTGCACCCCGCGGGATGCGCCAATGGGGATGCTGCACCCCCATCGGAAAAATTGGTGGAAAAAGGGGGTTAGGGTTTTTTAAACACCTTAATGTAACAAATTTAAGTAGGAAACTGTTTGGGTTAATCACTTCGATTTTAAAAACCATCCACTGTGGGCCCCGGTCCCCAGACCCCCCTGACCGAGGATCATTTAAAAGGTATATCATTCCCAAGGGGTAGCACGTTTTCGCTTTTGGGGAACTACCCTACGGAAGAGGTGAGAGCGGGACCCGCCTCGGGATTCAGGAGGTAAGGGAATCATGTCTTGGGGTGTGCTCGAACTCGGTCGATAAAACGACGCGAGAAGTGGGTTCTCGTTGTTTTATTTGGGTTTTTTGCTGGGAAATATGTTCCACCCAAAATCCACCCAGAAGGTCCGCATCAATACTTGGGTGTTATATTCGGTCGAAGCACAAAAGGTTCGAAGAGTACAACTGGTGCGCGTTCTTGTTGGAGGTTTACCGTCAAGTAGAGACGGACGGACAAAGGATACATCGAGGCAGATATGTGTCTACTTATGGTTAGATTTAAATAAGTGTTACTTATTATGGAGGAAAATATTACGTTTAAGTTGTTTAGTACAAAGTATTCTGTTTTGTCTTTCGTCTTGTTTGTTTGGAAAAAACAGTTGTTCTATTTGACAGGGTGGGACTAGTCGGTGACTCAGTCCGAGAATCAGACCTACGGTCATTAACTGGACCCAGAGGGTGTCAATCCCAGACTTCAAGGTTGGAGGCGAACGGGGGTTTGAGCACAGGCCCATTATTCAATGGAACCAGAGGAAGAGGAAGCTACAGCAATTGGATCCCGAGTCGTCAATGCCGACATTGGGCCCATTTACTTGACGAGGACGACAGCCCTGTCAATGTAAATGCACCTGGGAAGCCATGGTTGGAAAAGGGTCAGTTGGTGCTTTTACAAGGGAGAATGAGAAAAGGGAAAGAGCTGAGAAGAATAAGAAGCAGGAAGCAAGGGCTAAGTCGAGGCTTAATCCTGAGGATATTACCCATCAGCCCTGCCATTCACCAGACTAGGACATCGATCATATGTCCCTGGACGAGGTATAAACTATATAAAACAGGTATTCGGATAAATGGTAACTGGTAAGTGTTACGAATTACGGGGTCAAACATTGTCCGTAACAAATTATGGGGATGTTCCCGTAATACTTTTAATAAATTTGTAATATTTTTTTTTCACTTTGTAAACCTTCTCCCCTTTTCACGTGATACTTATGTATTTTTAATTTCCTCATACAGGTAGAGGAGAGGAGGGAATGGTTTAATACCTACATCCATTTCCACAGGGGTTCACTTGCCCCTTTTTGGATATGAGCAGCAATGTGATGAGCTCGCAGGTGATCCAGAGCGAGCTTATCTGGTGAGCGTCGAATGATACTGAGGATCTCGTTTGGCAAAATCACAGATCCCAAAAACAAAGATGCTTTACCCCCAAGATGGAGTCTAGTAAGAAGAGAAGAAGGTACCGATGCGGCTATCCATAAGGGAGCTCCGGTCAAGGTATCTTCCCCCCCATAAGTCTGGACAAAAAGAGGAAAAGGGTTGACCAACAGGTGGTCCCGGTTGGTTGGGGGTATCGGGGGTGAGCACCGCTTGCAAAAGCAGCAGAAGTCACAAGGAATGTTTGGCCAATTAGCCAGGCGATGCCCTAAATTCCCCAAGGAGGGGTGCCAAGAAGGAGGTGCCAAGGAAGGAGGTTCAAGGAGGGGGTTGCCATTGCAGGGGGGGCAAGGGGAGGATAATGCCAAGGAAGGGGGGGACACTTAGGACGTCAAAACCTGATGGAGGGAGAAGGTGGTTCAGGGGAGAAGTCGCAAAGGGGCAGGAAAATTTGAGGAAACCAGGGCAAAGGTGGAGATAAGGAGGGAAAAAGCCCAAGGTGAAATTTTTTTATTTAACCTTGCAGTTGATTTGGCAAGTCTATTGTCGAAGGGACAGTGTGAGGAAAAGGAGAGTTTTCTCAGCAGCAAGATGATTTCCAATTTTGTTCTCCTAGAGACAAGCTGAAGAAGTCGGAAAAGGTAGTTTTGGGGGTATAGTTGAAAACAAAAATCTCGTATAGGTTTATGCACTTTTTTTGTTATATGTTTAAATATTTTGTTATACCTTTTTTTACCGCCTTGTTTGGTACATGGGTGTTTGTATATGTTGGGACAAATGTGGGTCCGCCCACATGGGGGGGTTAATGGACAAATTAATTAATTGATTAAAGTGTAATTTTAACAAACATTAATGTTTTTTCATTGTTAAACTTATGCTTAAATTAAGATTGTAAATTTTTTATATTTTTTTGTTCACAGATGAAATGAATAAGAACTTAAGGTCAGATCAAAGAGGGCCAAGGCGAAGTCCAAGTATGTGAAGTTTACGAAGCGCAAAAATATACAAAAAAATTAAGAACTAGAGGGGGTTGGAAAAGAATTGAACAAACGCCAGAGGTACTTACTCTCGTAATACATGTTAATTTCTTTCGTAATTGATTTCTAAAAACATTCGTGTACCTTTTTGGAAACGCAGACCAAAATGATAAAGTATTCCCGGACCTGTCACGCAGGAAATGGTGGTTTTGTTGGATAAAATCGAGATACAACACTAATGTATGGGCTGACCGAGAGGTGCAGGCGTCACAATGTAATGTGGAATAATGATTGGACCAGTGAGTTATAATTTAATTTTTTTATCATTTTTTATAAATAAGGGAATGTAATACTTTTCTCTTTGTACTTTTTAAAATGGGTTTGCATGTTTATGTCATCCAGGGAAGAAGTTCTTTTCTATAGCCAACTTGATATGGAAGGTTTATCGGGAAAAAGTTTTTTTGCCATGCGGGCCCGGGCACATGTTGTCAAATTTTTTTTTGACACGTATGAACGTGCCCCAAATATTTTTTCAAGCAAAAGGGGTTTTGTGATAGGTTCCTTTTTGGGTGGAGTGGCTGTAGTGTTCTGTTATTTTATGTGTTCTGTTAAATAAGTACGGAAATAAAAACTTGAACCCTTAATATTGGTGCGTTTTTGCCCCTTTTCCCCAATGTGCAGCAAAAGGCATTTGCCCTACCTGAAGTCAAGAATACATTAAAGGGAAGGATTGGGACTCCGTTTATGTTTTGGGGGAAATTTTTTGACTACGTAAGTATTACTATTTATTAAAAAACCTTTATTTTCGGTATAACATGTTTGAACATTCCGTAACTGTTTTATGGTTTACGTTAACGAAAACCGACATTTTTCGTGCCCACTTTCTGCAGGGGGTTCTTTCCCTATGTGTCCCGAAGAAAACTTTGTTTGTGTTCTGTGTTAATCTAAAGAACCGGGGGTGGTGATATCTGGATCGTTAGGCCCGTGCAGTAGTCAGGTTTATACATGCGGACATCAAGGACATCATGGACTTGGCGAACAATCTAACCCCCCTGTTGTTCGGATCTTCCACCGGAGCAATCGATGTCAATAAAGGGTTACCATCCCGGGTATAAGGCCAGCCAGATAACACTTCCTGTGGCATTTTTTTGCGTTGAACTGGTTGGAGACTTTGGAAGGAGGGGTCACGTCTGAGATCTTAAGTTGGTCAAAATCCAGTGGTGATTGAGAGGAGGGAGGCAGAAGTTTGTTATTTTTTTGAAAATTTTCCCCCTTTTCAACGTTATTGGTGATGAGTGCTGAGGAAGGATAGAGGAATTTTGGCGATTTTAAGGGGGATAGGGGGGGGGGGTGGGGGAAGGGGTTTGAGGGAAAACAAACCTGTTGAAGAAGAGAAGGTGGTTCAGAAGGAGGGTGAAGTCGATTTTTAGCTTTAATACCCTCACGGTGATACGTAACATATGAGTTACGCACTCAGAGTGAAAAGTAGTAGTACCTTTCAACTTAAGTCGTTGTACAAAATTTGAATTAAGTAATACATATAATATAATTCGTAAATTCTTTTTCATTCAATTCGTAACAAATATCACCATGTTCATTCCTAATCTCTTCAAAAAATCCAAAACACCATCCTTTTTTGCTTACTGAGTTCCACCATTATTTCTCTTTAACCGTGACCCCTCTTCCCAAAAGTTTGAAACTCGTTTTTAAAGCTATATAACAAGGTCAGTGATGTTATGCCTATATTAAAAACATTAATTACCCAAAATAACTTACAATAAACTTTAATGTTTTTTTAACTGTTGTTCCATCGGGTTTGTTTGGGGGGAGGGTTTTGGGGTTTACAAATTTATCTGATTTAGCTTCATCAGAACGGTGTTAGTTGTTTGCTTGCACCCGGCATGTGCATCTTTTAGCTTTTTGGTTTTGGCATCCCCGATAGAAGGGATTACGGAGTGCTCGTTCGGAGGTTAAACCCGATAAATGTAACAGGGGAGATTGCAGCCCCAGTGTGGGATGAGCTTGGAATTTTTTGTTTTTGGTATTTTGGGATAGAGAAAAGCGGGATTGGACCCCAAAAGAGATTGGTTTAAAGGGTAGTGTGGGGTGTTGGGGTTACCCCAAAGGAGATTGATTTTAAATGTGGTTGTTGGAGTTTTTGCAGTTACCAATAGTTTTGGATGCATTATTAGTGAACAAGGTCTTCCAAAATAATTGTCAGTTTCATTTCGTGCCCACTCGTCCCACTTACCAATTATAATATACCAAAATAAGAATATTCGTACTACTTGGGAAAATTTATTTGTTACACCTTAGACAGAGCACAAACAAGAAAAAAACTCTTAAGTCAAAATCTAGTTCCCAAACCCAGTTCTAAGTTGGCCCTCTAGGGAATCCACTGATTGCGACTTGACTCATCCCCGACTTAGGTTCGTAACTCTTGCATAAAAGGTCCCGGGGGAATATGTTTAGTTGTCGTCCCGGTTGGTAAAGTATAACGAATGGTATAGTCATTCCCGTACGAAGTTAAAATAATGTGTACGAAAATAATACCCTTGGGTATGTATTCCGAATATGGGGTGCATGTTATTTTATGGAGATGAAAGTTAGACTGAAGTTATATTTACCTGTCCCCCGAGATCTCACCGATGTTGGATGAGGTTGACATTTCATATTGTGTATGTGCTAGCTTAGCACGATTTAGGCATGGGGTAGTTGTACATTTGGGCGACTTCCTCGTTTGACTCTGTCCATCTCCATACACCAGACGAACATTTGCATCTCTGACTGTGGTTTTTTGGCAACCCAGAAGAAAGTACGTATGAGCGGAGAATATATCGTCGGGGTTCAACAGAATAGATGTAAGCGGGAAGTTTGCATTTACAGTGGGGGATTAGTGGCGGCATGTTTTTTTCAGATTTGGGGGGGGATTTTCGATATTTTGGGTCTGGAAATGGAATGAGTGAGAAAGTAATTATTTTTAGTAAGCTTTTTTGGTAAATTTATACTTTAATTCTCTGTTGGGTTGTAGACGTTGAAAAGTAAATATTACGAAATATTAGATTTACAGATACGTGTGTAGGATGAATATTTTAACTGTGCATAACTGAAGTATTACGAATTAATGTTTTTACATTGTTTGTTAAAGACGGAGGTCAGTCCCACCCATTCGTGGTTCTGAAAGATTACATTTTTTGTCCTTTCGATGTAGTGCAAGAATGCATTCGGTCCCTTTGAGATATGGGCCTTTTCTTCGGCTTTGAAAGTCTCTGTCGTTGTCTTCAATTTTGTTGGCGCCTGGCAGTGCCCTTCCTTTTGGTGATCGTTTAGGTTGATTGCAGTGCTCATCCTTTTCCCCAGATCAATGATGCACTTATGGCTGTAGTTTGTCTTGGCTGTATCCCCATTAACTTAATAGAAGTTTATGAAGACATGTATTACGTATGTATAAAGTACCAAATTCGTAATTGATAATTATATAAAGGGGAAGTACCGTAGACTTAAGCTTAGCCATCGCAGGTAATTTAATTACTCGGACATTTGGGCAACATCTGGGTGTGAACCTCTGGGATTGTGTCTGCAATGAGAGGCCACCCTTTGCTGTTCGGAAACTACCTATACGAATTTTTGTACAATGTATACTAAAAAAGAAGAGTATATATGACGGATATTGTGACAATATAATACGAAATAATGAGAAAAGTATCACGAGTATGTCAATTAGGTGTGTACCTTTGTAGGATTAATTGTTTAGGTATATGCAGCAGCAAATGATTTCCGTTACTACCCAGCACCCCCTGAATCGTATTATATGTCGCACATCAAGCCTCCATTTCAAACATGTGGCACCACAGACTATGATTGAACAATCCCTTGTGCATGTCACGATTCTTTCATCAGTTCTTGAACCATTAACACCCTGCTTGAACACGTTGAAGGGTCATCACACCTGCATTTGTTTTTTCTTCCAACGCCAGCACGCCGTAGGCTAAAGTTTGTCGTATTCAGACAACCACCTTTTAAAAATTTTTGGGGTGTATTCTTTGGCTAGTTGTTTTGTCAGTTCGCTGTGCTCAAACCGCCCCAACGGAGAAAAAATACATATATTTGTTCGGTATTGAGAATATAGATAGAATATCACGAACAATTTCAAAAGTGTTACGGAATATAAGCAAAATATTACGTTGTTTATAAAGTGTTACGAATTGTTAAAGGATTACGTCTAGTTCACCTATGAACGGTTTCGATGTTTTCATCTTGAAGTCCCGTTTCAATTCTCCCTCTCTTTTGTTCTCCATAGTCGGCTGAACTGCTGAAAAATTCCTCCAAGGAAAGTTTTGGTGCCAGGTAGTGCCTCATGTTACTGTTGCACGTTTCACTTAATTGTGAGCTAGATGCCACAGGTGAATGTGGTGCATCATGCTCTAGACCATTGTGTCCTTTTTGGTAGATCTGAGTGAGCCATGGGTGTCCTTCTGGTTCACGACCAGGGAAGCAATTTTTTTTCAGAAGACCCCAGTGGACATCAAACTCGCCTCAGTGTCAACCCCAACATATGTAGCTAAGTTCAGTACGAATACTGATATCAATAAAGCTGTTACGTTTACACATGGCAGTGTGAAGCATAAAGTGTACGTAAGATGAATTACATACTACGTAGGTGGATAAGTGTTACGGTTTCATTATAAAATAAAACGTATAATGTATGAAATATTACGAAACTAATAAAGTGTTACGTTTTTTTTATATAAGTAAAACGTATTTGTACATAAAACCCCCTTGTGTGGGTACTTGTCAAGAGTGATCCCAAGTTCTCGCACATTATTGAGGATATGGAATGTAAAATAGTCCATGGTATGTAACCGGCATTGGATATATGGCCCTAATACCGGCAGCAATCGCCGCTGCTTGGTCGGTGAAGATATGGTTGGTTTTTCCCCCCCATGCATTTGTCAAACATTTGGAACAACCTTCGAAGGTAGCTGACGTCTCGTCAAACAAAAGAGCAGCACCGAATATCACCATCTCTCTATGGTGGTTGTACCCGACGAATAAGCTGTTAGTTACACATGGCAGTGTGAAAAATTTTAAAAAGGAAAAAGTAACACGTAAGATAAATTATAATACGAAGGAAGTCCTATATATTAGTAGGTTAAAGTAAGGTATTACGTAAGATAATTGTCGAAGGGATATACGAAATGCTTTAAAAGGTATACGAAGGAAGTCATATTTATTACGTAGTACAAGGTAAGGTATTACGTAAGATAATTGTTTCTTTTTGGGTTTACTTTATGTAAAAGGGTAAAGTGTTACGTCTTTTAAGCTTAAGTAAAACGAATGTTTTTTTAAATATTACGAAGGTTAATAAAGTGTTACGTGTTTATAGATTAATGAAAAGTATTCCATATAATATATTACGGATTAGAGAGTATTACCTAAGGGCCTGTAGTCTTTGTTTGTTCTGTAAGTGGTGTCGAAACTGATTGAGTCCCCAAACACCAGAAAATTCTTCAGCATCCTATTGTCAGCCCAAAAGACACTCAAGATTTCATTGCAGTTGTCTTCCTGAAGCTCATAGAAGAAATTTTTTTCCTCTCTTGCTCGAACTCTAAAATAGCGCTGCAGTGATGATCCTTCAGCGGTGCTCAATGCAGAATTGGTCTTTCCCTGTTGTGGTTTCGGAGATCTTCGTATAAGAAACCCACATGTTTGGCCCCCTGCCATTTGCCCTTATGTCGAATGATTTCCGGGAAAGTCACCCCAGCCAGTTTGTGTATGAGGGCAAGATGTGCATTTGTTCGGGTCACACTTCTGTTTGACCGGAAAAGATGAGCATATTTTTCTGGGAGCAATTCATCGGTGCATGAGTTTTTATCCAGTCGTATATGTAATACTTTTTGAGAGATTTGTCCATTTCTATTTTTATTTCTGCCTCACAACCTAGTCGTTCATCGGTCTAGTCCGCTTATTGTTTGTCTTCTTTTTCTTTTTTGGCCTATCGTGCGTGCAAACGAACCTAAGGTATTGACATGGGGGGTCTACAGCTAAGACCATGGGATCTCCATCGGGGGCTGTTTCATCAAGAGTCGGAGTTGATTTATATTTTTTCTGGTACCTTATTCTGACACCAAAACCAGCAAGATGAGCGTAATCCTCGTAGAATGAAACGCTTCATTGCATGTTGTCAAACATTGGGAGCGCGTCTCCTACGAATGTGAGGTTAAAATGTATCGCAGGTTAAAAGATGTTACGAGATAAAGAAATAAATACAACGTACAGACAGCGAATTATATACGAAAAGCTTTAAAAAGGCATACGAAGGAGTCATGTATATTTACGTAGTACAAGGTAAGGTATTACGTAAGATAATTGTCGAAGGGATATACGAAATGCTTTAAAAAGGTATACGAAGGAAGTCATATATATTACGTAGTACAAGGTAAGGTATTACGTAAGATAATTGTCGAAGGGAGATAACGAAATGCTTTAAAAAGGTATACGAAGGAAGTCATATATATTACGTAGTACAAGGTAAGGTATTACGTAAGATAATTGTCGAAGGGAGATACGAAATGCTTTAAAAAGGTATACGAAGGAAGTCATATATATTACGTAGTACAAAGTAAGGTATTACGTAAGATAATTGTTATTACTTTTGGTGCAACGAAATTATGTACAAAGTTTTTTCATATACGTGTAACTGACCGGATCAGCCACTATATTCAACTCCATTCCCTCGTTCAAATCCAACGTTGTTAAGATTCTCCTGCAATACAACGTATTAATTAATACGAAACATTAAACAATATATTTTTACGAATGAACGTATAAAATGTCAAGTAATACATGCACGAGGTACGGACGTTTCACATGTACGTAGTGCAAAACGTGGGGAAAATGTGTTACCAAGTACACGGAAGTATGAATATTACGAAAGATAATAGAATGTAGTACGAATCTTTCAGGATATATCATACGATCGAACGTAGTAAATGTAACGTAAACAGTACCTGCACAAGGTACCAACATTTCATTTAGATCAATAGGCGTATTTCTGGATCCCCCCTCGATTCCTGCATTTATTCAGAATGTATTTTAACCATGTAAACGTGTGGAAAGTGTACACCGGAAAACGTAAAAACGTAAAGAATGCATTACGTGCGAAAATGTAAACGTTGTGCAAAATGTTACGAAAGAGACGTATGGCCAGGAAACATATTACGAATGGAAAAAAACATTACGAATGCTTATACAAATGCGTGCTGTATTACGAAATAACTAGATTACCTTCACGTGCCAGTGACATTTTGTTACGGGAGAGAGAAGTGAGGAGCGAGAAATTGTAGGCGGAAAGAGACGTAAGGCCAGGAAACATATTACGAATGGAAAAAAAACATTACGAATGCTTAATACAAATGCGTGGGTGTATTACGAAATAACTAGATTACCTTCACGTGCCAGTGACATTTTGTTACGGAGAGAGAGAAGTGAGGAGCGAGAAATTGTAGGCGAGAGAATTTTGGAGCGAGAAAATTACGAATTTTAATTCGCCGGGAACTGCTTTTTATAGGGTTCTAATTTTCTTCCTCCTGTCAAATCACAAATTTAAAATTTCAAATCACGCGCGAAAATATTTTCGAATCAGGAAATGACCGAAATAACCCTCGCGCGTTACATTTCCCGTCACCGTACGATTCATCGGACGGCTCCTATTGCGTTCAGCACGGTGCTGAATACACTATTCAGCATAATACTATTAGCCTTTCACAACCTGCAACAAAACGTAGGAATAGAACATAGGCATTTGGCCACCACAAAAACAAACCCCCTACTGCTAACCAACAATCCAAACAAAGCAGCTCCATCAAACCTCTCCAACAAAAAAGAAACAGCCCCCTGCCACTCCACCCTCAAAGCCAAAAGAAGAAAAAACAGCATAAAAACCAAAAACAACAGAAATTCAGCCTGGGTCAATAGTCACCCGCCACAGCTCCATGTTGACTGTTGTAATGTTGTTGGGAATTTGGATTTCTATTTCTTTATTCTTAATTATTTGGTCATTGGTCTTTATCTCTTAATCATTTTAGTCATTGGTAATGGTCAAGGCGTTATTGGATGGAATTCCGAATTTGCCAATTTGGGATTTATGTTTTTCTATAGTGGGTTTTAGTGGGTATCCTGGCCGATCCCATTATATTAATGGGTACCCACTGTTGGGGATTTGATGTGTGAATGAAGGAATGAGCTAAGTGGTGTTGAATACCACATTGCTAATTGATGGGAAAGTGGAGCTAGATATAAGAAATCAAGTCCACTTAGGTTGGTAAAAGGCTTGAGATGGTGATGGGCCCTCGCGCCGTCGTCGTCGCCTCGGATTCGGATTCGGATTTGGTCAAAAGATTTGATTTGATTTAATTCTTTTGCTACCCGACCGATTTGGTTTGACCGGAAAAGTCACCCAGAATTTGTGGTTCAAAATCCAAACCGGAACTTGGTTTTTAAACCGGTTCAGTCACGAACCGACACGAGTCAAACCGGCCAACTGCCAGAAGGTACCCCTTCATTTACTATAAATAGCAAATCAGTCCCTGCACTTTCTCCTACAGATTTCCCCCCTCTCTAAACTTATTCTCTGCACAAAAAACTCTCTGCATTCATTGTTTTCAAAGGAATCGAGTCGTGTGATTGCGCTGTTCGTGGAGTTCGCCGATCACTTGCGTTTGCATCACCACTACGCATGTGAGTATCCGTTTTATCCTAGGAGAATTGATTCCGTTAACCTTGGGTGACGTAGAGGGGAATAACAATTCTTAAGGACAGATCGTGAAGTCGATCGACTCGGATTGTCCTTCTGTTCGCATGCTTGTTGTTGATGTTGTTTTGCAGTTTACGGTACCAATACCCACTACCCGAACGGGTTCGGGCTACGAGATGAGTTTCGAAGCTAATAGGTACCCACTACCCGTTTCTTAATGGGTATGGGTACCCGAGCCCGTCCCATTAGCCAGCCCTAGTCTTTATAAAAAGTTCCATCCTATTCTTTAAGTATCCATAGTGAGTACCCCTCAAATCTTGAAGGACGTGTAGCATCCAACCTTTTCTGACAAGATATTGTCTGCTTTGGGCACATCCCTCACGAGTTTGTTTTTTGGTGTTGGTGGGATTCAAACCCATGACCTCATCCTCTTAAGATCAAACCCCCACCACTACACCCCAAAACGAGTCATGCCAGTTAAGGTTGAACTATTCCACACAGCTCATATATCTTCCCCGTGCTTTGTCAAAGTGGGATTTGCCTAGGATGTCACATACACCCCCCGTAGGGACTCAACGTCCTCGTTGAGGTTTGTCCCACCATCGTTCAACGGGAACGCGGCGAGGCTCTAATACCACTTGTAACATCCCAACCTTTTCTAACAAGATATTGTCCGCTTTGGCCCCAGCCCTCACGAATTTGTTTTTTGGGTGTTGGTGGGATTAGAACTCATGACCTCCTCCTCTCAAGATCAAGCCCCCACCAGTACACCCCAAAACGCGTCATGCCAGTTAAGGTTGAACTATTCCACATAGCCCATGGATCTCCCCCCGTGCTTTGTCGATGTGGGATTTGCCTAGGATGTCACAGGACGATTTTGGGAAATCCATCAGCAAGGAACACAAAGTTCTCTTTACTAGAACTCATTTGTCAGCAAATAGAACTTAACAACAGTAAGAGTGAGAGATACAACATGAGATCGATCACCAGCAATCGTATGACTGTTACTTCTTAGTGACCGGATTTGATAGCACATGATGTATCCTTTCACTCATGATTCCAGACAGTCAGATGAACTGCAGGAGTCCTTGTAATACACTAGATTGCATCAGAACCCTTCTGCTGTGACAAAATGTTTTTTGCTTCAATTTGATTGACATAACGATTGGATGGACACGAGCAAGCGCAAGCAGTCAATGCAGAAAGTAAACGACACAAAGCTTTTTAACGTGATTTGGCAAATGAAGCCTACTCCACGTCCCAAGGGAAGGATTCCCTTGAGATTTTGTTGATTCAAAAGTTCGAATTGATGAGAACCTTGAACCGAGAGTACACCCTTGATTTCTCCTTGAAATCAAACAACTATATCTACCCAGTTCCCCACTGTCGATACTAGCTAAGACTATTCAGTTCTATCTTTGTAACAACACTATATCTCTCTGACTATTACTCTACAAAATCTCACTATACACTCTGAAAAGCACTGCTTCATTAGGCTTGTAGCTGTTTGAGAGTAGAGCATATGTTTTAAATCAGCTAACAACACCAGAATCAGGGATTCAACATTATCAACACAGTTAAACACTTAAATATCATACAACTAGCTGCCTTTACTAGTTCGATATGTCCATAACTACAGTTTTGAAAATTATGATTTGTCACCTCTTATAGCTTAATTAAAATGTGAAGACACAAAGAAATTCAAATTATTTTAACGTCATCAAGTGTGTTAGAAAATGTAATAATATTTGAGATGACTATAAATCATAAAACTATTAATTAACATAGATTTTAGTGAAATGAATATGAGAAAGTAGCATTATTGGAAGCATAATAGTGTAAGTTCAGATTTACGTGTCCTTTCTTGAGGGAAGGAAGGGAGAGGTAAAGGGCAGGGCCTGCACAATAGTCTTAAGACTAATGTTTTCTTTATTTGTGAACATTAGTCTTTCGTTTGTTTATTCACTTACTTTTTTTTTTTTTTTACTATGTATGCTAAGCTGATAAGATAGTTCCACTCATTTGAAGCTTATACTTTTCTAGTCCAATCGGATGTTAAGCTACGCCTAATTTTTTTTATCTCAAATATCTGAATTCTATGATGCGTCTCTATAGGAGTTTTTCCTAGTTGATCACATCCGTTCAATAAAAGTTTCAGCTTGAAAGATTGGTGTGTTAATTGAGAGATAGAAACACCTCACCTGTCCAAATTCCAAAGTGCCTTGTAGTCTTCGTTTGATACCTCACAAGAAGGTGTATTGAAAAGACAACAACAAGTGTTATGTAGCAAGAGGGGTATACGTATTTAGTAAGTGTGAAATAGAGAAGCACCGTGGGCGTACTCTTGAGGACGAATGATGGAGGCTTAGGGGTGAGTGCGAATGAGTATATGTTGCATAAAGTGTTTATTATTAGGTGTTAACTAGGTCATGTCCTGTTCGTGTTGGGATTAAATTCATATTTATAGGTCATTGAGATTTGATCTGCATTGTTATGTGTCGTCGGCAAGTTAGTGACCAAGGTAATAGATGGTTCGACTGAAGGGGTAAGAAGAAGTAAACTCACGAATTGGTTGTGCTCTAAGTGTTCTTAGCTGCAGTACGTAAAAGCCTCATTTGTTGGGAGAGACTTTGTGTTCGTAAGGAGTTCGGTGGTTTAGGGTTCAAAAACCTCAACGAGTTCGATATCACAATGTTGGGTAAGCAGAGGTGAAAGCTATTAACGGAACCCCATACTTTGGTGGCAAGAGTGTTCAAAGCTAAACATTTTCTAGACGTGGACTTTCTTTAAGCTAAACCAGGATACCGGGCAACCTCACAAGATTGCACTTCACGTTGCACTTCATCATTGCATACCACATCAGTCATATCCCCCACCTCACAAGGTGCTTGGGAAAATGAACGGAAGAAGAGGGGTCAGTTACCAAAATGATCACTAGACTTTGACCCAATTAACCCGGCAGTCACTAGATTCGAAAAAATTCTTTAAACGTCACCAGACTTCGACCTCATTATCCAAGCAGTCACTACCGTCTACGGACATCTATGATGCCGTCCAACAGCCTATGTGGACATGCCAAATAGGAGTCCACGTCACACAAGTACGCCTAGCTGGATTATTTTCACCCAAACCAATCTACCCAAGCCGATTCCACCCTAAACTCAATCTAAACCCACATACCCAACCCAAATTACCCAACCCCTTCTCTTTCCACCTCCCTCCTCCTCCTTTCCCCACCTCCACCGCCGACTCCCTCCTCCGACCTCCGCCTTTCCCCACCTCTGGCGTCGTCTCCCTCCTCCGACCTCCGCCGACCAACCTCCTCCTCCCCCCTGCCTTCTCCTCCTTTTCCCTTTTCCTTCCATCTTACCCATTCTCCCAGATCTGCCCTCATTCTCCTCTCTCCTCCTCCCCCTCATTCTCAGACCTGGAGAGGAGGTGTGAGAATCGGGCAGGGGGAACTGAAGGGCTGGAGGCGGCGAGAAATGGCGGCGAGAAATGGCGGCTGGGATGCGGCGACGGCTGGATTAAGGCGGACGGTAGCTGGAGTGAGAGAGGACGGCGGCGGAAAGAGAAACAGAGGATGGCAGAATTAGGTAAGGCCGGCGGCGGGGTTGCTGGCGGCCGATCGGAGGGAGTGGCGGCAGGGGCTTCGACGGCTGGGCTAAGGTGCGGCGGCAGCCAGGGTTGGTCGGCGGCAAGCAGAGAGAGAAGACGTCGGTTGGGGAGGTGGGTCGGGTCGAGTGAGATTGGTTGGGTCGGGTGGGTGGCTGGGTGAGGTGAGGTTGGGTCGGGTTGGGTTGAGTGGTTAGGTGCGTAAGGGTTTGGTTGTCTGAGTCGGCCGGGAATAAAATAGTCTAGCTAGGCGAGCTAGCGTGACGTGACGGACCCTAAATGGTCATATATGGCGTTGCCACGTAAGCCATTTGACGGCAAGATAGATGTCAATGGACGGAATGACCTCCGGGATAATGGGGTCGAAGTCTGGTGATGTTTGCGGAATTTTTTCGAGTTTAGTGACTTCTGGGTTAATTGGGGCAAAGTCCAGTGACCATTTTGGTAACCGACCCAGAAGAAGAGTGATTGGTAAAATGGAGATATTTGGTTAATATTTATGGTATTATCAATACGTTTTTTCGTAAGGGACAACTCATGTGGGGAAAATGATTTAACTATACACGAGTAAAAATTAAGTGTTCGTCCAAATCGAAAGGTTTATCACTCCTTGGCTTGGTAGACAACGAAGTGCATGGCAAGTCACACAATGGGTTGCCGATAGGGCTGTATATGAGCCGAGCCGAGCCGAGCTGTAACCCAGCTCGGGCTCGGCTCGCCAAATTTTGTCTTGGCTCGGGCTCGGGCTCGTTACGAGCTCGGATAGCCCAGCTCAGGCTCGGCTCATTTGTTGTTTTTGGCTCGGATTTGGCTCGTTTAACATTAAACGAGCCAAAACCAAACTAGGCTCGTTTAACATTAAACGAGCCAGACTCGTTTATCATCGTAAACGAGCCGATCTCGAGCTGAGCTCATGATATAAAATATTAACTATTCTAATCAATCATATACCTTCTTTGATTTCTAAAATGATGCAACTCATCAGATATGATAGTTCTTCCATAACATCACTACATAGTACATATAGACAGAATAGAACATTAAATATGTTTGGAAAATCACCAAGTTCTCATTGAATATCCAATTCTACCAGCATACGTAAAATAAAAGCTGCATAAAGAGTATTCAAGGCAAGCAGCTAGGCTTGAATCCACAGTAAACATGGCTGTAGCATAATAGCATGTCAAAATATACTATGAAGTGCATCTGCATCTCCAAATCTGCAAACCTGCATCTGCACCATCCTCTTCATCCTCAACTATGGGTTGTTCCTCCTGTATTATATGGAAATGAGCATTAGAAGAGAGTGATCAGCAGATAGTGTCAAAGCCATGTACAAGAAAAGCTTTAAATAATGAAGTATCAAAGCAATGAACAAGAAAAGCTGCGATAGATCATGTGGAATGAACAAGAAAAGCTGTGATAGATCATGTAAAGCCACAAACTTTTCAGTTGTTTAAATAGGATACTGGACAGATAATGTAGTGTCTATCAGAAGAGACAAATTTATAGATGAGAAGGCTGTTACTTGGACGAGTAAAACAGTGAATCATGTGTCGAGGTAAACTGAGAATCCATGCAACAAGTCAAACAAATACATAACTTGGTTCTTGTAAGAACAATTGACAACATTATCAATCTCAGGAAATCAGAATCAACAGTCATTTACAAATGATCAACCATATATAGACATGAGTTACCATATATAGACATTAAATTCAAAAATATATCAACTCAGAATTCAGAAACCATCAAAATTGACAGCTACACAGGGAATTTGAGTCAGCGTGAAGTCTATAGAATGATAACAGAGGCAAAGGCAATGGCTGAACAGGACAAGAAACGCAAGGAATGACTTTGAGAAATTCATTTATGATGTGAAAGAGTGCATTGAATCTTTTCTACTGTTGCAATTGTTTTCCCATTCAGCTATGCAACGTAATCCATCAATGTAACCATTTCTTTCTTTGCCCTCATTCAGTATAAAGCATAAATGATGACAATCTGCAACTTTAGCTTTACTAATTCACTTCCAAAAGGGTTTCAAGCCAATCCATCATAAGCTGATTCCATTTGGTTTGATTGGGATTTCAATTTAGCTATGATTATAAAACAACCATTTAACAATGAACTTGTATACACCATATTGTCAATCTAATCTAAGTTACATAGTTCTTAAGACAATGTTTCTCGCCCAATAAAATCAAATTAGCAATTGCAACAAAATCAAATTAGCAGCAAAATGGGTTTCAAATTAGCAGAATCGAAGAATTAGCAAGCTAGGGTTGCGACAAAGGAGAAGAAGAAGAACCACTGACCTAGAGTCTGGAACTAGGGTTGGAGTGAGCTTCTATCACCAGCAAACTATAAAATGGCATCACACTGCACCAATGTTGGCTGCAAGAGACAACACCAAAGAAAATCCAGTAAAGAAGAAAAAGAGGAATTTCAGAAAGACTGAGAAGACTGCGACTTGCGACAGAGAAGGATGAGGAGGAGGAGAAGAAGGAGAAGAAGGAGAAGAAGAAGAAGAAGAAGGGAGAAGAAGAAGAAGAAGAAGAAGAACCCTAACCTGGGATTGCGTCTGCGAAGAAGAAGAAGAAGAAAAGACTGAACCGTGAACTGAGAGAATGAGTGTGGTTTTTTTTGGGGTGTGAAAACAATTTCGCGTATTACTAATTTTAGGATGGGAATTAGTCATTAATAATAATTATTGGGAGACTAGAATTATAATTTAAATTTAGAATTATATTAAATAATAGCTCACGAGTTATAATTGAGTCAGCTCGCGAGCTCGTCTCATTTAGCTAACGAGCCTGTTCACGAGCTAGCTCACTTACGACGAGCCGATCTCGCGAACGAGTTTTTTTGAAATAAATAAGAGCCCGAGCCTGAGCAGCTCGCGAGCAGCTCGACTCGTATACAACCCTAGTTGCCGAATTAGACTGTTTGGGGACCGTGAAGAGTCTGATATGAGGATGAGGATGACCGGCCATCCAACAGGTTCCAAATATCTGACACCAAAGCTCTACCATCACGACCAGCAATCAAACGTCTTGAGATTAAAAGTTGTACTTGAGTAGCATCGCCTTCAATGTCCACTTCTGCCCATAAAACAACAAAGAACATAAGCATCACAAACTACGTCTTTGGATCTAGGAGTTTGAATTAATAATTCAAATCCTCATAATCCTTGAATATGAGTCAGACAAGTTGACGAATACAAAATTGTTATTATAACTAAAAACCAACAACAACCATCTTGCATTCTTGCCGGCTCTTCCCATTATTAAACTAACTGAAAAATAATTAATGAAACAACATTAAATAAAAACACACAATTAAGTACAAAACTTTGTCGTTATTACTCCACAAAATTATCGATTCCTTCAAAGAGTATATACTCACTCCCGATGTTCTTAATTAAAACTCACCCAAAAAAAAAAAAACAAACAACCACTCAAGAAGCTCACACAAACTCTGAATCAGTCCTCAATCTGCCGCCCAAATGGCTTCCAATCTCTTCCTATCCTTCCTAACTCTATCAGTTCTCTACATAGCCTACACCTTCCCAAAACACGATCCTCCCCAACCCAAGTCAACCAATTTTGTCGTTTACGTACACGACAAGTTCACCGGCGCCGACGCATCAGCAATCACCGTCGCCGGGAAACAGGGTAAGCCCACCTCTGCCTTCAACATTCTCCAATTCGGGTCGGTCGCTGTGGTGGATGATCCGGTGACAGAGGGACCCACAACAGAGTCGAAAGAAATTGGCAGGGCACAAGGGGTTTACATTAATTCCCAGATTGATGGGAAGGGATTGTATTTGGTGTTCTCGGTGATATTCACCGGCGGCGAGTTTAAAGGGAGCACGTTGGAGATACAAGGGTCTGATGTATTCTCGATGAAGGAGAGGGAGTTTGGGGTAGTTTCAGGGACTGGTTATTTTAGGTTTGTGAAAGGGTATGGGATTATGGAGACTGCGTTTATGGATGTTGCTAATCTTAGTGCCATTATTAAGCTTAATGTAACCGTTAAACATTACTAATACGATGAAGTTTTAATTAGTGTACTATCGACAAAGAGTGAGGGGAATTTTTCATTGCAATTGCGGAATAACTCCCATCCCAATGAGTCTCCTTCAAAAAAGACATGATGACACACATGATCGTTGGTCTAGATGAACCAATTAACCCCAAGGTGGCCACGTTTGTCATTTAAAGAAACACCTCGAGCCCTAGCATCAATAAGCTTCTTGTCGTGGCCCCGCACCACCATACTCGGTACTTGGTGTGTCCGCTCTGATCCAATGCTAACATCAACATTACCCTTGACCATCTTATTGGCTCGGCCACATAATATATAGCAAAATTGTCCATTTACCCACGAACCACACTAAACAGAGTAGCAGGGGAGGAAGCAACACAAGCATTCTTAAACTCTCGGAGTTGGAACTGGAAGCTTTAAAGCATACTGGTTAAGATTGGGAAAATAAAACATTATTCCACGACATCCAAATCCCCCATCAAAAGATAGTAGTAGAGACCATAAACCGCCATGTCAGATAAATATTTGTCATTCGGAAATCCCTTAAGAAAACAAGACCTCTAGAATCCGAACAATAGAAGAGAACCAAGGGGCATCTATAAATAGATGTTTTGGTTCCTCCTTGATGAACTGTAGAATAGCGGTCGATCAAATAACTACCAAGCTGTAAAGCTAGGGTAGATCGTATTCCAGGGGTTTCCTCTACTTCCTTACTCAAAGGTGTTGGCAAAATAATTCAAGGTTAAACACGTTGTGCGTGGTGTGAGTTCCACGTCTTCTATACTAAAAAGCAAAGATAAATTGAAATGAAATTAAAGCAAAGAAAGATTGAAGATTGATTGATTAACTAGAAAGATGACAGACAAGCTTAGACTTCGAATCCCCCTTAGATTACCAGAGCAACAGCAGTCAACAGACCACTGATTTTCGATTCTAGTTCATTCAGTTCACAAACACCACCATAACTCCTGACCCTTAGGTTTAAGACTGGCGAACGTTCGCTCTATCCGATCTAGCTACCACGATTAATTAGCCGCCTGGGTACGGTCGCCTCTCGCAACGACTTAACTTAATTGGTGCAAATTCTAATGATTAATGAGTTACTCTTGCAATGGATTAACCCTAATCGGTTCCTACGAAAGACACACTCCAATTATAAGGTTAATTGTTCAACTTGATGTTCTAAAGTAAGGCGAGCGTTCGCTTCTATCCTCAGCTTAACAAGAATAAAATCTAGGTGGCCAAACCAGACAAGAAATAAAGAGAACGAAGAACAAATCAAACATGAAAGATGAAACTGAATGAATTTCGAATCTAATCACCGTCGATCCGTGACCGCTTTAAGCCCTGGGTCACTTAGGGTTCATCTAATCTAAGCTACACGAGTTTAGCTACTCATATCCAATACAGAAGAATCGAAGACAGACAAAGAATACATCTCAGGTAGGGAAGACAGAGAAGAACTGTAAAACCTAATTTCGATGACTCCTGGCAGCTTCAATCTGCTGGATCTTCAACTCCTAACACTGGCTCTCCGAGATGGATTGATGGCGTCACGATCCGTTCCTGGCTCCTCGAACTCTATCCACTCGTTCTCTCCCTTTCTCAGTCTTAGGATTTTTCTCCGTCTTTTTGTGTGTGTGTGATAATGATTCTCCTTTCATTTTTTCGCGTGTTTCAGTATTTATACCTAACCGGCGATTTCTGAATTTCCACTGGGATTTTCGCCGAAAATCCAAGGATATTTTCGGCGAAAATATCTGTTTAAATGTGGCTTCATCCCAGCTGTTTCTTCCGGTTGGTTCTGCTTGGGGTTTTCGCCGAAGATGCTTATGAATTTTCGTCGAAGTCTTCCTCTCGATCGGGTCAGTGGATTCTTCTTTCATTTTCGGCGAAAACCCAAGGGTATTTTCGCCGAAAATATATGTGTAAATGGGGCAGGAACTCTTTTGGGTAGAACGACTTTTCTGGCTGATGCGGGTGTGATTCCTCGGGGTTCCAGTGCCTTAGACACGTCCTTGGCTACCACATTTGATGGCGAACACATGTGCTAACATGAAAATACTAGAAAACCATCAAATAGACCCGAAACGGGCCAAGGTAACACAAATGGCACGAGATAGGGCAATTGATTGAATATTCGTTATTCTACCCTAAAAACTGTGTCTCAAGCAATGAAATGTCGCTTAAATGAGGCTGATAATTACGTTAATTCGAGTGTCATCAAAATACCCCACACTTAAGCTCTTGCTTGTCCTCAAGCAAACTGAATAGAAATGCTCATGTTCACAAATGACAAGATCGATCAAATTGGAGTTCAATCAAATACAATGAATTATTAGACAGCTCGATCCTAGAACAAGAAACCTAACATGCATACAGATCAGCCAAACTGCCTGGTCTCACTAGTAAACTGCACACGACAAGTAATTGTAACCAATTATGCACGAATTTGACATGACCGACCAGACTCCTCACACAGGAATTATTTAGTAAAATGGGAACTCTCACTCTCTGTGTTTAAGGACGTGTTTCTGCTCTCAATCATTCTCTGTCTCTGAATTCTGTCATAAGTTTGCATTTCGGCCACATCTTCACCACTGTGACAACACGAGTATCTAGTCAAGAAGGACTTCCCTGCTAGGACCGTAATGAATTCTACACTACTTGGGTTTATGATGCGATGGATGATGGGTTTTTTTCTTTTCTTTTTCTGACTTTTCTTTTGACTTCATTCTTCCATTTGTAGGGTGAAGAACGTTTACTGAACCAAAACTTTCAACTTTTCTCTTTTTCTTCTTCTTTCCATTTTTTTTTGAAGTTTGCTTCTTCTTTTCTTACTTGTTTTTTTTCTTTGTGCCGATTCTTTCTTTTAGTTGCTAGAGGGGTTTACACGTTTGGACATAATAGCTAAGACCACCTGTTTAATGGCTATAGGCAGGTTACCACAAACCGACTTCCGGTAGGTCAGTCTAGAACTACAACCACATGGGATCAACGGGGAATGAAAGAAATGGGAAATGGCTGTAATGTATTATCGAACCGAAAGAACAGGCCAAGCTCAAGGGTTTAAACCTAATGGATTTATCGTTTGGTAGGCTATCTGGCTAAGTAGCTGAATCTAGGTGCCCCTATCCTTCTAGAACTCGTGTCATCGTGTGGTCTCGAGTAGGTCTCATGCAAATTCTAACTCATTCAACCAAACAGAAAACCACTCAGAAAAGAATTGAAATTGCAAGTTACGTGCAATGGATCAAAAGCTCACAGTTGGTTTGCTAGTCGGATTCAGTCATTTTCATGCAATCAAGGCTACAAACTACAAGTGTGATTTTAAAATTCTGTTCTAACCAGGCAATTCAGTATCAAAGTAGACAAGTTGGTTCTCAAGTTCTAGGTTAAGCAGTCTAAGCATCATTATGAAGGTTTGAACAACAACTTAACCTCAAAAATAAAAAACTAAGCCATTCTATTGCTAGAGAGACTGGACAGGAATCACGAGGCACACAAAGATATAGGCAATCAAGATCATGCATGGTTCTCTAACACCCTACCCCACACTTAGACTGTTCTGTGTCCTCACATGACCAAACTAAAGTAGAGAGAAACGAAGAACCTGGAGGGTGAAGGGCGGTGTAGTGGATGAACGCGGAGATTCCGGAGCGGAGCGGAGTAGCTACTCCAGTTCCTACAAAAACAAAAATAATAAAAAGATCAAAAGGATACTAGGACAAGTGTCCCAGATCCACACGGAATAAAATTGGGGCGAAACCCGAAAAGAAGAAAGAAAAGAAATGGAAAAGGATAGAAACAACCTGATCACTGTTCCGATGGTGGGGGTGGAGGCGGGGAAATGCCAAGTCGCTGCTCTAGCTGTTGTCGCCATGCAGTATCATCTGTGTGTCGGGCGGACTGGTTTGCCATGAATTGCTGGAGAATGGACAAACGCTCGTTCTGAGTCTCCTCATGTACTACTCGGTCCTTCTGCCATTGAAGCGAACCAGCCGAGTAGTCTAGCTGCCACTTCTCAATACGCACCAGCCTCTCATTCATCTTCGCGGTGATTTGCGCTCGCGACGGCGGGCGCTCAACTGACTGGGGAACTCAGTGAGGGAGCAACGTGCAATGCTCAAAATTCGCTGAAAGGTCGATGCCCCGTGCTATGGCGAGCTCAACACCTGTATGCTCAACTGGGACACGAGGAATGTCGGGGCCCTATTTGTCACCGAGCTGGAGATTGTCGATCAGAATTGAAATGAAAGGTCCTCCTGGAAGCTCAGAAGGAAGCTTCTTTGCGGTAGTACGCTTGTGAAAGAATCGTGCAAGCCACCATCCGGGATGCAGGTTGGCATCCGCCTCTACAGCACGGAATAATACGAGCTCCTCCAAAGAAACATGGTGACGGCTCGTCTTGCTGCAATAACACAGAGATTGCACCCAAACATAATGCAAGAATTTAAGGATAGGGTGAAAGATGTCACCGACCGTGGGGTTGACGATGGGTGAGATCTCATCTTCGCAGCAGGCCCATCTCCACACGTCTGGGTAAGGAGCACTCGTGATGGAGTATGTGTCCTGGAAGCCAGCTAATGCTGTATCGAGGTTGACGTGCGGGTCCAGCAGGCGATCGAACTATTGAATGGACTTCTCGTGTAAAACACCACCGAGGCGAAATAATACGAATTTCTGCTCACGTATGGGCTTCGGGGTGAGGCGCCAGAATGAACTCCAGAACTCTTGAAGAGCGACAAGCGGGTAGGGGGAGCCAAGCGGTCAGCACTCGTAAACCGGCTTCATTAAGGGCGGAGTCGATGGTGGAGTGCCAAGCCGGATTGTGCGCCTTGAGACTGTCTAGAGAAAGAACAGCCACTTTAGCTGGAGGGATGTCTTTGATCTTCTGAAAGACTTCTAGCTGGTGCGGCTCAGTGCCGTGATGAAAGGATGTAGGGCCCCATTTGTCGGTGCAGGAATAGATGAGATAGGAGTCACATGGGTTGGTTCATCCTCAGGGATGATGGCCACAGCTGACGAGGTCGGTGCAGCTGGTGCAGGTGGTCGGGAGGCTGGGGTCCGGGTCTGGCGAGTTGAGGATCGCTGCGCTCTATCTGCACTGGTAGTCTTAAAACGTTTGGGAGCCCTGTAAAACACAACTCAGAGAAGACCAGCATTAGATGACAAGAATCTTACCCCACACTTAAGTTTTTTTTTTTTGATGAATTAGAAAGCTTTATTCATCAAAAGGGCAAGTAGAGCTGTACATCAAAGTTACAAAAATCTATTCTATTGAGAGAGCCAAAGCTCTAAATAATCAAATCTATATACTTCTCTATTCTATGTCTATGGGCAAAAATAACCATCTCCTGTTTGATTTCTTCAATGAGATTGGTTGCTGTCATGTCACCTCCATGACGGAACACTCGCCTACACCTTTCAATCCAAACCCTGCATATTGCTATTCTCCACAGCAGCTTCCTGCCATTTAGAATGTCATTGTCCAGTTTCCATCCCTTCATTATCAAGGCAGACTGCCATATGCTCTGCCCTCTGAAATCTGGGAAGAAGCTGTCCATGACTTCTTTAGTATAACAGCAGCTGCCAAAAAGATGATCTATACTTTCATCTTCCTCTTTACACAACATACAGCTAATTTCTACTGCAGAATTCCAGTGCTTAATTCTATCCGCATTCATCAAGTTTCTGTTAACAATTAACCAAGCCACCACTCCCCTTTTTGGGATGGTGATGTGACTTTAATTAGTGCATTTTAAGCTTATGAATGACCTATGATATACCCGTGTTTATTCGTGAAATGACATGACTTTTATGCGTTTATTTGAGATTTTGTGCAAAGTGTCATTTTGTTGTCCGGTTGCCACTTTGGAGCCAAATTCGTGGTCTATTGGAGTTGCCTCTGTGCATTTTCAGGTTATGGCTTCAAAGTACAGATGACAAGGAGCGCATAGGAGCAAACGGGAGGTCATTTGGAGGCCGGACGAGGGAGATTTGAGCCTTGCAAGATCGGGTTTTCTGCAGAGTGCAGGGTGCACGCCGTGCAGATGTGCACGCCGTGCAGGGGTGCACGCCGTGCACTGTGCACGCCGTGCAGGAGTGCACGCCGTGCACTGTCCCCTACACTATAAATACTCTTGTTTTGGCCATTTTGAAAAAAATATATCATATCTCTTGAACCCCAAACACATATCCACGAACCCTCAAACCCTAGAACACGTTTTTGGAGCAATTTGAAGCCATTGGAGCTAGGATTGAAGCCAACAAACCTTGGGAGAAGTGCTTACAAGTGGAGAAGTGAAGATCATCTCAAGGATTCATCCATGGTGTTCTTGGTGACCATTCTTCCTTCTTTTCTCTTTACTCCCTTAGCCATGTGTGGCTGATTTTCTAGGGTTCATCTTGGATGGGTAGATTAGTTGTGCTATGATAGAGGGATGATTGTATAGAACTTGCCATGATTGATCTTGGTTGTATGAGGATGATTCCTAGACTTGTTCTTAATGCCATTTTATGCCATGTTTGCTTGATTTGGTCCATTCATTGTGATTTGATGCATGAGAGTGCTTGGATTGCATAGATTGTAGGTCTAGGGATTGAAGTGAGTGTGTTCTAAGAGATTAGATCATCTTATTTCAACCATTTTCACTTGATTTCTCTCTTGGGCATTTTATCGAACACTTGGTGTGCATGTGGATTTTCATTCAATTGAGTTTGAAAAGGCTTTTTGGTGAATCTCTTAGTGTTAGGGCATTGATATGAGAGTGTTGTGCCTAGCCTTGTGGTCATAGAGTCTTAAGAGAGGGTCTTGTGTCTTGGCATTTCATCAAACACTTAGAATGCATCTTTTTTTCACTTAGCTTGAGAGCGAGAGCCTAAGTTGAGTGGTATTGGGATAGGGATTAGGTGCTACGAGAGTGCATCGAGTCTATAAAAGTGAAATGCATGGTCATCCGAATGCAAACTCGATCTTGATTGACTTGTTTGTTCAATTAGTCATCTTGAGCATGATGAAACTACCCACCAAGAGAGCCCCTTTGTCTTTGATTTGCACCACTTTATTTTTCTTTCTTCCTTTTAGTTTCCTTTAAGTTTTTAGTGTCTATTTCAAATCAAAACTCCTTTCAAATGAATAGACCGTCTACGAGGAATGTGAGTAGAGGCCATTGAGAGAACCCCGTGGAATACGACCTTGGTAAAATCACTTTTATCAAGTTTTTGGCGCCGTTGCCGGGGACACTCTCATTCCTTTGAAAGCACTTAGTAGTGGACCGATCTATTCACTTCCTTCCAATTTAGTTTTTGCTTCCTTTTACTTGTTGTTTGGTTTTGTTATTCCGCATTGTCGTATTACTTGGGTGTATTTGTTGTGCTTGTTTGTAGGTATCTTGTACTAGTGCATGAGGCGTTCAGCTCGTCTTCAAGCACAAATCCAAGGACTAGAACAAGTGCTCAAGTCACCTACCACTTCCCCACCTCCTATAGTTGAAGAAGAAGAAGTTGATCGCATCTCACACCACACTATGTCTCAACACGGGGATGACGATGACCAATCGGTACATTCACACCACACTAATGATGATGATCACTCACAAAGGGGTGCAAGACGTACCTTGGCGGATTATGCTCGTCCTACTCTTGAAGGGGCAGCCTCTAGCATTGTTCGAAGACCCGTCAATGCTAGGAACTTTGAGCTCAAGCCTAATATGATCCAAATGGTTCAAAATGGAGTGGTGTTCAATGGCATTGATGGTGAATGTCCATCTAGGCATCTCAAGGACTTCTTGGAGATTTGTGACACGGTTAAGAATGATCAAGTTCACCCGGATTGCATACGACTCCGACTCTTCCCCTTCTCACTCAAAGGTCGAGCCAAGTCTTGGTTGGAGAACCAACCTAGTAGAACATTCACTACATGGGAGGGCCTAGCCGAAGCTTTCCTTGAAGAATTCTTTCCTCCCTATATGACGGATGCAATCCGAGACCGCATCAACCACTTCATACAACACAAGGGAGAGCTCTTCCATGAGACTTGGAATAGGTTCCAAGCCATTCTTCGGTCTTGTCCTCATCATAACTTCGCCGAATGGAGCTTGGCGGACATCTTTGCTAGGTCCCTTGATTTTGAGAATACAAGGATGATCAACCAAGCCGCCGGAGGTGACTTAAGGATGCTCACTCCCGAAGATGCTCTAGAACTCTTCGCGGAGATGGCCAACAAGACAAGGAGTTGGTCTCGACAACAACCTCCTAAGTCTAAATATGGAAGTGACACGCACTATGACTCTCGGTCCGTAAGTGTTGATGCACCAAAGGATTCATCCACCTATGGGAAGAAGCATAAGTTACCGGGACATCGAGATGAAGATGATCCAATGATCGCTCTCCTTATGTCTAAGATCGACGCCATGGCTTCACAAGTAAGCAACCTAAGCATGCCTAAGCATCCCTCCAAGGTTCAATCATCTCATGTGGGTAATCCACCGGTTGCTTCAGTATTTTGTTGTGAAGGTTGTGGAGGTCAAGGCCACGATGTTAGTGCTTGTCCTTCCGCCACTCCTGAACTTGACCAAGGCGACCTTGAGGAGGTAAGCTTCGCACAAGGTCAAGGTTTCCATGGTAATTTCAGCCCCCAAGGTAACTATCAAGGTAACTATAACCGACCTTGGTACAACAAGTCTAACCAAGGTTACCAAGGCCAAGGGAATCAAGGTAGTGGTTATAGCAAGGGCTACAACCAAGGAAATCAAGGAGGTTATCAAGGTTATAGGGGTTATCAAGGCAACCAATGGTCTCAAGGAAGTAACCTAAACCAAGGGAGCCAAGGGACTCAAGGAGGACCCCAAGGTCAAGGGCACCAAGGGGGAAATCAATGGAATCAAAGTGGACATCCAAGTCAAGGTTTCCAAGGTCCTACCCCACCGGGAATGTACAACCATAGAGGTGAAGGACCACCCGGGTTCAACAAGCCTCCTCAAAATAAGGAGGGTGGTTCTTCAATCTCTCAAGAAGACACCAATGCGGCAATGATCCAACTCATCAAGAATCAACAAGCTTCAATTGCCAATTTGGAGAACCAATTAGGACATATTTCTAAGGCACTCTCGGAGCGACCCTCGGGCACTTTACCTTCCAATACCGAGATCAACCCCAAAGGTCCGGAGCATTGCAAGGTAGTGACCTTGAGAAGTGGAAAACCCTTGCAAGATACAATCTCTACTCCAATTGACTCTACAAAGGTACAAGATCCTAATCTAATGGTTGATGATGATGATATTACTGATCCTCCTTCGGATGAAGTTGAGGTTGAAGTCGAACCTCCCACGGGTAATGTGAACACTAAGGTTGCCAAGGAACCTAGTAAGGCTACATCGAGTACACCACCGGTCTCTCCTCTCGCACCGGTTGTATCTCCATACAAGCCTAAGCCTCCATACCCATCTCGATTGAAGAAGGATGGCCTTGAGAAGGTTTTCAAGAAGTTTGTGGAGCGGATTAGTCAAATGCAATTCTCTCTTCCGTTTCCCGAAGCAATGACTATGATGCCCCAATATGCTAAGTTCATGAAGGAACTCTACACCAACAAGAGAAAGCTACCGGAGACATCTCTAGTCCACCTTAATGAGGAATGCTCCGCCGTTCTCTTCAAAAGTCCACCCAAAAAGCTCAAGGATCCGGGTACCTTTACTATCCCTTGTGCTATTGGTAATATTTCTCTTGCTAATGGTCTTGCGGATCTAGGTGCTAGTATCAATGTCATGCCTTATTGCATATTTGAGAAGCTAGGGTTGTCTAATCTTCGTCCTACTCGTATGTACATTCAACTTGCGGACAAGTCGACCAAGAGTCCTAGGGGAATTGTTGATGATGTGCTAGTCAAAGTAGGCCCTTTTGTGTTCCTAGTTGACTTTGCGGTCATAGATACCGATGATGGGGATGTCTCATTGATATTTGGTAGACCATTCCTAGCTACTTCTCGTGCTTTGATTGATGTGCATGACGGAAAATTGACATTGAGAGTAGGACAAGAGAGTGTCACATTTTGCATAGCCGATGGCATGAAGTTTGCTCACGCACAAGATGATTTAGAGTACTCGTGTGATACTATTGCTTCGGCTAGTGTGTGTAGTATTTCTAACTTCGTGTGTAGAGATTCTTTGGATGTTTGCCTTAGAATGAATGTGCAGGAACATTTAGGCACCCCGGAGTTAAAAGCTCAAGTGGCTTACCTTGATGAAGGGAGAGACAAGTTAGAGGGTGAAACGGTTTTTGTTGCTCTCCCGAAGGTGGAAAGGGTAAAGACCTCCTATGAAGAACCACCTACTCTTGAGCTCAAGCCTCTTCCCGCACATTTGGAGTATGCTTTTCTCATGCCAGATTCTAAGCTACCGGTCATCATCAATTCTGAGCTTCTACCCGAGCAAAAGGACCGTCTAGTGGAGCTCCTCAAGAAGTACATGAGAGCTATTGCGTGGAGCATCTCGGATATTCGAGGTATAAGTCCCACATTTTGCTCACATCGGATCCTTATGGAGGAAGATTTTAAGCCGGTTGTGCAACCACAAAGAAGGCTAAATCCTAACATGAAGGAGGTTGTGAAGAAAGAAGTTATTAAGCTTATGGATGCGGGTATTATCTTTCCTATCTCGGACAGCCCTTGGGTTAGCCCCGTGCAAGTTGTTCCCAAGAAAGGGGGGATCACGGTGGTAGCTAATGACAAGGATGAGCTTATCCCGACAAGGACGATCACCGGGTGGCGTGTTTGCATAGATTATCGTTGACTCAATGATGCCACTAGGAAGGATCACTTCCCTCTACCTTTCATGGATCAAATGCTCGAGCGTCTCTCTGGTCACGAGTACTATTGTTTCTTAGATGGTATGTCCGGGTACTTCCAAATCCCGATCGCCTCGGAGGACATCGAGAAGACCACATTCACATGCCCCTTCGGTACTTTTGCTTATCGACGGATCCCCTTTGGGTTGTGCAATGCTCCCGCCACCTTCCAACGGTGTATGCTTGCCATTTTCGATGATTTTGTGGAAGATATCATGGAAGTGTTCATGGACGACTTCTCGGTTTTTGGGGATTCATTCGACCTATGCTTGAGGAACCTTGAGAAGGTCTTGCGTCGGTGTGAAGAGACCAATCTTGCATTAAGTTGGGAGAAGTGTCATTTCATGGTCAATGAGGGGATTGTTCTTGGTCACAAGATCTCTAAAAAGGGCATTGAGGTTGACAAGGCAAAGTTGGAGACCATCTCTCAACTTCCTCCACCCTCATCCGTGAAAGCCGTGAGAAGCTTCTTGGGGCATGCCGGTTTCTATAGGCGCTTCATCAAAGACTTCTCGAAAATAACTACTCCTATGACTCGGCTTCTTGAGAAGGATGTGGAATTTCGTTTTGATGAAGAGTGCTTGCAAGCTTTTGAACTCCTCAAGGGTAAGCTCACGAATGCCCCTATACTCATTGCTCCGGATTGGTCAAAGTCATTTGAGTTGATGTGTGATGCTAGCGATTACGCCATTGGAGCGGTTCTAGGCCAACGAATCGACAAGAGATTCCACCCAATATACTATGCAAGTAAGACTCTCAATAATGCTCAAAGGAACTACACAACTACGGAGAAAGAGCTCTTGGCCATAGTGTTTGCTTTTGATAAGTTTAGGTCCTACTTGGTACTTTCTCACACTATTGTCTTCACGGACCACCAAGCTTTGAGGTACCTTCTATCTAAGACCGATGCTAAACCAAGGTTGATCCGATGGGTCCTTCTATTGCAAGAGTTTGATATTGAGATTCGAGATAAGAAGGGGTCCGAGAATGTAGCCGCCGACCACTTGTCTCGCTTGGAAGAGGCGGAAATGGTACACAATGGTAATGAAGAGATCAATGACAACTTCCCCGATGAGCTATTATTCACTATAGCAACTTTAGAGTTCAAGGAACCTTGGTTCGCGGATTTGGCTAACTACCTTGCTAGTGGAGACTTGAAGGAGGGCCTCTCCACTCAAGACAAAAGGAAGTTCTTTGCGGATTTGAAGCATTACTATTGGGACGATCCTTTTGTATTTCGAGTTGGCTCGGATGGTATGATTAGAAGATGTGTCACTTATGGAGAATCTAAGGACAACATGCGACATTGCCACTCCGGTCCTATGGGTGGACATCATGGAGCAAATCGCACGGCTCGCAAGGTACTTGAGTCCGGATTCTTTTGGCCTTCGATCTTCCGAGATTGTCAAGACTTTGTCAAGTCTTGCGATGCGTGTCAACGTTCAGGTAACATCTCTTCCCGTAATGAAATGCCTCAAAATGTCTCGTTAGTGGTAGAAATATTTGATATATGGGGTATTGATTTCATGGGACCGTTTCCTACTTCGCATGGTAACAAGTACATATTAGTTGCGGTAGATTACGTGTCTAAATGGGCGGAGGCACAAGCTTTGCCTACCAATGATGCCCGAGTCGTAGGGAAGTTTCTTGTTAAGTTGTTCACTCGTTTTGGTACCCCTCGTGCTATCATTAGTGATCGAGGTACTCATTTTCAAGGGCAATTCGATAGAGTATGCCACCGGTTCGGCGTCACTCATCGGATGTCCACCTCGTATCACCCTCAAACTAGTGGCCAAGCCGAGGTGACCAATAGGGAACTTAAGAGAATCTTAGAGAAGACGGTCGACCAATCACGGAAAGATTGGTCGAAGAAGCTTGATGACGCTCTATGGGCCTACCGCACGGCCTACAAGACCCCTATAGGCACTACTCCCTATAGGATGGTCTATGGCAAAGCATGCCATTTGCCGGTAGAGCTCGAGCACCGAGCTTATTGGGCATTGAAATTTCTAAACCTTGATATGAGTCTCGCAGGAGAAGAGCGTAAGTTTCAGGTACATGAGCTCGAGGAGTATCGCCATCATGCATATGAGAATGCAAAGCTTTACAAGGAGAGGACGAAGCTCATTCATGATTCCCGTTTGAAGCCGGGCAAGGATTTCAAAGTTGGTGATCAGGTTCTCCTATACAACTCTCGGCTCAAGCTCTTTCCCGGGAAATTGAGGTCTCGTTGGTCCGGCCCCTTTACGGTAACTCATGTTTTTCCTTATGGCACCATCGAGGTAATCTCTCCATCCCAAACCGAACCTTTTAAGGTGAATGGCCATAGACTTAAGCATTATGTTGTTAGTGATACTATAGGTGCTGTTGAGGTCTTGTCTTTGGTCGTGCCTTGAGTGTTCTTTGCTTCGTCGAGCTTAAGACGTTAAACAAGCGCTTCTCGGGAGGCAACCCGAGTGTTTTTCATGTCTTTTCTTCTTGATTTGATTGCATGATTGTGTGTTTTTGTGGTGTTCAAGGTCCTTGAGTTGTTGTGGTGTCCTTTGTGGTCTCGTAGGCGTTGAAATTTTGAAGTTCGGGGTCCGTTTTGGGTTGATTTGGCGGTGTTTTGGTCGTTTTTCGTCGAAGTGAAAATTTGATTTTAGGCTGAGGAGGTGCACGCCATGCACCACTGCACGCCGTGCATGATGCACGCCGTGCACCGTGCACGGTTTGGTGCACGGGCTGTCCAGGAGGTGTGGAAAAATTGTTCACCTCCTGGTGCACGCCGTGCACCGCTGCACGCCGTGCATGATGCACGCCGTGCACCGTGCACGGTTGGGTGCACGGGCTGTCCAGGAGGTGTGAAAAATTTCCCCCCTACCCCAAACCAAACCAGCCCGCCCGAACCAACCGACCCACTCACCCGACCCGGCCAACCCACCCAACTAAACCCAACCCCCCCTTATCCCTTTCCCTCCTCACCCCCGACCCCCACCCTCTCACTCTCTCTTTCCCAATCCAGCCGCCGACCACCACACCCGCCGAAGCTCCTGCCCGCCGCACACCTGCCCAGCTCACCCGCCCGACGCCGCCGCCGCCACACCCCCAGCTCCGACCGCTCACCTGTCCGCCACCAAGCCCCGCCACACCTGCCCAGCTCACCCGCCCGACGCCGCCGCCGCCACACCCCCCAGCTCCGACCGCTCACCTGCCCGGCCCTGCCCCGACCCCGACTGCCCGCCGCCACTCCTTCCCAGCCGCCGCCGAACTCCTGCCCGCCGCCATCCCGCCTGCCCAGCCCACCCAACTCCACTCGGCCGACTTCCTATCCACCCAGCCGCCGCCACCATCCACATCACCTTACCCAGCCGCCGCCGCCAGTTTCCAGCCGCCCGCCGCCAGTAGTACCCAGCCACCCGCCGCCGCCAATTTCCAGGTTTCTATTGGCTTGGATTTTTCTGATTTGGTTGCTTTGGTTTGCTGGTGTTGGGGCCGTTTGATTGTTTGGTGATTGACTCAATTTGCTTTGTGTGCTTCGATGGTTTCATGAGTAGGGTTTGGAGTTATGTTGTTGCTTGATCTCATAGCTTGTTCATTGCTTGTTCCGTTCATCATGTGTGTGGGAATTGTTTATTTACTTGATGTGCTGAGTTGGACGTAGTGCTTACAAGCTGCAATTTCGTGCCTTTCACTTGTGATTTGTTATTTGATTGGTTTGCATCAATTGCTTGATTTTGGACAGTTGGGTGGATTCTTGGCTTGATTATTTGGTTGGTGGCTGGTTTGCCTTGTGAAGAGTGCTGCTGTCTTGTTGCTTGGTGGTGTGGATTTGGCCAATTTGCACTTTGCTTGTTGCTTATTTGAATGCGAATCCTGGCTTGTTTGTTTGAAGTGGATGGTTGAATGTTCTTGATTCATGATGGTTGGCTAGGATTGGTACCTCAGTGTGGTCCGAGTGTGGTTGGCTAGTTTGTTGCAGGTACTGAATTCAGGGACCGAATTCCTTTCTTTGTGTGAGGAGGGGTGTGGTTAATCACAACTCATTGGTTTAATTTCTATGTTGCGTGGACTTAGGCTTATATGTTCGTGATTCGTGTTTTTGATCCATGATGCATGCCTTTTGCTTAACTGTGGATTTCACTGATTTGATTCTTGCTAGCATAGGTTGTTGTGCTTGATCTTGATGATTTTGAATTGTGCTCAATGTTTTGATCAGGTGTTATGACTAGGTGCCTTGATAGGGTTTGTGTTAGGAGTGTGCCCCTCTTGTTGATTCTTTGTATGCACTTCTTTTGCAGGATGCCTCCCAAGGGTAAAGCAGCTTCTTCATCCTCCGCCCCCAAGCGCTCCAAGACGCCAGCTTCCAAGAAGCGGAAGGGACAGACTGGGGAGTCTTCTGCTCCTCCACCACGGTCGCCTTCGCCGCCTCCAGCTCCTCGTGGCGTCGACCCTCCTGAATCAGTGGTTCAGAGGATCTTCGACTTCGACCCCAGAGATCGGGCTTACAGTCGTTATCAGGTTATGGCGAGATGGCCCGTGGCGAGGCAGGGTAGATTTGATTTTGAGGGGTTGCAGAGTCGTGATGGTTGGTTGGATGCTTTGAAGACTTTGGCTGATGGAGCCGGTATTTGGCCGCTCTTGGAGGTTGACGAGAGGGCGTATGAGTGGCCTACAAAGGAGTTCTTGAGCACTCTCACCGTGGAGTGTCACGAGACCACTAGTGAGGTTTGTGTGCGCTTTAGGCTCGGCGGGATGGCGCGGGTGTGCTCCATTGACGAGTTTGGATACCGCCTTGGGTTCTATGAGTGGGTGCAGGTTCAAAGTGGCGAGCTCACTGAGTTGGCTCTCATATCTTCTCTTGCGGGGGACGCCAAGAGTGCATTCTTCAAGGAAATTGCACCGAGGGCTAGAGGTTATTCAGCTCGCTCATCCAAGGTCACAGAAGTGAATCGGCCTATGCTGAAGCTCCTTCATCACTTCTTCCGGCACTCCATCACCCACAGGAAGTCATCCTCCTCTCCAGGTGTAGTCTCAGTCAGAGATTTGTTTCTCTTTTATTGTTTGGAGAGGGGCATCAAGCTGCATCTAGGTGATTTAGTGCTAGGAGCCCTCCTTCAGATGCAAGCTAATGACACTGCTGGTGTTCTGCTGGGAGGAGGATATGTGACCAGGTTGGTGCGTGGGTATGAGTGCCTTGATGCTTTTGGTCCTGCTCCAGCATTTGTCGAGCCTCGACCAGTTCTCTTGCGGATTGTCCTACCTACAGCTCAGATCACAGACCTTCTGGTTCCGACTTGTCGGATCTCAGATGATGACAGTGATGAGGAGGATGAAGAGATCGACCCTACTACACTTCATGAGCTTATCTCGGGGATGGGTCGCCTCACGACGTAGTGGAGGATATGCGTGAGGGACAGAGGAGAGACAGTGCAGCGATACAGGATCTTAACAGGAGAGTTCAGAACCTCGAGGCGTACAACGCTAGGGACTTTGAGAGTCAGCAGTTCTATGGACAGCAGCTTGCTCAGGTGCATGAGGTTCAGCAGTTTCAGGGTATCCAGCTTACTCAGATTCAGCATTCTCAGTACTGGCAGCAGCATCAGTCCTACTACTACCAGGAGAGCTTCCACTCTGAGTCCGGCCCCTCCAGCACTTGGGCAGTCTTTCCACCGCCTCCCCCGTTTGACGGCTACCATCCATGGTCACAGTGGCCTGGGCACCCACGACCACCACCCCACTGAGAGCTGTAGGATCACTCACCACTTCTCAGGACTTTGGATTTTTCCTTTCTTTTATTTCTGTTTATGACTGCATGTTTTGTTGTGTTTGACTTCTGATTTTCTCTTTTCATTTCTGGCATTGAACTTGTCGTGTTGTTGGATCACACATCTCATACGTACTCTCATCTTGTCGACTATGGGTTGTGTTTGAGTGGTGTGCCCTCCCTTGTTTTCTACAGGTACCCCTGATTCAGGTCCTCGTCCTGAACAGGTTACTTGACCCGGGATTCCATCTCCGGCTTCTCTTCTTCACCGCGCGGTATATTCGTTCCACCTTATCCTCTATCTCTCTTGATCATTGAGGACAATGCTCATGTTAGTCGTAGGGGAGTTTGAGGTTTGGTGTGATTATTTGTCGGTAGAAGTCTAAGGCTATGTTTTGATGTGTTGCATGATCTTAATTGAATATCGAATTCCTCTATTGTAGAATCGTTCGGTTCTTGACTTTCGGTGTGTAATTGACTTCGAGCCTTCACAATGATGTTTAGATTGTTCCACTTAGAACCTATAACCAGCATGTTAGCACTAATATCAAATGAGTCTGGGCCAGAACTGAGATTTTATCACTCTTGTATGTTGGTTGATTGGTTGGATACGTGTTTTTATACCACTCGATAACACCGGTCTAGGATGATGAAGGCAATCAGAATTTCTTCCCCTCTTCCATGTTTTTCATTCTCTTTTTGATCTTTCGTGATTGTGGCTTGAGACTAGACGGAATCCAATTCGAAATCTTGTACGGAAGTTGTTAAGGGGCTAAGGATCAAGTGGCTAAGTTGTGAGAAAAAAAAATGCTCAAAGAAAAGCTAGGCAAGCTCGGCACCTAAGTGAAGTGTCGGGTTGAGCACTAAGCAAAAGGGCAAAGGCTGTGAGCTAGGCAGGTTCAACACCTAAGTGAAGTGTTGAATCGAGCACTAGTATGCAGTAAGAAAAAAAAGAAAAGAAAAGAAAGAAAAAGAGTTCTCAAATGTAGCCCTTGATCCTAGCCAGAGTTGAAAAGTGCGGATCTAGAAGCGGATGAAGTCGAGTCGATAGCCACATTCACGACTCACGATCCATGTTCCGATTTCAAGTCCTTTTGATTAGAGTCGGTGTTGTCGTGGTCGGTTTTGCTGTGTCCCAATCAACCACTACTTGAAGTGTGCAGAAATTAGTGAGGTTTAGACTTGTTTGGTTGATGTTCTTGCATGTGTAGGTTTAGTTTGTTCGTGGAACAGTTTAAGCTAAATTGTGATTGCTTGAATCTCAATGGACCGAACTTGTCATTTGTGAACTTGGATGTTTTCTAATTCATTTGCTTGAGGACAAGCAAAGCTTAGTCGTAGGGGAATTTGATGTGACTTTAATTAGTGCATTTTAAGCTTATGAATGACCTATGATATACCCGTGTTTATTCGTGAAATGACATGACTTTTATGCGTTTATTTGAGATTTTGTGCAAAGTGTCATTTTGTTGTCCGGTTGCCACTTTGGAGCCAAATTCGTGGTCTATTGGAGTTGCCTCTGTGCATTTTCAGGTTATGGCTTCAAAGTACGGATGACAAGGAGCGCATAGGAGCAAACGGGAGGTCATTTGGAGGCCGGACGAGGGAGATTTGAGCCTTGCAAGATCGGGTTTTCTGCAGAGTGCAGGTGCACGCGGCAGTGTGCACGCCGTGCACTGTGCACGCCGTGCACTGTGCACGCCGTGCACTGTCCCCTGCACTATAAATACTCTTGTTTTGGCCATTTTGAAAAAAATATATCATATCTCTTGAACCCCAAACACATATCCACGAACCCTCAAACCCTAGAACACGTTTTTGGAGCAATTTGAAGCCATTGGAGCTAGGATTGAAGCCAACAAACCTTGGGAGAAGTGCTTACAAGTGGAGAAGTGAAGATCATCTCAAGGATTCATCCATGGTGTTCTTGGTGACCATTCTTCCTTCTTTTCTCTTTACTCCCTTAGCCATGTGTGGCTGATTTTCTAGGGTTCATCTTGGATGGGTAGATTAGTTGTGCTATGATAGAGGGATGATTGTATAGAACTTGCCATGATTGATCTTGGTTGTATGAGGATGATTCCTAGACTTGTTCTTAATGCCATTTTATGCCATGTTTGCTTGATTTGGTCCATTCATTGTGATTTGATGCATGAGAGTGCTTGGATTGCATAGATTGTAGGTCTAGGGATTGAAGTGAGTGTGTTCTAAGAGATTAGATCATCTTATTTCAACCATTTTCACTTGATTTCTCTCTTGGGCATTTTATCGAACACTTGGTGTGCATGTGGATTTTCATTCAATTGAGTTTGAAAAGGCTTTTTGGTGAATCTCTTAGTGTTAGGGCATTGATATGAGAGTGTTGTGCCTAGCCTTGTGGTCATAGAGTCTTAAGAGAGGGTCTTGTGTCTTGGCATTTCATCAAACACTTAGAATGCATCTTTTTTTCACTTAGCTTGAGAGCGAGAGCCTAAGTTGAGTGGTATTGGGATAGGGATTAGGTGCTACGAGAGTGCATCGAGTCTATAAAAGTGAAATGCATGGTCATCCGAATGCAAACTCGATCTTGATTGACTTGTTTGTTCAATTAGTCATCTTGAGCATGATGAAACTACCCACCAAGAGAGCCCCTTTGTCTTTGATTTGCACCACTTTATTTTTCTTTCTTCCTTTTAGTTTCCTTTAATTTTTTAGTGTCTATTTCAAATCAAAACTCCTTTCAAATGAATGGACCGCCTACGAGGAATGTGAGTAGAGGCCATTGAGAGAACCCCGTGGAATACGACCTTGGTAAAATCGCTTTTATCAGATGGAAAAACCTGTCCAAATAGCTGCATACCAATCAACTTCTACGGAGCTAGTTCTAATGGAGTTCCATACCTCACTAGTTTTGAACTTTCCCATAAGCTTCCCATCCCATAGAAACTCCCATCAGAATCCAGGCGGACGTACGGCCTAATGACCTCTCTTATCCTCATCAACCTCCTCCAGTGCCATGAGCCTGCCTCAGAGTTAAACTTCCACAAGCAAGCACCTTTGAGGCGATATTTATTAACCCAAGCTACCCATAAGGAACCTGAACGCATTATGAGCTGCCAAAGATGCTTAACCACTGTTGCCACATTCCAGCTTCGAAAGTCCTTTATACCGACTCCCCCTTCTTTCTTAGGCTTAGCAACCTTGTCCCAAGACACCTTTGACTTCCCTCCTTCTAGTTTTCCCCAAAGAAACTTATTACAGACAGTTTCCACATCCTTAATGAGCTCTGTAGGAAGGATGAACGAATTCATCCAGAACTGCAGCATACCTGAAATCACTGAATCTATTAGTTGTAGTTTTTCAGGTGTGCTATCTGAATCTATTAGTTGCCACACTTAAGTTGACAAGTGGGGCAAGGAAAGAAAATCGAAAGATCATCGAATCGAGATATAGCAGTAAAGGAATGTCAATCCATTAAGCAAGCATGAGGAATGGAATGATTCATTAACACGATCGCACAGACAACAAGTCACGAGCCTAAAAGGTCACAAAGGAATGCTAGAACCTAGCTAATTGACACCGACAAAGCAAATCATGAAAAATGAGGGAGAACCAAAAAGTCAACCAAAGTCAACCATGCCGAAAACCGAAAGTCAAAAAGCCAAAATATTCACAATCAAGGGCTGAACAACTAACCGTGAAGACAAGACTCGAGAAAACGATTGGAAATCCGAGGAATCGTTGAAAAATTTGAAAACTAGGTCGATCGAAACCGGAGCTGAAAGGCTCCGATTCTAGGGTTTTGAAACAGGGGCTAGGAAAGGGTGAAGGGTGGCGGTCGGCAGCTAAAGAAGCGGCGGCGGTTGGCAATCGGCGGGCAGGCGGTGCGACGAGCGGTCGGGAGGCGGCGACGGCGAACAGAGAGAGAGAGAGTTCTTTTGGGAAATTTTCGGATGGGGGAGGGATGTGTGAAGTTCGCGAAAACAAAAACCGAAGGGGCCTTATATACCGGTGAAAAGGGGGCAAATTTTCGGCGAAAATCTCAGTTTAAATGAAGAAAAGTTTTCGGCGAAAAGATGGTAGTCTCGTTTCGAAAAGTTGGAACAGGAGAAACAGGATGTTTTAAGCCAAAATTTTTTTCAGCGAAAATAATGGTACATTATCGCCGAAAATGTGCTTGAAAACGGCGGCAGTGTGTTTTTTTTTTTTAAGAACAAAGGGTTTCAAAACAAAACGACTCAAAATGAAAGTAACTAACTCCAGCCGTGGGTTGCCTCCCACGAAGCGCTCTTGTTTAACGTCCGTGAGCCAGACGATACCTGGATTCAGATCACGGATCCATCGTGAAGTAGTGCACGTCGATGGAAGAGACCGCTAATCCTTGCAGGTACTTCTTAAGCCTATGCCCGTTGACCACAAACGGCTCTTGATCGTGCAATTTGATGTAGACGCTGCCTAAGGGTGTCTGTCGAACCACGGTATAAGGGCCGGACCATCGGGATTTCAACTTACCCGGAAAAAGCTTCAATCGAGAGTTATACAAGAGAACTTCTTCTCCAGGGTAAAACTGCTTGATCGTCTTCAATTGAGAGTCATGAATTCTCTTCGTGCGCTCTTTGTATAGCTTCGTGCTCTCATAAGCGTGGAGGCGGTGCTCCTCAAGCTCAGCGATCTGGTCATGGCGGTTATTACCTGCTACTGCATAGCTCATATTCAACTCTTTGTTAGCCCAGAATGCCTTGTGCTCAAGCTCAACTGGTAAATGACATGCCTTGCCATAGACCAGCTGATACGGGGAGGTACCGATGGGAGTCTTATAGGCAGTTCGATAAGCCCATAAGGCATCATTGAGCTTACATGACCAGTTCTTGCGAGACCGGCCAACTGTCCTATCAAGAATCCGCTTGAGCTCACGGTTCGTCACTTCCGCTTGACCATTCGCTTGAGGATGATAAGCTGTGGACATTCGGTGGGTGACGCCAAAGCGTTTGCACACCCTGTCGAATTGTCCATGGAAATGGGTACCCCTATCGCTTATGATGAAGCGCGGTGAACCGAAACACGTGAAAAGACGGGTAAGGAACCGACCCACCACTCTAGAATCATTAGTGGGTAAAGCTTCCGCCTCAGCCCACTTAGAAACATAATCAACGGCTACAAGAATGTACTTGTTTTCGTTGGAGGGTGTGAACGGACCCATAAAATCGATTCCCCAAACATCAAAAATTTCAACAGTTAAAGAAACAATTTGGGGCATCTCATTACGGTTAGAGATGTTACCTGATCGTTGGCATGCATCACAACGTCGAGCAAAAACATCGTAGTCACTAAAGATTGAAGGCCAGTAAAAACCTGTTTCGAGCACCTTTCGTGCCGTGCGGTTGCCTCCGAAGTGTCCTTCATGGCACTTACGCATGATGTCAGCTGCTTTAGTGTAAGAGACACATCTCCGGATCATTCCGTCAAGACTGATGCGGTATAAGAAAGGCTCATCCCAGAAGTATGACTTGGCTTCTTTAAAGAGCTTCTTGCGTGCATTGCCGTGTGAGAGATAGTTAGCCAGAGTTGCATACCAAGGCTCCTCTGAATCGGCGGCATTACTCAGATCTTGAGTGTGAGGGATTGCCCAGGGCTCGATAGCTATGCTGTTAACCTGTTCATATGTTTCAACACGCAACAACTCGTCATGGAAAGAATCATTGATAGGGGTAGTAGACTTACCTGTTTGTGATTCCTCCAGTCGGGAAAGATGATCCGCCGCTAAGTTCTCCGCTCCTTTCTTGTCTTTAATTTCTATGTCGAACTCTTGGAGGAGAAGGATCCATCGGATGAGACGTGGCTTCGAGTCCTGCTTGGCTTATAAATGGCGTAGGGCAGCATGATCTGTGTAGACAATGGTATGTGACAGAACCAGATACTATCTAAACTTGTCAAAGGAGAAGACGATGGCCAGAAGCTCTTTCTCCGTAGTGGTATAGTTTCTCTGAGCATCATTGAGTGTCTTGCTCGCAAAGTAGATAGGATGAAATCTCTTCTCCTTCCTCTGACCAAGAACCGTGCCAACGGCGAAGTCGCTGGCATCGCACATAATCTCGAATGGAAGATTCCAATCCGGTGCTGTAAGAATTGGTGCGGTGGTGAGTTGAGTCTTCAAGGTTTCAAAGGCTTCAAGACAGGCTTTATCAAAGACGAAAGGAACATCTTTCTCAAGAAGCTTCGTCATTGGAAGAGTGATCTTGGAGAAATCTCTGATGAATCTTCGGTAAAATCCAGCATGACCCAGGAAACTTCAAACCGTCTTAACTGAGGTCGGCGGTGGTAAGCTGGCAATGGTCTCAAGCTTGGCACGATCGACTTCTATACATGTCTTAGATTTCATGTGGCCCAGAACAATGCCTTCCGTAACCATGAAGTGACATTTCTCCCAACTAAGAGCTAAGTTGGTTTCCTCACAACGAGCTAGCACCTTGTCCAGATTAGCCAGACACTTTGAAAATGAATCTCCATAGACGGAGAAGTCCTCCATGAACACCTCCACCACATTCTCTACCAGATCTCCGAATATAGCAAGCATGCATCTCTGAAAGGTAGCAAGAGCATTACATAAACCAAAAGGAATACGACGATAAGCAAACGTACCAAACGGGCATGTGAAGGTCGTCTTCTCTTGATCATCAAGCTCAATGGGGATCTGGAAGTAACCGGACATCCCTGTAACATCCCAAACCTAGTTAACCGGTTGGAATTTAATTTATTTGAATCGTACTTCGTTGGCTTGAACTTGGTCGAATTTAATTTGAACTAAATTATAATTTCATCGGTTTAATTTAATCCCGATCAATGAAAGTTGATTTGTTAGGATTAATTAATTTGGAGATTAACCTTTGAGTCGGGGACCTAAATCCATTGGTCGAGCCGTGTGATCCGACCCATAGGTTGATCAAGCTGATCATCTATAGTGGGGAAGAGTGGGGAAGGCCTTCGGCCGAAAATGGTATTAAGGAGAGGGCTTTTAGCCCATTCGTTTTAGCCGACCAGAAGGAAGAAGAAGAAGTGGCCGGGCTTTAAGCCCAAGCAGTTGGCTTGGCTGTGTGCAGGAAAAGAAGGGGAAAGAGAAAGGAGTGGGGAGGAGGGAGTTTTGCACGGGGAAATCAATAGAGGGGGAGGAGGCAGTTGGCGGCTGGCCGAAAAGAGAGGAGAGGAGAACGAAAGTCGAGGCTGGGGGCGGCGGCGACTTCTAGAGATGATTAGGAGAGTTCCGCTCTAGTTGAAGGTGAAGAGAACTCGTGGGTGGTTCGTTGAAGCGACGGAAGTCAGAGGAAGGATGGTGATCATGGAAGAGAGGGAGAGGGCTGCCGATACCGGAGATCGGAGGAGGAGTTCGATTACGCCGGTGGTGGTTCTGGTGGGTTCGCTCGGAGGTTAATCACCGGGAATCAAAGGAGACTTCGGGCGGCGGTATTTGTGGGAGGTTTCCAAGAAGATGGGAGCGGTCGCCGGCGTCGGCGGAAGCCCGCCGGTGATAGAAGGTGATCGGAGAAGAAGAAGGGTGGACTGTCACCTTCTGTCGAGTTTAGTGATCCTTCGGGCAGATTCAGGAAGTTTGATGATCCCTCTTGCGGTTTCTCAAAGTTAAGTGGCCATTCTGCTATTTCTATAAGGTTGTGGTGTGTTTGTAAATTTAACTAAGGTGTTGTTTGGCTGATGAGGTGTTTGCAATTAAGAGTTTCGGCCATAACTTCTTCGTTGGAGCTCCGATTGATGAACCGTCAGGACCAGTGGATTCAGGACAGCGAGACGGATGTTCTAGGATAGAACTCGGAGTCTTCAATTAGGCTAAGGTGAGGGCTTAGCGTTGTGTAAGTGGTTTGGACAGCGTGAGGAGCTTCAATTGGACTTAGAACAAAACCTAGGTTATGCATGAAAATGATGAGCGTAAAAGGGGATAAACTGTTCTGTGAATGTACTTGATTGCTATTGATGATTACCGTGGTTGATTGTTGTTGTTGATTGCTATGATTTGGGGTTGGGTGTGAACTGAAGTGAATTAAGTAATGGATTGACATAGAAATGAGAATTAGGATGGTTGGGAAATGAGTGCGGGTGCTATGATATTATGAATTGCTGGTTGTGGACGCAGGAGAGTTGCCCTGCCAATGTGGGGTCGCTCTGAATAAGAGGAACAGGTGGGTGACCCCTAGACTCATGACATGGCTTCCCCTGTACTTGCAGGTGGGGGAGGCCGGTGAGCTAGTCGGTTATCCTATTGATTGTGATGTGTGTGCTGTGAACATGACAGGGGCATGGAGGACGAGATGTGTTGTGAACTATGGACTATGAATGAGATGTGGCTGATTTGTGTTGTATGTTGGTACTAGATGTGATGTATGAGTTGAGAATGTGATGTTGAGAATTGTATGTTGGAAATAGAACCGGAAGGAGCCCACACTACCCCACCCGAGGTACTGGTTGTTGAGTCTGATACATTGGGGTGGATCCCCTTGACATGGGTGTCAAGGGGGTGATGAGATTGATGATGAGTTTGATGATGATGATGATGGTTAATGAGAACGCGTTCCCCATGCGGTAGGGGAGCGCGAGGACTTCCCATGCGGTAGGGAAGTGCGTCGGCCGGCCGGTGGTGGTGTGGATAACTCCTTGGCGCCTAATAACTCACCTAGATAATATGAACGTGAATGTTTGTGTGCTTGTGGTTGTGGTAGTGACTTGGTTGATGGATGTGATGTGATGATGCTGTGTGTGCCGTGGATTGATGTATTAGTTCTGTGTGATTCTATTGTTATGAATTGTGCTTGAGAACAAGAACTGACCAACGTGATCACCTAGACTGCTTTTAGGGAATTAAAATATGGAAAGGGGGGTTGGGTTTGGTTCCATTGTTGGATGTCTTGTGCGGAGTTGGGACCGCTCCATAGAGTAGGACAACGTGTAGGTAGGCCCAGTGGGTTCACTCAGTTTCATTAGGAAACTGATCCCCTCTTAGTCTCTCTTTTCAGTTAGAAGTAGGAGTTGAGCTTGGAGCAGCAGTCGTTGGTTGTTAGCAGTTGGAGCTTGGAGTGAGCTAGAAGACTGAAGGATGGTGACCGAGGACTTGGAAGATGTTTTTGGTGTTTTAATCAGTTGACGTTTTGGGGATTTTGGAATCATTTATGTTGAGAAATGAGTTTGAAATTGTATTCTGGTTTTGGTTTTGGTTTTGAACTATGGAAGCTTCCACTTAGCATTGTTTTATTTTATTTTATTGCGATTTAATGAGATTCTTATAGATTTGATTTTGTACTTTAACCCGTGACACCTTATTCCCGGTCTAACCAATGGGTTCGACCCGGGCGATTCGGGGTGGGGTGTTACAAGGGTATCAGAGCCTGGTTTGTCTCTACTGCATAGGTGAACTGTTCATTTTGTTAGAGGATTAGCTACCCTCTAATGGAAAGGATAGAACATCGATACAGTACTGACATTCCAGGAGTCTTTCAAATGATTTTTAATTGGGTTGGGGATTTTGAAATGGAAGTGAGTTCGGATTTTGAAATGAAAGTGGGTTTTAAGAAAGAAAGTGATTTGAAAATTTGTCAACTGAAAGCGTTTTGGTCCTCGGTCCTCCTAAGTCACGAAGAAACCAAAGAGACGAAGTGTCGTAGCTTTGAGAAGGTGGATTAGCTGGAATGGGGTGTTGGATATGGAGAAGTGAATGGACAGTAGAAATGGAAACAATAATTAATTAGGATGTTAATTACCATGAGCATTCAAGGAAAAGAGTTAGTAGTACTAGATTTAGTCAATGGTCGTATCCTAGGTGTTGAAGCTTAAAGGAAGTTCCTATAGTTTTGAGTGTTAATGCAATTAGATGGAAGTTGTTGAAGTGGTTTCAGAAGTATGGTGTGGAGGGTAGACGACGTACGCGAGGCTTTGAAGTTGTGGAGTAAGGCTAATGATCGGAAGCGGAAGTTTGCACGCTACGTGGCTAAGTGTTGAGTGGAGGTTTGTGATTTCGGGACGAAATCCTTTGAAGTTGTGGAGAGTTGTAACATCCCAAACCTGGTTAACCGGTTGGAATTTAATTTATTTGAATCGTACTTCGTTGGCTTGAACTTGGTCGAATTTAATTTGAACTAAATTATAATTTCATCGGTTTAATTTAATCCCGATCAATGAAAGTTGATTTGTTAGGATTAATTAATTTCGAGATTAACCTTTGAGTCGGGGACCTAAATCCATTGGTCGAGCCGTGTGATCCGACCCATAGGTTGATCAAGCTGATCATCTATAGTGGGGAAGAGTGGGGAAGGCCTTCGGCCGAAAATGGTATTAAGGAGAGGGCTTTTAGCCCATTCGTTTTAGCCGACCAGAAGGAAGAAGAAGAAGTGGCCGGGCTTTAAGCCCAAGCAGCTGGCTTGGCTGTGTGCAGGAAAAGAAGGGGAAAGAGAAAGGAGTGGGGAGGAGGGAGTTTTGCACGGGGAAATCAATAGAGGGGGAGGAGGCAGTTGGCGGCTGGCCGAAAAGAGAGGAGAGGAGAACGAAAGTCGAGGCTGGGGGCGGCGGTGACTTCTAGAGACGATTAGGAGAGTTCCGCTCTAGTTGAAGGTGAAGAGAACTCGTGGGTGGTTCGTTGAAGCGACGGAAGTCAGAGGAAGGATGGTGATCATGGAAGAGAGGGAGAGGGCTGCCGATACCGGAGATCGGAGGAGGAGTTCGATTACGCCGGTGGTGGTTCTGGTGGGTTCGCTCGGAGGTTAATCACCGGGAATCGAAGGAGACTTCGGGCGGCGGTATTTGTGGGAGGTTTCCAAGAAGATGGGAGCGGTCGCCGGCGTCGGCGGAAGCCCGCCGGTGATAGAAGGTGATCGGAGAAGAAGAAGGGTGGACTGTCACCTTCTGTAGAGTTTAGTGATCCTTCGGGCAGATTCAGGAAGTTTGATGATCCCTCTTGCGGTTTCTCAAAGTTAAGTGGCCATTCTGCTATTTCTATAAGGTTGTGGTGTGTTTGTAAATTTAACTAAGGTGTTGTTTGGCTGATGAGGTGTTTGCAATTAAGAGTTTCGGCCATAACTTCTTCGTTGGAGCTCCGATTGATGAACCGTCAGGACCAGTGGATTCAGGACAGCGAGACGGATGTTCTAGGACAGAACTCGGAGTCTTCAATTAGGCTAAGGTGAGGGCTTAGCGTTGTGTAAGTGGTTTGGACAGCGTGAGGAGCTTCAATTGGACTTAGAACAAAACCTAGGTTATGCATGAAAATGATGAGCGTAAAAGGGGATAAATTGTTCTGTGAATGTACTTGATTGCTATTGATGAATGCCGTGGTTGATTGTTGTTGTTGATTGCTATGATTTGGGGTTGGGTGTGAACTGAAGTGAATTAAGTAATGGATTGACATAGAAATGAGAATTAGGATGGTTGGGAAATGAGTGCGGGTGCTATGATATTATGAATTGCTGGTTGTGGACGCAGGAGAGTTGCCCTGCCAATGTGGGGTCGCTCTGAATAAGAGGAACAGGTGGGTGACCCCTAGACTCATGACATGGCTTCCCCTGTACTTGCAGGTGGGGGAGGCCGGTGAGCTAGCCGGTTATCCTATTGATTGTGATGTGTGTGCTGTGAACATGACAGGGGCATGGAGGACGAGATGTGCTGTGAACTATGGACTATGAATGAGATGTGGCTGATTTGTGTTGTATGTTGGTACTAGATGTGATGTATGAGTTGAGAATGTGATGTTGAGAATTGTATGTTGGAAATAGAACCGGAAGGAGCCCACACTACCCCACCCGAGGTACTGGTTGTTGAGTCTGATCCATTGGGGTGGATCCCCTTGACATGGGTGTCAAGGGGGTGATGAGATTGATGATGAGATTGATGATGATGATGATGGTTAATGAGAACGCGTTCCCCATGCGGTAGGGGAGCGCGAGGACTTCCCATGCGGTAGGGAAGTGCGTCGGTCGGCCGGTGGTGGTGTGGATAACTCCTTGGCGCCTAATAACTCACCTAGATAATATGAACGTGAATGTTTGTGTGCTTGTGGTTGTGGTAGTGACTTGGTTGATGGATGTGATGTGATGATGCTGTGTGTGCCGTGGATTGATGTATTAGTTCTGTGTGATTCTATTGTTATGAATTGTGCTTGAGAACAAGAACTGACCAACGTGATCACCTAGACTGCTTTTAGGGAATTAAAATATGGAAAGGGGGGTTGGGTTTGGTTCCATTGTTGGATGTCTTGTGCGGAGTTGGGACCGCTCCATAGAGTAGGACAACGTGTAGGTAGGCCCAGTGGGTTCACTCAGTTTCATTAGGAAACTGATCCCCTCTTAGTCTCTCTTTTCAGTTAGAAGTAGGAGTTGAGCTTGGAGCAGCAGTCGTTGGTTGTTAGCAGTTGGAGCTTGGAGTGAGCTAGAAGACTGAAGGATGGTGACCGAGGACTTGGAAGATGTTTTTGGTGTTTTAATCAGTTGACGTTTTGGGGATTTTGGAATCATTTATGTTGAGAAATGAGTTTGAAATTGTATTCTGGTTTTGGTTTTGGTTTTGAACTATGGAAGCTTCCACTTAGCGTTGTTTTATTTTATTTTATTGCGATTTAATGAGATTCTTATAGATTTGATTTTGTACTTTAACCCGTGACACCTTATTCCCGGTCTAACCAATGGGTTCGACCCGGGCGATTCGGGGTGGGGTGTTACAATCCCGTCGAAGAAGCAGTAGTATTCATGACCAGCCAATCGTTCAAGCATCTGATCAATGAACGACAGTGGAAAGTGATCTTTCTTGGTGGCATCATTGAGTCGTCGATAATCGATACAGACTCTCCATCCGGGAACTGTGCGGGTAGGAATGAGTTCACCCTTCGGATTAGGGATGACTGTGATCCCTCCTTTCTTCGGAACGACTTGAGTTGGACTGACCCACGGACTGTCGGCAATAGGATAGATGATATCGGCATCTAGAAGCTTGAGTACTTCTTTCTTCACAACTTCCTGCATCAAAGGGTTAAGTCGGCGTTGTGGTTGTCTAACTGGTTTGAATTCTTCATCAACGACTATCCGATGTTTGCAGAAGGTTTCAGAGATGCCTCTGATGTCTGCTAACTGCCAGGCAATAGCTCGGACATGCTTCTTGAGTAGCCTAATCAATTGCTCTTTCTGCTCGGGAGATAGATTCGAACTGATGATGACTGGTAACTGACAGTCCTTCCCCAGAAATGCGTATTCTAGGTGGTCAGGCAGCTCCTTCAAAGCGAGTTCTGGTGGATTCTCGTATGAGGTAGTAATCCGACTCGATGCTGGCTCAATATGTGTAGGCGCGGTGATGGGTGTGAATGTCGCCTTCTGCTCGTCTAACTCATTTTGCCATAGGCGCTGCTCTGGATCTTCTAACGCATTATCAATCCCTGAAATCAAACACAACTCTAGCGGATCACTAGATAAAGCATTAGTAAAGGAGTCGGCCGAGGCTAACTCTAGGGGATCAACAGTATAACATTTATCATCTTGAGCAATAGAATATCTCATGCTATCTTTAATGTGGAATGCAACACTCTCTTGTCCTACACTTAAAGTTAACAGGCCTTGTTTGCAGTTAATATTTACACCAACAGTTGCTAAGAAAGGTCGACCTAGGATAAGTGTTCCGTCTAACTCACGAGTATCTAAAACAACGAAATCTGCAATTATTGTAAACGGACCACAACAAACAGCTACATCTTCTATTATACCTCTAGGTAGTTTGACAGACCTATCGGCTAACACGAGCTGCAGAGTAATCGGTTTTAATTACCCTACACTACAAAAAAACGCTAATTAGCATCGGTTGAAACGTAGCAATTTAGCGTCGGTCGGTCATCAACCGACGCTAAGTGGTTGACCTCGCGTTTTAGCGTCGGTTGATAGGCGACCGACGCTAAAATGGGACAAAGAGCCGACGCTATTATCCGGTTTTGGTTCATTTTTTGGCTGACCGGGCGGTTAAATTGGCGTCGGTCAGCAGAAAGAGAATAGCGTCGGTTATGATCGATGCTAAAACGCGTGTTTATAGCGTCGGCTGACACGCGTTTTAGCGTCGGTCATCGACCGACGCTAAAATGCGTAAGTATTTAAACCCTCATCCTAACCCTAATCTCAAATCTCTCAATCCCTCTCCATCTCTCAATCCTCTCCTCTCTCTCCTGAAACTCTCCCAAACACCACCCTCATCCTCCTCCTCCTCCAAACTCTCCCAACCACCACACTCCTCCTCCTCCAAACTCTCCCAACCACCACCCTCCTCCTCCTCCAAACTCTCCCAACCACCACCCTCCTCCTCCTCCTCCTCCAAACTCTCCCAACCACCACCCTCCTCCTCCTCCAAACTCTCCCAACCACCACCCACCTCCTCCTCCAAACTCTCCCAACCACCACCCTTCTCCTCATCCTCCTCCAAACTCTCCCAACCACCATCCTCCTCCTCCTCCAAACTCTCCCAACCACCACCCTCCTCCTCCTCCAAACTCTCCAGCCGCCGCATCCCAGCCGCCACCACAACTCCGCCGCCATTCCGCCGTTCCATCGCAGTCCGCCTTCACTTCCTCCTCCAGCCGCCGCAGCCGCCGCATCCCAGCCGCCGTGCCCCAGATCTGGGAAAAAACCCAAATCTGGAAAAAAAAACCCAGATTAGAAAAAATAAAAATAAAAACGAAAATAATAAATAAAAAATTAAAATGAAAACAAAAAACAAAAAAATTGGGTTGGTCAGCCACCCATTCGGTCAACCCATGTTTTAGCGTCGGTCGACCAAAAACTGACGCTAAAATATAACGTCACCACATCAGGCGTCGGTTCGGTCGACCGATGTTATTCGATATAGCGTCGGTCGCTGACCGACGCCATAACGCGCGTCTGACCGACGCTAAACCCCTTTTTTTGTAGTGCTAGATTCAGCTTTTCATATAGATAAACAGGCATAACATTAATAGAAGCACCAGAATCAACCAGACTGTGATCAATTTTTATGCCATTAATAATGCACGGTAATGTAAAAGAACCGGGATCAGGACACTTAGCTGGGGGTGGTAGCGGCTGTCGAATGGGAGATGGCGCACCGAGAATAGACGCGCATTCATTAGTAAGCGTGATAGAGTACGCCTCCCCGTTCTTCACTTTCTTCACGAGATCCTTAAAGAACTTCCCAAGTGGTGGTATGATTTCCACAGCTTCAGTCACTGGTATCTTGATCTCTGCAGTCTTAAGAACATTGTACCACTTCTTGTACTGAGTGTCGTGATCCTTAGCCTTGCTCATTGCAGCCTTCGGGAAAGGGATCTGAGGTACATATGGTGCCAAGACAGGCTCAGGAGCTGTCCTGGGAGGAGGAGATGCTTCTTCTTCCTCTTCTGTGATATCCTCAATTTTTGGCATATCCATGGCGGTACTGGTATCTGATATTACTTCAGGTTCTGGAGCCTTGGGATCAGTTGTTTGCTTGCCGCTCCTGGTGGTAATAGCTTGAGCGTGTTCGCTCTTTGCACCGGAGTCTGCGTGAAATGCTGCTGGATTAAGGAGAGGATTGCTAGTAAAGAGTTTAGTCATATTGCTTATAGCATCCTCTATCCTCTGACTTTGAGCTCTCTGTCCTTGATTGAGTGCAGCTTGAGCTTTCAACTGAATGTCATGGTCGTCAAGTCGGCTCATGATCTGATCAAACTTCTTCTCATAGTCTATATCTCTATTGTAGTATGGCTTTGCTTGAAACTGGTGTTGTCCTCCAATGAATCCCGGAGGTCTATAATAAGGATCTACTAACCGGTTGCTCTGGTTCCGTGGCACGTAGTTTCTGTAACCGGCATAGCCTTTCTGATTGTTAGCGAAGCCTTGATCGATGAAGTTTATCTCTTCTGTAGACCAGACTTCTGTTGTGCCAAAGTTGAGGCAGCTTCCACCGTTATGAGCACATGACCCACACCATCCACAGTCAACTGAAAAGATGGTGGCTGACGGGGGATCGAGGGGAATACCAGCTGCTTGTAGATGTTTCTGGACCTCTGCCTTGATCTGCTCTGCAACACTCATCTGACTCTGACTCTTGTTTCCTTCTATTTGCCTCTCCCAGTTTCTAGACTTTGAAGCACAGTTAGCAAAATGCAGAAGAGTATCCTGAGGAGTAAGGGCGGTGCAATCTCCGCCAGCTAGGGAGTTGACCCAGTTTGCAGATTCTTCGCGCATACCACGAGCAAAGAATTCAGCCAGCTGTCTTTGTTCATACCCATGGTGAGGGCAGTTGAAGAGAAGAGACTGGAATTCATTCCAAGTGTCATACAGGCTTGCATCCTCTCTCTGAGTGAATCTGGAGATGCGGTCTTTATAAGCAGTTGTCCTTGCGGGAGGAAAGTATTCCTCAACAAAATCTTGAGCTAATGCCTCCCAGTTAGTGTAATGACCCGGCGGCTTGCTTCCAAGCCACTGCTTCGCTGCACCTCTGAGAGAGAAAGGGAAAACTTGGAGATATAAAGCGTTTTTGTTGAGGTTCCCAGACTTGAAGGTGTCACAGACAGCCAAAAAGTCATCTAGATGGGTGCAGGGATTATCATCTGGCCTCCCTTCGAATTGTACGTCCTTAGAGATCAGTTCTAGGAGAGGAATCTTAATCTCATAGTCAAGATCATCGTCATTAGAAAGCACGGTGATGGGGGATCGAAAGTTGGATGCACGCGGCTTACTGTAGTCCGCAACACTCTTAAGAGTAACCATTGCGGTAAAGGAAGATGGAACGGAAGTGCTCCGTTTCTGTACCTGCTATGATCTGCAAGAGACAAAAACAAACACAACCGGTGTAAAATCGAAGTGTGATGGAAAATGAAAGATGGAAAGGTAGAAGAATAAAAATGCCAACTCTTTTTTCAATGAAATAGAAGAGTCCCCGGCAACGGCGCCAATTTGATGAACTGCAGAATAGCGGTCGATCAAATAACTACCAAGCTGTGAAGCTAGGGTAGATCGTATTCCAGGGGTTTCCTCTACTTCCTTACTCAAAGGTGTTGGCAAAATAATTCAAGGTTAAACACGTTGTGCGTGGTGTGAGTTCCACGTCTTCTATACTAAAAAGCAAAGATAAATTGAAATGAAATTAAGGCAAAGAAAGATTGAAGATTGATTGATTGACTAGAAAGATGACAGACAAGCTTAGACTTCGAATCCCCCTTAGATTACCAGAGCAACAACAGTCAACAGACCAGCGATTTTCGATTCTAGTTCATTCAGTTCACAAACACCACCATAACTCCTGACCCTTAGGTTTAAGACTGGCGAACGTTCGCTCTATCCGATCTAGCTACCACGATTAATTAGTCGCCCGAGTACGGTCGCCTCTCGCAACGACTTAACTTAATTGGTGCAAATTCTAATGATTAATGAGTTACTCTTGCAATGGATTAACCCTAATCGGTTCCTACGAAAGGCACACTCCAATTATAAGGTTAATTGTTCAACTTGATGTTCTAAAGTAAGGCGAGCGTTCACTTCTATCCTTAGCTTAACAAGAATCAAATCTAGGTGGCCAAACCAGACAAGAAACACAGAGAACGAAGAACAAATCAAACATGAAAGATGAAACTGAATGAATTTCGAATCTAATCACCGCCGATCCATGACCGCTTTAAGCCCTGGGTCACTTAGGGTTCATCTAATCTAAGTTACACGAGTTTAGCTACTCATATCCAATACAGAAGAATCGAAGACAGACAAAGAATACATCTCAGGTAGGGAAGACAGAGAAGAACTGTAAAACCTAATTTCGATGACTCCTGACAGCTTCAATCTGCTGGATCTTCAACTCCTAACACTGGCTCTCCGAGATGGATGGATGGCGTCACGATCCGTTCCTGGCTCCTCGAACTCTATCCACTCGTTCTTTCCCTTTCTCAGTCTTAGGATTTTTCTCCGTCTTTTTGTGTGTGTGTGATAATGATTCTCCTTTCGTTTTCCGCGTGTTTCAGTATTTATACCTAACCGGCGATTTCTGAATTTCCACTGGATTTTCGCCGAAAATCCAATGATATTTTCGGTGAAAATATCTGTTTAAATGTGGCTTCATCCCAGCTGTTTCTTCCGGTTGGTTCTGCTTGGGGTTTTCGCCGAAGATGCTTATGAATTTTCGCCGAAGTCTTCCTCTCGATCGGGTCAGTGAATTCTTCTTTCATTTTCGGCGAAAACCCAAGGGTATTTTCGCCAAAAATATATGTGTAAATGGGGCAGGAATTCTTTTGGGTAGAACGACTTTTCTGGCTGATGCAGGTGTGATTCCTCGGGGTTCCAGTGCCTTAGACACGTCCTTGGCTACCACATTTGATGGCGAACACCTGTGCTAACATGAAAATACTAGAAAACCATCAAATAGACCTGAAACGGGCCAATGTAACACAAATAGCACGAGATAAGGCAATTGATTGAATATTCGTTATTCTACCCTAAAAATTGTGTCTCTAGCAATGAAATGTCGCTTAAATAAGGCTGATAATTACGTTAATTCGAGTGTCATCACTCCTCTTCATCTAAACAAACTGAAAACAAGGATCATGAGAATGAATCCTACGAGATAGGTCTGACACGGTCGAGAGCGCGTTCTTGAATAAATTTCAGAGAGGAAACCATATTATAGGAGCAACTAGAAGGCTCCATACCGACTTCCAAAACACCTTGTAATGAATATGATCAAGGCCAAATGAACCTCTCTCTTAACTGAAAGCCTCATGTCCTGGTAGGAGAAATGATATTTCATATTTGACTGTAAAAAGACCTATTGGGGAGAAATGCGAAATGATTTTATCAAGGATATTCAAGGAGGAATGGGGAACTTGAAGAATGTGAAATCTCCTTAATTACTCCATCAAAACCTTGTCATATGTTTGTTAACCTTCCTACACACAAACAAAGGAAATCAGAAGCACGACATTGCATAAATTGGGAAGGCATTTGCCACCATCTCAAAGAGGGTTTCTTTATCTACAAGTGAGAGAAAAAACTACTTCCATCAAACAAGTTTTTCCAGCAGCTTATCTTCAAGAAAGCAAAATATATTTCTCTTAGATCTTGGGACGATCAGGGAAGTCCTAAATATTTTTCTTGAACACGAAGAGTAACCGTCCCCAAGAAGCAGCAAAATGATGAGACAAACTAGGAGAGGTGTTCAAACTGAATAGCGCTGCAAATTTTGTTAGGTTGATCTTCTGTCCTTAAATAAGATTGTAAGACCAGAAAATTTCTCTAAGAACATGAAATCGAGACATTAATGACTTCCAAGAAAAGTAAGAAGTCTTTCAGAAAAAAGACATACGAAATATTTGGCACAAACCTACCAATCTTGACCCCTTTCAAAGAAACTTGCTAAACAGTTTGATTGAGGAGACCAAAGAAACCCTCAGAGAACTAGCTAGCAAAGCGAAAGGGAGAAAGTGGGTCTCTCTAGTGGACCCCTCGCGTTGGACAACCAAACCCTAATAGGAAGGATCATAAAGCGTGCATCATCCTAACTAAACAAAATGGAAAATGGAAGAAATGAAAATAAGGGATGGGGAGGACTTGGGGGTTGGGTTGGGCCAGTAGAAATCAAGGGAAATTGTTACGTCCATCTTCCTTTACAAATTTTATCTCACTCACTAATCACGAGTTTGTGTTGAGAATTATGTTAAGTTAAGCATGACATACGAGTTTGACATAAAGTATAATGAAAATTTAGCTACATTATTCTCTATTGTGTTAAGAATCACGAGTTTTGTAGTTAACCCATGAAATTGTTAAAAGTAAAGCTATTATTTTCTAAATTATGGCCCCTACAAATGGGCGGAAAAATTTAGAATCCATTACTTTTCTATGAACTTGTTCAACTCCCCTTTAATAATTACATTCTATAATGACAATGATTTTATCTAGATCAAAACAACAAAAACTTTGATTGTGAACGGATCACAAATACAAGAAAAAAATTGTCCTCCTACAAATAGTATGTTTCTTATCATATCTCTAACCACAATCTTGACTGAACCCTTAATTCATAAACATTGTCCCATGCACATTAACTTTAAACCAAATAAATACATGAATGAAGGCCTCATATTATATTTTTAGAATGATTGAGTGTGGTTGTTTAAAATTGAATACAATCTTATTTTATAGATGTCCATACTCTCCACAAAATAATACCTACAACTAATTGCAATGACAAAGATTGAGTTCTCATAACTGCTTGTCATGCCATGACAATGTTTGGTCCTTTTGTAATGAATTAATGATCTTAATGGAAGATCAATTAATTCCACCAATTTTCTAGTATGTATTTAGCACATTAACAAATGTTCCATTGTTTACTCATCATCATCCTAACAAATTGGAAAATATCAAGCACATCCTTGATTCTTTTTTGCAGGACACTTGAGTCTACTAGGCTACTCAAACTCGCTAGGGCTTTCGGCTCATGGGGGTGTTTAAAGATCACTTTGGCCGACTAAAGAGTTGGTGAATTTAAGTGTGGGCTAGTTTGGTTAGAGTGTAGCACGACAACCCTCTTTTTCTTCTTTTAAACTAATTAGGTCATAGGCCTTGTCCAAAATCGTTGACCAAGTGGCTTGAGTGGTGGTCGGATCTACTTGGTCTGACCAATTAATTTAAGACCCCGACTCAATTGTTAATTCAAAATTTACTAACTCAAGAGACCAACGTCTGGTATTTTGGGCAAATTAAATTCCTCAAGTTAATAGTTTAATTCGAACTAAAAATCATTGAGTTTTAACCAACCAGGTTTGAACAAAAAAATTATTTTTGACCGGTTAACCAAAATCGGGTTCATTACATAAACTGAATGATGTTGCTTATGAATGAACAAGCATTAAGCACTGCAAGAGGAATCTAAGCAGACGAGGAGTCGAAAAGTGATGAACCTGAGGAGTTGGAGCTGCAGGGATGATGAATCAAAGAGGAAGAAGTAGTGATGCTGACGATTGAAGGATCTAATGTGCTGGCAGCCGATAGGAAGCGAGTCATGGCTGCCGATTAGAAGAGTCTAGTGATTACATAATTGGGGAATTAGCTTCGGTTTCTACAAAAGAAAGAATGTGGAGTTTCCTTCATAGCTAAAGATTGGATAACAAACCAGCTCAAAGAAGCTTCATCAATTGCACAAAACCTCCTCCAACCACTTTCCGCAGACGAAGAAAGACGAAATTGGAAGAAATTCGAATGACGAATGAAACTCGATGACGCAGGGAGCGGGGGAGGATGAGGGACGACCGACGGCGTACGGCTAAAATTAGAGCTAACAACTCATGGGAAGGGGTGGATGTTTGTTGACCTAATTTTTATCGAGTTGGTGAGGAACTAAGGAAGCTCAGAAGTGAAAATGAAAGAGAGTTTGTTGTTGTTAGCCGATTTTGACCCCTATTTTTTTTAAAATTTTGTTAAACACTAATTAAAAACGATAGAGTTTTCTTTTGAAGGTCTTGCCTAGTTTTTTTCTTGTGGCCAAACCGGATAGGCGGCCTGTTTGATTGTTGAAATGAAACCGGCCTGCCATTTTCAGGGAGACGTCCAGCTCAGGGTCTGACCGGTCATACATTCAAAACCATGATGGTAAGTCCATGATATTGTCCAAGTGTCTTTATACATCCATCTTAAAAGTATAAAAAATAAAAAGAGCCAAATTTGGATTAAAATTCTTAACTTTCCTTAATCAAGGTTATGCATTTAATGCATAAATTAGTTGGCTAATTCAAACTTTTTGTCGCATTATTGATGACACTAAAGTTATCACGTTCATTCCTACGTATATAAGCGACATTTTATGCAGCTCGTGCCATTTCTAGTTAGCTCTTAGGAACTATTTGATCTATGTGTGTTTTGACCCTCATCTCGACTCGTTTTGGATTGTTGTTGCTTCCTTGCAAGTTTTTGTTGTCATCTGAGGACTTGGATGAGTGATACGAAGTACATAGAGGTGTTGGAGCAACTTGGGAACGTTGGAGAGAAGTTGATGAAGACCAGAGGGATAGGGCAGCCATATTGAAGGATAGGTCATCGACCTATCTACCCTTGTCATTTTGCAAGGCTACATAAGGGTTCAATTACAGTTTTTTGAAAGAGGCACAACTTCTAATAAACAAGGACGAACCAGTGAGCACTCTAGAGAAATTTGGAGAGTATTTTGGCATTATTGGAGTAAGGAAAACTCGAAGGATCAGCAATGAGCACTCAAAATCACGATTAGAAACTTGAAGTTGGGAGATTTAACATGACAATAATTAGGTTTTTACATTCTCTTCTTGTAAACCCTAATTCCATGTTTTTTTGACTTTCAACTTTGTTAGTGAGTTCATAAGTAAATTTGTGTGCTTAGATTAGATGAACTTTAGGTGTTCTAGGATACTTGAATGTTGAATTAACTTGGCTCGGTGTAATGCAATTTAAGTTTTTGTTTATTTGTTGTGGTTTCATTCTTATTGACTCCTCTTCTTGATTGATCACCTTGAATTGGATTATGTTAGACTAGCATTGACTTGACCAATGAGCTTTCTATCCTTAGAACATTGAATTTCATGCTAGGCTACCCAATTTCACTTGAGAGAGGGTCGGTTAGACTAGTTCATCTAGGAGTAGTTCTTCATACCGATACTGGGGCACCAACTTTGTCTTAGATGCATAACGCGGTCTAGATCACTAGTTAGGTTGTGAAGTAAGTAGACACGAGAGTGTGTGACCTTAGGCCAAAGGCGAAGAGAACTGCGACAACTTATGAACACCTGTTTGAATTGCATGAAACATGCCTTGTTGAAAACTGATAGAACGTCTTAGTTACTTAGGGGGATTCGATTCTAAGGCTTGTCCTCATTAGTCTTAAGACTTGTTCACTATTATCATTCCAGTCTAGCACCTTTGTTCATCTTTGCACATTTGGTTAACCTTAGCATAGTTTGAGTAGGTATAGCTTAGAGAACCTTGGGAATATGACATAGTATGATTAGGTAGATTAGTTTATATTTGCACCATGTTTCTACAACTTTCAAAATTTGGCGTCATTGTCGGGGACTCTTTTCTGTGATTGAAATAATGTGCTACTTGTTGATTTGTATTTTCGCTTTATTTTTATTTTCGCTTTATTTTTATTTTCCCATCCATGCTTCACAAGTTTTTATTTTTGTGTTTGTAGGTTTGCTTGTGTATGACCCCGCCTCTCAGTTGCTACCAAAGTAGAGGGCAGAAGTTGAGAACAAGGATTGGGTTAGTTATAAGAGGAATACCTCAATGAAGTAGATGTGCAACCTCAAATCATCGATCACAAATCGTTGATTGGGGGATTGACACAAGTTGTTTCTAGTGATTCAGAAGAGAAAGAGAAGCCTACAACACGTATGGCCGATAGACGCACTTTTTGGTGTGATAATATCGACGCAACATACTTGTCGAGAAACTTTATTTTCCATGCCCGCTCGAAGCACCTCGAGATAGATTTTCACTTTTTTCGAAAGAAGGTCACCTCCAAACACATACACGTTGCATACATCTCAACCAAACATCAAGTGACCAATGCGCTGACCAAATCTTTGCCACTCCTTGGTTCAACCAGTTGAATATCAAGCTCAATGTTCGAAACTCCATTGGCTCGCAGGATGGTGATAATGATACAATAAAAAATGTAATATTTATTTTCCAATTTGATAAATTATGGAAATATTTATACTTATCTCTATCACTACAAGAAAACATGTAGCTAACAACGGATTTTTATTACTTTTAACAGCGGATAGGCCGTTGTTAAAAATCCTAACAGCGGACACGCGTCCGTTGTTAGGTTGACTAACGTAAGCTGAGCTAACAGCAGATCAGCTGATCGTCGTTAAACCGGTTCACTGTCCGCTGTTAGGTCTAACAGCGGTTCAAATCCGCTGTTAGAATTACGATCAGATTAAAAAAATGCAGAAACCTGCATAGCAAGTTCTGCATCTCCGATCTTCTTTCTTGTTCTTCTTCCTTGTTCTTCTTCTTTCTTTCTTGTTTTTCTCTTCTGATCTTCTTTCTTCTTCCTCTTCCTTGTTCTCCTTCTTCCTTCTTCTTCTTCTTCTCTTTCGATCTTCTTTCATCTTCTTCTTTTTCTTCTTTGTTTTCTCCTCCGATCTTCTTTCTTCTTCCTCTTCCTTGTTCTTCTTTGTCCTTCTTCTTCTTCTCTTCTGGTCTTCTTTCTTCTTTCTCTTCCTTGTTCTCCTTCTTTCTTCTCTTCTTCTTCTTCTTCTTCTTCTTCTTCTCTTCCGATCTTCTTTCTTCTTCTTTCTTCTTTTGTCTCTTCTTCTTCTTCTTCTTCCTTTTCTCCTTTCTTCTCTTCCTTTTTCTTTCTTCTCCCATTTTCTTCTTTGTTGTTATTCTTATTCTTTCTTCTTTTGTCTTCTTTCTCTTTCTTCTTCCTTCTTCTTCTCCTCCTGATTTCTCTGCCAAGAATTAAGAGTTAGGGTGTATTTTAACAAAAATTCAGAATAGAAAAGCAACAAACGGATTGGCTGAGGGTGGGCACACACCACATCAGCAATCTGTAACAGTGGACAGCCTAACAGCAGATTATATCCGCTGTTAGGTTTCCCCCTAAAATTTCGAATTCCCGCGAAGGTGGGATATTTTGGCGCCCCTTTGAAATCAAATGCTAACAACAGATTTTTATAAATCCGCTGTTAGACAGTATTATCTAACAGCGAAATTCTGTCCGCTGTTAGCAATGTGATGTTAAAATCTATTTTTCTTGTAGTGTATTAATCCATGTACCATAAACTACTATGCATAATATATATATATGATAGAGCACACAATTGAGTGTGGATAAACTTTTCAACCAGTTGTCTTTCAAAACCAAGTACATGTGATCACTTTAGATATGATGCAAGAGGACTTTGCCGCTTGGTAGAAACATTGCTTGTCTGATAACGAAGTCAATGCCTCTTTTGGTTTAACGACTTGAATTATTTGGCATAACAGAAACAAACTAATTTTGGGGAGGTGGTGTGTCAAGTTAAGTGTTTGGTCCAACTTTTGTTAACAAGCTAGAAGACCGGTAAATTGGGCAGAGAAACGCCGAGTTTATCCCGACCCAATTGATTGGGTGGAAGCTTGGTGGGATGAGTGGTTTACCCTTAACTCTGACGACTCCATTCACACACATATGAACTCCGCAGCGGATAGTGGCATCATTCGTGATGATCAGGGTTATTTTGTGCAAGCTTTCTTCGCTAATCTTGGTACCTATTTGATTATGCGAGCAGAGCTTAGGGGTATCATCGAAGGGATGGAGATCGCTTTGTCCAAAGGAATCAAGAAACTACACATTTCTGTCAGACTCCCGTGCTGAGGTCACAACCCTGACCAACCCAACCGATGAAGCCAAATGCCAACCAACATGCTGGATTGGTCCTCATCTTCTAGCATTCATAGTCGAGACTGGAATGTCTCGACTTATCATATTTACCCCGATGCTAATTTTTTCGTGAACTACCTTGCCAACTTGGGCCACAACTTGAAATTAAACATCTGTTTATTGGCTATGATACAACCTTATTGGCGTATCTATGCCTCGCTTGTTTCTAATAATATGCAGAGGTTGACTCCTATTCCCAAAAGAAAAGCGTGACAATAAAAAAGATATGGTCACAATGAAAATTACCTAATACTAGATGAAGAAGAACATATGAACAATTTTTATGAAAGTGGTAATTTCAAGCGTAAAACAGTGTAAAACACTTAACTCAAATTTATAATTCCAATTCATCTAAAAACTTTATATATTCCAAAAAAACTGAACTATTATAATATATAATAATTAGAATTGTAATATAATATATGCATACAGAGAGAATAGAGAAAGTCAAAAAAGATAAATGGCGTCTGCAGTTTATGCCATACCTGCCCTGTTTTCATTTTCGATTATCCGCCATAGCTCAATCTCAAACAAACCGCCAGCGAGTCGACCAATCTTTGGAGTACAGATTCAATCAATCTTCTCCCTTCGTTTTCGATCTCCCCCTGTGTTCTCCACAATACCGCTGCTCCAATCATAGTACTACAATTTCATCTACTTCTCCACTTGCTTCCTTCTCGTTCATGGAGAAACCGCCGTCCGAAGATCTGCTCCGGAAGATTCAGGATCTGCAAGATGGACAAGCTAACCTCCAGCAGGAGATTACAAATCTTAGGCTCTCTTCCGATACCAACCCTGAGAATCTGCTCCAGCAGCATCAGCAGCAACATCAACATCAGCAGCAGCAGCATCAACATCAGCAGCAGCATCACCACCATCACCACCACCACCACCATCCTCGCTCGCAGTCCATTTCGCCTCAGCGTATGCGAACCTTTGAAGCAGATTCTGAGATTAAGAGAACCTCGCCGCCTATTAGAACTTCGCCTGCTTTGCAGAGAAAGTTTCGCGGTCCCCGCAATGTTTCCCATCGAAGTAATAATGGCGGTGGAGATGGCGGCAGCGTTAATGTTGCCGGTCCGTCGGCTAGCAAGTTTGCAGATAGTCAGTATTTGAATATCTTGCAGTCTATGGGCCAATCTGTTCATCTCTTCGACCTTTCCGGACTTATTACCTACTGGTAAGTGAGTGTTTACTTATTTGTTTGTTTTGATTTCCATTTTTAACACAAAATTACGTTTCCGTTGAGTTCCAAACTCGGTTATGCAAGAATTACGCTATTCTCGATGGCTAGTAATGTCGCCGGAGGTTGACTCTATTGGTTTCTCAGTCTGTTGAAGAGAGACTGGCTTTCTGCTTGCGATAGGAGCTTGAATTTGGCTTCTGTTAGCATTCATGATGTTGAATTCGGCGCATTCCCTCAAAATTGTGCAGGAATCGAGCTGCTGAAAATCTTTACGGTTATACCGCGGCAGAAGCTCTAGGTCAGGGCGTTGTTGAACTGCTGGTTGATCCGAGGGATTATACGATGGCTGAGGATATTTTTCATCGAGTTACTTTGGGAGAGAGATGGACAGGAAACTTCCCTCTGAAGAATAAGAGTGGAAATAGGTTTACAATTGTGGCGACCATTAGTCCCTTCTACGATGAAGGCAGTTCATTGATAGGGATTGTATGTGTTTCTAGTGATTCACGACCCTTTCAAGAGGTTAGATTTGGTTTCTCTCGTCCGAGAAATTCAGAGGGGGATTCAAATTCTTTTCGTGCTATAAGCAATGTGACGACCTTGCCTGTTCTTGATTCCCAACAGCCTCTGCAAACATCGTTCGCCTCTAGAATTTCTAACCTGGTTAGCCTCTTATCCGTCTACCTTATCTGTGTAAATTATAATATTTTAGCTTTTGTATATATTGACTGTTATCCTCAAAATAGGCAACCAAGATGAGCAACAAGGTCAAGTCGAAAATTCGTTCTGGAGAGAGCAATGTTGATCATGAAAGTGCCAGTGTAGGTAGCCATCACTCTGATCATAGCTTGTTAGATGCACCTATCTCTGGCAATAGGGACGATGCAAACTCTAGTGGAGCCAGTACACCAAGAGGAGATGTTCTTCCATCTCCTTTTGTGGTTTTCCCTGACACTGAGGATAAGTTCTCAGTAGGACAGTCGAGTCATTCTAGTGATGAAGGAAAACCTTCAATCCAGAAGATAATCACCTCAAAAGCAGAGGCCTGGATGGGCAAAAAGGGGTTGACTTGGCCCTGGAAAGTGAATGAAAGGGAAGTTTATGAGGCGAAAAGCACCAAATTTGTGTGGCCTTGGGTTCAGAATGATCAAGAGTGTGAAATAAATCATCCAACAAGTTCGTTTTCTGGTACAAGAACTGAAAGCCACTCAGGTGAAGGTAATCGACATGCACATAATGAAGCATCTGGGTCCTGGTCATCCTCTGTGAATGTTAACAGCACAAGCACTGTTAGTAGTCATGGGAGCTCAAACAGCAGTGCTGTTAATAGGGCAGACTTGGAACCGGACTGCTCAGACGAAATACTGTGGGAATACTTGACAATCGGAGAACAAATCGGTGAAGGTTGTATCTGATTACACATGCTCGTAGTTTGGTCCCTCTGTTTTATCTAGAAGTCAAATCATGAATTAAACGCTTTCTGTCCCTTTTTCTTTGTTTGCCGATGTTGGGATATTCTTGTTGACCAGCTAGTGCACTTTCAATGTTGATGCAGGGTCTTGTGGAACTGTCTATCATGCCCTGTGGTATGGATCAGTATGTTCTCCTCATCCTTATATCATTCTTATTCCATCTTATTAACAATTTACAAATATAATTTTTACTGGTGTCAAAGAATTTTGTTTGAAAGCCACTGCTAAGGGTTGAACTGAGGTGCATAATGGTCAACCAACCATAACGGTTGGGTTGCTGTAGTACTTGAATAGAACAGAAAGAATTCTCTAATTGTCAGTTAGATTGTTTATTTTTCAAGCTAATTTATCAGATTTACTATATACGGGACCATTAGTTTCATGGTTGAAAGAGCTACATGTTGTTTCAGGACGTTGCTGTCAAGGTATTCTCCAAGCAAGAGTATTCAGAGGACGTGATACTTTCATTTAGACAAGAGGTGTGTTTATTTGTTATCTAGTGTCATAATTTGGAGATGCCTGAGTGAAATCCTATAGCCCCAGTCGTTTGAGTCGCTTAAAAGTTATTGTTTGCTGATGAAGGTATCCCTTATGAAAAGACTTCGTCATCCAAATGTGTTGCTATTTATGGGTGCCGTGGCCTCACCTCAGCGTCTCTGTATTGTTACAGAGTTCCTACCACGGTACTTCCAGTAGTCTCAAAGCTATTTGTCTTTAATTACCAGCTTTTTGATTCTTGTCCAATGCATTTCTGATTCCTTATGATGTGTATGCAAAGATTTGTGTATAACCACCAGAAGAAGTTATGCTCACTAGTCTGTGACACATTCTCAATTTTGCGATTATGCAGTGGAAGTTTGTTCAGGTTACTCCAAAGGAACACAACCAAACTAGACTGGAGACGGAAAGTGAGCATGGCTTTGGATATTGTAAGTAGTAATGTTTTATTTTTTTAATGACATGTTCATGCAATACAGACAGATTCATCAAGTGTGATCTATGAGATGTGATCCCATCCAGAGAAGCCGGCTGACCATTTTTAGTCATTGGCAGATGAACTTTTATTCGTACTCAAATTTACTGTCATCATAATCTATTTAACAGGCTCGGGGTATGAATTATCTTCATCATTACAACCCTCCTATCATCCATCGTGACTTGAAGTCTTCAAATCTTCTTGTTGATAAAAATTGGACGGTAAAGGTAAGAAGCATTTGATTCATCAATTTGGTTTCAATGATCTATAACTCGTTTTGTGTTTTGTTCTGAGGGTGCTTGTTAACCTTCTGAGACTGACAAAAATAAAGGCAGTAATCTCTATTGCTATCTAAACAGGTCGGTGATTTTGGGCTATCACGTCTAAAACACGAAACATTTCTGTCAACTAAGACAGGGAAAGGCACGGTAAGGGTTGTGGTTTTCTGCCTTGCTTAGCTTACAAAAATCCTTTACTGTATCTGGCTCTCAATGTATTATGTTCCAATTATGTAGCCTCAATGGATGGCGCCGGAAGTTATCCGCAACGAACGCTCAGATGAGAAGTAAGCCTTCCTTGTTTGTTTATTCTTGCTATTCTTCTCTTCTGCGGACAGCCAGTTTGAAACTTCTGAATCGCCATTGGTTTAAAATTTTGATCTTCTACCATGTAGGTGTGACATATACAGCTTTGGAATAATATTGTGGGAACTTGCAACCGAGAAGATTCCTTGGGAGAATCTCAACTCAATGCAGGTAGGACAAATCACTGTTTTCCGTTCTCCATCAGGAATAGTAAAATGATTGAGCTTCATTCAGTAGCTTTAGCTTATACAATATTCGGAGCATTATTTAAGGAGACCTAATGGTCACAATTAGATCAGGAGAATTTTGAAACAATCTGAACCTTTAATATACATAATTACAGGTAATTGGTGCCGTGGGATTCATGGACCAACGGTTAGAAATACCAAAAGAAGTGGATCCACGCTGGGCATCCATTATTGAAAGCTGCTGTCGCAGGTGCTTATTTTAGCTTTACGTTATCTTCTTAGTTAAGGTTAAAGAGCAACAAAACAGAAGGAGGGCAAGATTATTTTTGTTGGTGTGAATTTGAAGTTAGCTGGTGATTGTTAGTTAGGTTACAGATTGTTTTTTCATGATTCATCACACCTATTCAAAGTCAGAAACAATCATGACGTCAGAACTCCCCCAAATCTTCCATAGATTGGGGCGGGGAAGCACTTCCAGTCTACCTCTACCATTATGCTTTTTTGACCCTTTATGTTTGTCGTTTACATGATTTGATTGCATATAATATTATAAAGTAAATTGCAAATTAGTGATATTAAGATGTTATGGTCGTCTACCAAATATTAGATTGATCCCGACTGATTGTCTAGTTGTGGAGATTAATATATTATAATCTATTATTGACTTGGTTACCCATTCCATCGTTTGATCCTAGAAAAGGCTGATTGCTTAGTAGCTAGGTATTCCATTTTGATTTTCCAATCACGTGAAATCGAATGTTTGGTATTATAGGTTTAATCAGGTAATGAATGTTGCTGTATTGCGTAAGGTCAATTTAGTATGTAGCAACAATACCCTGTTGCCCTTTCTTATGGAATGAGCTTGGCGTGTTAATTGTCTGTTATGTTTTTGTTTTGGCTTGAAACCCAGTGATCCAAACAGCCGACCGACATTCCAAGAACTCATGGAAAAGCTTAAAGACCTTCATCGACAGAACAACATTCAGCTCCAGGCAGCACGTTCTTCTGCAGCCGGAGGACTAGTGGGAGATAGATAACAGCAACAGCGCCACCCGAAAACGATGAATAGCGAACGTGATGATGCGTGAAACAAACATCCACGAAACTTGCGTGCCTATTCAAGTTTGAGATCTCAAACAGAAGAATAGAGAAGTTGATGATGTAAAGTGGGTTTGTTGCTTGCAGGCAGCCACGGCCCATGTGTGATATACATACATATATCTTGTTGATGGGCTGCTGAACCGAGGTGGTGCGTCTGTATATATGCATGACTCGGTAGTAATTAAGAATACAGCAATGGTGGCTTGGTGGTGTCGTTCAATTGGGAATCCCTCGGACAGATGTTCGAGGAGACGACCACTTGACTCGAGATATTTGTTGTGTAGATTACGATAACCACAGCGGGGTAATGATTGTCCTCCACACGGCTGTGTATTTCCCTCTTCTTCTATGGGATTAGAAGGCCGTAGTTCGAGTTCGATTGGGAGCTTTGGACTGATGGGTGGAAGACTCCTTGACGACAACAAAAGATAAACTGTATCCACATTTTGAGATCTTTGAGTTTGGAAAATCACAAGAGACGAGTGGGAGCAAGGATTGGTGATAGGATTTGGAGATTCTTATGAAGAGTTAAAACAACCATGTTTACTTTGGTGATTTCAATATCTTTATTTTCTATTCTTCCATTTACTATGTGTTACGTACCTTGTTAATTGGACCGGCTTCATAGTTATGCTATGTTGATGTTTATTATGTATTAATCAACTCCATTTGTTCGGATAAAATGCGGGATTCCATGCTATGATAGTGTTATCAAAATGCACGATATGTCATTGTTGACGTTAGATTTATCGCGTTCATCTCGCCACATTTGAACGACATTTTCCTTGTTTGACTCCGAATCGTGATGATTTTGAATGTATTTTATGAAAAATGTGTTTTATCCCTCGTTGACCCTCTTTTGGGTCGTTTGATGTGTTTTCGAGTTGTTTTGATGAGATTCCAGATTGTCATTTTATGGAGGACCTTTCTACAAGCTCGGCGATTCAAACGGGGATCAATTTGGAGCACAAATGAGGTTGAAATTGCAGAAAGAAGCTCGGAGCTGAACTCAGTTCCAAAAGTGCGCGCACTTTTCGAGGGGGTCAGGTGCACTTTTGCAATTAAGCTTCGGCGGAATTTTCAGCATAAGGGAAAAGTGCGCCTTTTGAAGGGAAAAGTGCGTCGGCGCACTTTTCAACCCTTCCAGGCGCACTTTTGGTAAAAAATCCGGATTTCGAGGAGAGAGGAAACATAACTTCTACTCTACAATTCTCTGCTTTTTCTCGGACGAACCAGACACTCTCGGAGACAAAGACGGAGCTTTGAAGAGACGATTGAGCAAGAGGAAGCCAAGATTAGCTCAGAAGATTCTAGGATTCTTGAAAATTAGGATTAATCAAAGTAAGATGATTTTTTCTCTAGTTAGCTTTTTCTCTGTTTCTGTAATTTCTTCTCTGGCGATGTCTAGCTAAACTCTTAGTTTGTTCATATTAGATGAAGTTCTAGCAAGATTTTGTATGGATGATGTCGGGTTTTTAACCCGTTAATGTTAATTGAGGTTTATTCAGACTTAAGTGAGATTTTTCTTAAACCCTAATTTGAAGCTCTAGAATTTGCAGATTGACCATATCGTAGAATTTGCTTCATCTTTGATTCGCGGTTCTGACCATGGACGTGAGTCATTCTAGAGTTTAGGAGGTCATTAAGATTAGCCGGTGTCTTGACCATAGGGCCGGTGAAATTAATCTCTTTGCATATCTGTGTGGCATTTCTTTGTTCTTCGTGCATTCTTGGCGATTTGTGAGTTATCTTGACCATAGGAACTCATAGATTTGATAGGATACTCTGCGTCCTGACCATGGAGTAGAGATTGCCAAAGGAAATGTCGAGTCTTTGAGTCTGTTGAAACCTTAGTTGCATTGCATCATCCGTCTTAATCGAGCTAGAGCGGATTCGAGTCTGGACAAGCGCCTTAGTCAATTCTTGAAGCTCCAACTTGTTTACCTGCTTTGATTGATTTAATTTGCATTTTTAGATATTTAGTTCATTCACCACCATTTCCAAACCCAACGTTAAACCTGATTAGCTTTAACCCACATCGTTGAGTAATAGAGAAAGGAAGACCCCTTGGAAAATCATGATCTCTTAGGAGCAATCCTTCGAGTAAAACTAGTGTGCATTAATTTGCGCACTAGTCATCATAGTTAAGATTCTGCATCACGTAGGGGTGGCTATTCGGGCTCGATTTTTTGGTTTGACCGAAAACTGACCGAATTCAATTCGGTTTTGGTGACCGAAAAATCGATTTCAGCAATTCGAAATCGGCCGCGGTTATGGGTTTCAGGATTTTTTGGTCATCGGCCAATTCGGTCAATGACCGAAATCGAGCAAATTGCCACCCATGACCGAAATCGAGCAAAACACCCATATCTGATTTGTTCTTGCTTCTTGTTCTTCTCCTTCAAACTCAAATATGTTCTTCAAACTCAAATTTATTCTTCTTCTTCAAAACCCAGATTTGTTGTTGTTCTTCTTCTTCTTAGATTCAAACTCAAATCCCCTTCTTCTTCTTCTTCTTCCTCTTCCCTCCTTCTACTTCTCAGATTCGATTTCGAACCCAGATCCCCTTCTTCTTCTTCTTCTTCTTGTTCTTGTTTTTCTTCTTGTTCTTCTTTTTCTGCCCACATTTGATTTTCGAACCCAGATACCCTCCTTCTTCTTCTTAGATTCGGACCCAAACCCCCTTCTTCTTCTTCTTCTTAGATTCGGACCCAAACCCCCTTCTTCTTCTTCTTCTTAGATTCGGACCCAAACCCCCTTCTTCTTCTTCTTCTTCTTCTTCTTCTTCTTCCCTCTTTCTTCTTCTTCTCAGATTCAATTTTCGAACCCAGATCCCCTTCTTCTTTTTCTGCCCAAATTGGATCTTGGAACCCAGATACCTTCTCCTCCTCCTCCTCCTCCTTCTTCTTCTTCTCAGCTTCGAACTTCGAATCCAGATCCCCTTCTTCTTCTTTCTCAGATTCGATTTTGGAACCCAAATCCCCTTCTTCTTCTTCTACTACGTTTTCTGCACAGATTCGATTTTCGAAGTTCAAGCCCAGATACCTTCTTCTTCTTCCCCAAACCCATATTACTTCATCTACCCTTCTTCTTCCCTCCTTTTTCTTCAGATTCATCCTAGATCTAGATCTGAAAAGTCATATCTACCCAAATCGGTCGGGTTTCGGTCAACTCGGTTGACCATGACCGATTTGAATTCGGTCATGGTCAAACCGAATTCAAATCGGTCACGGTCACGGTCCCAGGTTTCACACCAACTCGAAATCGGTTCGGTTTGACCGAAATCGACCGAATTGCCACCCCTAGCATCACGTGCTGTCATAGTAACTTTTAGGTGCACTTACCAAATTTTGCAGTTTCTCAAATTCTAGCAGGATACTTGTTGATGATGTGGCTATAAAAAATGTAATAATAATATTTTAAAATTGTAATTTTCCGGGTGACAATTATTTTTCTAAAATACTTTAGTATGTTAAATAATAATTTAAATTTAATAATAATATTTATTTTAACATTTTAATTTTTTCATGTGACAATTATTTTTGTAAAATACTTTTAATATGTTAATAAGAACTTAAATGTAATAATAATAATATCTATTTTGAAAATTTATTTTTTTCAGGTGACAGTTATTTTTGTAAAATACAATAATATGTTAAATTTAATATTTCCATTGTGTGCCCGCGCCAGTTTTATTTATTTCTTTTGATATCTTGTACTTGTACCTAAAATTGACCAAATCTTGATGGTTGATGAGGTGGATTATGAGATTAAACCTAATGTTGACCCTTATTGTTGGTTGATTGGATTCTTGAATGCCTAGATGTATGGTGGGATCTTTAGTTGAAGTGATTGCTAGCTCATTTACACGTGGCACTCGAGAGAGGGCGTGTTTTGGGTCCTTGGCGGGTGAATTTTGACTCGAGCATTTTGTCAAACACTTGGCGTGCGAGTTTGGTTTGACTTGATTAGGCCGCAAGATCAATCGTCTTAGCTCTCGTGTGGTTCTTTGGGCCCATTAGGGACCTTAGATCGTGTTTGTTGACCTGCCTAAGGTTGATTGAAAGTTGTTGAACTTGCTTCTTTACTCTAATTACCTAGTTTTCTTGTTTGGACTAGTGTAAACCCCTAGGTAGACCTTGACTTACCCTTAGCTCTCTTAGACCTTCCTCAATTCGTCTTGATTGCCTTATTTGATTACATTTCCCTTGATCCCGATCTTATTTATGCTCTTTGAGCCCTTGTTGACTTTTTGTTCCATGCTAGTTAAGATTGTTTCACCCTTGTTCGAAAGTGGCACCTCAACCACAACAAACCCTTGTTAGCTCTACATCCAATTTGAGTAACCTTTCATCTAGGAACCACCCGAAATACGAACCTAGCCCTTAAAGCTAGGTATAATTGAGAGCACCCTTTGGGAGTGATCAATGGTCCTCTCATACTGACCATCCGTCTGTTGGTGATAAGTTGTGGAGGACTTCAACTTCATCTCTAATGCACTGTGTAAACTCTCTTAGAAATGAGCGGTGAAGCTCAAATCCCAGTCGGACACAATGGATTAAGGCACTCTATACAGTCTCACTATATGAGAAATATACTCTTCCACACTAGTCTTGAAGCGGGTGCGGATACAATGAGCCACTTTGGTCAACCGACCAACGATCACCTAAACCGCATCTTTACCACCCCGGGCGGATGAAAAACCAATCATGAAATCCATCGTGATGTCCACAAAATTTCACTCTGGCATAGGTAAGGATTGCAACAACCCTTCTGGTGCCCGATGTTCTGCCCTGGTGTTCTGGCAAACAAAGCAGGACGCTACAAACTGAGGAACATCTTTCTTCATCCTAGACCTCTAGAAATGCAATTCGGCTATTGATTTGAGAGGCGAGTCTCTCAGATCAATCTTAGAGAAGCGTGGCCGTCGGATCGTCTGGGAAGCAATCCTGCGGTTGGAGGGCAGCTAAACTAATGAAAGGACATAATGGTCACATAATGTGTGTCAGAAAGTAGAAAGTAGATGGGTATGGCTTCAGCAGGTGGGACCCAAGCAATTGTTTTGGAGGAGAGGAGTGAGCGGGAACATATTTTTTGAGGAAGGGGAAAGGTTTATGACAACTTCTCAAAGAAGTTTTTAATTTTTTTAATTTTCTTTAAATAATTTCACATATACTTTTCATTTCCCCTACTTTTATATTAATGTATATAATTAACTAATTCTAGAATGGTCAAAATGATTTTTCTCATTCACAAATGTTGTTTATTTTAGTTTTTCGAATCCAATAACAATAATCTTGATATATTTTATTCAATTAAAAAAAATTAAGAACTTATACCTTAGTGTTATGCCCGACTTATGATACCAATTTTTCATAACATGAGATAATGTTAATTTAAAATGAAAGAGACAATATGTTATAACTTAGTTATAAAATAATCGATAACTAAATTTTATTTCTAACATATTTTCTTCTTCTATCAAATGATTATTTCATTATTTCTTGTTTGCTCTTAATGATTTCTATGTCAATATTTTGTTATTCTTAGGTCATCTTTATGTGATTCTTATGGTCCTATTATGTCGTTATTATGTTTCTTTTATGAAACTATTACATAAATATAACATACATATAACACTAACATAACATTTTGAAGCTTATGATTTTTGTGTATAACTTATACAATTGTGTAAATGAAGCTTATGATTTTGAATATAGTGCATCAACACGTGAAACTTTAACAGACATTTTTATGTCATGTTGTTGTTATATCACCGTTATGTCATTGTTATGTTCCTAATACATCATTGTCATGTTATTATTATATCATTGTTGCATTCTCAATGTATCATTCTCAATGTCATGTTCTTGTTATATCATTGTTATTTCCTTGTTATATTAATCTTAACCGTCATAATAGTTTGGAGGCAAATAATAGAGATATATAAAACTCATATGCATTATATAAACAATGATACATTCAAGTTAATTATAATCAATCATGAACAAAGTATATTGTAATATAATAAAAACATCTTCATATGTAGGTGTTTCTTTGATGACTTCTTTGTTGATTTGGTCGTATTTGTATGAATCTTCTTGACTTGTCAAAAAAATTCTTCTTCTTTTTCCTGCTTCTTCTTCCTTTGCAGATGTGAAGACACATATAACACACATATATTAGCCATATAACATACATAAAATAGTTCGACAACACATTATACATAGAACCGTCATAACACATAAATAACACTTCCATATAATATGCATAACACATACGAAAACAAATGTCATATAACTTAACGACATTACATATATCATATGTTCTTGTTATATCATTGTAATGTCATTGTTATATTAATTTTAACAGTCATATAATAGTTTGGAGGCAAACATAGAGATATATACAAACACATATGCTTTATATATATAAATAGTGATATATTGAAGTTATAATCAATCTTAAACAAAAGTACATATTAATAATAAAAACAACTTCATATGCAGATGTCTTTTTGATGACTTCTTAGTTGACTTGTCGTTTTTGTATGAATCTTCATGACTCTTCATGAATCTTCTTCTTTTTTTGCTTCTTCTTATTTTTTACTTGTCAAGACATATATAACAGACATATTTAGTCATATAACATATATATAATAGTTCGACAACACATTTTACATAGAACTGTCATAGCACAAAAATAACACTTTCATATAATATAAATAACACATACGAGAACAAATATCATATGACTTAATAACATTACATATATCATATACGAGAGGCATAAAACATAACATGTGTATAAAATGAAAATAAACATACAAAACAGCATACAACGTATAGATCTAGAGTTTAAAACCACAAAAACATAATAGATCTAGATTTAGATTTTATCAAACTTGATAGATCCAGATTTTTTAATTTGAAGAGGGACGAATGTTTGAGTCAATAATATATGAGAGGTAGAAAACATACATATAACATGCATAACACAAAACGTAACTGTTTATAAAATGAAGATAAATACACAAAACAATAATCATACAACATGTAGATCTAGAGCTTAGAACCACAAAAAACCTAATAAATTTAGATTTAGATTTTTTCAAACTTGATAGATCTAGATTGTTTTGAAGATGTTTGAGTCAAAGTTGAAGTTTGGACTAATTTTTTTCCTTAGTGAATCAAAGGTTAGAACCATGGAAACCTCATAAAGTTGAGCTTAGAATGATGATGAACGAGAAGAAGTAATGAAAAGCTTGAACATGAGCATCCTTCTTTTATAGTGGAGTTTGAGATTGAGCATTCCTTGGTTGAGCACAAAAATGGTGATGATGGTGGTGAGATGTGGAGAAGAAGAGAAGAAAGCTAGAGAGAATTAAGAGAGAAGGTTTCTGAAAATTTTGAATTTGGGAGAGAAGAAGACTTTTGTGGGAGAGAATGTGGATTTCGAAAAAGCAATTGTCCAATCAGCCAATTAAATTAAAACATTTCATTACTTTGCCAAATTTGTTTCCGTTAATACCTCCGGAGGTCCCCCAACCATCAGATTGAGAGGACAGCCGAAACTTAATTTGGGCCGTCAGAATGAGCTCTCAGATGGATATGAGAGAAAACCCTCTCAGCCCCATAGCCAAATTGCAAGAAATGAGTCTTCAAAGTATGATACATCTTGGTGACACCCGGATGCATATCATACATTGAAGAGTGAGCCTCCTCCAAAATCTCATTTGTCAATTCCCCATCCTATGGTACACAAAACCTGCCCTGACACTTCATACAACCATCAACTAGCTCAAATTTCGATTCCTTACCTTCCTCAATCTCCTTCTTGATCCCTAACAACTTAGGATCTCTAGACTCCCCATTTAGTATCCGGTCTTGCAGCAAAGGCTAAATACTTAACTTAGCAAGTAGGCTCCCTACATTATCTACCAACATCTCCATGCCCAAGGCTCACAAATCCACCAACTCCTTCACATGCTCCTTCATATTAAGAGAACCAACTACCACATTAGCCTTACAAGGATGGTAGTCAATGGTGCAGTCGTAGTCTTTTAGAAGCTCGACCCACTTTCTCTGTCTACCATTCATCTCCTTCTGATCCATCAGATGCTCAAGCTCTTGTGATCCGTTAGGATCTTGAATGTCTCCCCATATAAGTATTGACGCCACACCATCAAAGCAAACACCACTACTGCCAGCTCGAGGTCATGGGTAGTTTAGTTCACATCATGTACCTTATGATGCCTAGAGGAATATCCTACCAACTTTCCATCCTTAATGAGCACACATCCCAACCCCTACAATGACACATCACTATAGACCGTGTATTCACCACCCTCCACCGATAGTGCTAGTAATGGTGTAGAAGTCAACATTCTCTTCAACTCTTCAAAGTTTCTCTGACATGCCATCGACCACTCATACTTGGTCTCCTTTCTCAATAGTTTGGTGAGTGGTGCAGCAATAGAAGAGAACCCCTCTACGAACCTTCGATAGTAACCTGCCAGACCCAGGAAACTTCTTAGCTGCGACACATCCTTAAGCAGTGACCAATTGACCACAACCTCTATCTTCTAAGGATCAATCTCCACTCCTCCCCTTGATACCACATGCCCCATAAGCAAGACTTCATTTAGCCAGAAGTCACACTGGAGAACTTGGCAAACAACTGTTGGTCTCTCAAAGTCTGCAACACAATTTTCATATGCTTCTTGTGCTCCACGAACACAGCTAGATCATTGGTGAGACCAAATGATATCACTAGAGATTCGTAGTGACTATACCTCATCTTGAAAGCTGTCAAAGCCACTGTCTTCTCCTCCACCTTCAGTTGATGGTATCCACATTTATATCAATCTTCACTACAAGAAAATACCATTTTAGTCACGGTTTTTAGGGCCCATTAGTTACGGTTTTAACCGTGACTTAAAAAATTAGTCACAGTTAGAGCTGGAAAAATGCTGACCCGACCCAGTAAACCCGCCCAGCCCGACCCGTAGCCCGATTGACCAAAAAGTCAACAATCCAACCCGCAGCCCGATGAACCCGCAACCCGATGAACTCGCAACCCGATGAACCCGCAACCCGACTAACCCGCAACCCGGCTAACCCGCAACCCGACGAACCCGCAACCCGACTAACCCGCAACCCGACTAACCCGCAACCCGCCCGCCCGACCCGAATAACCCGATTGTCACACAATTCATAATATTCAGTGATTCAAATATCAACATTATGTCATTATTGAAGATATAAAAAATTTCATCTACTTCTGACTTCACCAAGTTTATTTCAAAAATAATTAAATTAAAAACAATATATATATAACATCCGGACAAAGGTTTAAAATCTGTTAGCTCTTAGTAGTTAACAACACCAACAGTGTTAAAAATCTAACGAACGTTGACTATATTTGTCATTTGACATAAAAGTAAAACGTTTGGCCTAAGAATGTCATAAAAAGGAAGTGGCTAGATTTGATATTTTTTTTGAAAGAATTAACTAAATTTATAAATTAGTCTAATATTAAACCCTAGACCTTAAAAACTAAATTATATTCAATTTATTGTAAGTATATGTAATTTATGAAAATGAATTATTATTTTTAATATATGAATAGCGACTACAAGCCTTAAGCCTACCAGCCACGAATAAAAATTTAATATTATTTTAATTATTTATCACATAAAAAAATTTATATAAAATTTTGCAAATTGTAGTTGAGAGTTCAGACTAGTAAGTAGTAACCCGTGGGCAACCCGAAACCGCAACACCAACAGTGTTAAAAATCTAACGAACGTTGACTATATTTGTCATTTGACATAAAAGTAAAACGTTTGGCCTAAGAATGTCATAAAAAGGAAGTGAGTAGATTTGATATTTTTTTTTGAAAGAATTGACTAAATTTATAAATTAGTCTAATATTAAACCCTAGACCTTAAAAACTAAATTATATTCAATTTTATTTCATTTATTGTAAGTATATGTAATTTATGAAATTGAATTATTATTTTTAATATATGAATAGCGGCTACAAGCCTTAAGCCTACCAGCCACGAATATAAAATTTAATATTATTTTAATTATTTATCACATAAAAAAATTATATAAAATTTTGCAAATTGTAGTTGAGAGTTGAGACTAGTAAGTAGTAACCTGTGGGCAACCCGAAACCCGTCCGGCCCGAGACCGATGAACCCGCAACCCGATGAACCCGCGACCCGACTAACCCGCGACCCGACTAACCTGCAACCCGACTAACCCGCAATCCAACGAACCCGCAACCCGACGAACCCGCAACCCGACGAACCCACAACCCGATGAACCTGCAACCTGATTAACCCGACCCGTGGCCCGCCCAGCCCGCCCGTTTGACAGCTCTAGTCACAGTTAGGAAAAGAGTGACTATTTTGATCTATTTTAGTCACAGTTTTCGTATAAACCATGACAAAGATTAGTGACCAAATTGTAAGCTATAAACTTTCCACTGACTAAATTTGTAATTTCCATGAATTCTAGAACCAGACCCTCAACTTATTATGTTACGCAAACTAATTCATAAACTTATAAAGTTAACAAAAGGTCCCAATTTTATTTCTTTCGTTATTCAATTCAGTCACTACAGTTTTCTAGTTATGCAACTTGGTCCAGAAACTTCATTAGTTAAGAAATCAGTCCTTGTCTTCTCCGGTGACTCTTTCGTCGCCAGTGAGTGTCGACTTCCACCTGAGCTAAGCTCCCTCGATCTGGTGAATGGTGAGCCATGGTGTTCTCAGATCTGGTTTTAAATCTCCTCCACTGGGTTCAGAACTGGTGAACAGTGGTGAAGAGAGAGGCGGCGGTTTGGTGGTAGCGGCGGCGCGACTGATAGTGGTGGGAAGTCGGAGTTGTGGTTTAGGGATCTCGTCGGGATCTGGAGGTGGGGAGGGATCTCGTCGGGATCCAAGTCGGAAGTCGAAGTTTAGAGGTGTGGCGGGATTGGCGGTGGCGTGGTGTTGGAGGAAGAAGAAGGCGGTGTGGTTAGATGAAGATCAGCGAGAAGAAAGACAGTAGGGAGAAATCGGAGGAAGATAATAGATGAGAGAGATAACTGGGAAGAGAAGAAGACGAAATCAGAGGAAGAGAATAGAGGGCCGCCGACGGTGGTCGAAAAGAAAAAGGAAAGAAGAAGGGTCTGCTCCGATTTCCAGGTTGTGGATCAGATGGAAAGAAGAAGAAGAAGAAGGAAATAAGGAAAGAGAGAGAGATAGGATGGAAAGAATTGATTGGCTAATTGGTATTGGCCCGGATTGCCAGGCTGGAAGAGAGAGATGGAGCCAAAAAAATTAGTCACGGTTTCTTATGAACCGTGACTAAATTGGTCACAGTTTTCAAAAACTGTGACCAATTTAGTCACGATTCATAAGAAACCGTTACCTATTTAGTCACAGTTCAATGGAAACCGTGACTAATTTAGTCATGGTTTTGTAATCCATGACTAATTTAGTCACGGCTTTGTAAGAACCATGACTAAATTGGTCACGATTTTTTAAAACCGTGACTAATTAGTCACGGTTCATAAGAAACCGTGACCAATTAGTCACGGTTTCCAAAATCGTGACTAAAAATTCGTGACAAATTTTGTATTTTCTTGTAGTGCTTAGAGAATACTGCAGATCCCCGTAACTCGTCAAAGAGATCGTCAATACTAGGAGAGGATAGCGATTCTTGAACGTTTCCTTGTTCAGCCTCCTGTAGCTAATGCACATTCTCATCGTTCCATCCTTCTTATTCACAAACAGAACCGATGCACCCCAAGGAGATAAACTAGAGAGAATGAAGCCCTTATCAAACATTTCTTGCAGCTGCTCTTTCAGTTCCTTCAGTTCAGCTAGCGCTATTCTATAAGGCGGAATCGAGATACGAGTAGTGCCAGGAACCAAATTTATGCTAAACTCGACCTCACTCTCAATAGGCACCCAAGGTAGCTCTTCAAACACATCTACATACTCTCGAGCAAGTGGAACATCTTCCAACTTCACGTCCTTATTCACTTTCATCTGAAATAGCAATACTTTACACCCTTCCTATAGCAGAGCAAATGCATGTATCGCTGAGATCATCCTCATAGGGACGGATTCTCTATTCTTCACCCATGGAAGATCATCTTCTTCTCTTCCCCAAGCCAAATGATAATCTCGTTCTTCTGACAGTCTAGTAAATATCCATGCATCGCCAACCAGTCCACACTACAAAAAAAGAGCGTTTTGGTGTCGGTTGAAACGAAAGTGATTAGCGTCGGTCGACCGGGCGACCGACGCTAAATAGTATCTCGCGTTTTAGCGTCGCGTCGGTCGTTTGGTCGACCGACGCTAAATACTAACCCTAATACGCTGAAACCTAATGACGTTAGATTTACCACGTTTATCTCGCCACATTTGAGCTACATTTCCCTTGTTTGACACCGAATTGTGATGGATTCGAGTGATTTTTGATAAAAATGTGTTTTATTCCCCGTTGGCCCTTTTTTGGGCAATTTTATGTTGTTTCGAGTTGTTTTTATTGAGATTTCAGGTTATCACATTGTGAAGGACCTTTCTACGAGCTCGACGCTTCAAACGGGGACCAATTCGGAGTTCAGACGAAGCGGGAATCATCAAAAGAAGAATGAAGCTGGAATTATTTTTCCCCAGCCCCAAAAGTGCGCTGTTTGGACAAAAAAGTGCGCCAGAGCACTTTTTGGGTGCCTCCAGGCGCACTTTTTATTCGACGCTCTGGAAAATTTTTGCCGACTTTCAAAAGTGCGACTTTTACAAGAAAAAGTGCGCCGGCGCACTTTTTGGCAAAAATATGGATTAGAGAGGGAAAATAGGGTTTTGAAGCCTGAGAAATAGACAAACAACAACTCTTGAGACTTCATTCTGATTTCGACGAACCAGACACTCTCAGAGGAGGATTTGGAAGCTTTGAAGTGACGATTAAGCGAGGAGAAGAGAGGATTAACTCAGGAGTTTCTAGGATTCATCAGGATGAGATTTTCTCGGAGTAAGATGTCTTCTTCTCCGGTTTTCTTCTTCTTTGTTTTTGCGATTTCTTCTGTGATGATGTCGAGCTAAACTCTTCTAGTTTGTTCAGATTAGATGAAACTCTAGTGAGATTTTGTATGGATGATGTCGGGTTTCTAACCCGTTAATGTTAATTGAGGTTTATTCAGGCATGTGATGAGTTTTCTCTTAAACCCTAATTTGAAGCTCTAAGAATCCGTTGATTGACCATATCGTAGGGTTTTGCTTCATCTTTGATTTGCGGTTCTGACCATGGATGTAGATCATTCTAGAGTTTAGGAGGTCGTTAGGGTTGTCGGTGTCTTGACCATAGGACCGGTGAATCTCCTTGCATATCTGTGTGGCATTTCACTGTTCTTCGTGCGTTCTTGACGATTTGCGAGTTATCTTGACCATAGGAACTTGTAGGTTTGATAGGATAGCTTCTCTGCGTCCTGACCATGGAGTAGAGATTACCCAAGGAAGTGTCGAGTCTTCAAGTCTGATAAACTGAAATTGCATTGCATCATCCGTCTTAATCGAGCTAGAGCGGATTCGAGTCTGGACAAACGCCTTAGTCTATATTCAAATCTCCAATCTGCTTTACTTGTTTGCTTGTTTAATTTGCATTCTTAGTTTACTTAGTTCATTCTTAAACCAATTCAAACCCAAAACGAAACCTCGATTAGCTTCAACACACATTTCTAAGTAATAGAAAAAGAAAGACCCTAGGAAAAACGATCTCTTTGGAGAAATCCATTGAGTAAAACTTGTGCGCATTAATTTGCGCATCAAGTTTTTGGCGCCGTTGCCGGGGACCTTTTCTTTTTCTAGGAAAGACATTGTGCGTTTTAAACTTTTCATTTACACTCTTTTCATTTCTTATCTCCCACATTTTTGTATTACTTGGTATTTCTTGTTTTTGGCGTTTCAGGCATGATTGCAGGTACGGAGGAAAAGCGGGCTAGTAAGCGCATAGCTGAAAAGGGTAGAGTCTTCTACACTCACTTCGGCACTACTCCAGTACCTCCTCCTCCAGCCAAGACACCTAAAGCAAGGAAGAACCTCTTCACATCTTCATCTACACCTTCACCTTCACCATCCACCATTGCTACTACAGACCCTCCCACATTTCCTCCTGAGATAGAAATTATGGCGGAGAGGACATTGAAGGATTATGATCGACCGACCATAGATGGGACAGCTTCGTGCATCCAGATTCCCAACACGGGAACTCGGAATCTGCACATCCCATCTCACTTGATCAACATGATTCAAGCAAACAGGAACACTTTCTCTGGAGGTGTCAATGAGGATCCGAATGCTCGTGTGAGAAACTTCTTAAGACTAGCTCAAACAGTCTCAAACAATGAAGCGGATCATAGTGCAGTCAAGCTTCAGGTTTTTCCTTTCACTCTAAAGGGTCAAGCAGAACTGTGGTTGTATGATCATCTGGCGAATCACTTCACCACTTGGGATGGTCTGGCTAGAGCCTTCCTGGAAGAGTACTTCTCACCTTCTAGAACAGATGCACTCAGAGCGCAGATAGCAGGTTTCGAGAGTGGTTCGGAGGAGAACTTTTATGAGGCTTGGCAGAGATTTCAAGGGCTTCTTCGGGCTTGTCCTCACCATGGATGGGATGACTATAACAAGATCTCTACATTCCTCCGAGGGCTAGACTATGAGAAGAGAAAGGATTTCTCTTTGCAGCTGGGTATGGACTTAAACGACATGACCACGACCGCGGCCTTGGATGCTTGCAAGAGTTTTGCCATGAAAATCAAATCTCTCATGCAAGCTAATCCATTGAAGATGGACGGCAGACATCCAGAGAAGAAGAGATTCTCTGTTGATTCATCATACCCTGTTCCCACAGTTCCTGCACCAGTGGACGTTGTTAGAAGTCAGTTGGAGTTGGATAACTCGAACTTGGAGATGGAAGTGCAGAGATTGAAGCATGAGTTGGAAAGGGCTAAGATAGCTCCTTCACCAGGTGTTCCTACAGCTCCTCCGCCAGGGTTCAAGATGCTTACTCGGACAGAGAATGTATCAGCTGTATCCACTCCGTGTTCGAATTGCGGTGGTGCAGGTCATGTAGCAGAGAGCTGTACTTGGATATTTGAGAGCGACCAAGACCAACAACAAGAGGAGGTCGCTTATGTTGGTGGTCAGAATAGAGGAAATTGGAATAACAATCCGAATCAAAATCAAAATCAGTTCCAGGGTGGATATCAGAACCAAGGTGGTTATCAGAGGAATAATGGGAATCAGAATCAGAATTCCCAATGGCAGAACAGAGGAGGCTGGAATAACAATCAGAACCAGAACCAAAATCAGAACAACAATGGTGGTTCGAGCTCTTCTGCGCCTAAGTCCTATTCTGATATCATGTTGGAAAAGATTCTTGCCGAAGCTCAATCCAATAAGAAGGAAATCTCACTCACCGAGACCTCTATCAAGAAGCTAGACGATCGGGTGACAGCAATAACCAACTTTCTGAAGGAGAAGGGAGTTGGTCTTCTACCTAGCACAACTCCCTCCTCTTCATCCAGCAATGCCAGAGGGAGCAAAACTAAGGAAGAATTATGTGGAGCAGTTTCTCTTCAGGATGGCACGGAGGAATTGGAGAAGCCAATGGAGCAGTTGTGTCAGAAGGAGCAACAAAGAAAAGAAGCTACTCCACCAGTAGCTCCTTACCGACCAAAAGCGCCTTATCCTGCAGCCTTGAACAGACCTGTGCTAAACAAGAAGAATTTTGGGAAGATTCCGGTGACAATTAATAACCAGAAGATGGGAGTTGCATTATTGGAAGAACTTCTTGCAAACCCGGATTATGCGAGGCATATGAAAGAAATTCTCTCAAAGAAGAAGAAGCTGAAAAATGCAAAAGCTGTTGCTGTGGTGGAGGAGCTGAGAAGCGTGATTCCTGACAAGAAGAAAGACAAGGCTGTCAATCCTCTTCCAAAGAACTCATCTCAAAAGACGAGAGCAGATGAGATAGAGGAGATAGCCTCAGTTACCCTCCATGAAGCCGGCGAGTCTGCTCCGAAGCAGAGCCACGTGGTGCCAAAGCGACCTGATCTAGGGAGTTTTTCTTTCCCTTGTTCTATTGGCATTTATTTGATTGATAGGGCTCTTATAGATTTAGGGGCTAGCATCAGTGTTATGCCTTACTCGTTGTTTGAGCGTCTAGGACTGCCTAAGCTAACCCCTACCACCATGAATATCAACCTAGCTGATCAAACTGTTAGACATCCTAGGGGTATTGCTGAAAATGTTGTAGTTAGGGTGCATGATAGCTACTTCATGACTGATTTTGTGGTTATTGATTGCATGGAGAGTGTTAATATTCCCCTTATCCTGGGACGACCCTTCCTAGCCACTTCTGGTGCACTCATAGATGCAAAGGCTGGAAGGTTGACCTTTCGGATAAGGAAAAAGTTATTATATTTGAAATTACTCCACCTGATCCTAATGTGCACTCTTCCGCTAAGAAATCCATGTCATTAGTATTTGAGAATGCTTTAGTATATACGGTGTTTACCGATATGGATTCTCCTGATTCATCTTCATCTTTGCAGGATCAGGTAGCGGCGATGGTATCTATCCAAGATACAGGTGGAGTTAAGAAGAAGGACAAGCCTCCTAAGAAAGCTAAGGCGCCGCCCCATGAACGTACTCCTACCAAACCCCCAGATGTGGTCCTGGACAAAGTGGAGCTATTTGGAGCCTTTGAGGTAGCTGGATTGCGTGGCGACCGTTCATTGGAGCTGTTCCATGCTAGCGGGAAGAAATTTGTGCTTCAGAGTGGAGCGATGAAGGTATTCTTTCAGGACACGGATGCCAGTCTAAAAGGAGTTTTGAGTTGGGATGTTGCACGTTAGACCAGGTATCGTCTAGCTCAAAGACGTTAAATAAAGAGCGCTTCATGGGAGGCAACCCATGTCTGGAGTCTGTTTTGAGTTTTTGAATCAATTGTTTAATTTTGAGTTTGTGTTGAACTTTTGTAGTTCTTGAGTCAGTGGTCTATTCTGTACTTTGAATGCTCTAATCGTGTTGTGAGGTTCTCTCCAGTTTCAGGCTAACCTCAGCTCCCGCCATGACTGTCTGCCAGTACTTCACTCTTGCCTCCACTGGCATCCTCATGATCTACTTCTTGGTACCCTTTACACCCTTCTTCACCTTTGTGTGTGGTCCATTGAGGACAATGTCCAAATTTTAAGTGTGGGTCTATTTGCATGTTTTGATGGGCGGTGGTTGTGCTTTGTTTTGTCGCTCTTTCACAGCTTCCCATTCTCGGTAGCAAGAAATTTTTCACATTGCTTAATAACTTCTTGGATTTCCTACTGTCTTCCATATGGTGAGATTGATGTGGTGCTTTGGCTTTAATCAAATGTGTGTGTGAGAACCTGAAATATGACCATCTCCCACTCTTCTTGCTTGAAGTATTTTAGGAACTTGCCCTTATCGTGTTAGTGAACAATTGACTTGTTAATGTGTACGACTTTGTCTGTCTGATGCTCGAATTCTCTAGTTCAATGCCATGATCGAGTCTAGATAAGGGATCTTTTAATTTCATGCTTTTAATTATTGTTAATGTTCCCCATCAGAGAAAATCTGAAAAATGAGTGGTTTGGTATTGAAGTTGTGGGTCGATTCACGAGCTGACATACGTGCCTTCCCATTGCTGTAGTCCCAAAGGGAAGTCTCAATGTGGCATTCTTCTTCTAACCTACTCCCGATAGTGGCTGGGGTCTAGGATAACGCGGAATTCCAAAGGTTTCCGGCTGCTCCATACCCGGTAGTATTCACACTGTACCAGCCATTCGAAAATAAGGCTTGAAAAAGAAAAAGAAAAAGAAAAAAAGAAGGAAAAAAATGAAATGCTCTTTAATTTTGTTCAAGTCGGGTTCCCTTGTCTAGCAAGTGTTGGGTTGCGTCCTAGAGTAAGTGTAGCGGAAGTAAGTATTGTCTTGCCTTTATCAAGTCAGGTTGCACTAGCTCGTTAAAGTCTTGTTCCTATTTTACTCTGGCAAAGGTTTGGTTTTAATTGTGTGGTCAGTCGGGTAATCCTCTTATTTGATAGAAGCACCATATACATCATTCTAGGACCCAAGAGGTTTTCGGTTTGCTCTTTCAGGTTGGTGCAGAGTTGTGTTAGAGTTCTTGTTTGAGGACAAACAAAAGTTTAAGTGTGGGGTGATTTTATGACGTTAGATTTACCATGTTTATCTCGCCACATTTGAGCTACATTTCCCTTGTTTGACACTGAATTGTGATGGATTCGAGTGATTTTTGATAAAAATATGTTTTATTCCCCGTTGGCCCTCTTTTGGGCAATTTGATGTTGTTTCGAGTTGTTTTTATTGAGATTTCAGGTTACCACATTGTGGAGGACCTTTCTACAAGCTCGACGCTTTAAACGGGGACCAATTCGGAGTTCAGACGAAGCGGGAATCATCAAAAGAAGAACGGAGCTGGAATTATTTTTTCCCAGCCCCAAAAGTGCGCCGGAGCACTTTTTGGGTGCCTCCAGGCGCACTTTTTATTCAACGCTGTAGAAAATTTTTGCCGACTTTCAAAAGTGCGCCTTTTACAAGAAAAAGTGCGCCGGCGCACTTTTTAAGTGCCGTCGGCCGCACTTTTTGGCAAAAATCTGGATTGGAGAGGGAAAATAGGGTTTTTAAGCCTGAGAAACAGACAGACAACAACTCTTGAGACTTCATTCTGATTTCAACGAACCAGACACTCTCGGAGGAGGATTTTGAAGCTTTGAAGTGACGATTAAGCGAGGAGAAGCGAGGATTAACTCAGGAGTTTCTAGGATTCATCATGATTAGGTTTTCTCAGAGTAAGATGTCTTCTTCTCCGGTTTTCTTTTTTTTTGTTTCTGCGATTTCTTCTGTGATGATGTCGAGCTAAACTCTTCTAGTTTGTTCAGATTAGATGAAACTCTAGTGAGATTTTGTATGAATGATGTCGGGTTTCTAACCCGTTAATGTTAATTGAGGTTTATTCAGGCATGTGATGAGTTTTCTCTTAAACCCTAATTTGAAGCTCTAAGAATCCGTTGATTGACCATATCGTAGGGTTTGGCTTCATCTTTGATTTGCGGTTCTGACCATGGACGTAGATCATTCTAGAGTTTAGGAGGTCGTTAGGGTTGCCGGTGTCTTGACCATAGGGCTGGTGAAACTAATCTCCTTGCATATCTGTGTGGCATTTCACTGTTCTTCGTGCGTTCTTGACGATTTGCGAGTTATCTTGACCATAGGAACTTGTAGGTTTGATAGGATAGCTTCTCTGCGTCCTGACCATGGAGTAGAGATTACCGGAGGAAGTGTCGAGTCTTCAAGTCTGATAAACTGAAATTGCATTGCATCATCCATCTTAATCGAGCTAGAGCTCATCTTGAAAGATTTCTTATATATAAGATTCTTAATTAATTTCTTAAATTTGAAATATTTCTTAGTTATAATTAGTGTGGTATCTAACCGATAATTTTTTACAAATCTAAACCAAAATTTTTGACATATCTAACCCAATATTTTTTACAAATCTGACCCAATTTTTCTGACAAATCTAACCAAATTTTTTTAACTAATCTATTCCATAATTTTTTAGAAATCTAACCCAAAGTTTTTGACAAATCTAGCCCAGAGTTTTTGACAAATCTAGCCTAGAGTTTTTGACAAATCTAACCCAATGGACGGAATATTATGTTAATATATATGTATTATTATATATTTAAATTTAAAATATTAATTAATATATCACAACGCTCTCGTGCGGTTGCTATCAATGGTTTTGATTACTGGTTTGCAAAGCATGATGTCGTCCCTGCACCGAAATTTGAATTTTAGTATTAAATGTTTTCTCAATTTTACAACTTCTCATTCACATGTTTTCTAATTCGGATTGCATGCAACTATCGCTTGAAACTGTTGGTTTTTTATCTAACATTAGAGGCTATTTTCGTGCTTCTCGACTTGACAGTTAATCAGAAACTGCATCTTACTTCATCAGTACTGGCATGTGCTTACCACGATGTCTACGATGAACTACCACCTCCACTTAGCGCTCTAAATAGACAAAATATGACGTTTGAGGTCCAGCTGCCAAGCAACGTGCATGCGATTACATATGATGACTTCAAGGTTTCTGAAATTTGGGGACTTCTACTCCATCGTACTCAGTTGCTCAACCAGCTGCCACAACCAAGTGACAAAGATAATTTATAAAATAAACTCTTATAAATAAATAATTAAACTATATGATAGGTACTACATTACTAATTTCTAATTGTGATCAAATTAACTCAAATGTGAATCATAAAAAATTATGTCATATTATGACATGATTTTATGAACCCGCCCACAAAGTCCAACACAACTACATTCTTGACTTGAATTAACTAAATTCAAAAACATGTGACTAATCAAGTCATGACTCGATAAACCCACTACACATTTAACATGTGATCTTATTAACTCGTATTTTGATTAAACCTACAACTCAATGGACCTCGTCCTTCTAATTCGAATAATATACGAATTAAAATATGTTTCTTTTACAAATTCATTTGTATGAAAGTTGATCATCTAGATCAATCTGGCCCAACCTAGCTTACTCGTGACATTAATTGAATAAAAGTCAACAACTCATAACTCGATATATTTGCACATGATTTACCAAAACATGTGACCCAATAAGTGCATACTCGACTAACTTATCTAAAGATCATGATTATTCATATGGCTACTTCTAATTCTGTGTATGAAATTAACCATTAATTATTTCAGTTATGTTATTCGTATAGATTGCACCCATTTTAACCACCTAATTTTTTTTATGAATGATTTACAGTTTGTAAGTTTTAACTATTAATTTCATTGAGGTATAAACTTTTGAAAATCAAACCAATAGGGAATTATAATTTTAAATATAGAGTAATGTAAAAATTATAATACCATAACTTTTACTTGGAGAATAAATATTAAATTCTTATTATAACACTAGTTTTGTACCCGGCCATTGGTCGGTTTAATTTAATTTAATTATTTTAATGATATTAATGATATATATATTTTAAATTATTTATATGTGTGGGTAACAGGACGAGCATGTGTAATCGTCACTATTGTTTGAACATCGTTCTTCTTCCTTAGTCAGATACCATTGCTTGCTATCTGTCATCATTTCACTTAACTTACCATCAAAGTCGTTGGTCAAACATGTGACTATTCAACTCAAAATCTGACCAACATGTGACTTGACTAACCTACTTATTAAACTAAACTAAGACCTAGTCCATTTAGCTGGCATACAACCTCTAAATCCAACATGAACTATGAAAAAACTTTAAGTACATTTTTACTACACAATGATTTCACTCCAACCGATCAATGAACCCACAACATGTCAAACTCAAATAATCGTATTAATTCGTGATCTAGTGAATCCTAACTATTTTTCTAAATCAACATACTCTAATGGTATAAAAATTAAATATAATTCTTCCAAATATTTCAAACAAACTCGTATATGACCCAACTTTATACATGATCAAGACCATCGACCCATCAAATAAGAACTTCAAATTTTAGTAACATATGAATATAAAAATCCATATCGTAGTTAAAACAATCAACATCGGCACCACTGACACCTCTAAAAGAAGTTGACGATAATTTTTATTCAGTATTTAATCCTTTTTTGTTCTTATTATCTTTGTGTAATCTTAGTCGAAGTATATTTTATTGAAGTTAATTTTATTTAACCTGTCAATATTTATAAAATATTTTTTATGATAAAAATTATAAGATATCATTTTTATTTTTTTCATGCATAGAATATATAAAGAGTTAAACACAAATATAATAAAATGAATAGTTATTAGAGAAGTGAGATTTCTAATGAAATATTTGTATACAATTAGTATACTATTTATTTCATAAATTTAAATATATTAGAAATTTAAATTTCTTATTCATTTATCAATTTATGTTAATATAATTTTTTTTTCATTCATGAAGTATTTAATTTAAAAGCATTCAACATTTAATGAAAGGAAAGAGAGAAAATAAATAATTTTTTATTTAAAAATTGAATGATGATGTGGAAATTTGTGAGGAGGGTTCTAACCCATGTGTCAAAACCAAATATACCATGCCACCATTATGATTATTAAGATGTGTTTATGAAGAATTAAATTTATTAAATAACAAATTACATAACATTAGTAGAATTATTTCATATGAATGTATATATACACATTAAATTAAATGTGGATTTAAGGAGAGGTATTAAATATGAAAGCATTTAATAGGATGAGAGAAAATAATTATATTTTGATTTAAAAATTGTTGATGATGTGGAAAATTGTGAGAAGGGTTCTAGCTTATGTGGCAAACTCAAACTCAAGAACACCCATAATATATTTAAGATTAATTAAATCATTCAACACCTCTCTCTATTTCTCTCTCTTGATTTCTATAGGCTCCATTTTAAGTGTGCAAATGTCGAATTGAAACTTCAATTCCTATTAGTTCGTCAAGATCTTGTCTATAATGAAGACCATTGTCGTCGTGGTCGGAGATCGCTAGAACCCGAGAACCCAACTACTTTTGTGCATCTCACATCTTAATATGTTTGTTGTTTTAAGGAATCGAGGTCATATTGTAGATGATATGTATGTGTATAGTATTTGGTCTTTATATTGGTGTTGTACTGGTTATTTGTGTATTACTAGAATGTTACTCGAGAGTTACTGGAGTGTTACTTGAGTTAAAACTCAAGTAACTCTCGAGTAACATCCCTGTAATAAGTTACTTGAAAGTTACTCAAGTGTTACAGTAGTTTTACTAGAGTTTTACCTCAAATAAAATTCAAGTAAAACTCTAGTAACACCCAAATAACCAGTCCAACACCAATTGAAAGGCCAAATACCATGAATTCAAGTAACACCCAAATAACTAGTAACACTACAAAGGCTTCAGAACTTTGCGTCTTTGTCATTATGGTGTTTGGGGTGATGGAGATTAAGTTGTCGTCGTCGAGTAATTCGGAGGAGAAAGAGATTTTAAGGCTGGAAATTTGATCTAATGTGAATTTGGTGGCTTATTCAACTATTGTTTCAATAACCACTACTATTTCTTTCATTTTGTGGGAGAAAAAGATGGAGAGAAGAAGTGAAGTTAAATGATTTAATTAATAGAAAGAGAGAGAAGAGAAAGAGAAAGAAAGAAGAAAGAAAATCTACACATGAAAAGAGAAATAGAAAGAGAATTAAAAACAAACAAAAGAAATAAAGCAATGAGACACCTTTTTCATCTCAGCCATTTAATTCACTTGTCATTTAATGAATGGTGAATTTGGTGTGCCCGCTGTGGCAGACGATTTTAGGGGCCATCACACAAAAAAAATGGTGAAGAAGAAGAAGTTACGGTGCCGACGGCTTTGGATCATTGACGAAGAGAGAGAGAGAGAGACTCAAACGTCGAGACGGCCGTTTTGGCAAGTTCCAAGAAGCTGGGACATCGTCGGCAATAATCGGAGGTTTGACGGCGATGACCGAGATGAACGGAGAAGAAGGGTGACCTCGGACCAACCCTTAGGGAGTTTAGTGATCTTTCCGTTGTTATCTAAACTTAAGTGGCCGTTCTGTTATTTCTTTAAAGCTGTGGATTGTTTGGATATTGTTGGGGTAAATGCTGGTTGATCCCTAACTCTGGGAGTTTGACATATAAGGACTCGGGCTCGCTTTGTTAACTTGCTAAGTTACTGAACCCCGCAGCTTAACAGACGAAGTTGGGGGACCGACCTGGAAGTTTGGCTTTAAGGGTTGTTTGGCAGTGTGGTTTTGGGGCTTCGATTGGTGATTCAGAGATTTGGCCATAACTCCTTCGTTAGAGCTCCGATTGACGAACCGTCAGGATCGGTAGAATCAAAACGATGAGATGGACATTCTAGGACAGAGTTCAGATTCTGAAATTAGGCTAAGGTGAGGGCTTAGCGTCGATAGGTAGAGACGTGAGGAATTACAATCCGACATAGTAATTAATAGGGATGCATGAATACGAGAGTTGAAAATGGTTAATTAGATGTTTTGGTTATTGATTGTTGATGTGCTTATGTGTAGCTTGAATTGGTTGTGATATGTGATGCATGGTTTGACTTGTTTGAATTTATAGTTGACTGGTTCGATTGAATGGTTGATTAGGTGGCTAGAATGAGGGTTTAATTCATGAATGCGCAAAATATATATTTGTGTGTGGATGTGGGATGTTGGTTGCAGGAGGATGCCCTGCCAATGTGGAGTCGTCCTAACGACGGACAGGAGGGTGGCCCTAGACCTTGCGACATGATCACCCCTTGCTTTTATTATTAAGGTGGGGTGGTCGGTAAGGCTAGCAGTCCGCCCATAATAAGTATGTATGTGATGTGGATTTGTGATGTGGAATTGGGAAGTGGAATTGATCAAATGGAATTGGGTAAATGGAATTAAAATGATAGAACTAGAAGGAGCCAATGCTACCCCAATTGTGTTTCACCCACCGATGGACTGGTGGTTAGGGCCTACCGACGGACTGGTAGATTTGTCTCCCGACGGGGAGTGGATTTGTGGAATTATGGAATTGTGGAAATTGTGACGTGTTCCCCATGCGGTAGGGGAGCATGAGACCGACGGGGGTAGCGGGGGAACAACTCCTTATGGCGCCTAATTAACTCACCTAGTTAAATGAAATGTGAACCGTTGAGTGTGTGTGTGTGTTGTGTTGGATGTGATTGTGAGCTGATTTGTGATGTGTGGTTGGATCATGTTGATGTTGGCTTTATTTATGATAATGTTGATGTTGGATTGTTTATGAGTATTGAATGATATTGTTGGGGTGGTGCATGATGGGAATAGGGGTAGAGGGATAAATATTTGATCACCTAGTACTACCATATTAGGTTGTTAAAATGAACTAATGGAAAGTATCGGTCCCATTGTTGTATTCCAATGTGGGAGTCTGGGACGCTCCCTAGGTAGTTCGGTGTATAATTAAGCCCAGTGGGTTCACTCAGTTTCATTAGGAAACTGATCCCCTCTTAGTCTCACTTTTCAGTTAGAAGTAGTTGATGAGCTGAGTTTGGAGCAGCAGTTGTGGTAGTGGAGCTAGAAGACTAAAGGATGGTGACCGAGGTCGAGGACGTTATTTTGTGTATTTCACTTCAGTTGACGTTTTGGGGGGGGGGGGGGGGGGGTTGGAATTATTTATGTTGAGTAATGAATTTGGGATTTAAAATTTGTATTTTGGTTTGGTTTTGAATTATGGAAGCTTCCGCTTGGTATCGTTTTATATTCTTTTATTGTGTTTTAAATATTAATTTTGGTTGGTTTTGATTTATATTTAACCGTGACACCCGATTATCGGACTAACCAATGGGTTCGACCCAGACGATTTGGGACGGGTGTTACACTGACTTGGGACGCCTCTTGATCTCGACCCAGGTATCGTCCAGCTCAATGACGTTAAACGAGAGTGCTTCATGGGAGGCAACCCATGGCTGGAGTTAGTCTTGAATTATTGAGTTAGTTTTTCATCATTTTTGTTGGTTTCGGGGGATCCAAAAGTGTCAAATTCATAGTTTTTAATTTTCTCTTGTGAGTCTTGAGTTCTCGGTCATTTTCCAATTTATTTGGAATTTTCCGATTTTTATTGATTTTGTTTTGGTCTTTTAAAGTTGGGACGTCAGTTTTGTTCGATTTAAATTTTTGAGTGCCTAGGTCCCAAGTTCTCCATGAAAAATCTGAAGTTCTCGGTGAGAACTTGGCGTTTTATTTTGAATTTTCCCAGGTTCCCATAATTTTTAATTTTTGTGACGAAGTTCTCGGTGAGAACATTGGCTTATTTGGTCAATATCTCAATTGCCTTTTTGAATAAATATTTGAAAGAAGTTCTCGGCGAGAACTTCAATATTCTCGCCGAGAACTTAAGGAAAATTTTAACCAAAATAAAAACCAACCAGATTTTCAATCCCCCACGATTTCTCGCCAAAAACGTCCCCAATCAACCCTCCTTGATGTCTTTCAGCCCTCATCCAGCGCCGCCGCCTCGTGCAGCCGCATCGTCCCATTCCCAATTCCAAGCTCAACGCCTCCTGAATCATTCAAATCAGATCTCTCTAGCTCCGATTTCACCCGAAACAACACTTTTGAGTTTTTTGCCGATTTCGTCAACTTCCGTCATTTTTTTCAGAGTCATGTATTCAAGGTTAGTTGTTGGAATTTTCAATACGAATCTTTTGACATACTGATTGTTTCGTTTCGACGAGTTTCATTTTGGTTGACTTTTTTATTTGCCTCAATTTGCGTGCCCGTTGTTTTGGTGTGAATTTCACGAACTTGATTGAACCTAGATGTTCTAGACTTTGCTAGGATTGTTGTGCCTTGATTTTGTGCTGATTGGATATCATTTGCCTTGCCGAATTGTCAATTTTGTCGGATATGTTGACTTTGGTTGATCGAACGATTGCCTTTGCATTTTAGCCATCCTATTGTTGTGTCGTCGATTCCTGTTTGTTCCCTGTGATTAATGGACATTGTTGAATGGTTGCATTAGCTTATCCCCACTCAGTTTTCCTCGTTTCCTAGCGAAATTGAGTTTTTTTACCAAGTGTGGGGTAAGATTTCGGTTTTGCTAATTGTGGCTCTGTCTCAATTTTTTAGGAACCCAGGTGGCTCCAACACCACAGTTGTTGATCGAGGAAAGAGGAAGAAGGCACGTCAGTTGAGTGGTCTGGGTTTCACATCCGCCGCCCCAGACCCCATGGACATCAGGGTTGATGTTGCTGCACCCACCGCTCCAAGCCCCCGAGACATCGAGGGCCTATACCGGTGCATCACCAGACTCCCACAATACTTCTTTGAGCAGTATTGGAAGATCAAGAACGTCCCTCCAGCCGTCACTGCATCCCTCTAGTCCAAGCCCCCGAGACATCGAGGGCCTACACCGGTGCATCACCAGAATCCCACAATACTTCTTTGAGCAGTATTGGAAGATCAGGAACGTCCCTCCAGCCGTCACTGCATCCCTCTGGTTGGAATCAATACAAGAGTCCGATGCTGAATGGTTTGACAATGTCCGCCACTCCCTCACCCGAGCGGGATTTCTTGAACTCACCACGCTGGGTCTTCATATCCAGTTGTCGGCCTTCAGAAGTTCTTGAACTCCTTCAACCTTGACCATCGGCACTCCAAGCAAAATGGGAAGTGCATCTCCTTCCATCTCAGTGGCAAATACATCGAGCTGTCCTACGACGAGCTCGCGAATCTCCTCCCCGTTCACCCCAGCCACTACTCGGATGACAACTTTGGATGGGAGAACAACAACTCCCAGAAAGGGCCACCATATCAGGAGCTCTGGCGCCACATCACAGGCCGACCTAACTCCATGGTCAACCCCAAGATCTATATCAGTCAAATCTCTCACCCTTTCTTTCGCTTTCTCCATTATTTGTGGCATTGTTCTTTTTGTTTTGTAGTTGAGCGTTGACGTCACCACATATCCTCCGAGGAGTTGCTACTCTTGAAAGCTATCCGTGAGGGCTACCGCCTTCACACTAGCTGGGTGCTCGCCAGGTTCTTTGACAAGAGGACAACGACCACCAAGCTACCTGCTGCTTTACCTCGCAACGCATTTATAGGACGTCTCATTTCCTGCCTCCAACTCACGGATAAGTGGGGTCCCGAGATCCCACGACTTCAGGTCGGTGTCCTTGGTGCAGAGCTCGCCCAAGAGTTCGACCTGGATTTGGCCATCGAGCCCGCCACATATGTAGCAGCCCACACACCAGCTGATTCAGAGCATCTCGAGGATCCGGAGCACCAGGATCCAGAGCCCCAGCAGCCGCCAGCTTTCGACTTCGGCGAGCCACAACATGGTCAGCCCCAGATGCCACCACCCTAACCGCCATAATATGCTCACCAGTACCGCTAGATGCTCACTCAGATTCAATAGTGGCAAACAGACTTCTCTTTCGGCTCCCACCAATGGCAGAAGGGCATGGTGGCTTACGAGAGGGATCTCTCCACATGGAGGGAGCAGCAGGACACATGGCGGGCTGACCAGGACGCCAGGTGGATTATCACACAGCGCCACCATGAGCACCAGCAGGCTTGACATGACGAGGAGCTGGCTTGGTGCTAGGAGCTGATGACCCACTTGAACATGCCTCCACCACCACCCGGACTCGACCAGTGATCGGGTAGTATCCTTTTCCCTTTCTTTTTATTTCTTCTTTTCGGACTTCGGTCCAATTTTATTATGTGTGGATCTGGGACACTTTTCCCAGTTTCCTTTTGATCTTTCTGTTGTTTTTGTTTTGTAGGATTTTTGTAGTTGCTTCGCTCCACTCTAAGTTCTCCTCCTCTTCCATGACATCGACCATCACCCTCCAGGTATTCCAGATGACTCTGATATCTTTTAGTCCTATGTAGACACAGTCTGATTCAAGTGTGGGGTAGGATCTTAGATTTGTGCTGAATTTGTCTGTGTCTTTGTGTTTCCTTGGTTCATTTTGTTTCCTCTATTTAGAATTACCCGGTTCTTTACTTGAGATGTTAAGTTGACTTCAATGCTTCACAATGATAGTTAGACTATTTAACTTGGAACATGTAACCAACATGCCTGCATTAATGATATATGAACCTGGTCAGAACAGAAATTAGAATCGCGCTTATAGTGTCACTCTTGAATTGCATGAAAATGATTTGAGTCCGACTAGCAGCTGATGACACTCGATTTGACGTGATTATCAGCCTCATTTAAGCGACATTTCTTTGCTTAAGACATGGTTTTTAGGGTAGAATAACGAATATTCAATCGATTGCCCTATCTCGTGCCATTTGTGTTACCTTGGCCCATTTCGGGTCTATTTGATGGTTTTCTAGTGTTTTTGTGTTAGCACAGGTTTTTGCCGTCAAATAAAGTAGCCATGGACGTGTCTAAGGCGTTGGAACCTCGAGGAACAAAACCGGAATCGATCCAAGGAGCCGATCAAGTCAAACCAAAAGTCTGCCCGTTCACACTTACATTTTCGGCGAAAATGGCCTATGGTTTTCGGCGAAAATGCAAGAACAATTCACTGATGCTCAGCCAAAGAAGTTTTCGGCGAAACCGTTGGGTTTTCGGACCGAAACGAAAATCACAAGAGAATCAGCCGGCGGGACTTCCATTCACAAGCATATTTTCGGCGAAAATAATTCACTATTTTCGGCGAAAATATTAGAAGAAATCCGGCTGATTAGGGTTAAGTATAAATACTTAACCCGGCGGCCTAAAAGAGAAATGATATCATAATTCGCAAAATACAACTTTTCGAGATCAGAATTCAGAGAATCCTCTCAAGTTCTGGAGCGAAGAGTTGGAGTTCGAAGAGCCGGATAGAGATCGTGACGCCACCCCTTCCATCTCGGAGAACCGGAGCTAGGAGTGTAACTTACCGAAGATCGAAGTCTGCCAGAGTCGTCTAAATTAGGTTTTTCAGATTCTTTTTATGTTCTTCCTCTGAATGATGAACTCTTTCTTTGTCTTTGTTTCTTTTGTAATAATCATGAGTAGCTAAACTCGTTAGAGCTTAGACTAGATGAACCCTAAGTGACCCAGGGTTTTAAAGCGGTCACGGATCGGCGGTGATTAGATTCGAAATTCAATCAGTTCTTTTTCATGTTTGATTTGTTCTTCTTTGTTCATGTTTCTTGTCTGGATTGATCACCTAGATTAGAGTCTGGTTAAGCTAAGGATAAAAGCGAACGCTCGCCTTACTTTAGAACATAAAATTGAACAATTAACCTTATAATTGGAGCGTGCCTTTCGTAGGAACCGGTTAGGGTTAATTCACTGCAAGAGTAACTCATTAATCATTAGTAATTGCACCAGTTAATTAAGTCGTTGCGAGAGGCGACCGTACTCGGGCGGCTAGTTAATCTTGGTAGTTAGAACGGATAGAGCGAACGTTCGACGGTCTTAAACCTAAAGGTAAGGAGTTATGGTGGTGTCTTAGTAATTGATTGAATGAGAATCGAAATCCGCTGATCTGTTGATTGCCAATGCTCTAGGGAACGAAGGGGGATTCAAAGTCTAAGTTCGTCTGTCATCTCTGTTTTCAAACCCTAATTTCCAATCTGCTTTAGTTTAATTTTTAATTTCTCTGCATTTCTTAGAATTAGAAGACGTGGAACTCACACCACGCACAACTTGCTTGCATTCGAGTATTTTGCCAGTTTTGAAGTAGTCAATCTTAGAAGACCCCTGGAATACGATCTGCTTAGCTCTTTTTAGCTTTGTAGTATTTGATCACCGCTCTGCAGCGTTCATCAGCAGCCAATTGTGAGCTTTTGATCTATTGCACATAACTAGCAACTTGTTTCTTTTTTAGTGGCTTTCTCGTATTTTGAATGAGTTAGAATTTACATAAGACCTATTCGAGACCACACGATAACACGAGTACTAGGATGATAGAGGCACCTAGAATTGCTACTTAAGCTAGAAGCCATTCCGGCATTAATCCCTCTAGGTGTAAACCCTTGTGCTTGGCTTGTTCTTTCGGTTTGATATTACGTTACAACCATTTCTCATGTTTTTTGTTCACCTCGTTGATCCCTTGTGGTAGTAGTTTAAGATTAGCTAAATGGAAGTCGAAATCTGTGGTGACTTACCCAATAGCCCGAATCTGGTGGTGTTAGCTAATATGGTTGTACGTATAAACCTCTCTAAGCAACGAAAAAATTTGCACGAAAAAAATAGAAGAAAATGAATGAATTTTTTTTTTTGGCTGAAAAGAAAATATGTGTAGAGCGAAAAAATGTGTAGAAATTTCAATGTATTCTTCTTGCTACAAATGGAAGAAGAGAAAAAAATTGATAATTCGAAAAAAGAGAAAAGAAAAGAAATTAGAAGGAAAAAAACGTGCAGCTGCTTGAGGGTATTTTAGGACGAGCACACATTATTCCACTTCGGGTCTGGTTAAATGGTAGGAATCCATAGGTCTAGATTCGAGGGAGGTTAGTCGATTACTATACTGCACCATACCCTTCATCATCACTCATCCCTTCATCCATACATCATAAGCCCTCGTAGTATAGGATCGTTACAATCCTTTACAAGTCCTTTTGACTAGTTTCTCGTGTTGTCACCGTGGTGGAGATTGTGGTCGAAATGCACCTATGACAGAATTCGGTCGAGAAAGTGATTGAGAGCATAAACACGTTACAAGTCCTTTTAACTAGTTTCTCGTGTTGTCACCGTGGTGGAGATTGTGGTCGAAATGCAAACCTATGACAGAATTCGGTCGAGAAAGTGATTAAGAGCATAAACACGTCCCTAAACACAGAGTGTGAGAGTTCCCCTATTTTACTAAATATTTTCTGTGTGAGGAAGTCTGGTCGGTTCGGTCGACATTGTGCATGATTGGTGATTGCTACTTGTTGTGTGTAGAGATTAGTGAGACCGGTTTGTTTGGTTGATGTGTATGCAAGTCTAGGTTAATTATTCTAAGTGTAACAGTGTAAATTTCATTGTTAAGACTTGAATCTCAATTTAACTGATCTTGTCATCTGTGGATTTGGGTATGTTCTAATTCAATTTGATTGAGGACAAGCAAAACTTAAGTGTGGGGTGATTTGACGACACTAGAATTATCGTGTTTATCAGCCCCGATTAAGCGACATTTCATTGCTTATAGCACGCTTAAGGGATAGTTTAGTGGATTTATATTCATTTACGCTATTTCTTACTGATTTGGTTACCTTGGCCCTTTTTGGGTTTATTTGATATGTTTTCTAGTCACTTTAAGTTCACAGGTTTTTGCCATCAAATAAGTAGCCGTCGGACGTGTTCGGTGAGCAATGGAACCTCAGGAAGTAATTTGATTCATTCATCTTTCATTTTTTTTTTTGTTTATGCTAATTTGCACGATATGTTTAAAGATGTTGCACACTAATTTGGTTCATTACAAGTATGAGATGACTTTGAACTATCGTAATCAAAGAGAGAATGTATCATCTAATATTTTACTAATGCTTGCTTTTACTCTTGGGTTATATTTATATGGTTGTTTTTATGGATAATGTGCCTAATTAGGATGTATTAGTTCAATTACACATTTAAGATTATGTGATTATGTCTTGGGTTATTTGTCTTTTTAGTGGACTTATAATCATTTAAAGGTACTCTATTAAATTATTTAATTATTTACCATCTTACTTCTACAAACATATATAAGCATTTTAGTCTTTTTCCTATTGCCACCTAAGATTTTCCATGCCTCTCCTTAATTGTAGGAAATGAGCCAATCAATGAAATTTATATAATTTATTTTGAATAAAAATATTTTTTTTTAAAGGTGATAACTTCTCAGACACTACGAGACTCGAACCCACAACCTCAAAGATAAAGTTACTACAATTTACCAGCTAAGCTAGACAAACTTATTTATAATTACATTAAGATGTTAAACCACATTGCTCCTTGATATTTTATCGTACACATTGAAACATATTTCACCCTTAATGGTTTGCACATTCATTAATTGTATGATAACCAATAATTTATTGTAGAAATACACTAACAAGTTGAATAAATAGCATAGTGAATGAAATTATGATAATAATTTATTCATATAGTTTATTCTAATGTGATGATACTTTTTTTTAATTGGCTCCGTGTTTTTTAATAATCAAGCTCTAACACTCTATGTAGAATAATTAAATCATTATATTGAATAATGTATTTGCTCATGCGAATTTTTAATAAACATTCAAGCTAACCAGGATTAGAAAATGCCCTGAACCGAAATTTATTACTATAATATATATTATTTTACATATATTATTTTACTTTCAATATATAATACTATTTGCCATTAGATCATTGTGCCCGATATGTTTGTTCTTGAGATTATTAGTATTACTCTTGAAAAAAATGAAATTAGAATGTGCCACTGGTGATTTTTTATTTGAACGATTTATCATCAAATATTATATTTTTACTCATTCATAAGTCGAGATAAAATGCTACTGGGCTAACTCAACCCTCTACACATGTTGACGAAACATTTGCATTAGGGAATGGTATGGTTAATATGATTGAGTATATTAACTATATTAGGTTTTTTAAGAGACAAAGGTATTAGAATATATTTAGTTGTTAAGTTTGAAATTATAACAATGAACTTAGCCGAATTAAAATAACACTGAGCCAGATTTAAATTTTGCACTGAGTCGGATTCGAAAAAATCACAAATTTATACTCGGATTAAACGCTCCGGACCGAAAGTTTGGTGAGCCGGGGCTCGGCCCGGCTCCCCTTAGTTCCGCCCCTGAAGCTAACTCATTCATTGATTTTTTTTTGTCGTAGCACTCCTGGGCGGGAGTGAGCTATAGATCGTGAAACAACCTAGGAGACAAAAACTAATTCATTGATTAATTCCCTTAAAAAGTCAATGATTAATTGGTCAATATCAAATTGCATATAGTTAAAAAAATTATGAATATTTAAGAGAAGTATTTTTTCAATTAATATATCTATTGAGCTACAAAAAACTCAAAAAATAAAGTTGTACCTCATTAACATCAATAGTGATTGCGATCATGAGTGTATACAAGTATGAGTCATGAGAACGTAAGTAAAACGAGTTACATGTCATTAAGTATGAACAAATTTAGAGTATTGATTGAGTTGAATTGGGCGAATTCATTAAACATAAATACATTCTTATTTTTAAATTATTTTAAATTTTAAAGGGCCATTGAAATTTCATTTTTTTATTATGTTTAACTATTCCTCAATTTGTTTTTTTAGTGATGGTTTCTTTAGTCTCTGCTTTATTTATTTACAAGTGTTTTGAGATAGTTGCAATTTTGTCTACCATTTGTATTGAATGAACTTTTGTTGGTAAATTATTTGAAAGACCCCAAGTTTGGTAAGTCATTAAATCATTTGATCAAGGATCAAACTGCTTAAATTTTAATATTTATGAATATTTAATGAAATTATTTGTCTGTTAATTTATTGATATAGAGAAAACATTAATAGTGAGTGGGTCATGAGTGTATAAGAGTATGAGTAATGAGATCGTAAATAAAATGGGTTACATGTCATCAACGACTAACAAATTCAGAGTATTGATTGAGTTGACTTAGTTTGAATTGGACATATTCATTAAACCTAAATGCATTCGTATAACATGATCCTTATTTTCAAATTATTTTAAGTTATAAAAGGCCAATTGATGTTTCATTTTTATTATGTTTAACTAATCCTCAAAATAATATTTTTAAAGTGATTGTTTCTTTAGTCTTGACTTTATTTTTTTGCAAATGCTTCGAGAAAGTTGCAATTTTATTTTCCATTTCTTTTGAACTAACTTTTGTTCATAAAGTTTGTGAAGAACTCCAAGTTTGGTAAGACATTAATTAATTTGATCAATGATGAAACTGCATAATTTTAAAATTTTATGAATATTAAAGAGAATTATTTTTTCAATTAATATTTATTGGGCTAGAGAAAACTGTAGAAGTAAGGTTGTACATTAGTAAGATCAATGGTGACTGAGGTTATGAGTGTATCGTAAGTAAAACAGGTTACATGTCATTAACTATTAACAAATCGAGAGTATTTATCAAGTTGAGTTAGTTTGAATTGGGCATATTCATTAAACCTAAATACATTCATATAACATTATATTTATTTTCAATTTTTTAAAAGTTTTAACGGGCCAATATAATCGAGGTTTCATTATGTGTAACTATTCATCAAAATAATTTTTTTACAATGATGATTTCTTTAGTCTCGACTTTATTTGTTTGAAATGCTTCGAGAAAGTTATAATTTTATTTTTCATTTGTCTTGAACTGAATTTGGTTGATAAATTATTTGAAGGACTCCATGTTTGGTAAGACATTAATTAATTTAATCAAGGTTCAAGATGCATAAATTATAAAAACGTACAAATATTTAAGAGAATTATTTTTTAATTAATATAAAAAAATTGAAGAGATAAGGTTCGACCTTAATGGTGAGTGAGGTCATGAGTGTACAAGAGTATGAGTCATAGGATCGCAAGTAGAACGGGTTACATGTCATTAACTATTAAAAAAATGAGAGTATTGATCGAGTTGAGTTAGTTTAAGCTAGGCATATTCATTAAGCCTAAATACATTCCTATAACATGATTCTTATTTTCAAATTCATTTAAGTTTTAAAAGGACAATTAAAGTTTCATTTTTCATTATGTGCAGCTATTCCTACTTTTCTTTACAATGATAGATTATGTACTATTGACTTTATTCGTTTGCAAATGCTTCGAGAGATTTGCAAAAAAAATTCATTTGTCTTGAAATGGCTTTTGTTGGTAAGTTATTTGAAGGACTCAAAGTTTTCGTTAATTAATTTGATCATGGATAAATTTTTAAAAATCATGAACATTTAAGAGAATTATTTTTCAATTAATATATTTATTGATCTAGAGAAAACTAAAAAATGAGGTTGTATCTTAGTAAGATCAATGGTGTGTGAGATTGAGTGTTTAAGAGTATGAGTCATGAGATCGTAAGTAAAACGGGTTACATGTCATTAACTATTAACAAATTTAGAGTATTGATCGAGTTTATTAGTATGAATTAAGCATATTCATAAAATCGAAATATATTCATATAACATGATCATTATTTCCAAATTCTTTTAAGTTTTGATAGGCCAATTGAGGTTCCAATTTTCTTTATGTTTAACTATTCCACAATTTTTTTTACAGTGATGGTTTCTTTAACCTCGACTTTATTGGTTTTTAAAGGTTTCGAGAGAGTTGCAATTTTTTTTCTTTTATCTTGAACTGATTTGTTGGTAAAGTATTTGAATTCATATTGGTTTAGAGGACATCACTTATTTGAAAGTTTGTTTAAAAATTATAATTTTAATATATTTTCTCCTATGCAATGATCATAAATCGAGCCTTTTTATTTTAGTATGTAATTAAAATTAATTAATGTCCAAAATATCCTATAATTAATCATAATATTCAATTTAAATATAATATATTTTTTGGTATCGTATTATTTTGCTATTATATGAGCATATAAAATTAGAGAGATATAATTTATAACTCTCTCCTTAATAATAGGATACTAACCTATCATATAATTTTGTTTCTACTGATTTTAAATTTTTCAAGTAATTAATAAATAAAACTCCAAATATTTTTTATACATGATGAAATTTAGGAAAAAGTACACTTTCCCATTGAAGTTAGATTAATTAAAATTATCAAAATATATTTTAAAAAATAATGTGAAACCCACTTTTTAATTTTAGTTTCTTTCTATATTTTCTATTTTAAATTGTTTAATTTCTCAACTATGTAATATGTTAACTAATTTGACCCATTGAGTGTTCGTTTCATTTTAATCATTCAATTTAAATTTTTTGTTAATTTACAATTACTAAAAATAAAATTAAATCATGATAAAAATATTTTTTTACTAATTATACTAAATAAATAATTAAAATATAACATATCGGCCAACGGGCCGAAAAAATGCTAGTTTCTAATTATGAGTATGTTTATCATTTCACATGCGGGTGAATAAACGTCGCATTTACTCGATTTTAAGTCTCCTCAACAATGCGCATTCACTATTCTAGTAGTATTTATTTAAAGAGACAACAAATATTGTTTGTTTTTATCTATAACAATCCATTTATTTAAATTTTTTATCTACTGGTGGCGACGAGTGGAGGAACGCACAAACCAACGGTTTATTTACATACTCAATCATGATTAACAAATGATCCAATTAATTATGTATTATAATTTTAACAAGTATAGTTAAGAAGTGGTGGATAAGTATATGTATATATATATATATATATATTTAGATTCGATTTACAAATGACCCAATTACTAGTGTACATATATAACATAGTAATTAAAGACACGAAATCAAAGCTTAATATGAGAAATTAGAGTTGTCGTTAAAATTGGGAAATATTGTTAGTCTCCTTGCCAAACAGGAAGCCAATCTTTACCATCAATGAAATCAACGGACATGAATGGCTCTGCTTCATTTTCCGTCAGTTGTTTTGCCCATGGAACTCTTTGGTTAGTTTCAGCTCCTGGTCCATAGCATTTGTACTCTGCTTGGAACAGATTACTGCATTTGTTGTTTTCAACATAAATTAATTACTCTAATTATCTTAATAATTTAGTTTAAAATAAATAAAATTTGGTAAAAGGACATACTCTGTACTTCCAACATAGCTCCAATTACTCCATCCCTCAGGTGCAATGGTTCTGGAAAAATAAGTCTTGCAAAACACCACTCTTGAATATGCTCCTTTAGCTCTCCCTAAATACACACTACCAATCCCATAAACCTTTCCCTTCACAAATATAAACCCACTCTCATCAGGATCTTCCCTGTTCTGGGCTGTCACCGATCCCAATATCTTCACCCTGAAATCTGCTATCACGAACATCTCGCAGTTCTGCCACCATTCATTCCCATGTTCATCGTCAGCTCGATTGAGAATCGTTAGTATTATAAGAAGAAGAAGAAGAACAAGTGTTATATTAATTATATAGTAGTTGTAGTCATTTTTACTTACATAGAAAATAGAACGGGCGCGACCGAAGATGAAATCGATGGATCCTTGGATGTAGCAATGGTCATAGTAATGTCTACCTTTGTAATCGAAAAGGGTGTTGTGGTTACTGTAGAATGCACAATGGTAAAATGCTGCCCTGTCGTGCCCAACGAATGCGGCCACAGATTGGTTCTGCGACGTGAATGCTTCCCCAACTGGGGCTGCATTCTTGAAGCTGATACCAAAGGCAATGAAATTAGGGGAATCAAGTTTGAAAGTAGCTGATTCCATGTTGTCCGTGGAACTCTCAGACCAAACAATCTGTGTTTTCCCTTTTCCGTTGCCTCTCAGGAATATGTAAGGCTTGTTACATGGTATATGTACTTTTTCCCGGTAAGTTCCTTTCCTGACATGGATAATTATCCATTGAGAATTGTAAAGAGGAACAGCGTCAATGGCTTCTTGTATGCTTTTGTAGTCTCCTTCCCCGTTGATATCTACCTTGATCGTCCTGTTCGTCACGATCTTACTCGTCAACCATGGAGCATCTATCACCTTGTCTGCTGAAATGGCCTCACTCTGCTTTCCTGATAACAATATAGATGCAGCCACAAGAGTCAATACAAGATGAACATTAATGGAGGAAGAAGGCCAGAAAGAAGCCATTGCGACTACTCTTTTTTTTTTTGTTTTTTTTGTTGTTCTTAATGATTCATGTGCCAATGAACGCTGAAATCAGGCTCATTGACAAAGGTAACAAGGTTAGTGTCCTTGTGTCCCCTTTCTGCAAATTCTGGAATTGATGATTATATATAGATAGCTCATGTTTGTTACAGAGAAATTGGGAGGCAAAAGATCAATGGATGATACAGAATTATTGAAGCGGGAAAGATGGATGAGAGAAAACGATTTCCTATATTGGGATGGTGATTAACTGAAATCTCTCTGTCAAAACATAATCTAAAGTTACGGGTCGTTTGGATGGGTGATTTGGGAGGAGGAGATTTCAAATATCTAGAGACTTGAAATAGCATGAGAATTGAGGTCCCCTTGCTATTTGAAAAATAGATTGTTTGGTTAAGTGATTTGAGAGATTATTGAAGGAAGAAATTCAGAAAATTAAAAACTAAAAATTAAATTCACATTACAAATGACAAAAATATTCTTCATTAACATTGTGAATAGGGGAATTAGTTGAGGGCAACTAGTAAATTTGCCTCAAATCTCTCTCAAACTCCCCAAATCTCTACTTTTGTGTGGTGATTTTAAAATCACTCTCAAATCTCTATGGGCCCACCAAAGAGATTTAAAATCTCTCACAATCTCCCTACAATTTTGTAGCCCAAACAAGTGATTTTATTGAAATCTCTAGGGAAGGGATTTTGGCCCCAAATCATCCAAAATCCCCACCCCAAATCTCTAATACAAACAACCCCTTAATTTTATCAAGGTGGATCAATTTTTGAAATTTCAATCACACATGCACATGTCTAATATTTAATACGTCATGGAACTATAAGTTGGGTGAGAAACTGTTCCTAAAATTTTAATCAGTTACATAATGGTCTCATTACTTTAAAACAGTTATGAAGTAGTACTACTGACGTCATTGGCGTACTTTTTTTGTCATTTTTTCCAAATCATTGTTCACATGTCGTTAAAAATATTATTTAGAATTCAACTTAAACTAATCCTTGCCTCGAAACTATATTTTAAAATTTGACTTAAAACTTAGCAAAGATTCGAAATTATGCACACAATGATTTTGGCCTAGGTTTGAATCATATTGTTGAATTATAAATTATATTTTTGATGATATTCGCGATCTTTTAGGCCTTTCTCCCTTTATCTCTTATGTCATTCTCACGCTTTTTCAAAGTGTCAATACCCACATTAACTATCATATGCCTCCATAAATTATATGTTAGAAAAAACACTTGAAAACAACATTGAACAAACTCAAAATGGGCCAAGAAAATCAAAATACATGAAATATTCATATGTGAGAGTAACCTTCTTAAACTACCCCATAAAGTAATATAGAAAGCAGAAACATCGCTTGAAAGAGAGAGATAAACACGCTAAATCCAGTGTTATGATTAGCATTTATTCCTTCTTGGATACATCTTTATCTTTCGAAGATGTCATGTAACCCACGAGGGAAGTTAGAAGATGACTTCAAGGTCAATGTGTGTAGTGTAGGTGCTACTCTTGTAAACTATTTTGGTGCATATCGAGACGAGTCCTTCCTCTTCAAACTCCAAAGAGTAGGGTAAAACCTAACTACATAAACAAAATTCATATGTTCTTTGCTTCTGCGATTTTCATTGCTAGTGTATGTCTGTAGTTCTTAGTCGGATCTCTTCATGCTTGTGTATTTGTATCATTCTACATGCATATGCTCCTCTGTGTTGCTTCTAAAACGAAAAAGGTTCTTCTTCGATGACCTTGTCGATAGCAACTTCTTCTTTAGCGGCTCCTCAAATGACATGTTCTTGGATGAATTGGAGTCTCTTCTTAAGCTATCGAATAAACTTTAATAGAATAACCAATAGGATGACCTCAGACAAGGGTGAAACCAGGATTAGAAAATGCCATGAGGCGAAATTTATTACTATATATTATTTTACTTTCAATATATAATGCTATTTTTTCTTTAGATCATTGCGTCGGATATGTTTGTTCTTAAGATTATTAGTATTACTCTTGAAAAAATGAAATTGGAATGTGCCACCGGTGATTTTTTATTAATTTGAATGATTTATAATCAAATATTATATTTTTACTCATTCATAAGTCGAGATAAAATGGTATTGGGCTTACTCAACCCTCTACACATGTTGACGAAACATTAGCATTAGGGAAGGGTATGGTTAATATGATTGAGTATATTAACTATATTAGATTTTTTTTAAAAGACAAAGGTATTATAATATATTTAGTTGTTAAGTTTGAAATTATAACAATGAACTGAGCCGAATTAAAATAACACTGAGCCGGATTTAAAATTTGCACTGAATCGGATTCGAAAAAATCACATATTTATACTCGAATTTAACGCTTGGGACCAAAAGTGGGGTGAGGCAGGGCTCGGCCCGGCTCCCCCTAGTTCCGCCCCTGACCTCATATGCACATGAGAGATAGAGCTAGAGCCCTAATAAGAATAGTCATCTTAATCTTAATAATCTTAATGGTAGTATGGTATAATTGATTTTGACACATAGGATAGAACCCTTCTCACAAATTTCCACATCATCACTTAATTTTTAAATCAAAATTCAATTATTTCTCTTTCTTTTCATTAAATGTTGAATGTAATTAAACTTTAAGTAATTTGATGTTAAAATATATTATTTCAACATAAATAATATATGAAAAATAATTTTAAATTATAATATTTTATAAAAAATTATTACATTTTTTTCTAAATACATATATTTTATTAAAACACTTTCTTAATCACTTCAACAATAATCATTCATTTTATTATAGCTACATACGTATATTAATAAATTATAGACATGAAAAATAATAACACAATATTTTGTAAATCTTGGAAATTTAAATATAAATAATTATTCAATAAAATGTAAATCAACTAGGTTAGATGACGATAATATGAATAAATAACTATTAAATACTTGATAAGGTATTAGTGGTGCATACTTTCCCAATTTTAATTTATTTAAATAAATCTATGGATCTCTAATTATTCAATCAATAAATCATCATACCAAAATTTCATTTGTTTATATTATTGGTTTAGGGATTTTGGTCATGAATCAAGTTCGTTCATGTTGCATATTAGTAAGAATTATTTTTAAAATTTATGAAAGAAGTATATTTAAAGAATTGGAGTATTTTGATTTATGAGAAGTAGGGTCCACTAGATAACGAGTTTATAAGATTATACGAGTTATACACGTTGTGGGTTCAATTGAATTATCAATATGTTGGATGGTGATTATCATGCACTTAAATATATTGTTTACATTTGTCATGGTTGTGGTTGGATATTGATGAGTTACACAAGCTAATTAGTCTCGAATTGAATTGACTTTAATAGGGGACATGTTGGTCATGTCACATGTAATTTAAATTATGAATTCATCCTATTGCAAGCTTATAAGGGTTATTGGCAATAACTTTTAATCACCTCGAGTAAGACTTGAGTAAAAATGATGGATTAAAATAATTATATTAAAATTATAGAAAATTAGAGTTAATAAGGGTCAAAACACTTAATTGAGTTGAATGCCTTGAGTAACGTTACCAATCCGTAATACTTGGGGAAACATGCATAATATCAATTTGGTCATGCTTGATGTTCCAAACTATGATTTTGATGACATGTGTATTGATTACCTAAACCGATCAATGGTGTCTGACAAAGGAAAAAGAATATGACTGGAAAAATGTTGGAGATTTTCATGGCATGGTGACAAGAAGCTATGTGGTTCAAGACAAGGATATGATTTTGAATATGGATATATGATTCTCATCCTACATTGAATTTTGGGTTCGCGACACAGCTATGAATTTTTATTTAAATAGGTATATATTTTCTTTCCGATTACATTTAAATAAGTATTCGTATCATTCCTCACACCTAAATCTAATAGCTTCCAAGAAATAAAAATATTATATGACTACCATTGTTACATAAAATTCTCGACCAACAGGTCGGGTTCAAAACTAGTAATCTTAATGGTAGTATGGTAGATTTGATTTTGACACATAGCATAGAACCCTTCTTACCAAATTTCACATCATCACACAATTTTTAAATTAAAATTTAATTATTTTCTCTTCTCTATTATTAAATGCTTATGTATTAAGTACTTCAATATTAAATTTATTATGAATTAAATAATAAATTTGTTTATTTTAAATATAATTAAAGCAATACGACATGATGATAATAAGAATAAATAAGTAACAAAATATTTTATAAAAAATCATTAAAATTATTCTTGGATGTGCTAGTGTGGAAAATTTGATATATTTCGAATTTATTTTATTTGAGTTATAGATTAGTGAAGTTATATACCATCCAAATTCTAGGTTCATCATATTTCCTGTTTATGGAATTTTGTTTAGTTAAAATTTGTTTAACTTAAGTCATTGATCAAGTTGGGTCATATTGCTTAAAATTATGGTTTCTATTTGAATTATTTAGGAAAACTATATTCTAATTTTTAAAGCATTAGAGTATTTTGGTTTGCATAATCGACCACAAGTTATATATGTTGTATGTTCATTGGTTTATCAACCACTTTAAGGGCCATTTGCATGTAGTAAAAATGTCGTTGATTTTGTCATAGTTTGGCATGCATTTAGAAATGTTGTGCAATCTTACTTGATTGAATTCGAGTTTAGTTAAATAAAGGTGAATGTGTTAGTCATATTGTGAACTCATCTTATTATAAGTTTGAAAGGATAAAAAAATTTAAGAAATGAACAATTCTATCCAGCCAACGGACTCGTACTCGTTTTGGCTTTTTCATTGTATTGTTTAGCTACCTTCCATATGCTTAAGTTTTATCAAAAGAGAGACTAGTCATAAGTGATAACCGTACACAAAAGAAGTGAAGAAGAATACGTGTAATGTAAACAGAGTAATGAGAAAAGTATTAACATGATGGTTTAAATTAGACGATCTTTCTAGGAATTATGAACGTGAATTTTCAACTTCAAGGGATACTGCTGCTGCTGCTTCTGCTTCAAGATCTTGTCTTTTGAATAACGTGCGTGCCTATGCGCGTTCCCACGTGATTAAGTAGATACATATTCTATTCACCCTATATATTTTCTTCTATGATGTACGCTAGTGCAATTCGAAAAAAATCTGCTTTAACCCTTCATTTATTAAATTTAGTTTTATTTATATTTATGATTTTGAATAGATTAGTGTAGAGGTAGTTTTTTATATAATTAATTTATGATTATTTATTTTTGTACAAATTGATATTTCAATTTATATGATTTCGGTAGTTATAATTCTTGTGGATTTTAGTTACGATCCTAAATTAGGTTATGAAAATAGTAAATACAGATCTGGAACACGATTTGTAGTTACAATCCCAATGATTTATGTAGAGTTGAGTTCATATAACACTAAGACGAAACTAAAATATGCACTGAGTCAGATTCCGAATAATAATAAATTTATACAAGATTTTAATGCTCGTGACCAAAAGTATGGTGAGTCGGAGCTCGCCCGACTACCCTTGTCCCCACCCCTATCGACAACAGTTCGTTGGATCCACTTCCACCCAATTGTGTCCTTCCTCTCCAACGGTGAATAGGAAGGTTATCTTTGCTCCCATAACGTCATGTAGGGGACTCGCTCCCATCTCTCGTGGCTTCGATGATGGTTATAGCATGGCAACGGTCTATAAATTCACTAGATTATCATCGGCCCATTCGCCGATTTTTAGTGTTAATATTTAGTGAAAATTTATTTTTATTTAGATTACTTAGAAATGTTGTTGAATTTTTTTTACTTTTTAATATATAACAATTTAATTTATATGTTGGTAAAAAATTATAAATTTGTTATCAGTTGTTGGGGATATAATAAACAAAAACATTATAATTATGCTTTCTTATTTTTACCTTAAAAACATTGCTAGTTTTCTTTGATTAAAGAGTAAACTACTCTAATCATAAGGTGTGACATTGTTGGTTGTTCACTTTATCTCTTAACCATGAGGTTGAGAGTTTGATCCTTGTTCGTGAGAAAAGAATTAAAAATTTTGTTTGTCAGAATCAATTTTTATCTAAAATACCCTCATTCCTAAAATGAAGGAGGAGCTCTGAAATCCTAAAAAGCTGATGTGGCAACTCCAAAATGGAGAGTCTGCTTTAATGTATTTGTAAATATATTTGTAATAGGTTTGCGCTGAAAATCCTAATTTTAGTATTATATACATATACGTGGGTATCGGTACCCTAGCTAGCATAAAAAATCACATTCCTATACTTTAAAAACTGAAATAATGAGTCCTGGACCTATTGCAATAAACCCTGAACGCTACTCAATAATGTTAACCCTATAACACTAAATCTTAACCCTCAAACACTACATTATAGACTCAAAACACTAAATCGTATTCCAAACTCTAACATTTGACGATAAGTCCAAATTAAAAGATCATAAACCCAAAAAATAAACCCAAAACCCCTAACACTATATTAAAACACATGAACATTAAACTAAAGCCCTCAAACTCCAAAGTTCAATCACAAATATGACATAATTTTAATGTTAGGGTACCGGTACTCTGGGGTACCGAAGTGTTACCCATATATATATATATATATATTAATATATATATATATATATATATATATATATATATTATATATTATATATATAATATATTAATTGGTTTATAATCTAACAATGTACTCGTATGAGAACAAAATGATAAATCGTGGAACCAAAGAACAAGAATCGCAAGAACACAAGAGATTACGTGATTCCTCAACAGTGTGTTGAGTAAATCCACGGACGAACAAGCCGACGATCTTATTACGAAGAGTTACAAAGTTTAATCTCGATAACCCTAACAACAATGAACCTAGGGTTATATACAAGGGGTGGAACCCCTAGCCCTAGCCCAACGGAGTTGGCAACACTCCATGGGCCTTAAGCCCATAATCACTAACACCCTCCCTCAAATTGATGGTCATATCGACACATCAATTTGCCAGCCAAATACCAGTGACGACTAGTAACCATCGCCTTTGTTAAGAGATCTGCAACCTGGTCATCAGTATGAATATAGAACAATTGGACATCACCATCTGAGATAAGCTCCCTTATGAAGTGAACGTGTGTCTTGAAATGCTTGGTGCGATCATGAAAAACTGGATTCATCGTGATCTGGATAGCACTAGTGTTATCTGCATGTAATGAGGTCGGACGAGTGAACACGCCACCAAGCTCACCGACTAAACGACGTAGCCAAACGATCTCCGAACAAACATCAGCCATGGACCTGTATTCCGCTTCAGTAGAGCTTTTGGAGACTCGGTCCTGCTTCTTACATCGCCACGCAACACGTGAGTCACCTAACATCACACACCACCCAGAAGTAGAACGACGAGTGTCCAAGCACCCGGCGTGATCGGCGTCCACATAGGCAGTAATATCACAAGTTCCGGTCGTCGGAAACACAACCCCAAGACCCATGGTACCACGTAGATAACGAAGAATCCTGTGAACAGCTGCAAGATGTGGAACACGAGGAGAAGACATAAATTGACTGACAACCTGAACCGCAAAGGAGATATCTGGCCGTGTCGAGGTAAGATAAATAAGGCTTCCAACCAGTTTCCGATAATGGCGAGGGTCCGAGAGTTCATCGCCATCACCGCGACTTAATTTGAGGTTCATTTCCATCGGAGTTCCCACTGGGGTACACTCGAGGTAACCAACATCAGAAAGGAGGTCGGCCACATATTTATTTTGACATACAAAAATACCACGTTCAGACCTAGTGATTTCCAACCCTAGGAAGTATGATAATGTGCCCAAGTCCTTGAGCTTAAAGTGCCCCTGTAGAAGAGCTTTAGCTGAAGATATACCTGCCAAATCATCACCAGTAAGGATCATATCATCCACATATATTAATAAAATAGTCAGGCCTTCCGAAGTACGACAAAGAAACAAGGAAGGATCGTTGGCACTTTGGACAAAACCATGACTAAATAACGTCGTAGAGAACTTATCAAACCAAGCTCGGGGAGCTTGTTTAAGTACATAAAGGGACCTCCGAAGCAAACACACAACATCCCCTCCCTACTTATCAAAACTCGGAGGACACTCCATGTACACCGTTTCTTTCAAATCGCCATGCAAAAACGCATTCTTAACGTCAAGCTGCTGAAGAGGCCAACCTTTTTGTGAAGCGAAAGCAAGAATAGTCTGTACTGTCTGCATTTTAGCAACAGGAGCAAACGTCTTGTCATAATTGATACCGTATTCTTGCTTAAACCCTTGTGCCACAAGTCTCGCTTTATAGCGATCAATAGTCCCATCCGGAAGATATTTAATCGTAAACACCCATCGACTACCAATAATCGATGTAGCGATAGGACGAGTCATTACATCCCACGTGTGATTAGCGGCAAGAGCAGTAAGTTCCTCATTCATTGCCTCAACCCACTTGGGATCTTCGACCGCTTGTTTATACGTAGTAGGAGCTACGGGAACAACAGACGATGTGGTCGAATAGGTGACAAAATCCTGAAGTCGAGAGGGAAGTTGGCCACGGGTTGAACGAGAGCTCTGACGCGGAGCTACTACAGCCAAGTCACCATCCTCCACCACCTGATCATGGAGATTAACTCCATGCACGTGGCCATCATGGCCATGCAAAAAAGGAATATGAGGAGGAGAAGAATTATCCATTGGAGCATTGACAACTTGATCCGTACCCTGTAAATCAACCACAGGCTCCGTGGGAGGATTAAAAAGGAAAACCGAGTCGTCAAAACTACAAAGAGTAGGCGGAGAAGATCTCGACGATGAGTCATGTGTAAAGTAGTAGAGGATATTTTCGAGAAAAATCACATGATATGCAATTCAAATACAATGAAGAGCCGGATCATAACACAAGTAACCTTTGTGGTGGTCACTATACCCCACAAAGACACAACGAGCAGTACGAGATTGCAATTTGGTGCGCTCATGTGTCAGAAGAAGCACAAAGCAAACGCATCCAAATCCCCGCAACATAGAGTAATTAGGTGGCCGAGAGAACAACATTTGATAAGGCGAGGAATTTTGGAGAGTAGAGGTATCCTGACGATTAATGAGATGAATGACAGTGTGAACCACTTCAACCCAAAATGAAGAAGGAACGTGTGACTCCAAAATAAAAGCATGAGCAAGATCTAAGACATGTCGGTGCTTTCGCTCAACTAACCCATTCTGCTCAGAGACACCGGGGCAAGATTGTTGATATAACATTCCTTGAGATTTATAAAAATCCTGGAGAGCTCCTGATGAGAACTCACCACCTGGATCTGACCGAATATCCTTAATAGTATTGATGAATTGAGTTTGGACCATCTTCACAAATTCCATGGCCACCTGAAGAAGGTCTGACTTAAGGCGAAGAAAAAATACCCAAGCATAACGAGTCTTATGATCGATAAAGATAGCGAAGTATCGAAAGCCTAAGCGAGATGTCACTGGAGAAGGACCTCATAAGTCGGTATGAATCAAGTCAAAAGCATCAGAGACACCGTTGTTACTAGTGGAGAAGGATTGTTTCACCATCGCAGCTGAAATACACCGATCACAAGTAGGCGAAGCAGAAGAAACAATCGATAATTTATCCGGTAACATATTATGATTAAACATATAACGAAGTCTGGCAGCATGAGGATGTCCCAATCTAGAATGCCACAAATTCCAAGTTCTTACAACCCCTTTTGCCATGAAAGTATGCCCCAAACACGCTGAATCAACAAAATAACAATCTGAATTATCTAAATTAAAGTTCCCATCTCCATTCTTCAAACCCAAGGTCAACGCACCATCCTTTGAGTCCAATGTCTCTAGGTAAAAATTGCGATCATTCTTACTTCCCCTCCCGATTTCCTGCGTCGTCCTCAGGTCCTGCACAGTACAACCGGAAGCGGTGAAGGTCACTTTACAACCATTATCAGTGAATTGCCCAACTGAAACCAAATTTGGCACAAGAGAGGGGACATGAAGAGTGTCGCGAAGAACAATATTCGAAGTATGAACCGAGACAATACCCGCCACGGGCAGCCGCTGCCCATTAGCAACTTCCACAACCAAATTTCAGAGAAGTTTATAATTACAAAACAAAGAAAGACGACTCGTCATATGATTAAATGCGGTCGAGTCAACATGCCAAACACGAGAATTACCTGAGTTTTCTATAGTAGAGAAAGCAGCTTGAATCGCAGAAGGAAGAACCCGCGCCAAAGCTTCTTGAACAAGAACATCAAGAGAATTCTGTCCGGAAGAAGAACCAACTTCAGCATTTGTTGTTGTGGCAGTAGATACCGTATACGCAGATTTAGATGACGGACGAGGAGGATGAGACTTGAGAATCGGGCAGTCGAGGATGATATGTCTAGATTGCTTGCAATAATTACATGTATTCCGTTGACGACAATGGGCCACACTATGTCCGATAATTTGACAATGATGACATCGAAGTTGACTCGGATTATTCGTACCTGTAGTTGGACGAGCCGACATGGAATTTGAGGAAGTGTGAGCCACACCTCCTGTCGTAGGTTGGGAATTCCGACCAGCATTAGAATAAAAGTGAGGACGAAGATTGACAGCAAAAATCGTGCCTGCAGCTATCGAAGACGAAGTCCCATCAAGTTGGGCCTGAGTGTGAAGTCGCGTCTCCACACGTATCAAATCGCCAAGAATATCACCCAAGTCAGTAACATTATTAGCTATGGCTTGAGAGCGGACAGATTCAAACTCAGGCCAAAGCTTCATAAGAAACTGAAGAATACGAGTGCGTTGACGTTCAGCCAGCACCTCTGAACTACCACTAGCCGACAACATCTGCATAGAGAGCAAATCTTGCTCTGTCCATAAATCAAGGGCCGCCTTATAGAAGTTGTTGATATCACGATCGCCTTGTGTGAGCTTAGCAAGCTCATATTCAATCTCAAACAGACGTAAAGTATTAGCACGAGCATAAACCTTTTCAAGATGAGACCAAATCGCTGCTGCCGATGAGAAGGTTCGAAGGGTGAGAGCAATACTAGGATTAACATAATTAATAAGCCACGAGAACACCTTTGCATTGTTGACAGACCAGACTTCAAACTCCTGCAAATAGGCTTCCATATCTAGCTGATATTTGTCCGCCGCAGCAGTTTTAGCGGCAACATCAATGGTCGACGACGCCAAGACAGGTTCGGTCGGAGCAATAGGCTCAACCTTTCTTCCGTCTAGATAGGATAACAGCCCCTTTCCAGCTACGAAGTATCGAGCTGAAATTCCCATAACGAATAATTCTTCCCGGTGAACCGAACTGAAACCGTATCCGAATTGTTGACACAGAGGCTTTGATACCATGATAAATTGTGGAACCAAAAAACAAGAATCGCAAGAACACAAGAGATTACGTGGTTCCTCAACAGTGTGTTGAGTACATCCACGGACGAACAAGCCGACGATCTTATTACGAAGAGTTACAAAGTTTAATCTCGATAACCCTAACAACAATGAACCTACGGTTATATACAAGGGTGGAACCCCTAGCCCTAGCCCAACGGAGTCGGCAACACTCCGTGGGCCTTAAGCCCATAATCACTAACACAAAATTGTTATCCTGACAGCAGTAAATTAATTTGTTGAAACACCCATGTTGTAAACCAAATGAATTTGTTTAAGAAATTGACACTGACATTATGTCAGGACTCACGAGCAGTGTTTTCAATGTCGTATCCTGCCTCTCGGTTGGATCGGTCCGATCGTGAACCAATCAGCTCTCCAGCACCGATAAATTCCGGTTCAATCTCGGTTCGATCCCGGTTCAACCGTGATTTTCCCATTAAACTTTTGAACCCTTGACCTTGCCGGCTCGACCCCGGTCCGGTTCTGAAAACCTTGCTCGCGAGGCCTTTTTTTTCCTCCATCCGATATTTTGTTAATAAATGAAATATTATTTGTTCAATGTGCTCCGTACAATAAAAGTTTTGAATCTGTCTAAGAAGAACTCTTCATTCTTGAAATATATAAACTAGATACAGCCCAAGGAAATACTATAATAATAATAATAATACTATAAAAAAACTAATGTGTAATAAAGATTTTTCTGTTATCGCATATCTTCCATAATATTTTGTTATTGATTTGTCCCTCATTTATTTCCGTGTTATTTTGGCATGAAATATTTCAAGATATGCAACCTTGTGTAACAAAATTAAATCTCAAACCGCCACAAAAAAATTACTGAAAAGTTTATGTACAAAAAAATCTATCAAAATTGGGAATGGAGTAATCTGACTAGTGACTACTAGAAACTTCCTGGTTTTATCTGGACATGTGAATTAGAATTTACATTTTATATTTTAGATACTTAATTTTAGTGTTGAATACAGATAACATAGTGTATTGTATTTTAGTCAAACAAATTTTGAATTTCAGCTTGTTAATTGATGAATTTGAAATACTTTTTGATGGACCCAAATCCAGCAGATAGACCCTGCACAACGTATACATCAAGACCAACTAGCGTACAACCTCAGCATGGCAAAACCCTACGAGCCGCCACGTAGTTAGTGTTTACCCAAAGATTGTCTAGGCCGTACGGTAGTCAAGGCCCACCTGCGATCCCAAAGAAACCCTAGTCGTCAAAGGCCTAGGATTTCCCTGTAAGCCATGGGAGTCGTCCACACATAATTTAATTATTATATTTAATTTAAATATTTTAATATTTTCTAGTGACTGGTGGCAACAGTTCGTCGATCGGCCACCGTCGCCGATGAATTTTCCGACGACCGGCCACCATCGCCGAAGACCTTTTCGGTGACCGACCACCGTCCACTATCGCTGGATACTTTTCCGGGAGGCTCCGGCGACCGACCAAACTTCGGCGACTTTCCCGACGAGGACAAGTTAACTAGTTAACCTGGTTTTTTACTAATAACTAGTTAACAGGTTATTAGTAGATAACTAGTTAACAGAACTAGTTAACAGGTTATCTGCAGATAACTAGTTAACAGGTTATCAGCAGATAACTAATTAACTGAACAAGTTAACATCCTATTTTGCTTATAACTAGTTAACGAATTTACCATGATAAGTTAACTGAATTTTTTGTTAATAGGTTATCTAGCTGGTTAACTAGTTAACATCATGCAGGGAATTGAAATTTTGTAGCATAATTTTAAATTTTATGTACCGTCAGTAGCCAATTGCGTAACTATGTCCAAAACTAGCACAATCTAATTGGCAGCCAGCGCGTAGCCAGCCAGCCAGCGCATAGCTGGCCAGCCAGCATACATACCAATTCAACAACAGCAATTCATTTGTTATTTGAAATCAAATATGGTAACATTGCAATTTGGTCACTTATTTTTGTCTATTTTACAAATGGATTATTATTATTATTATTATTATTATTAATTTGATAATATAAGCCGGTCTTGATAAAATAATAATATATAAGCTATAATTAATTAAAGAAAATTATATTAACCATCACAATCTCTTGAGTTACGGATCCCGAGGTCACGTTTGTTGGAGGCACAACAATTCAAAGTTAAAACAATGACAAACGTGACATTGGGATTCGTAATTCAAAGTTAAAACAAACGTGACTCGAGGTCACGTCCCGCTGGTCTGGCTATGCGTTGCGCTGGTTATGCACTGATTGATTCAAAGTTAAAACTATTATTGGAAGTCGTTGTCTCCTTCATCGTTGTGCTTCCAACAAACGTGACCTCGGGATCCGTAACTCAAGAGATTGAGGCGGCTAATATAATTTTTTTAATTAATTATAGCTTATATATTATTATTTTATCAAGACCAGCTTATATTATCAAATTATATATATAATAATAATAATAATAATATAATAAATCCATTTGTAAAATAGACAAAAATAAGTGACCAAATTGCAATGTTACCATATTTGATTTCAAATAACAAATGAATTGGCTGCTGTTGAATTGGTATGTACGCTGGCTGGCCAGCTATGCGTTGGCTGGCTGGCTACGCGCTGGCTGGCTGGCTATGCGCTGGCTGCCAGTCAGATTGTGCTATTTTTGGACATAGTTACGCAATTGGCTACTGACGGTAAATAAAATTTTAAATTAGGCTACAAAATTCCAATTCCCCATAATGCACTACAACAAAAGGCCATTTAATGGCGCCAGGTTTGCAGCGGCCATTTAACAGCTGTTATGAAAATTTAACAGCGGCTAAGTGGCCGCTGTTAAAATGACGCAATCTGATTGGCTGGTTTTATCTCACACGAATCGTCATTTCATTGGACCCTAATTCTTCTCTTCCTTCTTCTTTTTTCCGCCGCTCTTCCTTCTTCTCAGCCGATCTTCCACCCATCTCCTCGCTCATCCCTAAACGCCTCTTCTCTTCTTCCTCGTCTTCTATAATCACACGTCCTCTGTCTCCTCCCACTCTTCTCTTCTCGCGACGTTCTCCCCTTCCGATTACTCACGCTGTCTGTGAGGAGGAAGCATAGAAGAAGATGAAAATTGGCGGTTCATCTATGGGGTGGTGCTGCTGGAAGTAGGTTGTGGGAGGAGGCCGATTGAGAGGGAGTCTGAGAGCCAGATGATGGTTAACCACTAGGTTAACCTTGCGGCAATACCACACACAAAAAGAGAGAGACACTACAAAAAAGTCGCTTTAGCGTCGCTTGAAGGGGAAGAGTTTAGCGTCGGTCGATTAGAAACTGACGCTAAACCCTTGACTCGCGTTTTACCAAGGGTTTAGCGTCGGTCAAAAAAAGACACTAAATTTGATTTAGGGCCAGAAACGACGCTCGTACCAAAAAACCAGCTTTGGCGTCGGTTACCGACGTGTGACCGACTCTAAATCACGTACATATATAAACCTCTCAGCCGCCACCCTAAACCCTAATCTCATCTCTTTCTTCTTCCTCCTCCTCCAGCCTTCTTCTTCCTCTTCTCTTTTTCTGAAACTCTTCTCCAACCAGCCTTCTTCTTCCTCCAACCTTCTTCTTCTTCCTCTTCCTCTGCTTCTTTTTCCAGCCTTCTTCTTCTTCCCCTTTCTTCTTCCTCTTCCTCTGCTTCCTTTTCCATATCTCCAGATCCAACTTCTTCATCTTCCTCTTCTTCCTCTTCCCTCTTCCTCTTCTTCTCCTCTTCTCTATTTCTCCCCAGCCATCCGTCTCCAGTCATTCGCCATCGCCGTCGCCGTCCCCGCCCCCGTCACGGGTTTGACATAATAAATTTAAGTAACCAAAAGGGTGACCTAATAAATCTAAGTGACCAAGTTGCATAACTGGAAAATGGAGTGACCGAATATGAAAACGAAAAAAATGAATATTAAAAACTAAAACAAAAAAATTGGGTTGGTCAGCGACCCCTTTCGGTCAAGGATTTAGCGTCGCTCTTTAATCAGATTTAGCGTCGCTTGATTTTTGACCGTTGCTAAATTTTAGCGTGGGAAGAATTGGCGTCGCTTTTTTGACCGACGCGAAATCCCTTTAGCGTCGGTCAGTGACCGACGCTATCCAGCGTTTCTGACCGATCGCTAAACAGGCAGATTTTTGTAGTGAGAGAGAGAGACGGAAGATTAAAAAACTCCTCGCCGACGGCGGCCGAGAAGTGTGAGGAGGTGGGTTAGTATTAGCAGCAGAAGTAGGAATCGGCAGAAGATAGACGATGAAGAGGTTTTGGTGCTAATTATCCATTTCGGTCCTTCACGATAAGGGAAGTGACCGTCCGAAACTGGGTGCCGCCGGAGTTCTGGCTATATGGCCGGAGCTCCGCTAAAACTTTTTCCAAAAGAAATAATTTAACAGTGGCCAAACGACCGCTGTTAAACTGAAATAATTTAATAGCGGCCATATGGCCGCTGTTAAACTAAAATAAATTAACAGTGGCTATCATATTTAACCGCGACCACTTTTGGCCGCTGTTAAATATATTTAGCATTGACCAATTTAGCAGCGGCGTGTGGCCGCGGTTAAAATAACTTAACATCGGTCATGGCAGTTGTTAACTTTGATTTATGCCGCTGTTAAGTGCACAGTTTCTTGTAGTGATGATTTAGATAACTAGTTAACACATTTTTAATTTAGTTAACTAGTTATTTTGTTATTAACTAGTTAACTTTATCTAGTTAAATAGTTAACATCGTGATTGGGTAACTAGTTAATGAGATTATTTGATAACTAGATAACATCATTATTTAGATAACTAGTTAACAAGATTTTTAGTTGTAACTAGTTAACCTATCGAGTTAACTGGTTGTCTAACTAGTTATGTTGTTCTTACTTAGTTAACTAGTTAACAATTTTTCAAGATGATAACTAGTTATCAAAATTTGTTACTTAAATATGTTACTCATATTGTTAACTAGTTAACATCATGATCAAATAACCAGTTAACAGAGATATTTAGCTAATAACTAGTTAATTAGTTATACGAACTAGGTAACATGTTATTCGATGATCATATTTTATAGTTATAAGCTATTCCAACAGTATTTACATTCAAGTCTTTATAAAATGCCAAAAATCTTAAATTGTCAACAACATAAAACTTAGTGACTGAAATGTAATTTTCAACTTTTGTTTCCTTTCCTCCTGAACCCAATTCTGCCTAAACACCGACGTCACCCTTGCACCGGTTCCCACGGCAGCGGATCTGCGTCCAAACCTTCGGGTTTGGACCGTTCCAAACCCAACCAAGTGAGGGGCAAAATCAGAAATAATAAAAATTCACCCCGTGCCCTTCTTCTTCCCTCTCCGCATTAGCTTTCTTCACCCCCGCCGCCGCCTTTCTACGATTCCGTTCTTCACTCCGGACTTCCGATCAACCACCGGTCGCCGTCTCCCCTTCCTCTCCCGACGCCATCTCACCATTCGCCTCCCTCTCCCATGGCCTCTCCCTCTCCCTCCTTCCATGAACTTTCGATCAAAGCGCCCGCCGCCTTCTCGGCTTCCTCTCCTTCTCCGTCGCTAGGGTGGTGATGTATGAGATTTGGTACGGACGAATGCCACTCCAGGGCGAATTGGAAGGTTACGTTCTTCCGGACCTTGACGATATCGTCGGATCTCGCTAGGGAGGAGACGCCGATGAACAACTTAGATGGAAGAAGCTGAAGTTGATTAGGCTTGTAGAAAATGGCCGGCGAAGAAGAAGATCAAAGGAGGTGCTCAATTTGCGGTGGGGTGGTGTTTTCAGTTGACCGACGAAGACGGACGGCGGAGTTCCGTTGTTGAAGAAGACGAAGACTTGGGATTATTTACTAATTATTAAAATTACAGTTTTAGTCCTTGTAGTTTAAGATATATATAATATGATTCTTTAGTATTACAAGTTACAATTTCAGTCACTGTTTTTTAGATTGTTGATATTATTGGAATAATTTTTGAACTATATAAAGTGGTTGTCGAATAATGTGGTAACTTGATCGTATAACTAGTTAACTAGTTATCGAAATAATTATGAGATAAGATAACTAGTTAACTCGATTGATTAACTAGTTAACTCGATTGATTAACTAGTTAACACGATAAGATAACTAGTTAACACGATAAGATAACTAGTTAACTCGGTTGGTTAACTAGTTAACTCGATTGGTAACTAGTTAACTCGATTAGATAACTAGTTAACTCGATTAGATAACTAGTTAACTCGAGTAGATAACTAGTTAACTCGATTGTTAACTAGTTAACAACTTCATAACTAGTTAACTCGATTGGTATGTGATGAGCTGCAGAATAGCGGTCAATCAAATAACTACCAAGCTGTGAAGCTAGGGTAGATCGTATTCCACGGGTCTCCTCTACTTCCTTACTCAAATGTGTTGGCAATTTAAATTCAAGGTTAAAAACTTAGTGCGTGGTGTGAGTTCCACGACTTCTATACTAAAAATGCAAAGACAGGTTGAAATGAAATTAAAGCGAATTAACGAATGATTGACTGACTAAGACAGAAGACAGACAAGCTCAGATTTCGAATCCCCCTTAGATCACCAAGGCATAGACAGTCAACAGATCAGCGATTTTCAATTCTAGTTCATTCAGTTCTAAGACACCACCATAACTCCTGACCCTTAAGTTTAAGACTGACGAACGTTTGCTCTATCCGATCTAGCTACCACGATTAATTAGCCGCCCGGGTACGGTCGCCTCTCGCAACGACTTAACTTAACTGGTGCAAATTCTAACGATTTGTGAGTTACTCTTGCAGTGGATTAACCCTAATTGGTTCCTACGAAATGCACACTCCAATTATAAGGTTAATTGTTCAACTTGATGTTCTAAAGTAAGGTGAGCGTTCGATTCTATCCTTAGCTTAACAAGAATCTAATCTAGGTGGCCAAACCAGACAAGAAACACAAAGAACAAAGAACAAGTCAAACATGAAGAAGAAACTGAATGAATTTCGAATCTAATCACCGCCGATCCGTGACCGCTTTAAAGCCCTGGGTCACTTAGGGTTCATCTAATCTAAGCTATACGAGTTTAGCTACTCATATTCAATACAGAAGAATCGAAGACAGACAAAGAATACATCTCAGGTAGGAAATAAAGAGAAGAACTGTAAAACCTAATTTCGACGACTCCTGGCAGCTTCAATCTGCTGGATTTCCAACTCCTAGCACTGGCTCTCCGAGATGGATGGATGGCGTCACGATCCGTTCCTCGCTCCTCGAACTCTATCCACTCACTCTCTCTATTTCTCTCCCTCGGGATTTTTCGTCCCGTGTGTGTTGTGTAAAATCTGATATATCTTGTTTAGCCGCGCGTTTCAGTATTTATATCTAACCGGCGATTTCTGCTTTTCCACTGGGATTTTCACCGAAAATCCAAGGATATTTTCGGCGAAAATATCTGTTCAAATGTCACTCGATCCCGTCTGTTTCTCCTGGTTGATTCGGCTTAGGGTTTTCGACCGAAAATCCCAATCTTTTTCGCCGAGAATTTCTTCTTGATCGGGACAGTAGATTTCTTCTTCCATTTTCGGCGAAAACCCAAGGGTATTTTCGCCAAAAATATATGTGTAAATGGGACAGGAATTCTTTCGGGTTGAATGACTTTTCTGGTTGATGCGGTTGTGATTCCTCGGGGTTCTAGTGCCTTAGACACATCCTTGGCTACCACATTTGATGGCGAACACCTGTGCTAACATGAAAATACTAGAAAACCATCAAAATAGACCCGAACGGGCCAAGGTAACACAAATGGCACGAGATAGGGCAATCGATTGAATATTCGTTATTCTACCCTAAAAACCATGTCTTAAGCAAGGAAATGTCGCTTAAATTCCCCATTATTTTCGCCGAAAATAACACTTCAAAACAGTCGGCAGTGGTTTTGTTTTTGTTGTTTTTTTGTTAATGGGTTTTTAAAACAGAACGACTCAAAATGAAAACAACTGACTCCAGCCGTGGGTTGCCTCCCACGAAGCGCTCTTGTTTAACGTCCGTGAGCCAGACGATACCTGGATTTGTGTCATGATTCTAAAGCAAAGTAGTGCACGTCGATGGAGGAGACAGCTAGTCCTTGCAGATACTTCTTAAATCTATGCCCGGTGACCATAAACGGCTTCTGGTCATGCAATTTGATTAGGACACTGCCTAAAGATGCCTGCCGCACCACGGTATAAGGGCTGGACCAACGAGACTTCAGTTTACCCGGGAAGAGCTTCAATCGAGAGTTATAAAAAGCACTTCATCTCCGGGGTAGAACTGCTTGATCGTCTTCAGTTGAGAGTCATGAATTTTCTTCGTGCGCTCTTTGTATAACTTCGTGCTCTCATATGCGTGGAGTCGGTGCTCCTCAAGCTCAGCGATCTGGTCATGACGCATATTACCTGCTACTGCATAGCTCATGTTCAACTCTTTGTTAGCCCAGAATGCCTTGTGCTCAAGCTCAACTGGTAAATGACACGCCTTGCCATAGACCAGCTGATACGGTGAGGTACCGATGGGAGTCTTGTAGGCAGTTCGATAAGCCCATAAGGCGTCATTGAGCTTAGATGACCAGTCTTTGCGGGACCGGCCAACTGTCCTATCAAGAATCCGCTTGAGCTCACGGTTCATCACTTCCGCTTGACCATTCGCTTGAGGATGATAGGCGGTGGACATACGGTGGGTGACGCCAAAGCGTTTGCACACCCGGTCGAATTGTCCATGGAAGTGGGTACCCCTATCGCTTATGATGAAGCGAGGTGAACCAAAACGCGTGAAAAGACGGGTAAGGAAGCGACCCACCACTCTTTAATCATTAGTGGGTAGAGCTTCCGCTTCGGCCCACTTAGAAACATAATCAACGGCTACAAGAATGTACTTGTTTCCGTTGGAGGGTGTGAACGGACCCATAAAATCAATTCCCCAAACATCAAAAATTTCAACAGTTAAATAAACAATTTGGGGCATCTCATTACGGTTAAAGATGTTACCTGATCGCTGGCACGCATCACAACGTCGAGCAAAAGCGTCACAATCACTAAAGATTGAAGGCAAATAAAAACCTGTTTCGAGTACCTTTCTCGCAGTGCGGTTTCCTCCGAAGTGTCCTCCAAACTGTCCTTCATGGCATTTACGCATAATGTCAACTACTTCGATGTAAGAGACACATCTCCGGATCATCCCGTCAATGCTGATGCGGTATAAGAATGGCTCATCCCAGAAGTATGACTTGGCTTCTTTAAAGAGCTTCTTGCGTGCATTGAAATCCAGCTCAGGAGGTACAATGCCGTGAGAGAGGTAATTAGCCAAAGTTGCATACCATGGTTCTTCCGAGTCGGTTGCATTACTCAGATCTTGAGCGTGAGGGATTGCCCAGGGCTCGATAGCTATACTGTTAACCTGTTCATACGTTTCAACACGCAACAGCTCGTCAGGGAAAGAATCATTGATAGGGGTAGTAGACTTACCTGTTTGTGATTCCTCCAGTTGGGAAAGATGATCCGCCGCTAAGTTCTCTGCTCCTTTCTTGTCTTTAATTTCTATGTCAAACTCTTGGAGGAGAAGGATCCAGCGGATGAGACGGGGCTTTGAGTCATGCTTGGCTAATAGATGGCGCAGGGCAGCATGATCTGTGTAGACAATGGTATGTGAAAGAACCAGGTACTGTCTAAACTTGTCAAAGGAGAAAATGATGGCCAGAAGCTCTTTCTCCGTGGTAGTGTAGTTTCTCTGAGCGTCATTGAGTGTCTTGCTAGCAAAGTAAATAGGATGAAATCTCTTCTCCTTCCTCTGACCAAGAACTGCGCCAACGGCGAAGTCACTAGCATCGCACATAATCTCGAATGGAAGATTCCAATCTGGTGCTGTAAGAATCGGTGCGGTGGTTAGTTGAGTCTTCAAAGTCTCAAAGGCTTCAAGACAAGCTTTATCAAATACGAAAGGAACATCTTTCTCAAGAAGCTTCGTCATTGGAAGAGTGATCTTGGAGAAGTCTCTGATGAATCTTCGGTAGAATCCAGCATGACCTAGGAAACTTCGCACTGTCTTAACTGAGGTCGGCGGTGGTAAGCTAGCGATGGTCTCAAGCTTGACACGATCAACTTCTATACCGGTCTTAGAGATCCTATGGCCCAGGACAATACCTTCGGTAACCATGAAGTGACATTTCTCCCAACTAAGAGCTAGGTTGGTTTCCTCACAACGAGCTAGTACCTTGTCCAGATTAGCCAGGCACTTTGAAAATGAATCTCCATAGACGGAGAAATCATCCATGAACACCTCCACCACATTCTCTACCAGATCTCCAAATATAGCAAGCATGCATCTCTGAAAGGTAGCGGGAGCATTACATAAACCAAAGGGAATACGACGATAAGCAAACGTACCAAACGGGCAGGTGAAAGTCGTCTTCTCTTGATCATCAAGCTCGATGGGAATCTGGAAGTAACCGGACATCCCGTCTAAGAAACAGTAGTATTCATGACCAGCTAATCGTTCAAGCATCTGATCAATGAACGGCAGTGGAAAGTGGTTCTTCTTCGTGGCATCATTGAGTCGTCGGTAATCGATACAGACTCTCCATCCGGTAACCGTGCGAGTCGGGATGAGCTCACCCTTCGGATTAGGGATGACGGTGATTCCTCCTTTCTTTGGAATGACTTGAGTTGGACTGACCCAAGGACTGTCGGCAATAGGATAGATGATACCGGCATCCATAAGCTTGAGTACTTCCTTCTTTACAACTTCCTGCATCAGAGGGTTAAGTCGGCGTTGTGGTTGTCTGACCGGTTTGAATTCTTCATCAACGACTATCCGATGTTTGCAGAAGGTTTCAGAGATGCCTCTGATGTCTGCTAACGGCCAGGCAATAGCTCTGACATGCTTCTTGAGTAGCCTGATCAGTTGCTCTTTCTGCTCGGGGGATAGATTCGAATTGATGATGACTGGTAACTGGCAGTCCTTCCCCAGAAATGTGTATTTAGGTGGTCGGGTAGCTCATTCAAAGTAAGTTCTGGCGGACTTTCGTATGAGGTAGTAATCCGACTCGACGCTGGTTCGATGTGTGCAGGCGCAGTGATGGGTGTGAATGTCGCCTTTTGCTCGTCTAACTCATCCTGCCATAGGCGCTGCTCTGGATCTTCTAATGCATTGTCAATCCCTGAAATCAAACACAACTCTAGCGGATCACTAGATAAGGTATTAGTAACGAAATTGGCCGAGGCCAACTCCAAGGGATCAACAATATAACAGTTATCATCTTGAACAACAGAGTATCTCATGCTATCTTTAATGCGGAATGCAACACTTTCCTGTCCTACGCTCAAAGTTAACAGGCCTTGTTTGCAGTTAATATTTGCACCAACAGTTGCTAAGAAAGGTCGACCTAGGATAAGTGTTCCGTCCGACTCGCGAGTATCTAGAACAACAAAATCTGCAATTATAGTAAACAACCACAGCAGACAGCTACATCTTCTATTATCCCCCTAGGTAATTTAACAGACCTATCGGCTAACACTAGATGCAGAGTAATAGGTTTTAACTGCCCTAGGTTCAGCTTCTCGTATAGATAAACAGGCATAACATTAATAGAAGCACCAGAATCAGCCAGACTGGATCAATTTTAATGCCATTAATAATGCACGATAATGTGAAAGAACCGGGATCAGAACACTTAGCTGGGGTGGTGGCGGCTGTCGTATGGGAGATGGCGCACCGAGAATAGAAGCGCATTCATTAGTAAGCGTGACAGAGTACGCCTCTCCGTTCTTCACTTTCTTCACTAGGTCTTTAAAGAACTTCCCCAGTGGTGGTATAATCTCTACAGCTTCTGTCACTGGTATCTTGATCTCTGCGATCTTAAGAACATTATACCACTTCTTATATTGAGTGTCATGATCCTTGGCTTTGCTCATTGCAGCCTTTGGGAAAGGGATCTGAGGTACATATGGCGCCAAGACAGGCTCAGGAGCTGTCTTGGGAGGAGGAGGAGGAGGAGCAGATGCTTCTTCTTCCTCTTCTGTGATATCCTCAATTTCTGGCATATCCATGGCGGCACTGGTATCTGGTATTACTTCAGGTTCTGGAGCCTTGGGATCAGTTGTTTGTTTGCCGCTCCTGGTGGTAATAGCTTGAGCATGTTCGCTCTTTGCACCGGAGTCTGCTTAAAATGCTGTGGATTAAGGAGAGATTGCTAGTAAAGAGTTTAGTCATATTGCTTATAGCATCCTCTATCATCTGGCTTTGAGCTCTCTGTCCTTGATTGAGTGCAGCTTGAGCTTTCAATTGAATGTCGTGGTCGTCAAGTCTGCTCATAATCTGATTGAACTTCTTCTCATAGTCTATGTCTCTATTGTAGTACGGCTTTGCTTGAAACTGGTGTTGTCCTCCGATGAATCCCGGAGGTCTATGATAAGGATCTACTAACCGATTGCTCTGGTTCCATGGCACGTAGTTTCTGTAACCGACATAGCCTTTCTGATTGTTAGCGAAGCCCTGATCAATGAAGTTTATCTCTTCTGTAGACCAGACTTCTGTTGTGCCGAAGTTGAGGCAGCTTCCACCGTTATGAGCACAGGATCCACACCATCCACAGTCAACCGAAAAGATGGTAGCTGACGGGGGATCGAGAGGGATACCAACTGCTTGTAGATGTTTCTGAACCTCTTTTTGATCTGCTCTGCAACACTCATCTGACTCTGACTCTTGGTTCCTTCTCTTTGCCTCTCCCAGTTTCTAGATTTTGAAGCACAGCTAGCGAAATGCAGAAGAGCATCCTGAGGAGTAAGGGCGGTGCAATCTCCGCCAGCTAGGAGTTGACCCAATTTGCGGATTCTTCGCGCATACCACGAGCAAAGAATTCAGCCAGCTGTCTTTGTTCATACCCATGGTGAGGACAGTTGAAGAGAAGAGATTGGAATTCATTCCAAGTGTCATACAGGCTTGCATCTTCTCTCTGAGTGAATCTGGAGATGCGGTCTTTATAAGCAGTTGTCCTAGCGGGAGGAAAGTATTCCTCAACAAAATCTTGAGCTAATGCCTCCCAGTTAGTGTAATGGCCTGGTGGTTTGCTTCCAAGCCAATGCTTAGCTGCACCTCGGAGAGAGAACGGAAAAGCCCGGAGATATAAAGTGTTCTTGTTGAGGTTCCCAGACTTGAAAGTGTCACAGACAGCCAGAAAGTCATCTATATGTGTGCAGGGGTTATCATCTGGTCTTCCTTCGAATTGTATGTCCCTAGAGATTAGTTCTAGGAGAGGAATATTAATCTCATAATCAGGATCATCGTCATTAGAAAGCACGGTGATGGAAGATCGAAAGTTGGAAGCACGCGGCTTACTGTAGTCCGCAATACTCTTAGGAGCAGCCATTGCGGTAAAGGAAGATGGAACGGAAGTGATCCGTTTCTGTACCTGCTATGATCTGCAAGAGACAAAAACAAACACAACCGGTGTAAAATCGAAGTGTGATGGAAATAAAATATGGAAAGGTAGAAGAATTAAAAATGCCAACTCTTCTTTCAATGAAACAGAAGAGTTCCCCGGCAACGGCGCCAATTTGATGAGCTGCAGAATAGCGGTCAATCAAATAACTACCAAGCTGTGAAGCTAGGGTAGATCGTATTCCACGGGTCTCCTCTACTTCCTTACTCAAATGTGTTGACAATTTAAATTCAAGGTTAAAAACTTAGTGCGTGGTGTGAGTTCCACGACTTCTATACTAAAAATGCAAAGACAGGTTGAAATGAAATTAAAGCGAATTAACGAATGATTGACTGACTAAGACAGAAGACAGACAAGCTCAGATTTCGAATCCCCCTTAGATCACCAAGGCATAGACAGTCAACAGATTAGCGATTTTCAATTCTAGTTCATTCAGTTCTAAGACACCACCATAACTCCTGACCCTTAGGTTTAAGACTGGCGAACATTCGCTCTATCCGATCTAGCTACCACGATTAATTAGCCGCCCGGGTACGGTCGCCTCTCGCAACGACTTAACTTAACTGGTGCAAATTCTAACGATTTGTGAGTTACTCTTGCAGTGGATTAACCCTAATCGGTTCCTACGAAAGGCACACTCCAATTATAAGGTTAATTGTTCAACTTGGTGTTCTAAAGTAAGGCGAGCGTTCGCTTCTATCCTTAGCTTAACAAGAATCTAATCTAGGTGGCCAAACCAGACAAGAAACACAAAGAACAAAGAACAAGTCAAACATGAAGAAGAAACTGAATGAATTTCGAATCTAATTGTCCGCCGATCCGTGACCGCTTTAAATCCCTAGGTCACTTAGGGTTCATCTAATCTAAGCTATACGAGTTTAGCTACTCATATTCAATACAGAAGAATCGAAGACAGACAAAGAATACATCTCAGGTAGGAAATACAGAGAAAAACTGTAAAACCTAATTTCGACGACTCCTGGCAGCTTCAATCTGCTGGATTTCCAACTCCTAGCACTGGCTCTCCGAGATGGATGGATGGCGTCACGATCCGTTCCTCGCTCCTCGAACTCTATCCACTCGCTCTCTCTATTTCTCTCCCTCGGGATTTTTCGTCCCGTGTGTGTTGTGTGTAAAATCTGATATATCTTATTTAGCCGCGCGTTTCAGTATTTATACCTAACGGCGATTTCTGCTTTTCCACTGGGATTTTCGCCGAAAATCCAAGGATATTTTCGGCAAAAATATCTGTTCAAATGTCACTCGATCCCGTCTGTTTCTCCTGGTTGATTCGGCTTAGGGTTTTCGACCGAAAATCCCAATCTTTTTCGCCGAGAATTTCTTCTTGATCGGGACAGTAGATTTCTTCTTCCATTTTCGGCGAAAACCCAAGGGTATTTTCGCCGAAAATATATGTGTAAATGGGACAGGAATTCTTTTGGGTTGAATGACTTTTCTGGTTGATGCGGTTGTGATTCCTCGGGGTTCTAGTGCCTTAGACACGTCCTTGGCTACCATATTTGATGGCGAACACCTGTGCTAACATGAAAATACTAGAAAACCATCAAAATAGACCCGAACGGGCCAAGGTAACACAAATGGCACGAGATAGGGCAATCGATTGAATATTTGTTATTCTACCCTAAAAACCATGTCTTAAGCAAGGAAATGTCGCTTAAATGAGGCTGATAATCACGTCAAATCTAGTGTCATCAGTATGGTAATTCGTTAACTAGTTATCAACAAAATAACATGTTAACTAGTTATCTGCTGATAATTAGTTAACTTGTAAGAACTCAGGTTAACTAGTTATAAATTAAAAAATCTTGTTAACTAGTTAACTTGTTCTCGACGGAAAAATCACTAGAGTTTGGTCGGTCGCCGGAGCCTCGCCGAAAAAGTCGCCAGAAAACATGTTAACTAACTAGTTAACGAGTAAAAACCAAGTTATCTAGTTAACTACTTATCAATAAAATAATCATGTTAACAAGTTATTAGTAAAAATCAGGTTAACTAGTTAACTTGTACTCGTCGGAAAAAGTCATCGGAAAAAAAACTCATCGGAAAATCGTCGAAAAGTCGTCGGAAAAAGTCGTCAGAAAAGTCACCCGAAAAGTCACCGGAAAAGTCGCCGACGATGGTGACCGGCGACGAAGGTTACCGATGTTGCAACAGAAAAACATAAATATTTAAAATGAAATATAATAATAAAATATTTAAATTAAATATAATAATTAAATTGTTTGTGTAAAGTCCTAAATGCCCCTATCAAATCTGGACCATTAGATTAGTCAAAAGGTCAAACGAGATCTAATGGTCGGAGTTGGGTTTGGAACTTTTCAAACGCAAAAAAGGTTTGGAGGCTGATCTCCTTCCCGGTTCCCACACACCCAACGTCCAGATCCCACCAAACCGCCACCCAGCATCCTGCTCCAGCTAGCCTTCACCCAAATCCCACGTCAACATCTTCTTCTCCCAAATCCCATCTCCAACACCACCCAAATCCCATCTCCCTGCTCGATCTTCAGTTCCGAGTGAGACGGCTGCCGTAGAGGGAGAGGCGGTAGGAGAGAGACCCACTCACCGAGACCTCTGACGCGAAATCCAAGCTTGAGGAGTAGGATAGGTCTCAAATCTACTCGTTGTGTTTCAGATCTTCGTTCTTCAAGTGTATTTGTGAATGGGGAGGATTGGATGGACCAGTGACGAGCAGAAGGTAGTCAGAGGAGAGGGTGGAGCTGTGGCGAGGCGGAGGGCGTCCGGAGGTGAGGATAGTGGCTGGGAGTAGAAAATCAGAAAAGATTAGAAGAAGGTTAAGAGAAAGATAAGGAGATTTGATTTAGTGCATTAGCGTTAGGGTATTTAATTTTTTCAAAAATACGGAAATACCCTCCTATCAAATAGTGGAACGTTCCAAACCCGAAAGGTTTGGAAGCGAATTCGAAGCCGGTTAAATGGGCAAAGGATCTGCGTCCAAGAAATAGAGTTTGGACTGTTCCAAACCCAAAACCCGGAAGGGCATTCTTGTCATTTAAGAAAAATAAAAAACCCTACGCCTAATAAAGATCTCAGCCGCCGTCCTCTCTTTCTCCTTTTTGCCAGCCGGTTTCTTCAACTTCATACCCGCCGCCGGTCCAAATCCCTATTTCCCCTTCCCTGATTTTGTTTCCTTCTTCATGTTTCGATCTATTTGTACGGCTTGCAGAGCAGTGGAGGGAGATAAGATCAGATGCGGCGGCCGTGGAGGTAGAGCAGCTTGGTTACGAGCTTGGATTTCGCGTCGGAAGTCACGATTAGTGGGTCGTCGGCCTTGCTCTTCTTCGTCTTCCGATCTATTTGTACGGCACAGGGAGCAGTGGAGGAAGAGTAGATCAGATCCGGCGCTGGTGGAGGCAGAGCAGCTTGGCTACGATGTGAGGCGGAGGTCGGCTAAATGAGGCGGTCGGCGGGGTGGGTCGGAACTCGGAGGTCGACGAACTCGACGGCAGCACGCGTTTTACTGAAGCTCAATGAATTGACAAATTCAATTAATTTGCAAATTAGTCACTGGCTATGTCAAGTGACCATTTGCAGTTGAAAAAACTTTGAGGATTGTTTAGTAATTAGAATTTTTGAAGATGTTGCAAGAAGGAGGTTTCGGTTCTCGCAACCGTCGGGAAAAATGATGATGATGTTTCGATGATGATGATGTTTCGATGATGACGATGATATTTATTGTGAATAAAATCTGTTGTTGTATCACGATGATGTTGATTATTGATGATGATTGTTGAACTAGTTAGCCTTGATAACTAGGTAATTCGATTGGTTAACTAGTTAACTCGATTATATAATTAGGTAACAATATGATAATTAGTTAACTCGATTGGTTAACTAGTTAACTCTATTGGATAATTAGTTAACTTGATAAGTTAATTAGTTAACTCGAGTAGATAACTAGTTAACTCGTAGTTAGTTAACTCGAGTTAACTTTGATATAAGTTAATTAGTTAACTCGAGTAGCAACTAGTTAACTCGAGTAGATAACTAGTTAACTTGATAAGTTAATTAGTTAACTCGAGTATATAACTAGTTAACTCGAGTAGATAACTAGCTAACAAGATTATTTAGTAAAAATGAAAGTTACAATTAAAACGGTTGGTTAACTAGTTAACTCGATAAGTTAAGTAGTTAACTCGAGTAGATAACTAGTTAACTCGATAAGTTAACTAGTTAACTCGAGAAGATAACTAGTTAACTTGATCGGTTAACTAGTTAACTTGATAAATCATGATGTTAAACAAAAAGTTAACTAGTTATCTGCTGATAAGTAGATAAGTTAACTAGTTAACAACTTGGTAACTAGTTAACTCGATTGGATAACATGTTAACTAGTTATCTGTTGATAACTAGTTAACTGTAAAAACTCAGGTTAACTAGTTATCAATAAAAAAAATATTGTTAACAAATTATTAGTAAAAATCAGGTTAACTAGTTAACTAGTCCTCGCCGGAAAAGGTCACCGGAGTTTGGTCAGTCTCCGGAGCCTCGTCGAAAAATTCACCGGAAAACATGTTAACTAACTAGTTAACTATAAAAATCCAAGTTAACTAGTTATGAATAAAAAAATCTTGTTAACAAGTTATTAGTAAAAATTAGGTTAACTAGTTAACTTGTCCTCGCCGGAAAAGTCATCGGAGTTTATTCGGTCTCCGAAGCCTCGCCGGAAAAGTCACCGAAAAACATGTTAACTGTAAAAATCCAAATTAACTAGTTAAGAATAAAAAAAATCATGCTAATAAGTTAATAGTAAAAATCAGGTTAACTAGTTAACTTGTCCTCGTCGGAAAAATCACCGGAGTTTGGTCGGTCTCCAAAGCCTCGTCGAAAAATTCACCAAAAAAGTTGTCGAAAAAATCACTGGAAAAAGACACCGGAAAAAGTCGCTGGAAAATGGTGGCCGGCGCCGTGACCGACGACCTGCGGCCGCGACCGATAACAGCGGCTGGCGGCAGTGGGTTGATTAAAACAAAATATTTAAATAAAAAATAATAATAATATATTTAGATTAAATATAATAATTAAAGTATTTGTGTAAAGTCTTAAATACCCCTGACAGATCTGGACCATTAGATTGGTCAAAGAGTCAATTAGATCTAATGGTTGAGAATGGGTTTGGAACTTTTCAAACCCACATTCTCTTGGATGTTGATCCATTCCCGGTTAAATGCTCTATTGCTGTATTGCAAAGCGCGAACAACTCAAAAAGCAACATTTATATATAACTAGTTTTTGTTACCCGCCCTATGGGCGGTTTGATTGTTAGTGAATTCTAATTGATTGTTTTTTTTTAATGAGAAGTGGTGTATTTGTCCAACTTTTGATTCTAGATCATGAAATTGATTAAGTGTCTAAATTGATTTGTGGAGATTTGAGAGAGATTTGGGGTTTGTTAGTTTACATAATGACTCAAAATCAGATAATATACTAACTAAATCCGCCTTTTTTTAGAAAGATTTAATTGATTTACTTTTAAGCCAATAATTGAGAAATTTGAATCATTGTATTGATATGATACCGTATTATTCGTTGACCCTAGTAATGGTCTGTTGTTTAAGTTAATCTTAATACTATGATTAACTGAAAATTATTCAACTAAGCAGTAATTTATACTTTATTAAAGATTAAATCTATTGATTTAAAAGTTCAGTTCAATGAAAATACGACTGTAGATAACATAAACGCTATTATATATAGTAACAAATATAATATTTAATTTTGAAGACAAAAAAACACAAAATGTAAATATTTTGATACACCTAAATACTTGATTAAGTGCATGACATGTTTAGAGCATGCAGTTCAGTTCACGGTAATTTAATTAATTTTTAATTTTGTATGATGGTACATTATTAATTCTTTATTTCTTTTATTAATTGGGTAATATTATAACGTTGGTGATAAAGGATATATATGATTTTAGTTATTGAGTACATTACTCATTTGAGCAGTTACTATTGTGTAATGGTAATTACAAAATGTGATAAGGGTTTGTTTAGTAGGGCATTTAGTTGGTAGCATTAATCCTATTGTGTAATGATCATTATGATTATATTTAATTTAATACTAGTTTTTTTACCCGCCCATCGGGCGGTTTGGTGTTTGTAAAGGTGTTGGGTTGTTGAGTGCTCTATTTTATTTTAATGGTAGGTTGTGTATTCTATTATTTGGCTTGTTTTTATACAATAGTTGGAGAAAAAATAAGAAAATTAATATCATTGCAAATGAAAGTATTATTGTGTGTATGTAGAGATGCATATGCAATGCTAATATGAATTAAATGTTGTTTGTAGCTAAATGTGCATGCGAGATGATATTTCTTTCGAGAACAAATTGTAATTGTTGGTAAAGATGTATATAGTGTGAAACATGTAATTTGATCAAGCTATATGTCTCTGTCTTCAATGTTGTCTCCTTCACGTTGTTTCATTCTGATTCATCTATGAAGACTCGTCCTCTTTTTTTGGTTGGTTTGTTTTAGGCCGTACTTGGTTCATTGTCTTCTAAATCAATACTCTCATCTTTCATGGATGTGGTGGCTATTGCTTTGGTGATGTCTTCATGGACTGTGATGTTTTTGGCATCTTTATCCAAGACCCTTTGCCCTATGCATTTTTTAGCACAACACATATGTTAGTAACGTGAAAAATAGTGCACAATTGTTTTGATTAGTTATTGACAATATATAAGACTTCAAGCAAAAAAAAAACCACTATAGATTCATCATTGAAGCAATTAACTGAACTCTTACCTCTAGTTGTCTCCAAATTGTACTTGAAGAAACAAATTACCAAGCTGATACGGAGAGTAAAGCAAATGCGGTCTTCTCCATGTTTCTTGTGAAATGTAGTGGTCAACAGCCTGAAATTGAAGCCTGACTGAACATTCTGTAACTTGGTCACTTTATAACATAGATGAATGGTAAGCAACTGAATGAAAGTTGAATTCATAACAGAAATAAGGGAAAATACTGACCAGGAGAATGGGGCTTTCGAGAAACGAAGAGGTCCGGCACCAGAGATGACAAAGAGAAGATAAATTGACCACGGGCAAATGAGAAATTGCTTCTGATTCTTCTGCGAGAGAGGCCGAGCAATGCTTCAAGCGCTTCAATTTTGGATCAAATTCAGTTTTTTTTTTCAGTCTTTATTTACCTAGAGCTATGTGCCTGTTGCAGGCTAGAATGGGAGCTGGACTCTAGGGAATGTGAAGTCTAAGGCACTGAAGGCTTGGAAAGCCTACCAGTGAACAAACTTAATAGACCTGAAGAGGATGTCTGCAATACAGCGGCACCAGAGCTTGTAAATCTTGCAGGTGACTGGGTGCTTCCAAGAAACCTCCTGGTTGTACGCCATGCACAGGTCAACAACATAAAAAAGGTAAAATATTCTTAATCATTTCCACTCTTGTATGCATACAGGATGTAAATAGCATACTAAAACGAATTAGTCTATCTATTACCAGAAAGCTGGCATTTCAATTCAACAAAACCACCAATTGCTTTATTAGCCCAAACCCATAAACCCTCTCAATTATATAAACTATCTGCAAGAAACCTAGAGAACAAACTCCTACAACAATTTTCCAGCTAAAAAGGGGGATCATAATTCAGGATTCTCCAAATGAAACCCACTTTATATGCACGGAAATTAAGCAAAACCCAATTTAGTTGTCCTAGTTAAGATGAATTAAACGCAATACAGGTCAATTACACAGACAAATAGAACAAACTCCTACAGCAATCATAAGTTCATAATTTAGGGTTCCAAATGAAAAACCGATTCACATGAACAGTAACTAAGCAGAATCCAGTGTTCAAATTCATAACTTAGGATCCTAAATTCCACAAAGCATCCCTGCAAAACTGACCATGAACACTCTCTAAAGTAACCAGTTTTTCCCTCCTTCAAATTTGCAGAGAGGAAAGAAACAAACTTCAGATAAGCAGCAATCTTTCATGATGATCAATCAATGGAAAATAAACCTGGGCAAGTTCTATAAGTTTGCAGCATTCTGATTTTGATGGTTCAGTTTAGAATGATTATTGATCCATAACTGCAATTAACCAAAATTACACCATTACTTTGCACTATGCAACTTGGCCTGGGGATCTAATAATTTGCTCAAACGTATTATATTGATTATTGAATTTGGAGATTATTAGATCTAGGTTTGATTAAAGTTTGGAGCTTTAAGCTTTGGACTTGATATCATTGCTGAATAATGCTCAGCTTCAAACTGCAGCTGTCTGCAGCTTGGTGTTGGAGTTATGATTGATAGCAATTTAGAATATTATGAACGAAATTATTGGACAATCATAACTCTTTAGCACTACAATTAAACAGGAATAATTGAATTGGACTTGATTCAAATTTTGCAGTTTGCAGGTTTAAGTTGGAACATGATTCAGTTATGAATGATGAACCAACATCAACTAACCTAAGAACACAACCACCACCCTAAACTGAGCAGCCATCTTGATGTCAAGTTCTGATTACTTAAAAATTAGGTTGGTTGCAGTGTGAAGGGATGTTGCTTTTGCTGGGTTTGAGGTGCCTATTCAAATGGATATTTCTGCTGAGAAGATGTTGTTTGGTGTGGTGTCATTGACACTCAGAGAAGAGATGATCAAGGTAAATGATTGCGTGTCTTCTTTTCTGCCATTCTGTATCCAACTTGAGCTTTAGAATTGAAGAAATATAGCCTAGTTCTAAGCATGGTACTTTGCAGATAGTGAAATGTGTTCAATATGATCAGAATGTGAAATTAATAAAATGCTGGCCTATTCTCTTTGAAGTGTCGATTAATTAAGCAAAACCCACTTCGGCTGCCCTGGTTGAGACGAATTAAACGCAATACAGGTAAATTATACAGACCATCTGCAAGAACCTTAGAGAACAAACTCCTACAACAATCTTCCAGCTACAAACGGGGTCATAAGTTCATAATTTATTAGGGTTCCAAATGAGACCCGATTCCATAAACAGTAACTAAGCAGAACCCGCTTTATCAAATTCATAACTTAGTATCCTAAATTCCACAAAGCAGCCCTGCAAAACTGACCATGAACACTCTCTAAAGTGACAATTTTCTCCCTCCTTCAATTTCGCAGAAAGGAAAGAAACAAACGTTCGACTCGATCATAATGAGGTGCATACCAGTGTTCTTCGAGGATCAGTCTGCGAAAACACGGTACTGCCTCCCCACGCCACCCTCTCAACCGATCCCTGTTTCACCGACTTCCAACCTCGTGGTCAGCAGCCATGACGAAGCAAGAACCGTGGAAGCGTTGACAAATGGCCTCTCGACTGCACTTCTACGATGTCTGGATGGAATCTTCAGTATCGAGTAGCTAGCCATCAAATTAAAGATGGAATGGAAGGAAGGACACTTCTGATTTTCAGGTTGCTACCGTGAGATCGAAATGAAGCTTTGTTTCTGTAAAAAAAAGGAAAGCAAGCTTTACCCATAAGACAAATCAACAGGGAAGGGGCTATCTTTAGTTTTTACACATAATAAACGTTGTCGTTTTACCATAGGTGAGGTGGCACTTCAGATTTGCTTGAATGGCTGATGTGGCAACACCCAAACCCCAATCAGCCATAGTATATTTTAAGATCTGTGCTACCAAAAGTAATTTAGTTAGTTAATTGTCTTATAATTCAGGGTGTTACAAAAAATGAAAGGTAATACTTAATGGGTCAAATACTTTAGTAGTCCCAAAACTTTAGGCCAGGTTACAAATCAGTCCCGAAATTCAATTTGTTGCAGATTCATCTCGTTAGTACGAACTTTGTTACGAAGTGGTACTATTCACGCCAACGAAGATGTTTTTTCTGGCTTGTTTACCACGTCATCTGGACCACGTCACTTAAAACACAATAAAATAATAGAATTAGCCTATTTCGAATTAATCCCAAACCAACCAGTCAATTTGATTTTGACCCGAAAATCTTAAATCACCCGTTTCTTCCTTCCTATCCTACTCTGAAACTAAGCAGAGGCTTTCCGAATTCCAACTGCCTCCTTCCTCTTCCTTCCGACTGCCTCCTTCCTCTTTGTCTTCGGCTTACATCAAGTCCTCAAGCTTTCTGACTGTAATCATTTAGAAACTTGTTTCCACACGAGGGTTTCTTATAATCCTACAACACAAAATATAAAATTCAAAACAGCGGCAAACAAAAGGACCAAAACGAGGATTGTGTAAGAAACGATTGTGAAGTGAAATGAAATGAGAACAAGTTGTATGTTGCATAGTAGAGAGATGTGAACTGAATCTTAGCCTAGATCCATCCAAATCAAACTCCATAACTCTATCTTCCATCTGCGGCCCTCCAATTACAATCACAACTTCCAATTCAGACCCTCCCTCCAAAATCCCCAAACACGTCACTTCTTCTGCTCCTCTATCATCGACCGAAACCATCGAATTACTCCCCTCTATCCTCCGCTTCACTATCTCACTCTGCAAAGCTAGATCCATTGCAGGTACCGAATCATTCATTGATCTAGAAAAATAGATATCAAAAGGCGATACAGGTTTCACTCTCCTCATGTTAATCATCGTCGTCGCCGTCAAATACGCTGCCTTGAAGACCATGTATAACAAGCTTTCCATTAAAGTGTAAGGATTTGTTGGGTTTACTAATCCAACCATGTCCCTGTTTACAGAAACCCTCTCCCCGTCGATTTTTATCGACTTCAAATTGATTTAAGTATTTATTCCGGCGCTGGAGGAGGAAACCACGAGGGGAGTGTAAAGCAGAGGCCTTGATATCTCCGATCCGAAGACAACTTCAATAGGAGAGTTGTTGAATGCCAAGACGCCACCGCCGTCAAAAGAGGAAGGAGGCAGTCAGTTTCAGATTAGGTTAGAAAGGAAGGAATTGGGGGTTCAAAATTTTCGGGTCAAAATCAAATTGACTGGTTAGTTCGAGGTTAATTCGAAACAGGCTAATTCTATTATTTAATTATATTTCAAGTGATGTGGACCGGATGACGTGGCAAAACCGTCGGAAAAAGTTATCGTTGGCATGAATAGTACCACTTCGTAACGAAGTTCGTACTAACGGGACGAGTCTGCAACAAATTGAAGTTTCGGGACTGATCTGTAGCCCAGCCCAAAGTTTCGGGACTACTAAAGTATTTGACCCAATACTTAATACATTCTTAAATTTTAGGCCAAGTTAGAAAGTGGTCCTAAAACTTCAAAATGTTACGAACTGATTCGAAAACTTTGAATCGTGTTGCGATTCAGTCCTTCAGTCACCAACGGTAGCATGTTCAGGCCATTTTGTCACATCACTAACATGTCATAAAAATATTTAATAAAATATTATATTTTTATGACATATATGTTAGTTCCATTTTTCCATGTCAACATTGACACGTCATCAAATAATAATAAAATAATATTTTTTATGACTTGACATCATGATGTGGCAAAATGGCCAGAATATATTACCGCCGGTGACTACAGGACTAAATAGTAAAATGATTCAAAGTTTCAGGACCAATCCGTAACACTTTGTAGTTTTGAGGATCAATTTGTAACTGAACCCAAAATTTCAGAATGTATAAAATATTTGACCTAAAACTCAAAAGTATTTATTTTAAATATAGTTACAAAAGCACTTTATTCCATCAGTATTTAACCCCAACATATGTACATTTGTATTTGAGGTGAAGGCCAGGTGGCCCTACTGAAAGTGGGGTACTGGTTACTGATGGGCCCGAGTTGAATCCGCCCTCGAACATGTTCAGGGCGGTCCGTCACTCCAGGGCGGTCTTCTGTCCGCCTCAGCCAAAGGGTCACCTGTCATATCTACAGGAGGCTACCGCCCATTACTGTTGACGGTGACTCGCTGCGGCCCACTCAGAGCAGGACACGTGGACCCTGCCAGACCAATGGGACCTATAAATAACAGGGTCCCCCATTCAGAAGAGGACACAACAGACCTGGGACCATACGCCTGATACTACAAGCTTTCACGCTGTACGCTAAAGGCTATCGGTTCCGCCCACACAAAAGGGCTCTCGCCCGGTACTTCTCTGTAACCTATTCTCCCTACATTATCCACATACTTGCCACCCTACATATACTAACCCTTTGCACGTCCGCCTTGCAAGGTACTATCCGCCGAGACACTCCGAGGGCAGATTCATTGCCTCAACCTCCAAAGAACCACAGTATTGATCCACCGGTCCAACTGGGCGGATCAATTGGCGCGCCAGATAGGGGAGCAGCTAAACGTTTTGTTCCCAAAAGACAAACAGCATGCAGAATTTGGAGGAAAATCCCACGAGTGATATCCCCACGGATACGCTCGTCACCCCGGCCAAACAAGTCGTATCGGCGGGTGTCCCCCGAGACCCTCGTCCTTCCATAGACCCACCCTTGGGAACGGCTACACAAACACCCCATCCAATCCGCCCTCTAGGCCTTGGATTGCTCCGGGGAGAGTCCCACATCCCTCCCCCGTTGGAAGATAGAGCGGAGGCTGATCCCGCCGCGGGGGACCTAGCGGCACAGGTAGCCGATCTACAAAGACAAAACGCTGAAATGGCAGTGATGATGAAGTTCCTGGTGGCCAAGGCAACCCCCGGAAATCACACCGAGGGCTCATCCGGCGGACTGGCAACCGGCATGGCGGACTCGGACGAAATGTACCGACTGTTCCTCCCTCGCCACCAGTCAGGCCCAAAGCAACTCGCCATGCGGCAGCCTCTGGACAAGAGTCTCCTCAGCTTTCCTCCCCCACAAGGATTCGTGCCACCAGCAATCAAGGCGTACGACGGAACTGGGGATCCCGACCAACATCTGTTAACATTCACCATTGCCATGCAGATGTTCACGGCCCCGGACGCTACCTACTGCCGTACGTTCCCTGGAACGTTGACTGGAGCTGCACTAACTTGGTATGGAGGTTTGGCAGAAGGAATCATAAAGAATTGGGAAGATTTCTGCCAACTCTTTCTCCACAAGTTCTCAAACCAAAAGGAGGCGGGACGCAATTTGTCCGCCTTCTGGAACTTGAGACAGAACCGGTCCGAGACTCTTAGGCAGTACTACGAGAAGTGGGCCAAGGCGGTCGCGGCGGTGCCCAACCTCGCACTAGACATTGTGCTACACCACATCCAAACCACCACACTCAGCACCGAACTGGTGAAGGACTTGGTCCGGAGAAAGCCAAAAACCCACACCGAATTGGAGACATGTATCCTCCAGTGTGCTGAAGTGGAAGAGAATGTCGCCATGATACAAGACGGGTACAGGCGCTCAAGCGATCAGAACAGGGATAAAGGACACCAAGGGCGGAAAGAGAAACGCCCTGACGACAGAAGAGACAACCGCCCTCACGGAGAGGGAAGATTGGAACAAGGGTACACCCCCCTGTCGGAATCAAGGCGAAGGCTCATGTACGTCCTCCAAGAAAAGAAAGGGGGATTGCGGTGGCCGGCCCCGTTACCCAAGGCGGCGCTAAAAAGGGGGAACCCAAATGAGTATTGCGAGTTTCATGGGCAGAAGGGGCACGACACGGAGGACTGCCGGGAACTCCGCAGTGAGATTGAGCGAGCCATAAAGAATGGTGACCTCAAGGAATTCATCATAAGTAACCGAAGGAGAAAAGAGCGGGAACGCTCAGAATCGCCAAGGCAAGGAGAAAAGGAAAGGTTAAAGACACCCCCTCCGAAGGCGGGTAGACACACGCCCCCCAGAAAGGCGAGTGTCTTCGACAGGATAACGGATGAGGAAAGTCCGGATACCCAAAAGGAGGGCGGAAAGCCCAGATACAAGAGAACATGCAGCATGATTTTGGGAGGAGAGGAGGATACGCCCCAGAGCAGAAGGGTCGTTGGTGAATGTTCCGTGGTCAGACAGTCGGATAGAGAGCCGCCATTGACGTTCACATCGGCAGATTTGCGCGGGGGAAGTCCCAGCACCCAAGCGATGGTGATCCGTGTCATCATTGAAGACACTCTGGTAGAGCGGGTGCTAGTGGACGAGGGTAGTTCGGCGGATATACTCTCGGCCGACGCTTTCAGCAGAATGGGATTAGACCCCGCCCTACTCAAGCGTTCTAAGATCATGCTGACCGGCTTCGCGGGAAATGACGTACCTGTACTGGGCGTGATCACCTTACCCATCACGTTGGGGGACGACGATCACCAGGAAACAAAGCACATAAAATGGTACGTCACCAATTGCAATTCGGCGTATAACATGATAATGGGGCGGCCCAGTTTGGCCGCCTTCGAGGCGGTTTCCTCCACAGTCCATCAAGTCATGAAGTTCCCTACTGCAAGAGGAATCGGAGTAGCATGGGGAAACACTCCATTAGCACGAAAATGCTATAGGGTGGCTCTCAAGAAGGAAGAGGCGTGTTTCTCAGTGGATACAAGAGACGACGCGTATGTCCGCCCAGAATCCGCAGAGGCGGATACAGAAGTCCCACTGTATCCTGATAATCCTGAGAGAGTGATACGGCTGTCCGCTCATATGCCGGTCCCAGACCGAGACCGCACAGTGGCACTGCTGAGAGAGTATGCTGATTTGTTCGCGTGGAAACCCCAGGATATGCCTGGGCTGGACCCCGCGATCATGCAGCACCACCTAGCTGTGAGGGCAGACGCCCGCCCCGTATCGCAAAAGAAGCGGACAGTAAATTGGACAAGAAAACAAGCGGTCCAAGAGGAAATAACAAAACTGTTGGAAGCAGGTTTCATCAGGGAAGTCCAATACCCGACGTGGCTGTCGAATGTGGTAATGGTGGGCAAGGCGGATGGAAGCTGGCGGATGTGCATAGATTTTACCAACCTCAATGACGCCTGTCCCAAGGACCCATATCCGCTGCCCAATATCGACCAACTGGTGGACGCCACAGCAAACCATGAGGCGTTGTCTTTCTTGGACATGTTCTCGGGATACCACCAGATCCCTCTGGCAAAGGCGGACCAAGAAAAAAACGTCATTCTCGACGCCCTTCGGCAATTACTGCTACAATGTGATGCCGTTTGGCCTAAAAAATGCCGGAGCGACGTACCAGAGGATGATTGACAGAGTTTTTCAAGATCAGTTGGGTCATCACATGGAAGCATACGTTGATGACCTGCTGGTTAAGACCAAGGCGGGTGAGGACCACCTGGGAGACCTCAGGAAAACCTTCGACACCTTGAAGGCGTTCCAACTTCGCTTGAATCCGAAGAAGTGCGTCTTTGGCGCATCCTCAGGGAAGTTTTTGGGATTCATAATCACCAGGCGGGGAATCGAGGCGAACCCCAAAAAGATAGAAGCTATCATACAGACACCACCCCTAAGACGGTGAGAGATGTCAAAACGTTGACGGGGCGGTTAGCGGCAATGAACAGGTTCATCCCGAAGTCCGCCGAGAGGCAGGCGCCATTCTTCGCCACTCTGAAGGCGGCGGCCAAGTTCTCATGGACGGAAGAGTGTTCTACGGCTTTTGAGGAACTCAAAGCATTCCTCACCACTCCGCCGACGCTAGCAGCCCCGGTTCCCGGAGATGAGCTATACCTGTACGTCGCCATCGCGGCTACAGCTGTCAGCTCAGTTCTCGTGAAGCGGATGGACAAGGAAGAACGCCCGGTCTTCTACACGAGCAAGTCGTTAGTAGATGCCGAAACCAGGTATTCTCATTGGAGAAGTCAGCCTACGCGGTGATCATCGCCTCCCGGAAGCTGCGCCCGTACTTCCATGCTCACACAATTCACGTTGTGACGAACTTACCACTCAAAGCAGCTCTCAGGTCCATGGGAGTGGCAGGGCGCATGTCCAAATGGGCGGTAGAGCTCAGTGAATATGACGTACACTTCCAACCACGGACAGCCATCAAAGCACAGGCTCTGGCTGATTTTGTTGTCGAGGGATGTGTTCGGGCGGAAGGACGCCCGGATGATTACTGGGAGCTCTACGTGGATGGGGCATCGAGCAAGAACGGAGCAGGGGCGGGTATAGTGTTAAAAAGCCCCCAGGGAGTCCTACACGAAACCGCCCTCCGTTTCAACAGGCCACGAACCAACAATGCGGCGGAGTACGGGGCGCTCATTGCAGGGCTCAGATTGGCCAAAACCATGGGAGTATCTCATCTCAAGGTTTTCTCCGACTCCGCCATTGTGGTCAACCAGCTCAGTGGGGCGTACGAGGTCCGGGAGGAAACTCTGGCCCGTACAACGATCAAGCCAAGATCGCCCTCAAGGGTTTTGAAACAACGGAGATCCATCAGGTGGCGAGGGAAGACAACGCCCACGCTGACGCTCTCTCTAAGCTCGCTACCGCTCTCAGCTTCGAAGAGGACAGGATGATCACCGTGGAGAAAGAAAGAGAAGAGGGTGAGTGTATGGCCGTCGATGCCCAGACAAGCGTAACACCGCCCACAGCGCCACTCACGGATTGGCGTGCGCCAGTACGGACTTTTATTGAAACGGACGTCCTCCCGGCGGACCGAGCGCTGGCTACCAAGATTCGTAGACGAGCGGCAAGATGTGTTTTGCTGGACGGCGAAATGTACCGTAAGTCCTCGGCAGGGCCATACTTGCGATGCTTAAGTGATGAGGAGGCTTCTTTCACTTTGAGAGAAATCCACCAAGGCGTTTGCGGGATGCATATAGGCGCCAAAAGCCTGAAAAAGAATATATTACTGCAGGGGTACTATTGGCCAACAATCCGCCGAGACTCGGAAGAGCTGGTCAAGCGGTGCCACAAGTGTCAGCTATTCGCTAACACGCACCACCTGCCCTCCACCGCTCTCCAGCCGATAGTTTCGCCATGGCCGTTCGCCTTCTGGGGGATGGATTTGCTAGGACCATTCCCAGAAGCGGTGGGCAAGAGAAAGTACATCATCGTGGCGGTGGATTACTTCACCAAATGGGTGGAGGCCGAAGCTCTTGCCTCCATCACGGCATATCAGGTGCAGAAGTTCGTGCTGAAAAACATCATCACTCGCTTCAGCCTTCCTCTAGGATTCGTCTGCGATCATGGCACTCAGTTTGATTGCACGGCGTTCCTTGACTTTTGTGAAGAGTTCAAAATCATGGTTCGCTTGGCGTCGGTGGCATATCCCCAGGCGAACGGGCAGGCGGAAGCCATCAATAAGCTCATCTTGCAGGGATTGAAGAGGAGAGTGGATGCGGCTAAGGGAAAATGGGTCGATGAGTTGCCCAACATCCTATGGGCGCACAGGACTTCGTACAAAACAGCCACAGATGAAACCCCTTACACCCTGGTATATGGAACCGAAGCAGTCCTACCCGTGGAGGTTAATCTGCCTAGCCTTCGGATTCAGCACTTCAACCACGCCAACAATGACGCAGGCTTACATCATAGTCTGGACATGTTAGAAGAACGAAGGGAGGATGCAGCTATCCGCCTGGTAGCTGAAAAGGAACAATTGGCTAGGCGATACAACTCTCACCTTCGCCCTCATCACCTGGAACAAGGTGACTGGGTAGTTCGAAAGGTTTTTCGGCCGGTCCCCCAACAGGGCAAACTAAACGCCAATTGGGAAGGGCCATACAAGGTCCGTGAAGTGATCGGTCCAAGCACCTTTAAACTCGAACACCCTACCGGCGAACCCATACACAAGACATGGAACGCCATGCACTTGCGGAAGTATAGTGCAAATGAAGACAAGGCCTAGCTCACTCTGCAACTTTCCATCCTTGCTTTACTTTTGGGTTTGGTTTATTTTGAAGGCAACCTACTAAGGGCGTGTATGTAAGGAAAGGAAGGCAGTTTCATTCAAGGATATATATACGATATTATGTATCAACAAACAAGTACTACTAAAAGCATGGTCGGGTTCGAACTCCCCTAGGAGGAACTTAACCCCTGTGCCAAGTCCGGGTTCCCCAGGGCGGAATATATTTCATCAGCGTTCGGGTTCCCCAAGGCGGAACCCAACACTTCGTTGAATTCAGTTTTCCCCAGGGCGGAATCTAATTCATCATCGTTCGGGTTTCCCAAGGCGGAACCCAGCATTTCCTCCAAGTCCGGATTCCCCAGGGCGGAATCTATTTCATCAGCGTTCGGGTTCCCCAAGGCGGAACCCAACACTTCGTTGAATTCAGTTTTCCCCAGGGCGGAATCTAATTCATCATCGTTCGGGTTCCCCAAGGCGGAACCCAGCATTTCCTCCAAATCCGGGTTCCCCAGGGCGGAATCTATTTCATCAGCGTTCGGGTTCCCCAAGGCAGAACCCAACTCTTCGTTGAATTCAGTTTTCCCCAGGGCGGAATCTAATTCATCATCATTCGGGTTCCCACGGCGGAACCCAGCATTTCCTCCAAGTTCGGATTCCCCAGGGCGGAACCCAACACTTCGTTGTCCAGTTTTCCCTAAGGGGAAATCTACCTCAGCAATCATGCGAATTTCACACAAACAAAAAAAGAAGAGAGAAGAAAAAGGGGATGACAACTGGATAACAATGGCATTTCATTTCTCATACTGACATGGCGGATTGGCACGCTTGGTACAAAGGGCAAGAAGCCAAAAGGAAGAGCAAATTTACAAGACAGGGAACTACGAACGCCCGCCCGACGATCCTGCCTTGTCCGCCCGCAACCTATCAGCACGAGCTTTCTTCCTCAGTTCCTTGTGGCGAAGGCTCACCTCAGAGAAGGCTTCGGACAACAGCTCCTTGCGACGGTCCGAAGGAATCACCTGGGAGTCAGCCGATTCCTCTTTGAACTCCTGCGCCATCAGCCGCCGAGACGCCGAACGAAACATCTGTTCCTGGTTCCAGGAGCAATCAATGTTCCCCCGTCGGAGTTCATGGCGGACGGCAGTGAGGGTGTTGTCAAGAGCGCCCTGCACCCGGTCGCCTAACTCCGCTTCAGCCTTCTCAGCGACCGCCTTCTCAACGTCCGCCCTCAGCGCCTGAAGGGTCTCCTCTGTCTCTTTCAAAACAAGGCCGCGGCTCTCCAGGTCCCTTGTCTTGGCCCCCAGATCCTCGGCCATGACCGCCCTGTCGGTCTCTAAGAGGACCACCTGCTCCTTCAGGGCGTCCTTATCCGCCTCCGCCTGGGACAGGGCCGCCTCCACCTCGTAGCGCTTCTGCTGCTCCGCCTGTAAGTCCAACATGTGTTCAGTGGCTTGGTTAGCGTGCGCAACACGGATCAAATCCAATTCATAAGAGGTAGTTACCAGAAGCCGGGCCGCCTCCTCGTCCATTTCCTTCTTCGCCCTGGAATACTTGGCCTTCCATTGCTGAGTGGCGGCCCGAGCTTCCGCAGTTGGCTTTCCAGCTCCTCAGCACCTTGGGGCCGCTCGGCCCTAAGCGCATTATCCGCCGAAAGCAGTGCGCCGGCGGTTCCCAAAAGCTGCAAACACAGGCAATCCAAAAATTACTTAGAAAAAAAAAGTAGCAGGACAAAACTAGTGTATGACATCGCAAAGAGATCTTACCCTGGCTCCAATCGCCATTTGCTCATCGCCATACTGCGAACCCCCTCCTCCGACCGGGGGTGGTCGATGTCCCAGTCGGCCGCCAGTTGGAGAGCGGCTCGCGTGAGAATCTCGTTGCCGCTTAGGGTGGGCTGCATCGCCGGAAGGCGGGCGGAGCTGTACTCCCCAGAAGAAGCCTGGGGTTTCGAAGAGCTCTCCGACCGTTTTCTCTTCCCGGAATCTTTCTTGGCTAACGTCTTGCGGCGCTTTGCCTTATCCTTCGGCGATGGCGGACTCCTGGCCGGCTCGGTTCGTTTCTCCAGGCGATCCTTATCCGCTTTCTCTTTCTCTGGGTGGGCGGTTCGTGCGCTTCGCGCTCCCTCCTGCTGATCCGCCACCGGAGTTTCAGGTTGCGGCTGAGTATCAGCAGACGCTCCCCGCATCCTGGCATTCAGCAACGCCGCGAAGATGGAGTTCTCTGCACCAAGTCAAGACAAGCAAACATATTAGGCATTTAAGAAAGAATAAGACTGGATACACACTAAGGGCGACCAACTACAGAAGCATCGCTCTCAAAATTGTCCGCTCACCACCGCCGCCTAGCCAGGCCTTCAGGACGGTCCGGCCCCTCTTCTTCAGGTTGTAATTCCAGGTGTTCACCCAGTTCACAATGGCAGCATCATTCTCCTGAAGGCGGCCGGGGTTATTGAACACCTCGATGGCCCCATACGACCATGTGGGTCGAAGGCGCTCCGCCCAGAACACATCCTCCGGCGAATCAGCTTTCACAAAGAAAAAGCTGTGCCACCACACGGAGTCCGCCTTGATGGCACCATAAACTCCGCTCCCTGAGTGCGCCATCCTCTTTGAGAAAGTAATACCATTTTGGTTAATCTTGGCTCTGTAGAGATGGCGGAATACTCGGGCGCTGGGAGCGACATGCCTCTTCACACATGACACCTGAAACGCTGCCATGACTGCCCAGGCGTGGGGTTGGAGAGCTCCCAACGACGCTCCTAGCAGATCCAAGACATCCAGCTCCCAAGGATCCAGAGGGAAACGGAGACCGTACATAAGCGCCTCCACCCAAACGCCCACCCATCCGGGCGGACAGTTCCCGATTGAGCAAAGTCGGGCAGGGGCAGCGTACGAGAAGCGCTGGGGCATGTCACAATCGTTCAAAACTTTCGCCAGGGCGTTCGTCTTGACATATGGAAAGTATCCCGGACCGAACACTTCCCGGCAGTCTGCGAGTGACCCCTCCCACATCTGCTCCCAAGTTCTGATCCTGTACCCATACTTCTCCACAGCCCCGGTGTCAAGATCAAAACCCCAAGACTCCTTGGTGAATCCGGCTTGCCACGACGCGAACCGGCGAACAATGTTTGAGTTGGGTTTCTTGAACCTGGCTTCTGCCTGACGGCGGAGCTGCTCCGCCGAAGGGGAAGGCAGCGGATCAGCATCCTCAGTGAAGGTGTACTCCATGTCAAAGTCGGCGTACGGGTTGAAGACTATGTCGGAATCCTCCGGATAAGGCATCTGCCCTTTGAGTTTAGGATCCGCTGCATCCGACCCTTCCTCATCAAACTTTTCTTCCCTGACAGGCTCGGGGGACAGAGGCGGACTCGAGTGACGAGACGGAGATGACGATGACGAAGATGACGACGCATCCGCCCCCGTTCCTCTCCTCCCTTCATCATAACCTCCTACAACAGAAGGACAAGGGGCACAAATCAGAAGAGGAGGAGGAACGAACACCAGGGGGCGAACGGATACCGGAGCCGGGCTTGTCCCGTCCTCTTGGGACGGGCGGGCGGCAGAGCGTCGACGTTCCCGCATGCCTCTCAACACACTCTCTAAAAGGTCATAATCCACGGAGGATGATGACCCACTAGACGACATCTCACACGCAAGCAGAAATGCGAAAGAAAAAAAAGAAAAACAAATGGGCGGACACAAAAAAGAAATTGATTGAATGAGAATTGTCAAAGAAACCTACTTGCTTCGGCGGAGGAAGACGACTCAGAATCAGAAGGAATCTTTGATGAATGTTTTGGAAGAAGGCGGATAAGCTCAAAGAGTTGTAAGGACAAGGCGGACAAGCTCAAGAAAATTGGTTAAGGCGGAAGCTCTCAAGGATTTAGTTGACAAGCTGAAGTGCCGAAATGAAGGGGGGAGAACCTCTATTTATACAAGCGACGTGGTGTAGCGAAACGTCGCCAAATATAATCGTGCCACGTGTCCCCCAGGCAGTGGGCGAATAGGCTAGTAGCCTGCACAAAGGGTGGGACGCGTGCAAGTTCACCTCAAAAGAAGAGCCCCCCCCCCCCCGTTTCGGTGACAAGCTAGAACTCAAGCCCCCCATTGGCCAGGGCGGTCCTTCACTGCAAGGTGTTCGAAGCAGTTCCATAATATCGCCTCGAGCCTCTTACGGCCTCGAGACCATACTGGGGGCAATTGATGGGCCCTTGAGGGGTATCCGCCCTCACACATGATGAGGACGGTCCGTCACTCCAAGGCGTTCGAAGCAGTTCCATAGTATTCCCTCGAGCCTCTTACGGCCTCAAGACCATACTGGGGGCAATTGATGGGCCCGAGTTGAATCCGCCCTCAACATGTTCAGGGCGGTCCGTCACTCCAGGGCGGTCTTCTGTCCGCCTCAGCCAAAGGGTCACCTGTCATATCTACAGGAGGCTACCGCCCATTACTGTTGACGGTGACTCGCTGCGGCCCACTCAGAGCAGGACACGTGGACCCTGCCAGACCAATGGGACCTATAAATAACAGGGTCCCCCATTCAGAAGAGGACACAACAGACCTGGGACCATACGCCTGATACTACAAGCTTTCACGCTGTACGCTAAAGGCTATCGGTTCCGCCCACACAAAAGGGCTCTCGCCCGGTACTTCTCTGTAACCTATTCTCCCTACATTATCCACATACTTGCCACCCTACATATACTAACCCTTTGCACGTCCGCCTTGCAAGGTACTATCCGCCGAGACACTCCGAGGGCAGATTCATTGCCTCAACCTCCAAAGAACCACAGTATTGATCCACCGGTCCAACTGGGCGGATCAGTTACCCCATTGACGTTTGTGTTATCTAAATTGGTAGTTTCAGTGAACCAAACTTTTAAATTAACATATTTAATCTTAATAAGTCTAAATTAAGCCTGGTTGAAATTTTTAGTCATCATAGTATAAGATTATACTCGATGTTCTTCAGGTTTCCTTCTACAACAACATTTTCTTCCGATATGTTAGATAATCATCTCCACCAAATTAGTTATTGGTTCAAATTTCCCTATCTATCCTTTAATGACATGTAGATTCACATCCTCGAAAAAAATAAGATAATAAAAACATAGTTATCCATCGAAACGTGAGTGGAGTACCGAATCGTTACCCATGTATTTGAATAGAAAGAACCGAATGCAAATTAAATACGTTATTATTATGCAGTAAGAAAGAAAAGAATAAAGTAATATATTTTAAAATGTAAGGAATAAAAAAATTAATTTAATTAAATGACAATAATTCTGAGTAGTTGATAATTATAGGGGTTGGTTACCTAAATAGTCACCGAACTTTGGCCAAATAACCCGGAAGTCACTAAACAAAAAAAAAGCTATTGACATTACCAAACTTTGGCCAAATAACCCGGAAGTCACTGTTAGCTACGGACATCCATTTTTCCGTCCATCCGCCTATGTAGACTTGCCAACTCCACTGCCACGTCATTCAAGTTTGTCACATCATATTAGTTTTTCCTAACATGCCTAGTCATCCAACCAAAGAACTCAATCTGATCAACCCCAACCCAATCAGATCTAACCGAAAAGTTAGATCCTTCTTCTTCTCTCTCTCCCTCCTCCATCTTCTTCTTTCCTCACCCATCTCTTCCTTCTGCTGATCTGAGCGGCGGCGGTGGTGGCGGCGGCGGCGCGGCGACGGCGACAGATCTGGGCGGCGGCGACTTCCTCCTTCCTCCTTCCTCCTTCTCTTCTTCTTTCCTCACTCATCTCTTCCTTCTGCTGATCTGAGCGGCGGCGGCGGATCTGAACGGTGGTGGCGGCGGATCTGAGCGGCGGCGGCTTCCACCTTCCTCCTTCCTCCTCAATCCAATCGAAGGCATCTAAGAAGAAGCGTCTCATCCTCCGACGACAGCAGCTAAGAAGAAGCCACCTCCGACGAAATCGAAGGCACATCTTCAAGATCCACCTCCTCCCTGTTCCTTTTTCTTCTTCTACGACGAAGCCAACTAGTTTGGCGGTGCTGATTTGCAATTAAATCCCAGATCAGCGAATGGTCGAAATCTCCGACTCCGATTGGTTTAATTAAATCCCAGATTTCACTCTCCCCAAGTTCTTGTACAGGGCATCAGAAGCAACACATGAGGTGGATTGGGAATCAAAGGTGAAGGAGGAGGAAGTAGCGATTCTTGGGTCGGATCGAGAGCTTGTAGCGTCTTGGGGTGGGTTTGGAGAGCAGCGGCGGGGGGTGGGTGGGAGATGCAGCGGCGGGGGGTGGGTTTGGAGAGCAGCGGCGGGGGGTGGGTTTGGAGAGCAGCGGCGGGGTGGGTTTGGAGAGCAGCGGCGATGGGTTGGTTTGGAGAGCAGCGGCGGGGGGTTGGTTTGGAGAGCAGCGGTGGGGGTGGGTTTGGAGAGCGGCGACGGGGGTGGGTTTGGAGAGCGGCGGCGGCGACGACGATGGCGTGGCGGCAGTGGTGGCGGCGGTGATGGTGGGAAGAAGGAGGCAAGAGGAGAGGAGTGTGGTGTGGTGTTGAGGATGGAGGAGGGAGAGAAAGAAAGAAGGATCTAACTTTTCGGTTAGAGTTGATTGGGTTGGGGTTAATCAGATTGAGTTCTTTGGTTAGATGACTAGGCATGTTAGGAAAAATTAATATGATGTGGCAAACTTGAATGACGTGGCAGTGGAGTTGGCAAGTCCACATAGGCAGATGGACGGAAAAATGGATGTCCGTAGCTAACAGTGACTTCCGGGTTATTTGGCCAAAGTTTGGTAATGTCAATAGCAATTGTTTTTGTTTAGTGACTTCCGGGTTATTTGGCTAAAGTTCGGTGACTATTTAGGTAACCAACCCATAATTATAGGCTGTATGATGATAATCTAAAAAAGAGCTAGTAATGCAGAAACACCCAAAATGAAACAGCTCATCAATCAAACGATAAACTGATACATAATAATAATGGGTTGGTTACTTAAATGATCACTAAACTTTGATCAAATAACCCAGTGGTCACTATTCTTCAAAAAATTTCCTAGCACTCACACAACTTTGACCGATTATCCTAACAGTCACTACCGTCTACGAACATCCAATTTTCCATCCATCTGTATACGTGGCGATGCCATCAAGGCAGCCACATCATCTAAATTGCCACATCATCTAAACCAAACCCCAAACCCAAACCTGAACACCCACCCTAATAACCAAACCAAATCAACCCAAACCAACTCTTTCCTCTTTCCTCCCCCTCTTTCCGCCTCCTTCCTCTTCCTCTTCCTCCGCCACCCTCACAACCTCCAGATCCACCGCCCTCACTCCCTACCGCCGTCTTCCCGCCACCAACGGCCACAATCGCCGCCGCCACTCCGCCACCGTCCGATCATCTCTTTGTCCCCTGTTAGCTTACCTACTGTAACCTAAATACCACCAATCCAATATGTCATCAACTCTCTTCCTCCCCCTTCCAGTTCCTTCTCCCGCCGTCTCGCCACCGTCTTCGTCGCTGCTGTCCGCCAGGACACCACTCCGTGGACGCAGGCTCCGCTATCCGAGATCGAGTCGGTCGCCGAGTTTTTGGTGAAGAGCGTCGCCGGTTCCACGGCCGAGGCCTTGTGCGGGTTGAAGAAGGGCGATGTCGTGGAATTGAGCGGGGTTATGGGGAAAGGATTCGTCATCGGTCAAATCGATCCGCCTTAGAAGTACCCTACCGTTTTGATTTTCGCTACTGGATTAGGAATTAGGTATCAATTGGGGATCCATGTTGTGCCTTTGTTGCATTGCCTTTCTAGTTTCTGAATTCTGCAATTCTGTTGTAGAGGATTATCCCTGATGCTGCATATTCTGTGTTGTTGCAGTCCAATTCGATCTCTAATTGAGTCAGGGTTTAGTGCTAACCAAAGGTCGGATGTGAGACTTTATTATGGAGTCAGAAACCTTAAGAGGATGGCTTACCAGGTTTGCTTGCTGCAACTTGTATTGCTTGTTAGCTGCACTAAACCATTTGCTGTCATTGTATGTTAAGTTGAAATTTTGGTGCTTCTTGCATATTATAGGATAGGTTCAAAGATTGGGAGTCATCTGGTGTTAAGGTTATCCCAGTACTATCGCAACCAGATAGTAATTGGAAGGGTAAAGCTGGCTATGTACAGGTAATAGTTCTCTGCTCATAATCTGTTTCTGAAGTTTGCTGATTACCACTATGGAAATAAGATCAAGTTAACATCAATCTACTCTATCGTTTTGCAGGCTGCTTTCGCTAGCTCCACAGAGTTATCCAGCCCAGCAAGTACATGTGCTGTGCTTTGCGGGCAGAAAAAGATGGCAGAGGTTTGTTGCAACTCTGGACTGGGAGACGATGCGGAATGGGAGACGGCAGAGCTGGAGGCTAACTTCACCTCTGGACTGCTGTCACGGTGGAATCTGCTCTCGGTGGGAAGCCGTGCTTGGATGAAGACTACAAAGTGGAGGATTGAGGGGTTCAGATCTGGAAGAATGGAGGAAGAAGGGAAGATGAGGAATGCGATTTGGAAGATGGTCGGCGACGGTGGCTACGGCGACGGCGACGACGACGGCGACGGTGGCGTCGGTGGGGAGTGAGGGTGGCGGAGGAAGAGGAAGAGGAAGGAGGAGGAAAGAGGGGGAGGGAAGAGGAAGGAGGAGGTTTGGGTTGATTTGGTTTAGTTATTAGGGTGGGTGTTCAGGTTTGGGTTTGGGGTTTGGTTTAGATGATGTGGCAATTTAGATGATGTGGCTGCCTTAATGGCATCACCACGTATGCAGATAGATGGAAAATTGGATGTCCGTAGACGGTAGTGACTGCTAGGATAATCGGTCAAAGTTGTGTGGGTGCTAGGAAATTTTTTGAAGAACAATGACAACCGAGGTATTTGGTCAAAGACCAACCCTAATAATAATAAAGCAAGTCTAAAACTATATTATAAAATATAAAATACCCAGATCTCAACATATAAAACACGTGTAGCTTTCATATTAATCAATATTATGTAATGCATGTGATTTTTTAAATAATGACACATAACAGCTAGCCCGCGCTTGTAGAATGATGTGCTGTTACCTAATAATATTTGTTATTTAGGGAAAATATCACTTTGGCCCCTATACTTTCCCAACTTAACAAATAGTCCCCTATACTATAAATTGCTCATTTTACCTCCTCCTACTTCGAGCACTTTCCGTTTGGGTAATTTCTTTTCAACTTTTATCTTCCTAACGTTAAATCTTGACACATCTGCACCCAACAGGGAGAGATATCGAAGGTAGGAGATGAAGAGTTGGTCAGGTAGGTAAATTGGGGAAGTATCATAAAGAGTACAAAGATGAAAGTTGGAATAGAAGGACCTAAACGACAAAGTAGTCAAACTAGAAAGGGGTAAAAAAAAGCAATTTATAGTATAGGGGCTATCTGTTAAGGTGGCAAAGTAGAAGGGACCAAAGTGTTATTTTCCACATTATTTATAATCATAATTCATATATATATATATTATATATATACACAGCTCCTGGAAACGCATTTGGACACAACCAACCAATCTTCAAACAAATCGTTTCTTTCTTCTCCCGCAGTTTTTTTTTTCCTTGAAAAAGTAAGTAACACTTTACAGACTACAGTGTCTCTGATTTCCAAAAATGTGGGGATCATCGGAAGAGATCAGCATAGATGAAAACTTATTTATGGAGGATTTGGATCTCGCATTTCTCGATTCGATTCAGCAATTTCTTCTCTCTGAAGATTTCGACTTGCTAGCCCCTTCAACTCCTACTACTACTACTACAATGTCTACCACTGTATCTTCTCCAGCGTCGAGTTTCAGCTCCGACACCATCCTCTCCACCTCATCATCGGGCAATAATCCTCCTGCAGTCACGAATGAGGTGGTGGAGGAGGAACAGGAGTCACGAGTAGCGAGTAAGAAGAGAGGTTGGCAGTACAAAGGAGTGAGGAGACGTCCATGGGGAACATACGCTGCCGAAATTAGGGACCCTAAAAGAAACGGAGCCAGGACGTGGCTAGGGACCTATGAATCTCCTCAGGATGCGGCTATGGCTTATGACAGAGCAGCATTTGAGATGCGGGGTGCTAAGGCTAAGCTTAACTTCCCGCATCTGGTGGGATCGACTGACTACGAGCCGGTTCGAGTTACCAATGGTAAAAAGCGTGGCTCATTAGTACTTGAGTCAGAAAACGAGACTGATCCAAAGCAGAAGCGAATAAGCTAGTGTTAGTATTTGTAGCAATTTGTTTTGTCCTTTTTTAGTTGTTTTCGTTTGTAAGTGATGCTGTGAAATCAGATGTGTCATTTGGGAATTGGTCGTAAATTTTAATTATCACCTTTTCTTTTGACAACAAACATGTGTTTTCAATGCCGTATCCTGTCCTCTGGTTGGACCGGTCCGATCGTGAACCAGTCAGCTCTCCGATATTGATAAATTCCGGTTCAATCCTGGTTCGATCCCGGTTCAACCCTGATTTTTTCATTAAACATTGGAACCCTTGATCTTGCCGGCTCAACCCCGATCCGGTTCTGAAAACCTTGCCTGCAACTATACAAAATAGCAAAATATCCATAAAGGGTAAAGCTGGTGAATGGTATATAGAAGTCAGGTAACTAACTAAAAGGAACACTAAAAGTTTGATATATAGCCTAGCAAAACGATCAAATACTGTGTATTGAGAGTTGTGTTGCAAATTAAGTTCAACTTGTAGGAACGTGAGCCCTTGGTTGATTAATTATATACTTCACTCTTAAACTCTACTTATAATACTGACAACATGGAATAATATTTTACGGTATATCTCTTAAATTGATGATGGTCTCAAAATATCATTTATTAGTTTATTGGTGAGGGTCTTCAATATTGAGGTAATTGATGATGCTAGGAATACCGCGTTCGTCTTCTCATAATAAGTAACATTTTTATGCATTATTTTGTTAGTACGCAGGTATCGAACATCAAATGAGGACCTGGAGCGAGTGTTATGGAGCGTATGGAAGAGTGAGATGACACGAGTCAAGAAAACCCGGAGTTGATAGCAAAAAAGGGCTAATAATGCAAATAAGGACATGAAAAGTGAGGAGCACTTGCAACTTTTCTTATGCGCATTATTTGGGGATTTTCCGAGCAGAAAACTTGTTTTTTCTGGGAGCGCAGTGGGTGACAAAAGGGGGACTTTGTCCCCCATACAAAATTAACTCCTAGCCCTTAGATCAACTCCCACTAAATCTAATGGTTCCTAAAATTAGTATATTAATAGGTATTTACTCCCCTATTTACCTTGTTCACGCTGCCCTAGGTCATTTTTTACCGCACAAAATTGTAGTTACCTATTTCTCTCTCACCTCCAGACGGCGCCGACCCAGATTTCTCGCCGTCAACCGTCCGATCATCGCCGTCGGCCACCGGGTGTGAGGCCGCCGCACTTCCCTTCCATCAGGTACGCTGTCGTCGATTGGTTTTGAAGTGAGGCAACCAGTCGATCGTCCCAAAAGTGGCCCGATGTCCCGTTCCGCTGCCAATCAACAATCGCGTCCGCTCTGCTCCACCGTCCTTTTGCTTCGTCGTCGCCATTGAACAATACATTTATGTCACCGGTCTACTCCACCGCGATTAATCAAGTGAAGAGCCTACTGAAGCTGCCGATTTAAAAAGGATAAATCCACCAGCCGGCGTCTGGTTAGTTTGAAACACCATCCTATCAAAAATTTGGGTTTAGAGCAATACTAGTATTTCGTGGATAACCACATGCATGCCTGATTTTGTGATTTGAGTATTAGTTCTATTCGATTTAGGGTTATTCTTGAAATTGGGGGGGTTGGTTCTGAATACGTAGATCTTCTCTTGCTTTCGGTTCTGCAATCCAGGTCAGTCACTGTTTATATCAATGATTGTGGTGGTTTTTAGTTCGTTTATGGTTTGTGACGACTGAATATCATGAATCAATACATGTAGATTTACAATACTTGTATGCTCGTAGTACTAGTATGTTTGATTACGATTTCTAAAGAGATGGTTTGGCTCAAATTGTTCCAGATTTTTTCAGTGTGAAATTGAAATTCGATGGAGAATAACGTTAATGGGCAGCAGTTCAATGTGTGTTCTGTCTCTATACATACTAGTCCTTCCAGATTTTTTCATGTTAAATCTACGCTTGAAGCTAAGTTATCAAACAACCTTGCAAACAAATGGGATTACAGTTACCTCCCAGAATGGCAAACTAAGATGTTATAGTTAATCTTTGATACACATCCAAATCAATGCATCTGTTTGACTCTTGTTTGATTCTACCAAGCCTTATATATCTCCATCAGCCAATTTGAATTTGAGGAAATTGTGTGTTTTAGAAGAATCAGTACTAGTATGTGTACACTACTTGTATATTTGTAGTACTAGTATGTAATTCACACACATGTGTGTTACGTTTTTCTCGACTATATATCAACTCCCGAATTTTTATTTTTCTCGACTGTATATTCGTAGTACTAGTATGAATTTTTGTTTTGTTCTGCAATCGAAAAATAAAGAAGAAGAAGTTGACTCGTACCTCCATTATAAAACTTGAACTTGGGAGCTTGAACTTTTTACTGTAATTGTGAGAGACTGATTTACTAAAAAAAATTGAAAGTTTCATAATAATGGAGGATATATCATCAAGTCAACAGGAGCATGCATACTAGTATTGAATACATACTAGTACTGAATGTATACTAGTACTTCGTGCAGACAGACAAGCCGCTACAATCACAATGAACATAATCTTAATTCAAACTGAACACCATAAAATGAAACTCACACAGAACAGTGAAATGAATTGTGGTTTGATTGGCTTAAAAAATTTATTAAGTAGCTTATATGAAAGTAATATTATAATGAAAGAAGATTGGCTAGAACATGACGAAAAACATACCGTAGCCACGTAAGATTCCTTGTTCATCTGGAGTCGGAATTGCATCCTCATCAGGTTCAGATGTATCATCAACATCGGGGGAGTGATCAATCGGTGAATTATTTAGATCAAACAGAGGTGCAGAAGAAGGTTCTTTTAATTGGGAACTCGAACCGGGTTCATCCATTAAAAAACTCTAACTTTGAACTTGGGGATGGATTTTGTTAATGATTAGGGACTGATTTGTTAAAAAAAATGAAAGAGAAGTTCTGCTTTTAAATGGCGTTACCATGAAGAAGAAGAAAGATTATGATTAACTACAAATGTTAATAGAATATTTGCAAGCAAATTTTGAGGAGAAGATAAATCAAAAATAAATATAATAATGGAGGGAAATCACATATGGAAACAGCCGCATCTTCTTTTTGATTCAATTAAAGGGATTATTTAAATAACTTTATTAAATTCAATTAAACCATTAATTAAAAAGAAGATAGGAGATCAAGGGCCCAGATTGAACTTTGTATACTTTGTCACCGAAAAAAATCCCGTTTTTTCTGTACTCTATTTTAGGCTAAGTAAATCTTAATTGGAGGGAGAAGTTATTTTTTAAGAATTTTTGGAGGAGAGAGAGATCAAAGTATAGGCAATTTTCGGAGGAGATTTCGGAACTCCGGAGGAGCCAATGATCAAACCAAAGTATGGGCATCTAAGGTGAGCAATGGATGACGGATAGAATCGTCACCATATGTTTGTTTCATCAATGATAGAAATTATCGTTGAAAGGGAAAGATATAATGGGTGACAGAAAGTAAGTATATATATATTAATTGAAATAAAATTAAAAAATAAGGATTTGATGGGAACTTGAAACATTGAGTTGGTGGTAACATGGGCAGGCGCAGGCAGGGGAATCGTTTTGATTCAATCTATAATATGCACATGCTCACCATATCATCACAATTCACAACAACTTGTATTACTATTATCTAATCAAACCATATAGAATCAAACAAACTGCTGCCGTGTAGTCTGTAGATTATGATATTAATTAATAAAAAGTTTATGTACGTGTACTGATGGGCCTTCTTAATTAATTATTAAATGTTGATGATATCATCATATCTTTCATATTCCATTCCATAACACGCTATAAATGTTGACTTTTCCTTAAATCCACATTTAATGTGTATATATACTTATACATTCATATAAAATAATTCTACTATTGTTATGTAATTTGTTGTTTAATAAATTTCATTCTTCATTAACACATGTTATAATAAGAATTTAATATTTATTCTCAAAGTAAAATTTATGGTATTATATTTTTTTCATTATTCTAAATTTAAAATTATAATTCCCTATTTGTTTGATTTTGAAAAGTTTATACCTGAATCAAATTAATAGTTAAAACTTACAAACTGTAAATCATTCATAAAAACATTAGGTGGTTAAAATGGTTACAATCTATATGAATAACATAATTGAAATAATCAATGGTTAATTTCATATATAGAATTAGAAGTAGTCCATATGAAAAATCTTGATCATTAGATAAGTTAGTCGAGTATGTACTTATTAAGTCACATGTTTTGGTAATTATTGTGCAAATATATCGAGTTATGAGTTGTTGATTTTTATTCAATTAATGTCACAAGTAAGCTAGGTCGTGCCAGATTGATCTAGATAATCAACTTTCATACGAATGAATTTCTCAAAGAAACATATTTTAATTCATATATTATTCGAGTTAGAAAGGTGAGGTCCATTGAGTTGTAGGTTTATCAAATGATGAGTCAATAAGATCACATGTTAAATGAGTAGTGGGTTTATCGGGCCATCACATCACATGTTGAATTTAGTTAATTCAAGTTAAGAATGTAGTTGTATTGGGCTTTGTAGGCGGGTTCATCAAATCATGTCATAATGTGGAATAATTTTTTATGATTCATATTCAAGTTAATTTGATCACAAGTAGAATTGAGTAGCGTAGTACCTATCATATAGTTTAATTATTTATTTAAAAGAGTTTTTTTTATAAATTATCTTTGTCACTATTGGTTGTGGCAGCTGGTCAAGCAACTGACTTGACCAGTTCAATAATTTTTATAAATTTTGGACTAGATTTGTCAAAATTATGGGCTAGATTTGTCAAAAAGTGGACTAGATTTGTCAAAATTTTGGACTAGATTTGTCAAAATTCTGGACTAGATTTGTCAAAATTTTGGACTAGATTTGTCAAAATTATGGACTAGATTTGTCAAAAAGTGGACTAGATTTGTCAAAATTATGGACTAAATTTGTCAAAATTATTGACTAGATTTGTCAAAAAGTGGACTAGATTTGTCAAAATTCTGGACTAGATTTGTCAAAATTTTGGACTAGATTTGTCAAAATTCTGGACTTTATTTGTCAAAATTATGGACTAGATTTGTCAAATAGTGGACTAGATTTGTCAAAAAGTGGACTAGATTTGTCAAAATTCTGGACTAGATTTGTCAAAATTCTGGACTAGATTTGTCAAAATTTTGGACTAGATTTGTCAAAATTTTGGACTAGATTTGTCAAAATTCTGGACTAGATTTGTCAAAATTCTGGTTTGTCAAAAAGGGACTAGATTTGTCAAAAAGTGGACTAGATTTGTCAAAATTCTGGACCAGATTTGTCAAAAAGTGGATTAGATTTGTCAAAATTCTGGACTAGATTTGTCAAAAAAAGTACTAGATTTGTCAAAATGTGGACTAGATTTGTCAAAAAGTGGACTAGATTTGTCAAAATTATGGACTAGATTTGTCAAAAAGGGGACTAGATTTGTCAAAAAGGGGACTAGATTAAGTGATTTTGCGATCTCCCTTTCCAATCTAGGTACACAAACTCACGTCGTGTATTGTCAACAAGAATTCGTTCTCAGGAAAGTCCTCACTTTCCGTACTTGATAAATCAAAGCGTAGGTTCCAACAATTAAAACTGCATCTTTGACATTGTTTAATTAAATAACAGTGAAACAAACAAAAAAAAACATGTTTATATGGTTTTAGCAGTGTGTGTGATAATTAAGAAACCAACCAACCAAGGATGCAGGCTAATCAGGAGTCCAGCTTGCTGTCAAGGAAAACTCCCTTCCTTGACACTATCAAGGAAGGATCTCAGCCATTGATTTATTTTTTTCAGATCTAATGGTTTAAATTAAAAGGATAAAAAGGTCATTTCACAATTTAATTTAATTTAATTTCTTTTTTAGTTTTTTTAATTAAGTTCAAACAGCCAATTACCGAAATTCCGGAGACTGGAGCTCCGGCGACCGGAGCTCCGACGACTTCTCCGATGAATTTTCCAGACGGTCGGAGCTCCGATTTCGAAAATTTTTTCGGCCACCGGACCACTGTCGTCGGGCCTATTTTTCTGGAATTTTTTTTCGGTGACGCTTCGTACTCGCTTTTAATATGTGTACACATTTTTGTACATGTGTACGTGCACATTTTTGTACATAAACTGTGTACTCATTTGCAAAGATTTTTCGTACACGTGTTATAAATGTGTACATGTTTTGTACACAATTTATACACGCACGCGTTTATGTACTTACATTTTTGCACACGTACACACACTCTTTGTACACGTGCACACACTCTTTGTACACGTGCACATACTCTTTGTACACGTGTACACAATATCTTACATTTTGTTTATGTACATGTGTACACACATTTTATACATGTGTACACCTATTCATACACATGCACACTTATTTTTTACACTAGTATGCACATATTTTTTATGAATCATGTGTACACGTTTTATACATGTGCACACGTTTTATACACGTACACATTTATGTACTTACATTTTTTATACTTAAACATTTATGTACTTACATTTTTTATACACGTACACTTATCTTGTACACATGTATAAATGTGTACACCTATTCGTACACATGCATACTTATTTTTTACACTAGTGTACACATACTTTATACTCGTATGTACATAGTTTGTATAAATCATGTGCAAACTACTTAATAATGTAATGTGTGTACATGTGAACGTCTATTCGTACACTTGCACACCTATTTTTATATACTAGTGTAGTGTACACATATTTCGTCCTTGTGTACACATTTTTTTACAAACCATGTGCATCTATTTAATAAGATAATTTTATTATTATACAATATCAATAATTGCTTGGTAGCATAGTGGTAGGAGTTTAGTATTTAGCAAAAGAGGTTATGATTTCGAATCACATCAACAACATCTTTTTAAAATATATATATATATAATAATTTTATTGAGGACGGCGGCTGCTGACCGTTAAAATATATATATATAATTTTATTGAGGATGGCGGCTGCTGACCGGCGGCGGCGGCGGATGACCGGCGGTGGCGGCGAATGGCCGGCGGCGGCGGCGAATGACCGGCGGCGGCGGCTGCTGCTGACCGGCGGCGGCGATGGCGACGGCTGACCGGCGGCGGCGGCCCGGCGGCGACGGCTGACCGGCGACCATGAGAGCTGAACAGCTTTTTTGGAAATCCCCAAAATGCCCTTCTTTGATGGATCAAGGAATTGATTTCCTTGATCCCAAGCTGGTCTCGCTAATCAGCATCTTGCAGAATCAGAATCTCTCTAAATCATGTTTAACCTATGAATCAAATGCAGCAATTAGCATAGTTATCTAAAAATATGATGTGGGCTTCTTACTTTTAGTAAGTAGTGATAGGAATCTCGTCATATATATTGTAAACAATCATATGTATAATTGTAAAAAAAAAAAAAAAAACAAATCGTATGTATACAATTGTAAATGTACGTTAGTATTATTTTGGAATATATAACCCACTTCTACTATACCAATTTAACAAATACTTCTCTGAACTATAAATCCCTACTTCAAGTTTCAGCCGCTTTGCCTTTTAGATAATTTCATCATAACTCTCGTCTTCTTGACATTAAATTTGGACACATCTGCACGTCACATCAGAAACTACTTTAATAGTATAGTGAGTAAGCATTGAGAGAAGTAATTTGGGGAGGTACCGGAGCCCGGTGGGTGACAAATAAGGAACTTTGTATCCTATACAAAGTTTAATTCCAGTCGTCAGATCTCCTTCCCTTAAATCTAACGATCTCCTTCCCTTAAATCTAACGGATGAAAATTACTCATATTAAAGGGGCTGAAATTACTCCTTTTTTAATTAAATTTTTACCAGCCTCCACTACCTAGGTAAACATCCCACCCCCAATTCCCTGAACCGCAAAATCAAAATCGTGAAACTTCTCCCGGACGGCTACTTCTCCCCGACAGATCTCTATCTCCGGAAGGCGCCTCTGTCCGGTCAGGCGGCTGGTCCCGTGCGGCGGCTGTCTCTGGCGGCTCTCCATCAACGACGGTGCTCTCTTCCAATATGTTTTCAAGAGTTCCTCTGATCTCTCCCCTGCAGTCGCTGTCTCCGGAGGTATTTGACGGCGCCGCCGTGTCTGTAGCTTCCTCCTTGCCGCAGGTGAACATTTAGGTTATGGGTTTTGGCCGGCGTTCACCCCTTTTTTTTGGTTAATAATAGGCCATCTACCGATTTCACTTTACGATTTTGATTACTTCTTCGCTGATTTTTTCCTTCTAATGTATGTCACTTCACAATTCTGATTTCTAAGCTTCGATCACTGCCGCAGCCAAGTTCACCTATTGACGAAGATCCACGAGAATGTTCTGTAGAATTGCGTGGTGGGAAACTTTGATTTTGAAAATGGATGGCAATTGAACTCGTAGAAATTTGTGGTACTTGTATCTAGGCAATACATGTATTATCTAGATACTAGTATGTTTGTGCATGTAGTTTGATAGTGAAGATGGATGATGGATTTGAATTTGGCAGTTTGTTGTGTTCTACTACTATTAACCAAAGCCATACTTGTATTCAAGTCATACTTGGTTCCCCCTTTCCAGTTTTATAATTGTATTGTGTATCACCAACAAAGCTTGATGTTGCAAGCCAACAGTAGCTGTTTTAATTTTGCTTTAAATAAATTGACAGCAACATAAAAGCATCAACTTGATGTTCTGCTACGCACAAAATTACACTCCCAAAAACATTACTTATATACCTTTCTATTTTGTATTGAAGCCATGCTTGTATCCATAGTGTACTTGTAGGTTCCTGGTACTAGTATGTTTGTCATAATTGTATCTATAGAGTTCTCGTAGGTTCGGAGTACTATTGGGTTTAGGGCGAATTTCATGATAACATACTAGTGTTTCTGGTTTGGTTTCCCCATTCCTTACAACGTTCACTTGCAATACTTGTATCTGTAGAATACTAGTAGGTTCAGGTACATCTACAATTCGAGGACAAAAACAAATTAGTTAGATCTCTCATCAAAAAGTAACCAACATGTATAACATAGCATCAAAAACTGAGTTCCGCATACTAGTATTGTACTAATTTGGGTGCAACCTAAACACAATCAACAAGGAAATTGACTAGCAAAACTAACAAAATAACAAAACATTTAAACGGATAAAATGAATTTACAACACATACAATACAAGCAACAAATCCTTATTATTTAGATCGGGCGAACGATCACTCGGTGAATTATTTAGATCAAAAAGAGGCGTGGATGAAGGTTTGTTGACTTGGGAATTCGAACCGGGTTCATCCATTAAAAAACTCGAACTTGAATTATTTTAATAGCCACTGCCGTTTAAAAACAATTGAAATTGGAAGGTTTGTTTTGGAATGGCGTAACCTAAAAAGGAAGAAGAAGATAGGATTATTAAATTAGTTAAGATAATATTTTGTTCAATATTTTGAGGAGCCGATATTTATGAAAATGATTATATTAATTGACTTTGAACTCACTCGGCGGTTACAAATATGGCAGCCATTTAATTAGCATTTTTAAATTAACTTAAATAACTAATTAGGTAGTTATGATGAGATGAATGGTTGGGATTAAACTTTGTATAGGTGACAAAGTAAGGACTTTGTCACCGAAAAAAATCCCGGGGCGGGTACCGTGAAGAATATGAGTGATATGTGAAGGGTGTTAAAAATCACATGTTTTATCCCTCATTTTTATCCTATCAGATCTATAAATACATTAATGCAGAATCACTTTTTCAGTTGACACCTCAGCAAATTTTGATTTTGAAGTATTCTCCTTGATTCTCTCTCCTGCTACTCCAAATCAGATGGTTGGGTGTTCGATTCACGTTGGATTCAACATAATCATTTTTCAAGTTTGAAGCCTTCTTCTTGATTCTCTCTCCTGCTACTCCAAAACAGAAGGTTGCGTGTTCGATTCACGTCGGGTTCAACATCAGCATTTTTCAAGTTTTAAGCCTCTCCTTGATTCTCTCTCTTGCTACTCCAGATCAGAAGGTTGCGTGTTCGATTCACGTTGGGTTCAATTCCCAAAACCACTATATGTTTTTTTGTATAGCGTTGTTGACATTTTGATCGGATGTTTTGATAGTAATATATTCACCATTCATCAAAAAATAAAATTTGTTTTTATATAATGAATAAAGAAATAATAATAATGTGGTGTTGTGATTAATTGGAGAGAGAAAAATGGGACTAAGTCAAAATGTAAAGGACTACTAAAAGGGTCAAATACTTAAAACATCCTGAAACTATGTGACGTGTTACAAACTCATCCTAAAACTTTAATCTATTACATAGTGGTCCTATTACTATGAAATGGGTTACAAAGTAGTCCTAATGACGTCATCGGTGTACTTTTCAAGCCATTTTGCCATGTCAACATTGACATGTCATCAAAAATATAATTTAAAATTCATTTTAAACTGATTCAAATTTAAAATTAAATCAATCCGACTCACTAGATTTAGTTTTGAACCAGATTTTATAAGTTAGATGAGTTTAGATTTAGATTTGAATTAGATTGTTGAATTTTAAATTATGTTTTTGATGACATGTCAACGGTGATGTGGCGAAAATGGCTGAAAAAGTACATTGATGATGTCATTAGGACTAATCTGTAACACATGTCATGATAATAGGACCACTCTGTAACGGATTAAAGTTTTAGGATGAGTTTGTAACACGCTCCTTAGTTTCGGGACGTTTTGAGTATTTGACCCACTACTAAAATAAGTGCTACTTTGTTTTACACATAAGTATTATGTTTTACTATTTTTATTCTTTCTATTTCTTAAATTTCACTTCATATAGTTCCAGGTAAAGATGATATTATATCACTCCCGCTAAGGAGTTGCTCCGACAAAAAAAATCGGCCAATGGGCCAAAAATAATCTAGTTATATATATTTATATCCCAATTAAAAAATGGTTAGTCAGCTAAAATGTGATTACTCTTGTATTTAATTCAAATCAATTAATTAGGGTCGTTTGTTTGAAGGAATATGGGAAGGGAATTCGACCCCAATTCCCTATCTGCAGGGAATTTAAAACATTCCTTGTTTGTTTAGCCCAAAACAAGGCCCAAGAATTCGATTTTGAAATCTATGGAGAATCCTAATTCTCCAATTCTGAGATTTCTAATTCCTTATTAGTTATCAGGGAATCCTTAATTCTCCGATTGATTTACCCTCACTACCCTCCCCTAACTTGACTGTCCACCGAGAACCTTAGCTGCAAACCTGTTTCTCGCCGACCAATTAGGCACTCACCGGCGTCATCTCTATCTGACTACGACCTCCTCCCGCCGACTAGAGGTAGGTTTAAGCTTGTTCAATCTTCTTTTGCTCGTTCTCTCTCGCAGCTTATTGTCTTTTTACTGATTCGTATCTTCCTCTTCTGCTTGTTCATAGGACTTCAGTCTTTTCCCTCTCTTGCTGTTTAATAATCGTTCAGTCTTTAATCTTGTTCACTCTCTTTAATTCTGTAATCTTCAATTTGTTCACTCTCTTTAATTCTGTAATCTTCAATTTTTTCGCTCTCTTAGCTTTTCTTCATGATGTATGCTTGTATCTAGTATTCCTATTTTTGTTTGCAGTATAATATTTCGGTGCTTATAATTTGCTGGGTTAGCCGACTCTTGTTTTTCTTTGTTTTAAAAAGTTTCAGACTTTAATTCATTTTTAACTTTATATGCTGTGCTGAACTAAGGCCTTAAACTCCTTGGGGTTATCATACCCATCATGTGCTGACTGATGAGTTGCATACTACTTTCTGCGGTTTATTTTGTCTGCTTCTGCAAACTGTGTATTTGCTGCAATTGCAACTACTTAAATGTTGAATTAGTTTGTTTATAAATGCATAACAGATGGTTCCATTTCTTTATTAATTACGTTTTCCCCTTTTGTAAAGTTCATCTTTTCACTTTTTGTTTCATATCCATGATATTTAGTTGTAGTTTAATTTGAACCAAGTTACCTACTGTTTATAATGGTTAACTTTGTTGATAACTTTATTATTTCCCACTTTGTTTATAGGTTAGGAATGACTAGATTGTGTACGTTATCTATGGTACGTCGGCTGCAAGTTAGCTGCAAGGTTTGAGCCAATGATCAACAGGACCATCGAGGTACTTGGTGAGATGTTAGCAGAAGAAACCGTGGTTGAGTTGAGGGAGAGAGATACATTGGTTGAAGAATTGAAGAAGCTAGATGGGATTTCTGAAGAACAAGTTTTTGATGCTACTCTGCTTCTGTTGGAGAGTGATAACAAGCTGCGGATGTTTTATCGTCTGGACACAAACGATTCGAAGAAGAAGTACATTCTATGTTTGCTCCGTTGAATGTATCCTATCGAATTTGATTAGACAATTTTGTTGCATTTGTTTCATTTCAAATGGTTGAGTTATCATGTTATGGTGCACTGTCATTTTGACAGACACTTTTGTTGCAATTCTTTAGATTTCAATACATTAATATTGGATGAAGCATATTGAATGGTGAAGTTTAATCTTAAAGGTTTGAGAAATTTGATTCTATTGTTTGGTGAGTTGTAAATGAGAGAGAGGTTGCTAATCAGTTTGATCTATTAGTGCATAATCGCAGCTCTCGAGTTGCCAAACTCACAACAATCCAAGCAACTGGATGGTTTATCATCCATCATCATTCAATTCAAAGGAAAACAAAGTCCTGCTATTCATTGGGAAAAAAATAAAAGAAAGAGAGAGAGAGAGAGAGCTGTTTGAAAGTTGGATTAAAAAAGAAACAAGCTGTAACAGGTGATTTGAAGAAGCTGTAGCATGCGAAGTGAAAAAATAGAGTGGTGATTGAAGGGTATTCTTGTCTTTTTGCCTCTAATTAAATTCCACCTAATAAATAATTCCACTCCAAAAGTTGTATCCAAACAAAGATTTGAATTCTTTCTCCAAATAAATTCTAGGGAATTAAATTCTCCTTAAATTCACCCAAATTCTCTAAGAATTTGATTCCCTCAAACAAACGACCCCTGGAATGAAAGAATTCAAAATACAAAGTCACTCAAAATAAGAATTTTTCTATTAAATTAAATTAAGGCCTAATGTCACTGTACACATGACCTTTTGGGTTATTACGCGCCTAACCATCACCTATTAAGTATTACAAAATTAGCACGATCTACGAATGTCATTTACCTAACTAACATTCCGTCAGTTTTCAACCAAAATTATCCTACGTGGCATGACGGAGTTAGCTGACTATGTCTGAATTTCTATGTGGCGTTTGACATAGCTGCCACGTCATGTTAATTGATTTTATTTAATTTAAAAAAAAATTAAATCTTCTTTCCCGTTTCTCTCTCCTCCTCCTCTCCTTCACCACCTCCTTCCTCCTCTCCACTGTCACCGCAATCCTCCATATCCCACCACCCATCTCTTGATTCCTGGGATGAGTCTTCTTCTGACTTTGTGGGATGAGTCTTCTTTTGTCTTTGTCTTTGAGCTAGATTAGTTGGTAGAGGAAACCCAGTAAGTGTTGCTGCTCAATCTCGATCTCAATTTCAGTTTCAATGGCGTCCTACAATGAACAGAGTAGGTAATGGTGATAGTGATGCTACCCGGTAGAAATCAGAGAAGGAAAATGGGTCAATTGGTTTACCAAGGGTTCGTGGATGTCGAACGGAGATAGATTCATGTAGAAATCGACCACCAATCGAGTCAATCGAAAACCCTCATCTCCGACTCGATTCCGGTACCAGAATCGGAGCAATTTTTGACCGTATCATTCAGTCAGAACAGAGGAATCTGATTCTCAAGCTTCACCAAATCTCTCCTCACAGCATCCCTACCATTCTTCTTCTCACCCGAATCACGAAACACCCGCCCGACCCGATCCGGATGAAGGAGGTGGGAGATACTCAGGACATTTGATAGCAGATGTTAGCAAGATTAAACTCTAAATGTAAAACTAGAATCTAACAGAACTGAAATGTGAAATATAAACTCAGAAACAAAGTTGCAGAACAACAAAAATAAAGAAGGCAGAAACAGAACACTGTGATCGTGAGATAAGCACTGCCTTCGAAGCAATATTTCCCGATACGACGAACACCAATTGCAACTGAAGGTAATCACAGTTCTCTCTCAATGGAAGGTGCTTTCGATTGAGAGTGGAACAAGATCAAGGAAGAAAGGATTCAGATCAGTTTATGTTTCAGAGAGTTTTCAGAGAAGCAATATATTTCAGGTAACTCAGCAGAGCTCCTTATTTATAAGGTTTTCTCTGGCCACGATCTGGAGAGAAATCTCCAGCTGATCATCATCATCCAACAGAAAGATATGCAGTAATGGGTTGCTGTTATCTTGGGAGTTAGTTAGAGGAAACAAAGACTGCGAGGAAGATGGAAGGCGTTGAGCCAAAAGATTCCACTGCATATATCTCTTCCTTCCAACTAATCCAAACACAGCGTTTAGGCTGAATTTGCATTTCCACCAACAGTCCCCACAAATGCAAACCATCTGTTTTAATCTTCCGATAAACAGGAGCACAAGCAGAGTTGAAGTATTGAAAAATTGAACTTCAACTCCTTCTACGATGCTTCCAAAAAATGAAGACCAAGAGTATACTTAAATTTGAACTGATGATCTTAAATTATATGGAAACAAAATAAGAATGTGACCTGCTGACCAAGTTCCTCGAAGAGTGTTATTTCAACTCCTATTCATCCACATAATTGTATCAAATCGGGTTTTGTTACTTGGGTTAAATTTATCATGTGATCAACATGATTTTGCATCATCAAGTCTGTAAAGACCACCCAAACTAAGGCTATAATGCAACAATATCATCAAGTCAGTTAGACCACCCATAAAGTTGGGCTATGATACTTAGTTTTAACCCCCACAAGCTTCTAGGATTCAGAGGTGTTTCCCTTTACAACCTCTCAGGAATCCTAACACTCTATGAGTCTTTCCATGGCTTAGTTAGACCTTTGTTGTTATACAACAAGTAGGTATCCACCATGAATTCCTCAACTCCAGGACCATAGTCCCATATCTTTAGCACTTTCATGAACCATTCTCTTACACAGTCCCTTAGTCAAAGGATCTGCTAGGTTTTTCTCGGACTTCACATAGTCCATGGAAATCACACCTGTTTCCAACAAGTTTCTTATAGATTCATGACGAATCCTCAAGTGTCTCTTCTTCCCATTGTATACAGAACTTCTAGCCACATGAATTGCAGCCTGCGAATCACATAAAAGTGAAACTGAAGGGGAAGGCTTTTCCCACAGAGGTATATCAGAGAGTAGAGCTCTCAACCACTCAGCTTCTTGACTCGTTGTATCAAGGGCTATGAATTTTGATTCCATAGTTGATCTTGCTATGCATGATTGCTTGGTTGACTTCCATGATACAACTGCTCCACCAAGAGTGAAAACAAATCCACTGGTTGAGCTAACATCATCTTTACTTGTTACCCAATTGACATCGCCGTATCCTTCTAAGACGGAGGGATGTCCTATGAATCGTAATCCCCAGCTTCCTGTTCCTTTCAAGTATCTCAAAACACGAATTAAAGCTGTCCAATGATCCTCACTAGGATTGCTGGTATATCTGCTTAGCCTGTTTACAGCAAAAGCAACATCTGGCCTTGTGCAGTTTGTTAGAAACATCAAGCTTCCAATTATCTTAGCATAAATGGACTGGTTCACAGCTGAACCTTGATTTTTCTTTAAGTGAAAATTTGAATCAAATGGGGTTTTGACAGCCAACATTTCAGCATTTAAAAATCTGCATAACAGTTTATTCACATAGTGATGTTGACTGAGGACAAACTGGTTTCCTGTATGAATAACCTTCACACCAAGTATTACGTCCACTTCTCCCATGTCTTTCATTTCAAACTTAGAGGAAAGAAAAACCTTGGTTTTACTTATGGCATCCAAATCAGAACTGAAAATTAACATGTCATCAACGTAAAGACATAATATCACACAGGTAGTTCCAAAAAGTTTGGAGTAAACACAAGTGTCAGAACCATTAGTTTTGAAACCAAACTCAGAGATGGTTTGATGAAATTTTTCATACCATTGTTTCGGAGCTTGTTTCAAGCCGTACAACGACTTTCTCAGTTTGCAGACTTTATGTTCATTCGATGGTTCCTCACATCCAGGGGGTTGAAGCATGTAGATCTCTTCATTTAACTCTCCATTAAGAAAAGCCGTCTTTACGTCCATTTGATGTACATACATGTTATGAATTGACGCAATGGCAAACAAAACTCGAATGGTGGATATCTTAGTCACAGGTGAATATGTGTCAAAGAAGTCCAAACCTGGTTTTTGAGTGTATCCTTTGATTACCAGTCGAGCTTTGTACCTGTCAACTGTTCCATCAGTCTTTAACTTTCTCTTAAATATCCACTTACAACCGATTGCTTTGCAGCCCTTAGGTAGTTCCACCAATTCCCATGTGTGGTTGGACTTGATTGAGTCTAGTTCACTATCAATGGCCTCTCTCCAGAAGCTAGCATCCACTGTGTTCATTGCTTCCTCAAAGGTATTAGGTTCTGCTTCAGACATAAACACATCACTGGTTATATTTGTAATGAATTCAAAATTATCATCTTCAGTTAGAAAAGAGGTGAGGAAATCATCTCCAAAGTCTTTGGCTGTCCTTTGTCTTTTACTTCTCCTCAATTGAATCTCCTCCTCTTCTAACTGATCATTTGTTTCATCAGTTGAGTTCACATGGGAATGAGAATTATCCTCTTTCCTTGGAGTTTGACCTTGCGGAGCTTTGCATGGAAATACATCCTCAATGAACTCTGCATCTCTATATTCGCATATAGTTCTGTCATCAAGTCTCATAAAACGATAAGCATCACTATTAGTAGCATAACCTATAAAAATAGCATCAAATGTTTTAGGTCCTATTAAAGATCTTTTATGATCCATGATAGCTACTTTTTACAAGCACCCCCACACTTTCAGGTAACTGAGATTTGGAGGATAACCTTTCCAAAGTTCATAGGGAGTTTTATCCAACCTTTTATGAGGTACTCGGTTTAGAATATGGGTGGCGGAAAGAGCAGCTTCTCCCCACATGTTGGGAGGTAATCCAGAACTAATGATCATGGCATTGATCATGTTCTTCAAAGTTCGATTCTTTCTTTCAGCTATCCCATTTTGCTGCGATGTGTAGGGAGCTGTAGTTTCATGAATTATCCCTGCCTTTTCACAAACCTCTTTCAGAAAGTTGGAGCTGTATTCTCCTCCTCTGTCTGACCGCAACCTCTTTATCTTTCTATCCAGTTGATTCTCTACTTCTGCTTTGTAAGCTATAAACTTTACTTCAGCCTCATCTTTTGTCCTTAGCAAATAGACTTTAGTGAACCTGGAAAAATCATCCACAAATGTTATATAATATCTTTTTCCTCCTTTGCTTTCAACATCTTTGAAGTCAGCAAGATCAGTATGAACAAGTTCAAGTAATGCAGTAACTCGCTTTGTAACTGAGGAAAAAGATTTCTTTGCAAATTTTGCTTCAATACACACTGGACATATAGAAGGCAGTACAACATTGCTTAAATTTGGCAGTAGATTCATTTTCATCATTAGCCTTAGTGAATTTTTGTTCACATGACCTAATCTACCATGCCATAGATTATAAGACTCAACCAAATAAGAAGAAGTTTCAGATTTCTCATTCATAATTGCAACAGAATCTATGACAAACAATCCTCCAGAAAGATAACCTTTTCCTACGAAAATCCCATTCTTAGTGATTACTAACTTATCAGCCTCAAAAACCAGTTTTAGACCAGCTTTAATAAGCAAACCAGCAGAGATTAGATTCCTTCTCAGAGAAGGTACAAACATCACATTAGAAAGAGCAAGAGTTTTTCCAGAGGTAAGTTTAAGAAGAATCTTCCCCTTCCCCTGAATGGGGGCACTGCTTGCATTTCCCATGTACACCAACTCTCCCGTATTGACTTCTTCTAGCTCAGTGAACAACGCCTTGTTGAAGCAGAAATGTTTGCAGGCACCCGAATCCACGATCCAATCAGCTTTCCCTTCCACCAAGTTGACTTCTGTAACAACAGCAGCAAAAACCTTTTGTTCTTCAACTACATTTGCTTGTGGATTGTTGGGTGGACCTTGACCCTTCCTGTAGTGGCATTGGTATGCACGGTGACTTGTTTTTCCACACACAAAGCAGCCACTTTTGTTGTTATCATGAACTTGACCAGGTCTCTTGAATGGTGTAGTTCTTTTGTTCTTCCAAGAAGGCTTCCTTTGAACCGTTTGCTTGGACCTGTTATTTTGATCAGATTCCACAAGGTTAGCTTTTACAGAATGAGTTTTCAATAAGGAGGCCTTATCCTTTTGTCGATTGGCCTCTTCTATCTTCATATGTCCCACCAGCTCCTCCAGCGACATGTCTCTTTTTTTGTGTTTCAGCTTGTTTTTATATTCGCTCCAAGATTCTGGTAGCTTCTCGATCAACACATTGGCTTGAAGTACATGACACATCTTCATGCCTTCAGCAAGGACCTCGGCTGTGAGGTTCTCATATGTATGAACCTGATCCATGATTGGTTTGTCCTCCTGCAGCTTGAACTTCAACCAATTTCCAACTGCATATTTCTTCCTCCCAGCATCATCAGCACCATACTTCCTCTCTAGTAACTCCCAAATGTCCCTTGCAGACTTGTTGGACACCAACAGATCAAATATTGGATTTGTCATGTGATTCAGCAGATGTCCCCTTGCTGTTTTATTGTCCTTTGAGTACTTGAGTGACTTGTCTTGAGGAGTTGACGCAGATTTGTCAACTGCTTGACCCCTCTCGTTGGTCTTTGTAGTTGATATAGTCTCAGAGGAGGCGATCGGAGTTATTAGAGGATCTGTGAAGAGCACATAGTCGACTTCTAACTGTTCTAGCACGATCAACAGCCTTTGAGACCACCTCTTGTAGTTTGTTCCATCTAAAGCTTCAATCTTGCTTAAATTTGGCATCATCCTGACATTGGAACTCATATTGCTTCGAAATTGTTAGCAAGATTAAACTCTAAATGTAAAACTAGAATCTAACAGAACTGAAATGTGAAATATAAACTCAGAAACAAAGTTGCAGAACAACAAAGATAAAGAAGGCAGAAACAGAACACTGTGATCGTGAGATAAGCACTGCCTTCGAAGCAATATTTCCCGATACGACGAACACCAATTGCAACTAAAGGTAATCACAGTTCTCTCTCAATGGAAGGTGCTTTCGATTGAGAGTGGAACAAGATCAAGGAAGAAAGGATTCAGATCAGTTTATGTTTCAGAGAGTTTTCAGAGAAGCAGTATATTTCAGGTAACTCAGCAGAGCTCCTTATTTATAAGGTTTTCTCTGGCCACGATCTGGAGAGAAATCTCCAGTTGATCATCATCATCCAACAGAAAGATATGCAGTAATGGGTTGCTATTATCTTGGGAGTTAGTTAGAGGAAACAAAGACTGCGAGGAAGATGGAAGGCTGTTGAGCCAAAAGATTCCACTGCATATATCTCTTCCTTCCAACTAATCCAAACACAGCGTTTAGGCTGAATTTGCATTTCCACCAACAGCAGACTCCTTCCAGCTTCTCCATTTCCACATCGGATCTGAGATCCCTTCCACCGACCTCCTCGCTAATGGTGTCGGCGAAGCTGCTCAGATCTAATGCGAATTGGTCTGTCTGGGTGCCAATATGTAGGTCCTCGACATCGAAGGCGGCCTAGGGATCGATTATGACGGTTCAAAATCTAGTGACTCGGATCTCTCAGTTGCCTACGGCCTCGGAGAGTACGCTCTAGCCGTCGTTCAAGCTGTGAAGTTCATCTGTGATCGGAAGAGTATCAAGCACCCGATCCTCTGCAGCGGGAAATCGCCTGGAGCTCGTCTCCGATCGGAGACAACATCACGTATAGCTCCCGGTGGCCGTTCTCCACCACTAAATCATACGACGTCTTCCCTGACTTGTTTAAAGCTTGCTTGGTGTAGATCGAAGTTTCCAGAAAGCACTTCGTTGCTTCAACAACGTCGCGGAAAACATGCCTACCAGGAACCGAGAACAATCGTCGGAGATCCTCCGCACTGGCCTTACCGGTGGGGAGCATGGCGGACTTGACGGATACAGCGGAGGAGAGAGGTGGAGGATCGGAGGAAGAGAGGACGACGGTGTAGGAGACGGTGGAGAGCGGGGAGGTAATTGAGAGAGGATGGGAAATTGAAAATTAAAAAAAAATAGTTAATATGACGTGGCACAAAATCGGCTGACTCAGCCACTCGATTCAAATCCACGTCAGGAAGAAATCTCCTTGTCAGCTTATTTGCCACGTCCGCGTAACGATCACTAACGGAACTTGACGGAATGCTAGTTAGGTAAATGACATACGTAGATCTTGCCGATATTGTAATACTTAATAGGTGATGGCTACTCGCGTAATAAGCCAAAAGGTCGTGATAAACAAAATAGAAGATGGCAAAATGTTATTAGTATCATTACATTTAACGACATTAGCCAATCCAACACCTTTTTTTTTTTTGTTAAGAGAGTTGATTAATCAATAATCAAGAGCAAGACCACAAAAAATGGGAAATAGTTCTGGAACAGGCAACAAACCTCCAAACTCAAAAACACAAAGCAAGCTAAAATAAACACCAAAACTCGGACAGGTTCTCGTCCCTCGCCCTTTTTGCTAAAATGTCTGCTTCATGCACTTCCGTTCTTCCCACATGGGTGATCGACAACACCCTATGATTCCTCAAAACATGAGTAATCGACGCGATGATCGCGGCCGCTTCCCAAGGCCACTGATCAGGCTGGTCCATCAACGCATTTGTGAGGGTTTGACAATCTGAGAGAATGAGTACCTCTTCGCCATAGCTCGCTGCCAGCTCAACCGCCGCCAACACTGCCCTCGCCTCTGCACAAATTGGAGCTCCACAAAAAAAAACTCCCAACTCTTCCGTCTACGACTCTCCCTTCGGCATCATACATAATGACACCATATCCCCCACGAAGGACGGCCCTGTTGAAAGCACCGTCGCATACGATTTTGTAATGACAAGTCGTTGGGGGAGGGTAGATCGTAGTATCGGAGGATTAGAGGAGGGACTCATTTTGTTTATTACGATCAAACAATACAAGGATTCTGTTCAACGGGTTATTTACAAATTGGTCCCTATTGGTTATCCACTTTGATGGAGAATAAATGCAACGCATCATAAGCATTTGAAACGATTAACAATATGTGATTAACATTAGCTGCACTAATAATTTAATATCACTCAAATCCGACATCCAATCTTTGCCATTTTGGTTTCTGCGGTTCTGAAATATTGCAGCAGCTTATCTGTTGAGAAAAGAATCATATTCTTCGATTTCCCAGTTGGCCAAATTTTGCTGCTAAGAGTCCCTATATAAGCATGCTCTAAGCTAACTTACATTTCCACAAGCCAGAGTCAGAGTACCCTTCTTCCTCCTTAACAAAGACTAAGCAGAGCTATGAGTTACGGTTTCCCTAATTTCCAGAGAAGAAGATCAGCAATGGTAGTAAGCTCAATGGACTTCAACTTCCCCAACCATGGATCATATTCGTACAAGAAGTCAGCTGATCCTTCATCCGGGTTCGTAGAGGTACAGCAGTCTGCAACTCCATGGAAGCTCTATGCTGAACCAAACTCCATCAAGAAGCCATCTTTGGTGGTGGAGGTTTGTTCTGTAAGCCAATGGAGGGCCTACTTTGATGCTAATTCCAAGGATAACAGCAAGTTGGTAAGGACTAAGGACTATGGACACTCTTCCTTCAAGCTTAATTTCCCCTTGTTCTGAAATGATATGTTCTTCTTCGTCTAACCGGCTTGGTTTTATGTTGTTGTTTGGTTGGTGATGTAGTTGGTCATACAGTTCACTGCGACTTGGTGTGGACCTTGTCGGCATATGGAGCCTGTCATGGAAGAGTTTGCTGGTAGATACACGGATGTTGTGTTCATCAAGATCGATGTTGACAAACTTCCGGTAACTACTCTTCTTTCCTCGCTGTTTCAATTGATCGATCGTGTATTGAACATTGAATGATGATGACTTGATCAGCCTGTAACTCTTTGATGTATTGCAGTCGGTGGCACGTCAGTTCGATGTCCAGATAATGCCTGCATTTGCACTGATGAAAAAAGGGAAAGAGGTTGATAAAGTGGGAGGTGTGAAGAAGAATGAACTTCAGACCAAGATTGAAAAGCACAGACTGTAAACAGACAGCAAGCATTTCTTATGAACTGAACATTTGACCAAAGAAGAATAAAAGGTCCAAAAATGGATTGATAGCATCATTTGTACTCTGTAGTCATGTGATTCTCTTTGTTGAGCATATTCCTAGTAGCATAATAATCAAATAACAATGCCTCCATGTTCTTTTAGCTGATTTAAGCTTTCCATTTGTTTCTGCATTGCTACCATAATTAGTGAGTTGATTTCTGCACCTTGTTCTTTGTCCTCTTCACGTTGTATTGAAAGCCTACGTGAACCAACCATCACTAGAGTGACGTGATTTAAAAAATAGTTAGTGCTCATAATAATTGAAATTAATTGCAAATTATTGGATGAAAACCGGGTTCGGACCCAATAGTTATAAGAGAGCTATGAAATCTAGATACCCCAATTCTGAAGAATCGAACACCATATGAGTTGTTATATCAAACTCAGCCAGATTACTCAGGCTTGAAGGTCTTTGGTTCGCTATGTTATGCAACTTATGTTGGACCTCACCAATCAAAGCTAGCTTCTCGAGCAATTCCTTCAGTTTTTTTGGGCAATGCTCGTAATACTAAAGGGTTCAAACTTTATAACCTTCGTCTAGGAACTTTGTTCACATCAAGAGATGTTGTGTTTCATTAGGATATCTTCCCATTTTATAAAACCAATGTCTCAGGCAGCTCAGTATCTTTTCCTATCCCTTTGACTCCTCTTCCCTCTTTGGATGATTGCTCCAATTCTGGTTTACAGAACCATGAATCACGACCAGCTGCTACTCATAGATGTGAAGATTCTCCAGTTCATCATGAATGTTCTCATCCATTGAGTGATTCTTCATCTGATCATTCTAATGAATTCCCACATTCCAGCCCTTCTAGTCAAGATACTAGCACTAATCATACTCAGTTGATTCAACAGAGCACTAATCCTCCTATTACTCGTCGATCAACTCGGCCTCATTCTAAGCCATCTTATCTCACTGACTATCATTGTAATCTCATTAAGTCAGACAATTTGTCCTCAGCTCCTTTATATCCTTTGAACTCTTTCCTAACTTACTCTAAGCTGTCTCATGCTCATAGAGTTTTTAGCACTGCTATTGTCAATTCAACTGAACCTCGTACCTACAAGGAGGCTGCTACTTCTCCTGAATGGCTCAAAGCAATTGATTCTGAGCTCATTTCCCTCCATAAGACCAAAACATGGATTCTTACAGATTTACCATCGGATACGAAACCGATTGGATGCAAATGGGTGTTTAGAATTAAGTATAAATCTGATGGTTCAATCGATAAATACAAAGCCCGTTTGGTGGCGAAAGGCTATACTCAAACTCCCGGAATGGATTACTTAGATAACTTTTCACCTGTGGCAAAGATGACCACAGCTTGCATTATCTTAACTCTAGCTTCGGTCAATAACTGGTATCTTGAACAGCTAGACGTCAATACAGCGTTTCTGCATGGTGATCTTGATGAAGATATTTACATGAAACTTCCCCCGGGGTTGAACATTACTGATGATGATCAGGGAAAGGTCTGTAAACTGACCAAGTCTTTATACGGCTTGAAGCAAGCTAGCCGTCAATGGTTTACCAAATTAACTGCTTCATTGCTTTCACTTGGTTATGTTCAAACTAAGTCTGATTATTCCCTCTTTATTAAAAAGTCCTTGACTAACTTTACTGCTATTTTAGTCTATGTTGATGACATGTTGCTTGCAAGGGATGACATGTCTGAAATTAAGAAGGTCAAGGCTCATTTGGACTCTGCATTCACCATTAAGGACTTAGGGCCTGTCAAGTATTTCTTAGGAATGGAGGTGGCTCGATCAGCTAAAGGAGTTCATCTCTGCCAAAGGAAATATGCTATCGATATTCTTACCGACACTGGGTTTGCTGCTTCTAAACTTGCTCTTACTCCCACAACTCCAGGTCTCTGTTTATCTTCTCAGCAAGGCATAAAACTTGACGATGATTCGGCTAGTGAATACAAACGGTTAATTGGTCGACTTCAGTACTTGTGCACGACTCGCCTCGACATCTGCTATGCTGTTAATCAGCTTAGTCAACACGTTGGTTCTCCATCAACTCAGCACCTTCAGGCCTCCCATAGATTGCTACGGTATTTGAAAGGCACTCCAGCTCATGGCCTGCTATTTCCTGCTACTCCAGCTCTCAAGATACATGCTTTTTGCGATTCCGATTGGGCTGGTTGTCCGGATACTAGACGTTCTACAATAGGTTTTTGTACCTTTCTTGGCGATTCTCTAATATCTTGGCGTAGCAAGAAGCAGACCACAATTTCCAGATCTTCAACCGAAGCAGAATACAGATCTATCGCAGCAGCTACAACAGAGCTTCAATGGCTTCAGTCTCTTTTCACAGAGTTACATCTCAATGTTCCACAGCCTTTTGTTCTTCATTCAGATAGTCAGTCTGCCATTCGGATGGCCGAGAATCCAGTCCAACATGAAAGAAGCAAACACATTGAAATAGATTGCCACTTCGTCTGTGATAAAGTCCAAGCTAGATTCATTCGACCACAGACATTTCAACAAAACAACAACTTGTTGAGCCTTTTACAAAGTCCCTACAAGTTCAGGTCTTCACTTCTTTGGTTTCCAAGCTCGACCTTATTGATATTCACGACTGAGCTTGAGGGGGGGTGATAGAGTATAAAATGACGAGTTTTATACTAGTCCGTTAGTCAGTTACGGATCTGTTAGTTTGTATATAGGGCATCTCTTTGTAATCGACACGCTTTTACTTTCAATCTATTCATTACAATCTGTCAAATGGTGCCATAAATCTAGGGGTGAATATCCTAAACTCGATAAACCTAGAACACTCCAACCAAGGAACAACTCACAAAAGCTAGATAAATTCAAGGACAAGTGAGCCAAAAACAACTCACAAAAGCTAGATAAATTCAAAGGGTTACATAGAACCTCCTTTTACATGGAAAGGATCTGCCAAAGGCCTCTACAAGTCCTAAACTAAGTACTAGTTGAAAAAAATACTAAAATAATATGTCTAACTCTAAATAAGACAAAATTTTATAATTGTATAACTAATTAGAAATTAAAAAGAGACGTATTAAAAGTCCTAAAGAGATGTGGTATCGCGTTAAAATTTATTCGGGTCTAGAAATATGTGTCTAAAACATATTAGGATTTCCATGGCCCGGCCTGACCCGAAATAATCTAGGGTTAATGCCTTGGTCCTACATCAATGATGTTGCATATCGACATTTTTCGACCTCGGTCTGACAATGGCGCTCCCAGCTCAACAACTCCTCACCCTAGCTTGACAACTTTATTTCTTGGTTGTGACGTGGTGTGATCAACCAAATAGGATTTGATCACTTGTAATTACCCGTAGCTCGGGCCAAAAGTGGCGTATGACTTCCACTCAAGTTCTTCATGTGCCACCTTGCTCCAATCCTCCAAGTAGGTTGTGACATAGGTTTCAAAGGTTTTAGCTTTACTCTAGTCATTGGTCCATGTCCATGTGTGACTGTCATTGGGATGTCCTCATCATTCTCCATTCTTGAAAAGGATTTGTCCTCGAATCTGGATCTATATCATCATCATAAAATGGGGTCAAGTGAGAGACATTAAATGTGGCACTTAATCCATAATCACCAAGCAAATTAACACAATATTGATGCAGTGCAAAATTTTCCCATCTAGGCGGTAACTTCGATTTTCTTTGCTAGGGGAATCTTTCCTTCCCGAAGTAAATCCACACTAAGTCTCCCAGCTCAAAGACCTGCTCTACCTTTGTTGGCACTCCTTGTGTATTGAGTCATCCTTCTCTTAATGTTTTCCTTTGCCTTCTCATGCAACTATTTCACGTACTTGACCTTAGCTCCTCCCTTTGTATTGAGAATTTCATGTAAAGGCAAAGGTGATAGATCCAAGGGAATCAAGAAATTAAAATCATAAACAAGTTCAAAGGGTGTATAATCAGTTACCAAAATGATCACTAGACTTTGGCCCAGTTAACTTGTCAGTCACTAGATTCGAAAAAATTCTTTAAACGTCACCAGACTTCGGTCTCATTATCCAAGCAGTCACTACCGTCTACGGACATCCATGATGCCGTCTAACAGCCTATGTGGACATGCCAAATAGGAGTCCACGTCACACAAGTACGCCTAGCTTGATTATTTTCACTCAAACCAGCCCAAACACCCAAACCAATCTACCCAAGCTGATTACACCCCTAAACTCAATCTAAACCCACATACCCAACCCAAATTACACAACCCCTTCTCTTTCCACCTCCCTCCTCCTCCTTTCCCCACCTCCACCATCGACTCCCTCCTCCGACCTCCGCCGGCCGACCTCCTCCTCCCCCTGCCTTCTCCTCCTTTTCCCTTTTCCTTCCATCTTACCCCTTCTCCCAGATCTGCCCTCATTCTCCTCTCTCCTCCTCCCCCTCATTCTCAGACCTGGAGAGGAGGTGTGAGAATCGGGCAGGGGGAACTGAAGGGTTGGAGGCGGAGGGAAATGGCGGCTGTGATGCGGCTGGATTAGGGAGAACGGCAGCTGGAGTGAGAGAGGATGGCGGCGGAAAGAGAATTAAGTAAGGCCAGCGGCGGGGTTGCTAGTGGCCGATCGGAGGGAGTGGCGGCAGGGGCTTTGACGGCTGGGCTAAGGTGCGGCGGCAGCCGGGGTTGGTCGGCGGCAAGCAGAGAGAGAAGACGTCGGTTGGAGAGGTTGGTCGGGTTGGGTGAGATTGGTTGGGTCGGGTGGGTGGCTGGGTGAGGTGAGGTGAGGGTTGGGTTGAGTGGTTAGGTGGGTAGGGGTTTGGTTGTCTGAGTCGGCCGGGAATAAAATAGTCCAGGTAGGCGAGCTGGCGTGACGTGGCGGACCCTAAATGGTCCTATATGGCGTTGCCACGTAAGCCATTTGACGGCAAGATGGATGTCAATGGACGGAATGACCTCTGGGATAATGGGGTCGAAGTCTGGTGATGTTTGCGGAATTTTTTCGAGTTCAGTGACTTCTGGGTTAATTGGGGCAAAGTCCAGTGACCATTTTGGTAACCGACCCGTGTATAACGTGTAGTCGAATGCACAACCCTATTGTATGCAAATTATGCGCGTGGCAAGCAGTCCTACCAAATTTTAACGTTGGAATTGATTATGACCCTAAGTAATTGAGAGAAATACTTATTGACTACTTCAGTTTGACCATCGATTTGAGGGTGACAAGTAGTAGAAAACAAGAGTTTTGTCCCTAGTTTAGCCCACAAAAATTTCCAAAAGTAACTTAGAAACTTAGAGTCACGTTTCGACACTATGGTATGAGGCATGCCATTAAGTCTAACAATCTCCCTAAAGAACAAATTTGCTACATGATATGCATCATCAGTTTTATTACATGGAATGACATGTGTCATCTTAGAAAATCTAACACAAAATTCATATCAATCCAAGGAGAAGTAGGGGTAGGAAGTGGGGTGTATAGCCCCGTGTAGTTGAACTTTTGACTTGGCTTGATGGCAAGCCGCATACTTAGTCAAATGTTTCTCCATGTCATGTCTCATCTTTGTCGAATAGAAGTGTTCTTGAAGACGTATCATGGTCTTGGCCGCACCAACGTGGCCCATCAATCCTCCTTTATGTGCTTCCCTAACTAAGACATCTCAACAAGAAGAGTTAAGCAAACAAAATTTGTTTACTCTAAACAAGTATCCATCCAACCTATAAAATTTTCAATGGAGTCTAGTCTAGTGGTCAAGAGCACCACGATCCCATAATCGATGACGTTGCAGTCTAGCAAACGGTGGCATCGAAGTTAGGGATGGAAATTGTCATCTAAAACTGCATCAAGACTAATTTTTTAGAATAGGATCAAGATTGAATTTCATGAAATGGGATCAGACCCAAATTTGAGAACTAACTGAGGTTCAAATTTTAGAAACTGGATTGGGACCAAATTTCAAGAACTTGGTCGAGATCAAATTTGAAAAATTGTTTCAGGGTCAAAACTCGAGAACTAGGTCAAGATGAAAATTGAGAACTAGGTCGAGATCGAATTTCGAGAGCAAAATAATTGTACTTTTTTTAAGAACAACATAATTATACTAAGTTTAATCTCTAAATCATACAAATGTTTGTGTGAAGAACAAGAGAGTAGGGGTGGCAGTTTGGCCCGCGGGTAGTGGGTATTCCCGAACCCGTACTGTACCCGTCGGGCTTAGTGGGTGCCCGAACCCGAACGGGTTCGAGCTTCGGGATAGGTTTAAGTCCATACGGGTACCCCGAGCCCGAGCCCGAAATTACCCACTACCCACTAAGAGCCCGAAAACTCACTAATTCTCTAAATTAGAATAAGCCCAGCCCACCCACATCTGAAATCCTAATCAGTGGTGACTGAACTGAATTTATATTGTTGTGAATTTGACAACAACACGCCAGCAAGCTGCAAGCATAGATGCAGTGCAGCAGTATTCAACACGCCAACTGTTGAATTTGTTCTTTCCCTTTTTGCTTTCAATTCAAAACATAGAGTTGCACCTGCACGTTAAAAGCACTTCAAAACAAAGTTGAGTCTTACAAATTAAAAGTACTATCTAAGATGCAGTACTTACAAATTACAATGTTTGTTATTATGTTATTGAGTTGAAATAAACAAATTCACAAACGAATAGTGAAATTGTGGTCGTTGGATGAGTCGTAAATTCGTCTGATGAAAAATAGTGCTACGTATCGGGTTTAGTGGGTATCCCGTAACGAACCCGTTTGGGTTAGTGGGTACCCACTACCCGTTCAGGTTCGGGCTTCGGGATTGATTTTGTATGTTATGGGTACCCACTACCCGAAGCTTAGTGGGTATGGGTACCCGAGCCCGTACCATTAGCCACCCCTACAAGAGAGAATGTAACTAATATAAATGAATACTTTTAAGAATTTTATTGTACCACTTTTACCACTATACAATATATCCTTCTCTTTAAACTCCATCATATTTTAAAAAATCTATATGCCATTGAATTTTATGGGTGATGTCATATACAGTTCGTATTTTACTTTGCGTAGTCTGTATTTTTTAAAAATGAATCATTATACCATTATCAATTTGTGCAGTTCGTATTTTATTTCGCCCAATCCATGTTTTACTTCCCTCAGTCCGTTTTTACTTAGTTCATTTTTACTTCGCTCAGTTCAAATTTTACTTACCGCGGTCCGTTTTTACTTCTCACATTCTAGGTTCTACTTCGCGGAGTCCTTTTTTACTTTGCACATTCTTTGTGGAGGAGTGACATGAATTGATGAAAAAGGTGGATGGGTGACGAGGGTTGAAAAAAGAAGGTGAAAGGGGCGACATGGGTTGAAGAAGAAGGTGAAGGGGGTGACATTGATAAATGGAGGTGGGGTTATAAAATATATTAGGGTGTGTTTGGATAGAGTAATTTGGATTTGGTATTTGAAATTTGTGAATTTGAAATCACTACTTTTAAGAGGGGTTTTGAAATACAACTAAAAACTATAAGGCAGATTTCATTCAAATTCAAGTACATAAGTTAGTTTCTAACCAAACAAGAAAATTTGGAATTTGAAATACCAAATACAAATACCAAACTCAAATTCATTTATCCAAACACACCCTTAGGAATTTTTTCTTATTTTGCTAGGGGTCGTTTGTCTAATACAATGAGAGAAAGAATTTAGGACATCTGAACCCTATTGGAGAATTCATCCATATAGAATGTTTATTTGATACAAACATGAAAGAACTAGAAAGAATTCAAATTCTCTACTGCGCGACCCACAAAGATTTTACCTCCTCTAAAATCACTAATGGGGTGAGGGATTTTGACCATCCCATCGAGAATTCACTTTTATTGTCAAAACTACCCTCGCTGTATAACTCTATTTACAATTGTGTCTGGTATTTAAACCTAACAACCCTGCCTTATTTCCTCACAAAACATATCTTGTTGCTGTCGATAGAAGAGAATCTATGTATATGTCAACTCATCTATTTTGTTAATGGAATTTACTATTTACCCATAATTGAATTTTCAATATAAATTTGGCCACAACTATTAGCGAGTTGAAAGTTTTGAACATGTATTTATCAGTGTGTTTCAAAACTATATCGATACAAATGGTTCGATCAACTCAACTATGAACCACTTGTCAAAATGACACGTACAACATTAATTATTAATATAATAACGGGTTAATTACGGTTACTATAATTTGTAATAATTTCAGCAGTCAAACCACCAGGGGCGGAATCAGGGGGCTCGGGTGAGCCCCGGCTCACCCCTTTTTCGGTCCCCACTGTGTAAATCGAGTAATTTTTTTTGGGTATTTCGATTTCGGCTCAGTGCATAATTATATATCAGCTCAGTGTTGTATTAGTCGGACTCAATTTTCGAGTAATTCTAGTCTTAATTTCGAAACTGAGTAATTAAAATCCAAGTCTCAATAGCCCATTAATTAAAAATGTAAAATAAGAACAAGATATGAAGCCCATAATTATATCTATTCCCAAAATTAACCAATATTAACATAGAAAGAGACAAGGCCCATTACTATTTTAGTAAAAATTGGTTTCAAATTAAATTAAACTAACAATTTCGGATCAATTTTTTAGGGTTTAGTAGTTTACTGTTCTGTTTTCCTTCTCTCAATGACTCAATCTCTCCCCCTCTCTGACCTCTGTTCCGTACTACTGTTTTCCTTTTCCCCTCTCTGTCGGTCCCCTCTGATTCTGTGGCAGCAGCAGCAGCTGTCAGGTGGCAGCTCAGCAGGCCCACAGATTCCACAGCAGCAGCAGTCCGCCCCTGCATTCCACTAAGGTATGTACTATGTAATTCATTAACTATTAATTTTATATTTTTCTTTAATCAATTAAGCTTTACGCGTTTACAACTTGTTTGTCAGTTTGTGTAACATTTATAGTGCTTAGTGTTTTGTTTGTCAATTGTCAGTAAGTCAGTTTGTGTTTTGTTAATTGTTTAGTGTTAATTGTTTGTCAATTTTGGTAACAAGAAGATTAGAAAAGCAATACATGATGATATGCAGATTGATTCGTCTTATATTGACGCTGCCAGTATCAACTGCTACTACAGAAAGAGCGTTTTCAGCAATGAAATTCGTTAAGACGGATATACGGAGCAACATGGCTGATGGGTTTCTAGCTGATACGTTGATGATGTTTATTGAGAGAGATTACGCTAGAAAGCTAGATAGAGATTCTATAATAGATGAATTTTCAAAATTAAAAAATCGTCGTGTACAATTGAAGTTGTAGGTATAGATTTGAAGACTTTTATGTTATTCAATTTTTTTGTCGTGACTTGAAAATTTTTCCTTCTATTTCGGCTCAGTGCATGATTCAATCCTGGTTCCGCACCTGCAAACCACATAATGTTGACTTATCACAGGTTTGAAAACACAGATACTACTAACCCAAAAATGAATGAATGGGTGACGAAAGACAGAAAGAGATGGAGAAAGAGACAAAGGACCCTTCATTAATTTCAGATCACAAAACCATTAAAATAATAAGACAACAGCTTAGATATTATTATTTGCCGTCTTTATATATTATTATTAATATTATATTTATATATATATTGAATAACAACAGAGTGAAAAAAAAAAGAGGGATGAGAAGAAGTAGCAAGTATTGAACAGCAATTCGTATTACAAGCTACCCACTAAATCCCTCCCACTAATTCATACCAAATGAGAGGGGAAACAGAAACGAAAACAAAAAAAAAAAGGCAGAAGCTTTTTCCAATGACAGCAACACTCCCAATTCCCAACCATACCAAGCATGTTTACCATCTTACTTTCTCTGGAAAGTACTGCACCAACCCAAACAAGAAACCATCTTCAGAATTCATACCCAGAAATGGAAGAAAACTAAAACGTGCTCAAAAGGTGGAAACACTTACTTTTGCAATAAGGGATTGGTAGTATGGCTTCACAGCTTCAACGTCAACATGGACCTTGCTCTTGCTGTATAGATCATACTTGCTGCAACAAACACAGAAATGAACTTAATTCATTTCAAACTTGGGATTGAGAAAGAGTTTTGATTAGGTGATGTACTTGAAGATGTGGAGCCACTTGATATCGTCCTGATCTTGCTTGTTCATCAGCTGTTTGTAAGCCCCGTGCTTGTGCAGAGCTGCAATATTACATTTTCAACAAGAAGATATATGATATGGATATGATTAAGCAAGATGACCCCATCGGATGTTTCAGATCAATCGAACAGAAAATTGAAGAGAACAGTCGAACGTACGATAGAAAGAGTGGTATCTGACGATGAACAATGCAGCTGAAGGCAGAGTTGATTTGTTTTCCTTGGCCACCTGACACAACAAAGAGAATGCAACAGTAATTGTTGAGATGATCGATCGATTTTCATATATCGTTCTATGTCTTTATTAATTTAGAATGACGGACTAAGACTAACCAAGTACATGTAGTCATCATGGCCCCAGGACATGAAGACACTGTCAAGGCCACATCCTTCCTTGTACACTCCATTTTTGGTGCTGTATGCTGGGTTCTTGCTATCTGGGTTCTCTTCAAAATACTGTAATTGTAATAATCAGATGGCTGAATATGAAAGAATCAATGGTAACCAATTGGGATACAAAGATCGAATTGAAGAGTCTAATAATGACCTTGTGGTGAATATTGGATGGGTCAAAAGCACAACCAACTGGGTAGGTGTCACCAACCACAGCCCATTGAGGAAGACTGCCAAACTGTGGAAGAAGCAGAATCTTCCCAAGATCTACAAACAATACAAATTGTATATCAAAAGGGAACTTAACTACTTGTTTAATCGTGACAAAAGTTTGTTCTAGACAGCAAAATACCATGGATAAGGGCAGTCAAATGAAGCCAATCCTCATTAGGGTAGTCTTTCCTGATGGCCTCAGCAGACTGCAGCAAATGCTGAATCTGGGGCTCATCAAGATCTGGGTCACTCTCATCAACAACGCTGTTAAGCAGCTCACAGCACTCCCATATGCTCATTTTCCCCTTGTCCAGCTTCCCATACTCTTCCCTCATCTTCTTCACCTATATTTCAATTTCAATTTCTCAGCACTTGCACTAACCAACATGAACACTTTGTTAAAATAAATTAACCAAAAGCAACTAACGTAATCGAATGTTTGGTTGCAATGCTGCAGCCTGTAGAGATTCTCCACCGTCTTCTGCCTCTCGTTTTCTGCATTGTAATTCCTGAAGGAATTCCCGAATGCGTTAATGTCTGGTGCTGCAAATCCGTTGGCGGATACGAGTCCCTTCTCAGGGACCACAAACCCACTATCTAACACCATTTCCTCTTTCTCTTCTCCATCTTTGCTTTTGTTTTTCTGATCCACCACCGCTGCAAATTCATCGGAATAATCAAATATTCATTCATCACCTCATATATTCTTAACCAGAATATCTCCATGATAATGACGTAATTGGTCCTTGTTTTCGGACGATAAACTACTGGAAAACAATTCCTTGTTTAACAGAGTAAACAGAGCTTTTCCCACTTGCTAATCAAATTAATTAATTGTATTCGTGATTGGAAATCAAATGCTGGATCCCCCAGAAACAAATTCAAAGCCGAAATCAAATGACAGGGAACAATTTCTGATTAAGAAACAACATCAAAAATCTTGAATCAATCGGAAGACGAAAGCTACGTACCAGGAGCAGGGGAATCGGCGGGTTGCTCAATACGGATCGTCATCTTGTTCTTGTATTAGTTGATATGTTGATATATATATATATATATATATATATATTAAGATATTTAGGTAATGGTTAAATATAAGAAGAAGAAGAACAAGAACTGGAGATGAATAAAATGAGCAAGAAAATCTTCTGGTTATTGTTTATATTTATTGTTGAGGTGGGGGGGAGAAGAGCAAGAGAAGCTCTTAAGACGTTGAAGAGGGGGAGGGGGGGGGGGGGGGGGGGGTTCTTCACTGTTTCTCTCTCATTCGGGAGTGCTGGTTCTGGCAGAGAGGGGGGAATTGTGGGTATTTATACTGAAATGCAAATACTAAAACAGAGGTCCTTCCTTGATAATTGGAGACTTTATCAGGCCTTCACCACACAATTAAATACTAAATATCAATATTATAATATAATAATATTATATTTGGAATATCCCAATGTGGTCTATATAAATATAATATAATTCTCATTTCCAAAAAGAACATACAAAAAGGATTTAATTCTGAAATTGATCCGATTTGCTGACTGGTATAATCAATCTAATTTAAAAAAAAATATTATTTTGGTGAGATTTTTGTAGTGGGGTTTGGTGACTGTGTATAATTTTCGGGAATTTGCGGGCAAGGACAGTTTGAATGTACTACAATGTGAATAAAAACAAACAGTTTGAAACTTTGCATATTTGCATAAGAAACATATTTATTAACATGAGTCAGCTATGCGTTGGATGATAAGAAATGAGTCAGCTCTCCGTTGGATGCATTATCCAATTTTGTATATTTTGACCAAATCTTATTCTTTTAGTTTACAGCTGGAATTTAAGGTTACATACAGCTTCCACTCAATAACTTATTAGAATATCATCATTATTTTGATGTAAAAGGTTTATAATTGTAATTTGTGGCTTTTAACGCTACATCATTCAATTTTACAATTTTTCTACTATCAATTTCATTTCACTCACATCAGATCAAATATATTATTTACTAGACTTGGCAATATTAGATCCGACTCGAATCCCCGAAAGTTTAGGGTTGACTTTGCTATTTTGGGACCCGAACCCAAAAACTCGACATTTTCTTTGGGTTGGGTTTAGGGTCTACCCGTTGACCCTAAAAAATTTAGTAGTACCTATAAATATTACTATTTTTAATGTGACTTCTGTGTTTTTTTTAATATGTAGTCTTGTTTATGATTTTCGATTTTATGATTTTTTCCATTTTGTTTCTTTTATCATGTAAGACGTGATTCACAAATATCACATATCACATATATTATATTCAACATACGTCATGTCGAATGTCACTAAAAATCATTGATGTTGTTACTAACAACATTATTGATTGTAAAAGTTTTACAAAACCATAATATAATACGTATTTGATATAAAATTATGTTCCAAAACTAATTTTGATATCCTCATACATCCTACATTTCTCATTTATTAGTTTAACTTAATTTTTTCAAATTTAAGTCTATTTGTGTCAATAATTTAGTGATAATGATGTTTAAATTTTTTTTATGACTCGAAGTGCTTGAAACCCAAAATGACCTGCGACCCGACACGAAAGTTTAGGGTTAGAGTCGCTTTTCAAATATGATGACATGTGACCTGAATTACCCAACCCGAAATAACCCACAACCCATAATGACCCACCCAAATTAACCCGACGCACCTGATTCTATTATTTACTTTCAACATCATTTGGTAAAACCAAAATTCACATCATCTCCATCATTTTACGGATATCTCATTTTCACTTAATAAATCTTTAATAATTTAAACTTTTAATGTTACAAAAAAATTAATTTCATTAATAATTAATTACTAACATTTTAATGAAACAACAAACTAATAAAATGTTTAATAACAAATGTGCATCCGCATTATTTTCTTAAAAGAAAATATAGCTTGAATATTAGTATTTAACTACCCTCTCAAATCTCAACAACACTTTTCATAAAAAAAAACTTTCTCCAAAACACAGCATCTGCTACTTGCAAACACCTTATTTGAAGTTCAATTAGTCAGAGATGGTGAATTGTTTACTAGTGCATGCTATGAATCCTTTGTTCGAATCATTTCCTCTCATTCACTACTTCAAAGAAAACTAAAACACTACAACCCTTGTTTTACGAATCTTAATATTCAACAACACATCAAATAGTACTATTGAACACAATCGAATACTAGTATATGATAGTTCTCCCATTAATCGAACCCAAAACCTAGTTTAGAGAAACCTGATGGGCCTCAGGCCCAAAGGCCATGCACGCCGCCCTCACTGGCAAGACATCAGCGGATCCGCCATGAGAGTGCCCTGGCACGCCACTTCTAACATCCCATCAGTAGCAGGGCGCCCGCCCTGTCACCACGCCACTAACTCCATCACATCATATAGAGGCATGTCGCCAACAAGCCAAGGACATCCCCTTTGACAAAGGCCATCCCTCTAATGATGATATATTCCACCTCACCAGCGGTCCATTAGGATGATGACACGTGGGACAACAACCAAGGCCACGAAGGTTGTATAAATAGGCGGCGCTCCATTCAGTAGAGGACACGACACACTTTTAGACCATACGTTTGATATTGTACACTCATACGCTACACGCTAAGGGTTGTGGTCATTCGCCCTATTCTAGGGCGAACGCCCCGGTACTTCTCTGTTACCCATACCTCACTTACATACCACACTCATATACGCAATCGTTTCCTATGGCATCCTTTATACGCCTTGCAAGGATCACTCCTCCGGAGCCAAGGCGGATCAAGGACATCCTCACTTCAACCCGTCGGTTGAATCCTTTATCACTACAAAAAATATCTGTTTAGCGTCAGTCATATTCGCGTTTTGGCGTCGGTCATTGACCGAGGCAAATTTCAATAGCGCCGGTTGGTGGTACCTCCGGTCGTTGTTATGCGGACGATTCAGCCAAATAAAAACTACTAATGCTAAGAAAAAGCGTATAGCAGATCGTATTCCACGGGCCTTCGAATGATTGGCTACTTCAGAACTAACAAATTATTCAAAGAAAAACACTTAGTGCGTGGTGTGAGTTCCACGACTTCTACTTCTAAGAAATGCAGAAAAATTAAAAAGATTAAACTAAAGCAGATTGAGAATTAGGGTTTGGAAACAAGAATGGCAGACGAACTTAGACTTTGAATCCCCCTTCGTTCCCCAGAGCATTGGCAATCAACAGATCAGCGGATTTCGATTCTTATTCAATCAATTACTAAGACACCACCATAACTCCTTACCCTTAGGTTTAAGACCGGCGAACGTTCGCTCTATCCGTTCTAACTACCAAGATTAACTAGCCGCCCGAGTACGGTCGCCTCTCACAATGACTTAATTAATTGGTGTAATTACTAGTGATTAATGAGTTACTCTTGCAGTGAATTAACCCTAACCGGTTCCTACGAAAGGCACACTCCAATTATAAGGTTAATTGTTTAATTCGATGTTCTAAAGTAAGGCGAGCGTTCGCTTCTATCCTTAGCTTAACAAGAATCTAATCTAGGTGATCAATCCAGACAAGAAACATGCACAATGAAGAACGAATCAAACATGAAAAAGAACTGATTGAATTTCGAATCTAATCACCGCCGATCCGTGACCGCTTTAAAGCCCTGGGTCACTTAGGGTTCATCTAGTCTAAGCTCTAAGGGGTTTAACTACTCATGATCATTACAAAAGACACAAAGACAAAGAAAGAGTTCATCACTCAGATGAAGAACAGAAAAGAATCTGAAAAACCTAATTCAGACGACTCTGACAGACTCCGATCTTTGGTAAGTTGCACTCCTAGCTCCGGTTCTCCGAGGTGGAAGGGATGGCGTCACGATCTCTATCCGGCTCTTCGAACTCCAACTCCTCGCTCCAGAACTTCAGAGAATTCTGATCTCGAAAAGTTGTATTATGATTATTTATGAAATCTCCCTCCCTTGGGCCGCCAGATTAAGTATAAATACTTAACCCTAGTTGGGCCGGGTTGAGCTGATGGTTTCGCCGAAACCATAGGGATAGTTTCGGCGAAACTGGCTTTGAGTTCAATGCTCCGCCGGCTGTTGAATGTCTTCGGTCCGAGCAGTTAATTGGTTTCGCCGAAACCATCCTTCTCTTGGCATCACTTGATTTGAACTGCTGGTTTCGCCGAATATGGAGGCCTGGTTTCGCCGAAACTGTAAGTGTGAATGGCAGATTTTCGGTTTGACTTGATTGGCTCCTTGGATCGATTCCAGTTTGATTCCTCGAGGTTCCAATGCCTTAGACACGTCCATGGCTACTTTATTTGACGGCAAAAACCTGTGTTAACATGAAAACACTAGAAAACCATCAAATAGACCCGAAACGGGCCAAGGTAACACAAATGGCACGAGATAGGGCAATCGATTGAATATTCGTTATTCTACCCTAAAAACAATGTCTTAAGCAAAGAAATGTCGCTTAAATGAGGCTGATAATCACGTCAAATCGAGTGTCATCAAATACCCCACACTTAAGCTTTTGCTTGTCCTCAAGCAAACTGAATAGAAACGCTCATGTTCATAAATGATAAGGTCGATTAAATTGGAGCTCAATCAAGCACAATGAATTATTAGACAGATCGATCCTAGAACAAGAAACCTAACATGCATACTGATCAGCCAAACTACCTGGTCTCACTAATAAACTGCACACGACAAGTAATTAGCAATCAATCATGCACGAATTTGACCTGACCGACCAGACTTCTCACACATGATATATTTAGTACAATGGGGACTCTCACTCTCTGTGTTTAAGGACGTGTTTCTGCTCTCGATCGTTTTCTGTTACCGAATTCTGTCATAGGTTTGCATTTCGACCACATCTCCACCACTGTGACAACACGAGTATCTAGTCAAGAAGGACTTCCCTGCTAGGACCGTAATGAAATCTACACTACTCGGGTTTGTAATGAGATGGATGATGGGAATGAATGATGATGGCTTGGTGCGGTGTAGCTTTCGACTAACTTCCCTCGAATCTAATCTATGGCTTCCTATCGTCTAACCAAACACGGGTAGAATAATGAACGCTCGTCCTATGATACCCTCAAGCAACCTAGCACTTATTCTTTTTCTTTACACGATTTTTTTCTTTTCTTTTCAACTTTTCTTTTGACTTCGTTCTTCCATTTGTAAGGAGAAGAACGTTTTACTGAACTACACTTTGAACTTTTTCTTATTTTTCTGATTTTTCTGCTTCTCTCTTTCTTTTCTGAAGCTTGATTCTTTTCTTACTTTACTTTTACTTTTTCTTTTGTGCCGCTTTTTCTTTTAGTTGCTAGAGGGGTTTACACGTCTGGACATATTAGCTAAGACCACCTGTCTAATGGCTATAGGCAGGTTACCACAAACCGACTTCCGGTAGGTCAATCTAGAACTACAACCACAGGGGATCAACGGGGAATGAAAGAAATGGGAAATGGCTGTAATGTATTATCGAACCGAAAGAACAGGCCAAGCTCAAGGGTCTAAACCTAGTGGATTTTATCATTTGGTAGGCTATCTGGCTTAGTAGCTGAATCTAGGTGCCCCTATCCTTCTAGAACTCGTGTCATCGTGTGGTCTCGAGTAGGTCTCATGCAAATTCTAACTCATTCAAGTAAACAGAAAACCACTCAGAAAGAATTTAAATTGCAAGTTACGTGCAATGGATCAAAAGCTCACAGTTGGTTTGCTAGTCGGATTCGGTCATTTTCATGCAATCAAGGCTACAAACTACAAGTGTGATTTTAAAAATTATGTTCTGACTAGGCAATTTAGCATCAAAGCATACAAGTTGGTTCTCAAGTTCTAGGTTAAGCAGTCTAAGCATCATTATGAAGGTTTGAACAACAACTTAACATCAAAAATCAAGAACTGAGCCATTCTAATGCTAGAGAGACTGGAATGGAATCACGAGGCACACAAAACACAATCAAGGGCAATCAAGTTCATGCAAGGTTCTCTAGCATCCTACCCCACACTTAAATCGGACTGTGTCCTCACATGACTAATTCTAGAGTTCAGAGTGGAATGGAAGAACCTGGAAGAGGACGGTCGAGTTCAGAGGGGAAGCACGGATCCTCGGAGCGGAGGGAAGTGTAACAGAACCTGAAGCAAAGGAAATCTCCCAACTGCCTATAAAAAAAAACAAATGAAACATAAAAAGGAAACCGGACAAGTGTCCCGGATCCACACAGAAAAAAGTTGGATAGAAATCCGAAAAGAATAAATAAAAAGAAGACACCAGAAAAGGAATACAACCCGATCACTGCTGGTCCGGTGAACCGGGAGGTGAAAAGTTGAGAAATTCGTCGAGCTGGCGTTGCCACGCCATCTGTGCCTCATATCGCCGGTCGGCTCGGCGCATATGTTGCTGCATAATAGTCCATCACGCCTCTTGAGCGGCGTTGTCGGTGATGCGCCACTCCTGCAGTCGCTCGTATAACTCTCCCATATCCGCGGGGTGATGTCGCGGCTGGTGAGTATGCGCCGGAAATGGATCTGGAATGCGCGGCGGCGACTGGTGGATGTACCCTGCCTGATGGTGTGGCAAGGGTATATAATCTTGAAACTCAGGCGGCGGCTGCGGCTGCGGCTGCTGCTCCTCAGCATCATCTTCGTCCTCCGACTCGACCGCAGGTTGGAGTGGAGGATCTGCTGCTACATGGGGACTGAGGTCGAGTTCTAAGTCGTACTCGACCGCCAAGTCTCCTCCAACGGTCATAATTGGGTGTCGTGGAATGTTAGGGCCATATTCATGGCTGATGCCGAAGGAGAGGATGAGCTGACCTATGAAGTTGCCTCCCAAGAGTTTGCGTGGTAGCTTCCTCCTCTTAGTCCGCTGGCTGAAGATGTGAGCTAGCACCCAGCCAGGGTGGAGAGGGTAGCTCTCTCGGATGGCTCGGTGAAGCATGAGCTCCCCCTTAAGGATATGGTGGCGATCCTTGTCTCTGACATATAAAAGTGACCTCCGCCAAACCATATGAATAAACTTATAGAGCGGGTGAGAGAGAGACTTAACTGAGTTGCTCTTCCCGAGGTGATCGCCAGGCACGCCTGTCATGTGGCTCCAGAGGGCGTGCAACTCCTCGTCGTCATCATCATCGCCCCAGTCGAGGTGGTGATCGTGATAGTGCTCGTAGGGGATGCCCAGATGAGCGGCAAACTCATCGTAGGTGAGCTGTCTGTACACCCCACCAAGAAAGAAGGTGATCACCTTCTGGCCCCGTCTCCTCTTATGCTCGTCCAAGTCAAATGTCGCCCAGAACTCCTGGAGAGCAATGTCTGGGAACTCGGCGGCTATGGTGGTCAGCTCTAGGAGACCGGCCCGTGCTAGGGCGTCATGCACGTTCCGGTAGGAATCCTCGTCATGCTCCTAGAGTGACTCCATGGATAAAGGACGCACGTCAGCTCCACGGATGTGCTCAATCTTCTGGAAGCTCTCAAAGTAGAAGTCCGGTAGACGGGCGATGGTGGGATGGTATCCAGCATGGCGAGGGAGTGCAGGTGGAGGACCCAGAATGGCGAGTGTGACGGGAGCGGCAGCTCCTGAGCTCGAGGCGCCATCGAGTCGCGCCTTAGTCCTGCGCTCAAAGGTGTTCCTAAACCAGAATGAAACCAAATTAGTCGACCAAAACCTTACCCCACACTTAGTAGAAAAACTCAATTTCACAAAGAAACGAGGGAAACTAAGTGGGGTAAGGAAAGCGGAGTAACCGGTAATCATGGACAGTAAAATACATACTTCGGAACAGCCAGAATCGGATAATTACAATCAGAGTTCAAAAAGTCAAACCAACATTTCTCACAAAAGTCAACATAACAAGAATTAATCGTATGCATAGCAACACATGACCAACTGATATGGAGATTAAGCACGGAACTCCCTAAGCATCCTAGAACTGTTCTATAAGTTCAGTCAATCCTAGTTCACACGAAACAGTCGGCACGCAAAACGAGGCAAACCGAAAAGTCAACCGAAAGTCAACCCCGATGAAATTCAGCAATCGATATGTCAAAAGATTCGTATTGAAAAGTTATACAACTTACCTTGAAGTCATGATTGCTAAAAATGAACGAGGTGAGAGGAATCGGTGAAAAACTTGAAAACTTGGGTTTCGGAGAACTGGAGCTGCAAAGCTCCGATTCGAACGTTCTAGGGCTTGTTGGGATCGGAATGAGGAGGGGAGAGGTGCGGCGGCGGTCGGCGGCGGCGGCGGGTGAAATGGCGGCGACGGTGAGTTTTGAAAGTGAGGCGTTTCGAAAGGAGAGGGGGGTTTCGGGTAGGTTGTGCGAAAATGGGATAAAGAAGAGAGAGGTCCGGATTTTAAAGGGAATAATTAAGTGATTTTGCAAATCAATTTCGGCGAAACTAGGGGGTGGTTTCGCCGAAAATGGAAGCTCGGTTTCGCCAAAAATTTTAGTTGAAATGGTTTCGCCGAAAACAGAAATTTTTCGAACTGAAAATGAGGAACAGGAGAAACAGGTTCGAAGTTTGAAAATCGGTTTCACCGAAAACAAGGGTGGTTTCGCCGAAAATTTTGAACTGTTCGGGTTTAAAATATTTTCGCAAATCGGCTAACTTCAAAAATCACAGTTAAATCCAGAAAAATCGGAACGACCTCAATCAACTTGCAACTGACTCTATGACACGCAGACTCTACACGAAAAATAATAAATCAAACAAACTGACACTTTTGGCTCTCCCGAACCGACTCTAAAATACCAAGGTTGAAACAAAACAAAACTGACTCCAGCCGTGGGTTGCCTCCCACGAAGCGCTCTTTTATTAACGTCCTTGAGCTGGACGATACCTGGATGGTATTAGGAGACATCCCAACTTAGATTCTCCTTCACGCTCGCGTCTGAGTTCATGAAGTACAGCTTCGGGACTTCTCCGGTAAGCGTGAATCTCTTCCCGTTTGCATGTAGTAGTTTGGTACGTCCGTCGGGAAGATGATCAACGAACTTGAATTGTCCGAACAGCTCTCTAGAGAGGTCATCCTTCTTTAGTGTGACGATGGAAGGAATGAGGACTGTCGGTTTCTCTTTTTCTTTAATCTTCGGCTTGGTATCACCAGGATCGGTGATCGTTAGTACTTCCTTAGGAGATGCTTTCGGCTTCTCCCTCCATACTTGTCCCGGCGCCGGTTTCTCGGAACGAATTGGTGGTGCAGCTGGCTCGGTGGAAGACGGTGGAGCTTTTGGTCTCCAGACCATTTGGGTCATCGTCTTCTTGTTCTTTCCTCGAGGTCTGCTTGGTGGTTTAGAAGAGGCTTGCAGTTCCTTCTTCTTCTTCTTAAGCGGCTTCTGAACCGAAATTTCTGATTTTTTCGTAGTGACCTATTTAATACCTGTAGCAACAACTGATCTAGAGACACTGGAAGAAGCATTAGTAACGGAGTTGACCGGAGTCAACTCCACAGTTTCAACAGATAAGCAGTGAGATTCTTCATTCCTAGAGTCATATTTCATGCCATCTTTAAGACGGAACGTTTTCGTTTCTTTACCAACTCTTAAAGTCAAAGAACCATTAGGAACGTTAATATTCATTCCAGTAGTAGCCATGAAAGGTCGACCTATGAGAATAGTAGCGTCATCTGTACTAGTATCCATAATCACATAATCAGCTAAGAACGTGAACGGACCACATTTGGTGACAACGTCTTTAATCTCTCCCTTAGGGGTTTTAAGCGATCTATCAGCAAAGACGAGTTGCATACTGGGCGGTTCAAGTTCCCCTAGGTTTAACTTTTCATATAGACTCACAGGCATGACATTAACAGATGCTCCTAGATCAACTAAGCAACGTTCAATTTCAACATCATTGATGACCAAAGGCAAAGTAAAAGAACCAGGATCAGATAACTTAGCTGGATATGGAGAGACAGGTTTCTTAATACGAATGTCAGGGTATCCTTCCTTGTTCCCCTTCATGCCAGTCTCGATCCTTGCGTTTGGTAGCAGTGCTCTAGGAAAAGGAGGCTTCACGACGTATGGTGCAAGAGGAGGATCATCCTTAGGCGCTGGTTTCTGTTCCTCTTCTTCCGGAGTTTCAGCGATCCTGCGTAAAACAGAAAAAGCATCAGCAATTAAGTTCGGAAGTTTTCGAGCAGTTACCATTTTAGCCTGTTCTTTTCTCGGGTTTGGCTCTGTCTGGCTTGGAAGCTGGCCAAGTGGTCGACCAGATGCTAGCATGCTCGAGATGTTGTTCACGACTTGCTCAATCCGTTGTCCAAATGCTATTTGTTCTTGATTGAGAAAGGCTTGAGCCTTGAACTGACTGTCATGATCATCGAGTCTGGTGATGATCAGGTCGAACTTCCTGTCTACCTCGTTATCCCTTGTGTTCCCCGATGTAGATCCCTGAGGTTGTCTAGACTGACAGTAGTCGGGGTAGCCCTGTTGACTGTTGGTGAAGCCCTCAGAAATGAAGTTCACCTCTTCTACCGAGCAAGCATTGATTTTCTTCAATCGCTCCTGGACTTCTGCTTCAATAAGCTCTTCTATTCTCCAATGTCTCTTAGCTCCTCCGGTCTCCTTGAGCCTTGGGATGTTGTTCCTATAAGCAGTGGTTCTGGAAGAAGGGGAGTATTCCTCTATGAATCCTTGAGCGAGATCCTCCCAGTTGGTGTAGAGACCGGGTGGCCTGCTAATGAACCATCTCTTTGCGGCGCCTCGGAGTGAGAACGGGAAGGCTCGAAAGCAGAAGGTATCCACTCTGAGGCCCCCACTCTTAAAGGTTTCGCAAAAAGAAAGGAAATCCACCAAGTGTGTGCGTGCATTATCATGAGGATTTCCTTCAAACTGTAGACCCCTCGAGATCATTTCCGAGTAGGCGGTCTTGATCTCATAGGCAGGATCGTCTTCATTGCGCGGCACAAAGATGGGAGACCGAACACTAGCAGCCATCGTGGTAGGGAAAGGTGGAGCGGAAGTGATTTACTTCTGAATTTTCTTATCCTGCAAAAGACAAAAATAAACACAACCGGTGTAGAATCAAAGTGGGTGGAAAGATGAAAGATGGAAAGTAGAAGAATAAATTGCCAGTTCTTCTTCAACAATCAAAAGAAGTCCCCGGCAACGGCGCCAATTTGGTGGTACCTCCGGTCGTTGTTATGCGGACGATTCAGCCAAATAAAAACTGCTAATGCTAAGAAAAAGCGTATAGCAGATCGTATTCCACGGGCCTTCGAATGATTGGCTACTTCAGAACTAACAAATTATTCAAAGAAAAACACTTAGTGCGTGGTGTGAGTTCCACGACTTCTACTTCTAAGAAATGCAGAAAAATTAAAAAGATTAAACTAAAACAGATTGAGAATTAGGGTTTGGAAACAAGAATGGCAGACGAACTTAGACTTTGAATCCCCCTTCGTTCCCCAGAGCATTGGCAATCAACAGATCAGCGGATTTCGATTCTTATTCAATCAATTACTAAGACACCACCATAACTCCTTACCCTTAGGTTTAAGACCGGCGAACGTTCGCTCTATCCGTTCTAACTACCAAGATTAACTAGCTGCTCGGGTACGGTCGCCTCTCGCAATGACTTAATTAATTGGTGTAATTACTAGTGATTAATGAGTTACTCTTGCAGTGAATTAACCCTAACCGGTTCCTACGAAAGGCACACTCCAATTATAAGGTTAATTGTTTAATTCGATGTTCTAAAGTAAGGCGAGCGTTCGCTTCTATCCTTAGCTTAACAAGAATCTAATCTAGGTGATCAATCCAGACAAGAAACATGCACAATGAAGAACGAATCAAACATGAAAAAGAACTGATTGAATTTCGAATCTAATCACCGCCGATCCGTGACCGCTTTAAAGCCCTGGGTCACTTAGGGTTCATCTAGTCTAAGCTCTAAGGGGTTTAACTACTCATGATCATTACAAAAGACACAAAGACAAAGAAAGAGTTCATCATTCAGAGGAAGAACAGAAAAGAATCTGAAAAACCTAATTCAGACGACTCTGACAGACTCCAATCTTTGGTAAGTTGCACTCCTAGCTCCGGTTCTCCGAGGTGGAAGGGATGGCGTCACGATCTCTATCCGGCTCTTCGAACTCCAACTCCTCGCTCCAAAACTTCAGAGAATTCTGATCTCGAAAAGTTGTATTATGATTATTTATGAAATCTCCCTCCCTTGGGCCGCCAGATTAAGTATAAATACTTAACCCTAGTTGGGCCGGGTTGAGCTGATGGTTTCGTCGAAACCATAGGGATAGTTTCGGTGAAACTGGCTTTGAGTTCAATGCTCCGCCGGCTGTTCAATGTCTTCGGTCCGAGCAGTTGATTGGTTTCGCCGAAAGCCATCCTTCTCTTGGCATCAGTTGATTTGAACTGCTAGTTTCGCCGAATATGGAGGCCTGGTTTCGCCGAAACTGTAAGTGTGAATGGCAGATTTTCGGTTTGACTTGATTGGCTCCTTGGATCGATTCCAGTTTGATTCCTCGAGGTTCCAATGCCTTAGACACGTCCATGGCTACTTTATTTGACGGCAAAAACCTGTGCTAACATGAAAACACTAGAAAACCATCAAATAGACCCGAAACGGGCCAAGGTAACACAAATGGCACGAGATAGGGCAATCGATTGAATATTCGTTATTCTACCCTAAAAACAATGTCTTAAGCAAAGAAATGTCGCTTAAATGAGGCTGATAATCACGTCAAATCGAGTGTCATCACCGGTCGACAAAGCCGATGCTAGAACTGGTGACGTTAACTTATAGCGTCGGTTCATGATCGACCGACACTAAGACACTGACCGACCGATGCTAAAGTCATTGAAAATCACAAAATAAAGCAGCTGCAACCGATTTGGCGACCTCCGCCACCGTCCTTGTTCTTCCTATCTTCTTTCTTCTTCCTCTTCCTTATTCTTCTTCGTCCTTCTTTCTTCTCTTCTTCTTCTTTCTTTGTTCTTGTTCTTCTTATCTTTCTTCTTCTTCCTTTGATCTTCTTTCTTCTTCCTCTTCCCTTGTTCTCCCTTTTTCTCTCTTTCTCCACCGTCACCACCGCCATCAGTTCGCCCACCGCCGCAAGATCGCCTTCCATTTTCGACTTCTTCGACGGCCACAGATCCGGATCATTGGGTAGATCCGGTTTAGATGAGAAAAAAGAAAGGAAGATTGTTGGGTTTTTGTTTCATGGAAAAGAGAAAGGAAGATGATGAAGTTGAGAGAAAAAAAGAAAGAAAAGAGGGGGCTCCGTAGTGTATGGGAGAGTTAGGGTTTCAGCTTATTAACTATTTATATGGTGGCATCATTAGGGTTAGAGTTAGCGTCGGTCGACCAAACGACCGACGCTAAAACACGAGTCACTGTTTAGCGTTGGTCGTCTGGTCGATCGACGCTAATCACTTTCGCTTCAACCGACGCCAAAATGCTTTTTTTAGTGTATTGATCTCCAGTCCCAACTGGGTGGATCAATTGGCGCACTGGATAGGGGTGCTAAACGTCTCACTGTTCACAAGATAGCAACATGCAAACCCTAGAAAAAATAAGAAAACGAGAGTATCGCTGGAGATATGGCCACCCCAGGCAAACAAATCATACCAGCAAGAGTTCCACAAGACCCCAAATTACAAAAAACAGTAGAGGGAGGAGAATACAGTCACCACGATAATGTCACGCTGGCCACCCAAACGCGGACGGTGGACGCCCTAACCTACCCCCATTGAGTCAAGGGCACACAACCCTCCAGCTCAACACCGCCTGCCTCATCGGCAGAATTAGCAGGGCAAGTGGCAGAACTACAATAGAAAAATGTCAAAATGGCGGCAATGATGAGGCTGCTAGTCGCACAAACAGCGACGGGTGGATCCAGAGATCCACAAGAGTTGGACTAGCTCCTGATATGACGAACTCTAACGAAATGTTCATATTGTTCCTGCCACACCACCAGTCCGACCAGTGGCGGAGCAAGCACGCAAGTAGACCCTGAGCTCGATACATAAAATTTAATGGGCAAAAAAAAATGTACGAAAAATACACATATTTTAGCTATTTGGGTCTAGGGGACCCTGGGCCCAGGCCTAGGGTGGCCTCCCCCTAGCTCCGCCACTGAGTCCGACCCGAGACAGCTGGACATGCGACAACCATTGGACAAATCCCTACTCAGCGTCCCTCCACACTAAGGTTTCGTTCCACCGGCCATCAAACGTACGATGGAACCAAAAATCCAGACCAGCATCTGCTAACCTTCACCATAGCCATGCAGATGTTCAATGGCCCGGATGCCACATACTGTCAAACCTTTCTGGGAACGTTGACAAGGGTCGCCCTAACATGGTATGGTGGCCTAGCCGAAGGAATCATTAAGATTTGGGAAGACTTCAGCCAAATTTTCCTACATAAGTTCAGCAATTCGAAGGAAGCAAGGCGGAAAATGACAACTTGTTGAGGGCTCAAGCAGACTCGCAACGAAACTCTCCGACAGTATTACGACAAGTGAGCAAAGGCGGTGACGACGATTCCCCATCTAGCATTGGACATCGCCCTCCATCACATCATATGACCACCACCCTCCGCACCGAGTTGGTCAAGGCGTTGATGCTAAAAAAAATAGAACACACACCGAGTTGGAAACTTGCATCCTCTAGAGTGTTGAGGTTGAAAAAAATATAATCATGATACATGGCAGTTTTGGACACGCCCCAAAACATGGAAAGGAGAGCAAATATCACAACAGAAGGGATAAACGCCCAGATGATAGACGAGAACCGCCCTCATAGTGATAAGCGATAGGAAGAAAAGTACACCCGCTCTCCAAATCACGACGTCGACTCATGTATGTTCTGCAAGAGAAGTAGGGCGGTCTCCGATGGCCCGCCCCTCTTCCAAAGGCGACGATAAAAAGGGTAACCCCAGTGAGTTTTGTGAAATTCACAACCAGAGGGGGCATGACACCGATGGCTACTAGGAGCTCTGGAACGAGATTGAGAGAGCACTAAAGAATGGGGAGCTCCAGGAGTATAGAAGGTCGGTCTGTTGGGGATTTGAGGTGTGAATGAAGGAATGAGCTAAGGGGTATTTAATACCACATAGCTAATTGATGGGAAAGTGGTGCTTTGATTTCTTGTTTTACAGTTTATGGTTTCAATACGGTCTCCCTCCAAGAAAGGGAGCATCTTCGATCGAATCAGCAACAATAAGGAGGAGGAAGCTGAAGAAGACAAGGAAGCAAAGAAGGAAGACAAAAAGGTTAGGTACAAAAGAACCTGCAGCATGATCTTGGGGGGCGAGGATGACGCCCCAGAAACAAGAAAGTAGTGAGTGAATGTTCTCTGGTTAACTAAGCGGAAAGCTATCCGCCCATCGCCCCTTCACCACGAAGAACTAGAAGGGGTGGAACCCAAGTACTCAGACCATGGTAATCCAAGTAATCATAGAGGATACCATTGTGGAAAGGGTGCTGATAGACGAGGGTAGCTCGGGGGATATCCTTTCAGCTGATGTCTTCAGCAGGATGGGTCTGGATCCAGCGAGGCTAAAGGCGTCTAAAATTGTGCTCACGAGTTTCACCGAGAACGACGTGCCTAATCTAGGAGTGGTCAAACTCCCAATCACTATGGGAGACGAGAAACTTCAAGAGACCAAGTACATCAAGTTCTATGTCACTAAAAGGGACAATAAATGTAATATTTTAATATTATTTTCTCCCAAACAGTAGATCTCTTATCTTCTTTTTTTTTGTAGGAAGGCGGGTGTTGAGCACCCTTAATCAATTATCAGAATAGTTCTGGGAAAACAAGTCCCTACATGGTCGTGCCAAATGGCTCTATCAACCTCATGAGGGTGAGAACAATCAACATGAAACCCGAACTCAAGGGTGTGCCCGTGATGGGCAAGAAGATCGGCAACTCTGTTGCCTTCACGAAGAGTGTGGGAAATGATAACTTCCCAGTTTCTGCATTGAAGCTCGTTAATGGAAGCGAGCGTACGACCATGTCTGGAGTCCTCCTCCTGGTCACCAAGGATGGCTGTGACCGCTGCAAGGGAATCCATTTGGAGGTGGACTTTCTTGCAGCCCCTATCCCAAGCAATCTTCAGCCCGATCTCAGCTGCACGGAGCTCAGCTCTCATAATGGAGCAACGACCAAAGTTAGCTGCAAAAGAACAAACCGGGTGACTAATGTGACTATATTTCGTGTGTTTTAAGCCCTCGGTTAGCCTAAGGATCTCGCATGTTTGATCTCATTTTGCCATGATTTATATGTTTATTTGGTTATTGTGTGCAAAGTGCTCTTTTGTTGTCCAAGTGCCACTTTGAGGGCAAATTCAGTGTCTATTGGAGTTTTATCTGTGCATTTTCAGGCCTTGGCATCGTAGTACTGGTGACAAGGAGCACAAAGGATCAAACGGAAGGTCAATCGGAGCTAGGACGGAGGAGATATGGCCGTTGCAAAATCGAAAAAAAAATGCAGCTTTTCTGAAGAAGTTTTCGGTGAGAACTCTATGTTCTCGCCGAGAACTCTCGGCCATTTGCAAACAGGAGGCTGACGCTGGTTTTTTGAAGAAGTTCATGTGAAGGAACTTGAAGATGGCTCAGTAGTTTTCAAAGAAGTTTTCGGCGAAAACTTATGAAGTTTTCGCCGAAAACTCTGGGTGTTTCCAGCAGCGTATTTAAAGAGGAGGCGGTGAAAATTTAAAGGGGATGATGATACATTACACACACTCGACACTTCTCTCTCAATTCCCAATTGCCATTTTCTCCTCTCCTATCATCAATCATCATCCTTCTCCATCTCAACCTAAGAGCTAAGTGAAGATCATCTAGAAAGAAGGAGCCATACCTTGGATTGAAGCTTGAAGAGCGAAGTTGCAAGATCCTCCATGGAAACAAGGATGATCTCCTCTTCTCAATTTCAGGTTTCTTCCATGGTTATGCTAGGCTAAACCTAGGGTTTAGTTTAGTGGGGGATGGATCTGATAAGCATCACAATATTTACTAGGATTTATCTAGATTATCCCCTTTTGTAATTATCTTCTATAAACTCTTGTATCTATTTTATACCTATAAATATAATCACATATGCACACGGTTGGGTGTGGGTAAACATTCCAACCAATTCTACATGGTAATCAGAGCCTCAAAATAATTCTTTTTTTCCTCTCTTTCTTTTTTCTCGACCGACTTCCCAAAACCCTAGCCGCCGACGCCACTTTGCCTCGGCTCTCTCCTCCCTGTCCCTCCAATGGCCGCCTCCTCTCAACAGCTTCCTGCCCCACCGACACAACTATCGGTCAAGCTCGACGTTAATAATTACGTGCTATGGAAGCTCCAGATCGAGCCCTTCCTAGCCGTCTATGATCTTATTGGGCACGTTGATGGATCATCCGTAGCCCCTGCCCGCAACCAAGCTGATGGTGCGGTCTCTCCTCAATACACAAAATGGTACTGCCAGGATCAGCTCGTCCTCGGCTGGTTAATTAACTCGCTGTCTCTGGCGGTTATTCATACACTCGTCGGCGTCTCCACGGCTCGGGAGGCGTGGGTTTCTTTGGCGACAGATTTCGGATCCGGAAGCCCAACTCAAATCAGGTCATTACGTACTCAGCTCCGTGAAATTAAATTAGCTAATGATTCTATGAGTTATTATCTCAGAAAGCAAAGAACATGGCGGATCGGCTACAGGGACTTGGCAAGCCAATCACCGACGAGGAGCTGGTCGAGAATATAACTCGCGGTCTCCCTGCTCAATACCGCCCACTCGTTCGGTCACTCCATAACCGAGCTGTACCAGCTACCTAGAGCTCCACGGCCTGCTCATCTCGGAGGAGTTAGAGCTGTCTATGGAGGATGCTGCCACTGCATCTCACCACAAGTGCACAACACGGCGCCAACTGGAAACCCACGAAACCGAGGCCGCCAACCACGTGAACGTGGTCCTTACCCTAATTAGAATAGGGCAGGTTACGGCTATAGCAATAATGGCGTACAACCGGTAGGTTATAGTTACAACCATCAAGGCTACCAGCCGCGTCCCGTGTATCGCGGCCCACCAGCTCCGCAAGGTTCCAGCTCAAGACCCTTAATCTGCTTCAACTGTAATGGAAATGGCCACCATTACAAGATGTGCCCGTCTCCCCGCTCCAATCAACCGCCTCCACAAGCTCATTACTTAGTTTCCCCGTCCCATCAGCACCCGACCTGGACTCTAGATTCTGGCGCCACACATCACCTAACCAACGACCTAGCCAATCTAGCCCTCCATTCTGAGTACCGCAGCACCGAGAAAGTTCAGCTGAGCGATGGTAATCTCGTTCTTATAACTCACTCTGGTTCTGCTTCTTCTACTGTTGCTGGGTTATCATTGACTTTGGATAATATGTTTGTTGTTCCTACCGCGTGTCAGAATTTATTGTCAATTAGTTCGCTCACACGTGATAACAATTTGGCAATTTTGTTCTTTCATAAATGGGTGTTCATTCAGGACTTAGCGAGCAGACGGATTCTCTACCAAGGCCAGAGTAAGGATGGACTATACTCCATCCCACTGTCACTACTTCACCGAGGACAGCCGCGCGCCAACTCTGTTTCCTTGTCCACATGGCATAGAAGGATGGGGCACGCTAACATGGAGAACGTGAAGCGAGTGTTACGGACTTATGATATTCCTTTTTCAAATAAGCATATATTGCATATATGCGAAGATTGTTGTGTAGGAAAGATGCACAAACAGTCTTTCTCTTTATCTAATTTTTGAGCCAGTGGTCCATTAGACTTGATCTGCAGTGATGTTTGGGGTCCTTGTCCGGTTGAGTCAGTTGATAAGCAACGATATTACATTGTCTTTTATGATCATTTCAGCAAATACAGTTGGATTTATTTTGTCCGTTACAGATCTGACCTTCTAGCTTCCGAGCAATGGTGGAGAAATATTTCGCCCGGCCGATTCAGTCCTTTCGTTCAGACTGGGGAGGAGAATATCAGAAACTATCCAAGTACTTAACGGAGGAAGGAATAATCTTTCAAAGCTCGTGTCCTCACACCCCGGAGCAAAATGGGTGTGCGGAACGTAAACATCGCCACATCACCGAAATTGGGAGAACTCTCATATATCAAGCGAAGCTGCCTCACGAGTATTGGTCATATGCCTTCCGAGCGGCGGTGTACCTGATTAACAGGCTTCCTTCGTCGGTGATCGGCTATGAAAGCCCGTATAAATGTCTCTTCGGCACGGCACCCGATTACTCTCTACTACGAGTTTTTGGGTGTCTATGTTTCACGTGGTTAAAACCATACGTGGCTAACAAATTAGAGCCAAAGTCGGCTCCTAGTGTTTTTTTGGGATATAGTACACAGCATAAAGGATATTATTGCCTAAGTCTGACGAGCTTTAAGATTCATGTATCTCGCCATGTTGTGTTTGATGAAGATATTTTCCCGTTTCAGGTGCCGGCGGTACTCAACTCCTCCCCATCACAAACAACGACACCTACCATGCACTCCTTCCTTCCAACACCTCTCCTTCTACCCAACACTTCCACACCGCCCCCAGTCGAGCAACATCAACCTCCACAGCCTACCCAACCACCGATCCAACCACAAGTTCGAACCGAGCCTCCACACTCAGCAGCTACTTCCCAACACCAGATGGTTACGAGATCAAGAACGGGCAGCTTAAAGCCTCGGATCTTCGGAGCTGATGTGGAAAATTTGGAGACGGAACCTACGTGCTTTACACAGGCGGTTCGAAGCAAGGAATGGAGAGACGCCATGACGGACGAGTTCAATGCACTATTACGAAACGATACATGGGTGCTGGAGCCGCCACCTAATGGAATCAAACCCATTGGCAATAAATGGGTGTTCAAAGTGAAGAGAAACCCGGACGGAAGCATTGACACAAAGCCCGGTTAGTGGCGAAGGGCTATCATCAACAAGAAGGGATAGACTACTCGGAGACGTTCAGCCCGGTAATTAAACCTGCGACTATCCAACTTATTTTATCCATAGCTGTTTCAAAAAATTGGGTTGTTAATCAGCTTGACGTGTCTAACGTTTTCTTGCATGGAAATCTCGAGGAGTTGGTGTACATGCTGCAACCGCCAGGGTTCATTGATCCGTCCCGACCGAATCATGTGTGCCGTCTGAAGAAATCCCTATACGGCCTCAAGCAGGCCCCCCGAGCTTGGTTCTCATGCTTACGAGATGCGCTACTTCAGATTGGATTCGTCGGCTAAAAAATGGATACATCTCTCTTCTACATGTCGACACCTACACCTATTTTTCTACTTATATACGTTGATGATATAATTGTCACAGGAGCTTCCTCAACCAAAGTACATGAGGTCATTGGGCAGCTAAAAGAACGATTCATGGTGGAGGACTTGGGGCGGCTAAGCTATTTCCTAGGTATCCAGGTGCAGCGGACATCAAGTGGAATGCATCTATGTCAGGAAAAGTATATAAAAAGAGTTGCTTAAACGGGCAGGGCTGCAAGACTTGAACCCGGTAGCAACACCGTATTATCGGCCGAAGACCGAAGAGACAACGCCATTTGATCGACCGAGTGACTTCCGACAACTACTAGGGGGCCTCCAATATTTGCAAATGACGAGACCGGGCATTGCGTACGCCACAAACAAGCTGTCCCATACGATGCACTCGCCGTCGGTGACGGATTTGACTCATCTTAAACAAGTCCTCCGCTACTTGAAGGGAAGCTTAACACATGGTATCACTCTACACCGCCATCCTTCACATTCATTAACTGTGTACACTGATGCAGATTGGGCGGACGATTCAATAGATCGACGATCGACAAGTGTTTATGTAACTTATCTTGGACCCAATATCATATCGTGGTCGAGCCGCAAGCAACACACGGTTTCCCAATCTTCCACGGAGGCTGAGTATCGGGCTCTAGCGACGGCGACATCTGAAATCTTGTGGTTAAGTTCATTACTACGGGAGATTGGTTACCCTTCGACAGCAGCCCCGACCGTTTGGTGTGATAATGTTGGTGCGGCGTACCTCACACGAAATCCGGTTTTCCATGCTCACTCGAAGCATTTGGAAATCGATTTTCACTTTGTCCGAGAACGGGTGGCAAGCAAAGACCTTCATGTTGCATACATATCAACAAAGGATCAAATAGCCGACGCCTTGACCAAACTGCTTCCAGCACCACGATTCACGAGTTTGCACCTCAAGCTCACTGTCTGCCCCGCCATTGGCTTGCGGGAGGGTGATAAGCATCACAATATTTGCTAGGATTTATCTAGATTATTTCCCCTTTTGTAATTATCTTCTATAAACTCTTGTATCTATTTTATACCTATAAATATAATCACATATGCACACGGTTGGGTGTGGGTAAACATTCCAACCAATTCTACAGGATCAAGCTAGGATAGGTGATTGATTGTATGGATTGAGTTTCTCATAGCCATTTGTGTAAGATGATGATCCTAGACCTTGTGCTTGTTGTTCATGAGAGCTTGACTTGTTCTTTTGGTACATTGTGAATGTCTTTCAATACATGAGAATGATTGATTGATGTTGATCTAAGGTGTTTGGATTGTAATTGAATGATTTGAGAGATTGGATTATGCAATTGCAACCATTTTGAGCTTGTTTTCCTTGGTGACATTTTGTCGAACACTTGGTGTGCATTTAGTTTTCAGTTATTTGAAGGTTGAAAGGCCCTTTGATTGCAAGACTAGTGTTCTATGATTGACATGAGAGTGTCTTGCATCATTTACCTTGTGTTAGATGAATGTTAGCATAGAGATCAAGTGTTGAGCATTTCATTGAGCTAGCTAAAGCACTCCATTCCCTTTGTTCACATAGCGAAAGCATGGTGCATTTGGTCTAGGAGTAGAGAGTCAATTGTGCGAGAGTTTGTTGATTCTACTTGAGTGAATTGCATGGTCATCCGTTTATACATCGTTGCTTGAGATTCAATCTAGCTTTCATGATCCTTGAGCTTGAAGAAACCCCTTGCTAAGCTAGCCTACTTCTCTCTTGTTTGCCCATCTTCTTACCTTGTTAGCTATTGCTTTACTTGCTTGTTTAGTTTTTAATTCTGAACCTTTGTCACCAAAACCAAATCTCAATTTAAATGTTTAGACCGTTCATGAACCGTGTGAGTATTAGTTTATGAGAGGACCTCGTGGAATACGACCTTGATTGCTGTAAGTTAAAATTCACACATCAGTGACCAAGGGGAGTGCAAAGAATGCCGCCTCCCGCCGCCTGAGAATGGGGTTGGAGAACAGAGCCGTCTGTATTGATCGTAATGCAGTCACTCGGCCCTGGCTTCCATCCGATGTGGGTGTCAATTCGCTTTGGGGCCCTCTTTGAGATCACTTGCGAGTCCGCTCTCATTGTCTCTCGAACCCCAGCGATCCAATGAAGGACTCGTAGGTGGAGCTGATCTCATGTCGCAAGAGTATTCTCAAAGATTGCCTCATTGCGAACCTTCCAAAGGATCCAGATGATGATACCGAAGGTTAGGGCAAAATCCCTATGTAAGAGGCCCTTTTGGAGCCAAACCTGAAGACTATCAGAAAAAAACTGTGAGGCGAGGTCAGGAGGTAAAAACGACAACCAAACCTCACGAGCCACCTTGTAATCTCGGACAACATGGAGCGCATCCTCAGTGCCCCCTCTACATCTCTGGCAACCATCTGTGTCCGTCAGGTGTCTTCTCCGGCGCTCCGCATTAGTCAAGATTCTTGTGAATATAGTAGAGATGAATAAGCAGAAAGTGTGCCACTGTAGTTAGTGTGGCGTATATTGATATATATATAGGGAAAATATACAATGTACAATTACATATAAGTACCTAAACTCTATACTATCTCACACCCCCCTCAAGCCGGACTATGAATGCTAAGAAGACCGAGCTCGGACACCAAATCCTTGAAGCTTGGAGCACCAAGTGGCTTTGTCAATATGTCAGCTAGCTGCTGTGCTGAAGGTACCTGCAAAAGGCGAATAAAACCCGACGCCACGGAATCTCGAATAACATGACAATCTATTTCTATATGCTTCGTACGTTCATGGGCGACGGGATTCTTAGCCATCTTTATTGCTGAAACACTATCAGAATATAGAGATATGGGCTGACAGATAACACACTGCAAATCAGATAACAAATAACTTAGCCATTTAAGCTCACAAGTAACCGAAGCTAAAGCACGATATTCTGCTTCTGCAGAAGAACGAGAAATTGTGGTTTGTTTCTTAGATTTCCAGGATATCAAAGAGTTGCCTAAAACACACACAAAAACCGGTGGTGGAACGACGTGAGTCGGGGCATCCAACCCAATCACTATCACTAAAGCCATGAAGCTTAAGTTCAGAATCAGCAGGAAAAAACAAACCTTTTCCAGGATCGTTTTTAACATATCGAACGACTTTGGAAGCAGCTTGTAAATGTAAATAAGTCGGTTGACTGACGAATTGACTAAGGTAGTTTACAACAAAGCTAATATCAGGACGCGTTGTACATAGATATACTAAACGTCCTATGAGACGCCTGTAAATCGAAGGGTCATCTAACAAATTTCCAGAATTTTTGGACAATCGACTAGAAGCATCAGTTGGGCAAGCTGAGGGTTTTCCACCAAGCAAACCAGAATCTTTTAGAATCTCAAGGGCATACTTACGTTGACATATATTGATGCCAGCAGCAGATCTCGCAACTTTGAGACCAAGGAAGTATTTAAGCATCCCTAAATCCTTGATAGTAAAAGTATTATGAAGCTGTGTTTTAAGGTCAAAAATACCAGATTCATCATTCCCTGTAATGATGATATCATCGACATACACTAACACAACTATAAAAGAGTTGGTGCTGGATTTTGTAAATAGCGAGTAATCACACTTTGATTGAACATATCCAGACTTGCTTGCTTTAAACCATACAAGGATTTATTGAGTTTGCAAACAAGATTGGGAGAAGCTAGTGATAAACCAGGAGGAGGGGTCATATAGACCTCCTCATATAAATCACCATGCAAAAATGCAGTGTTTACATCTAACTGAAACAGTTTCCAACCTTTAATAGCTGCTAGGGACAGAATAACATGAACTGTGGTCATTTTGGCCACAGGAGCGAAGGTCTCGACATAATCGATCCCAGCCGTTTGAGTGTACCCTTTTGCAACTAAACGAGTCTTGTAACGCTCAATGGAACCATCAGCCTTATACTTGAGATGAATAAGCAGGAAAGTGTGCCACTGTAGTGTGGCGTATATTGATATATATATAGGGAAAAGATACAATGTACAATTACATATAAGTACCTAAACTCTATACTATCTCACAATTCTGTCATAGGCGATCAGCCAGAGGAAATGTCTAACCGAATCTCTTATCTTCTAATCTAGTAGTTAAAATTCATTATTTCAAGGAGACATAAGGATCACTTATATCACTTTCATACTCCCAGTCATCACTATCAATGTAAATACTTAGTTCCTACAAAAACAGTATTAAATAACGTGACTGTAATACGTACCACAAATAAAGGTTTATTTCGTTACATAATGTATATCCTACAAAAATTAGTACTGAATTATTAGCTGAATAAATCACGTGACTGCAACAATTAGATACCACAAATTAAATAAAAGGTTTTTGTCTTTCCTTTAGATAATAAGTTAATGTCCAACTTGTTAGAGATTCTGTTTGTTTATTCTTTTTATGTATGTGGTGGGGAATAAGTTGTTCAGAAAATTCATAAAAAATTGTTGATAAAAGAAAAATTATATGGTGTATATGATACTATTTATTAGTAGTTTAATTTAGGAAAAATAGCACTTTGGTCCTCTTTACTTTGCCAACTTAACATATAGCTCCCTACACTATAAATTGTTGTTTTTATTCCCTCTTACTTCGACTACTTTGTTGTTTGGTCCTTCAGTTTTAACTTTTGTCTTCTTAACATTAAATCTTGACACATCCACACACTGACAAAGTCTGATATCAGAGGTAGGAGATGAAGAATTGTCTTGGAAGGTAAATTGGGGAGGTATCACGAAGAGTATGATGAAATATGAAGGGTTTAAAAACCACACATTTTATTTGTTGATTTCATCCTATCGAATTATATATATTTATATTCACAATTAAAAAGCGCTTAGTAAGCTAATACATGGCTTTTAAAGCTAATGTGGTATACCGACTGCGTATCAATTAACTTCACGAAGATAAAAGTTGGAACGAAAGGACCCAAACGACAAAGTGCTCAAAGTATAAGGAGTTAAAAAGAGCTATTTATAGTGTAGGGGCTATTGTTAAGTTGACAAAATAGAGGTGCGCAAAATACTATTTTTCCTTTAATTTAATACTAATAATTATGAAAAAAAGGCACATAGACGTGGACATGAGATAAGCTAGCAATGGCAGTGATAGGTTATTTGTAACCTTGTACCCCCTCGTATATATATATATATATAATATAAAGCCCATTTGCTTCAGATATTTTGTTGGCACCTTTTAACCTATTTTCTTTTCAATTAATTTCCTTTTTCATTTGTCCTTATTAGGCCATCAATTTTGGGTATTCTTAATGAGTGATTGTCAGCATTGTTGTGCACATTACGAAATCAATTATTTATATATAATTTATCAACTAGATTAGTCGCGGCTGTTGGCCGACTTCAACATAAGATAAATATTTAGAACATTAAATATTTAGTACGTCTGGACACAGCCCCTTCGAGTTGGCCACGGGGCTTCCTATCCTCTCCAAACTCAGTCGAGTGTCTTCGTACCTCCTAAATTTTAAATTCTTTACAAAGTGAACTCATTACTTTAATACGGGTTCGGAGCAGTCCTACTAACGTCAGCGGTGTATTTTTTTGGCAATTTTACCACGTCATTGTTGACATGTAATATAAAATATATTACGAAATCAATTATTTATATATAATTTATGAATGTTACGCAAGATAAGCTCACCAGTTTCGGCTCAAACTGATAGATTAGGGCAGATGAGAGAGAAAATGGAGTAGAGGGAGGAGAGAGAACATGAAAGAAAGAAACTGTCAACTGTTATGACACTAATATATCAGTGTTATGACATCGATATGTCACTGATTATGTTATAATAGTGTTATATCACACTGTTATATTGCTATTATATACATGTTATGCAACTGTTACAGAGTTTTGATACGTCATATGACCGACATAACACTTACGTAGAGGTTTGATTTTTACCTCAAAAAAATCAACAAAATGTATCAAAATTGATGGCATTAGACTCGAAAAAATATAATAAACAACTTTAATGAAGAACAATATAGTTTTAAACCTTTGTATAAAGAAGTATTAGCAAATAATCGAATTTAGGGGGGATAATTAAGAGAGAGAGAGTGTGTCAGAAAAAAAGGAATGTGACATTTCGGGCACCAGGGGGCAGCACTTAATGAAATTCAACTCTTTTTTTTTAAATGAGTTGGTGGTCCCCATAAGCCACTTGGCACCTTTTGATTGGTTGAAAAACATTCAGCTTGAGCTGAGAGAAAAAAGGACTCTGACCATTAGCGAAATTGCACCAGTTTATCTTATTATGGAGGTGAACAATTGGGATGACAATGTTTCAAGCAGCATGAACAGAGTGGGAGGTTTTCAAAGTTGAAAAGTTGTTAATTATCATGTTTGGAGGGAAAGATAGCGAAGAGATGTGCCAACCTTGCTATTATTATTATTTGAGAGTTGAAGTCCCTCAGTAGTTAGAGTTTGTTTTAGAGGTTGTTCTAGTTCCCCTTGATAAGATTATATTTTGATTATGTAAATAATTAATTTTATGTTTATTTCCTTTCTATCTTGTGGGGTAATTTTTAGAGTTATTTCCCTTGATATAGTTTCTTCATTATACTCAAATTTTGTACATATTTTTACTATAAATACATATTCACCAGGTCAAGGTGGATAGGTGAGACAATTTCCTATCTTTATGGTATCAGAGTTTCTTTTTCCCGGTCCAATTTGACCGAAATCCTAGCCTCTCTTCCCCTCTCTCTCTCTGCCGCCACTCACCCACCCTCCACGTCACTCTCTTTTCTCCACACAATGGCCGCCACCGACTCTTGCACCCCTACTAATACCAATAACCATGTCGCAATCCCATCCTTACCCGCCTCTCTCTCCATCAAACTCAATGTCGAACACTACTTAGTTTGAAGCTCCAATTCAAGTCTTTGCTTGCTAGCCATGATTTATATGGCCATATTGACGGCTCGTCCAGCCTCCTGATGCGCTGCTTCAGGATGGATCCGGAAATTCTTTATTCACCCAATGGCATCGCCGAGACAAGTTTGTTCTCAGATGGATCATTAGTGCGGTTTCGGAGACTTCCTTGCATACACTGGTTGAAGTCAGTACAACTCATGCCGCCTGGAAGGCCCTCGCTGCTGCCTATGGTGCGGGAAACCCCTCTCAGATTCGCTCGCTCAAGACGCAACTCTTTGATCTCTAACAAGGCTCGGAGTCGATGAGGGCATATCTCCAACGCGCTAAATCTATTTTTGATTGATTATTATCACTTGGTGCTAGTGTTGCAGAGCACGACTTTGTCAATCTACTTCTACGAGGGTTAAGCTCCTCATACAAACCGTTCACATGGAGCATCCGCAATCGAACGACGCCGACGTCATATCTTGAGCTTCACGGCCTGCTGTTGGTGGAAGAAACTGACTTGGTTGCAGACGACATCAGTGGGCAACCTCAGGCCCACTTTAGCCATAGGTGACAATCAACGCAACAGGCTCAGGCGCTTTTGTCACAACCGCCTTCCATCCTTCGGTCGTGGCTATAGTATAGGGCCATCCCCCCTATGCGCCTCCTGGGACACAAGCAGCTGCCGCCAATTTTGGGCTGCCTCAGTAGTGAGGCCATTTAACCATCCATCACAACAACAAATGGTCCTCCAGCTAATTTGTTACAACTGCCAAGGTACTGGCCACCACTTCCGCCACTGCCCATCGCCACGTCAGCCAAACTCTCTGCTGACAACTACACCACGTCACCACATCAGTCCTCCCAAGATTTATGCACGCTTTATTTGGGTGCTAACCATCACTTAACGAATGATTTGTGCAATCTCTCTCTCCACTCGGAATATCAAGGGACTAATCAGGTCCAACTCAGTGATGGTAATCATGTTTCTATATCTCATCCTGGTCGGTAAACAATGCTTTTATCTGCATCTCTAGTTGTCTTAAATTGGATGTTATATGTTCCACGATCATGTCAAAATTTATTATCTGTTAGTGCTCTAACTCGTGATAATAATGTGATTATTATCTTCCATCAAAATTTTGTGATTATTAAGGACTTGGTAACCCGTCGTCAACTGTTTTGAGGCCAGAGTAAAGATAGCTTGTTTCCAATTCTGCTAGCGATGTTTCGTGAGGTATCTCAACCACAGGTTCATTCAACTTCGTTGCCGGTGTGGCGTCAACGACTCAGTCATGCGAATTTGGAGAGTGTGAAGCAAGTGCTTTATCGTCAAAATTTATATTTTTCGAATAAATGCCTTCCTACTATTTGTCCTAATTGCTGCTTAGGGAAGATGCATAAACTACCTTTTCTAGTTTCAAATTTTCAAGCTTCTAACACATTGGATTTAATCTGTAGTGATGTTTGAGGACCTTCTCCAGTTGCTTCTATTGCTAATCCGAGATATTATATATTATTCTATGATCACTACACCAAATATTTGATAGTTGTAAAAACAGTGATCAAATACTATCCCACTAAAGTAGGATATATCGTATTCCGCGAGTTTTCTTCCAATCGTTTACTCAAAGGAATTGACAAATTATTCAGGTTTAAACAAGTTGTGTGGTGTGAGTTCCACGACTTCTAATCTATTATGCAAAGGAAATGAAATTGAATTAAAAACAGATTAATTAATTGGGTTTTGAAACAATTGACAGAAAAAAGCTTAGACTCGAATCCCCCTAAGATTACCAGGACCTTAGCGATCACAAAACCGGTGACTTTCAATCCTAATTCATTCAGTACTTAGACACTACCATAACTCCTTATCCTTAGGTCTAAGTCCGTGAATGTTCGCTCTATGGATCTAACTACCAATCTCAACGGGAACATTAGTAGACTTCGTGTCAAGTAACATCAAGGATTCGTTGAAGACAACATTCCTACTAATAACCACCTTTCTCGTTTCTGGATTCCACAACTTGTAACCTTTGACACCATATTTAAAACCAAGAAGGATGCACTTAACTACTCTAGATAACAAGCTTTGAAAGCAGCTTAAGCCCATAAACGTCTAGGAAACTCAACATTGGATAACATGCAGCGAGCTTTGGAAATGATGTTCATGTTCATTTGCTTCGCTACACCATTTTGTTGAGGGGTATGAGGAACGGTGTAATGTCGCACAATACCTTCAAATTTGCAATAAGATTGGAATCCGTCAGAACATAACTCCATCCCATTAGTATTATCAGTGTGAAGCTTCTTCGCCTTCTTCTCTGTTTGCCTCTCAACCATAGTCTTCCAATCCTTGAAAGCTGAGAATGCATCTGATTTGTGCTTCAAGAAACAAGACCACACTTGTCAAGAGTAGTCATCAATTATTGTTAGCATATATCAAGCACCACCTAAAGATGGTTCTCGAGATGGACCCCACAAATCAGAATGCACATAATCAAGAATACCTTCAGTAGTATGAACTGAAGTATTAAACTTCACCCTCTAATGCTTACCAAACACGCAATGTTCATAGAACTCCAGATTACTAACATTGCCTTCCAGTAAGAAGTCCTCTCCTGCTCAACTTTTTCATACCAGCTTCACTCATACGCCCAATACATATGCCAAATATTAGTAGCATCAGAATCAAATAAGGAATTTGAAGCTGTAGCAGTGTTACCTGCAACTGTGCTACCTCTCAGATGATACAGATTTGTAGTTTTCATGTCACCTTTCATGACCACAAGAGACCCCATTGAAACATTCAGGACTCCACCTTCACTGTTGTACTTATACCCTTTTGAATCAAGAGTGCTCGATGAAATTAGGTTCCTCTTCAAATCTGGTATGTGTCTGACATCTGTCAAAGTTCTAACTACACCATCAAACATCTTAATCTGAACAGATCGAATCCTGCAACCTTATAGGATGAGTTATCACCCATCAAAACAGTTCCACCAGCATCAACAAATTCATAACTGGAAAATCAATCCATGTTCGGGCACATATGAAAGGTGCATGCAGAATCAAGAATCCATTCATCGTCAGTTCTAGTACAACCAGCAAACACCACCAGAGTTTCACCATCAGAACTGTCATTAGAAACAACAAAGGCCTTACCTCTATCTTCTAATTTACCTTGGTCTCTCATGTCTTTGTATTGAAGACGACGACAATCAAATATGTCGTGGTCGTCTCTCTTGTAATATCTGCATGACTTAGACTTTTTTCTGGATTTCGAGCGACCTTTGTAATTGCTAGAACTTTGGCCTCTAGATCCATGGATGGAACTTTTCTCCTTTTGTCTTCCGCGAGTATATAAGACCTCTCCATAAGAGCTAGAACTCTCACCAACCATCTGTCTCATTGTCTCCTTAGACTTAAAGCATCATAAACTTCATCAATGGTAAGCGTATCTCTACTATACAAAATCGTATCTCGAAAATTTGTATAAGAACTAGGCAGAGAGCACAAAAGAATAAGAGACAAATCTTTTGTGTCGTATTTTACCTCCATGGATTCTAGGTCAACCACAATTTCTTTGAATTTAGAGATGTGCTCCTGCACTCTTCCTCCGTCCTGCAGTTTGTGTGAATATAACGTTTGTTTGAGATTCATCTTGCTGGTAAGAGTCTTCGGCATACACAACTTTTCAAGTTGCTGCCACAATCCAACAGTAGTCTTTTCCTTCATCGCCCTTGCAGAATATTATTAGATAAGTGAAGTTGAATCTGTGAGGGCTTTTCAATCCTTCTTCTTCTCTTCTGAGGTCCACGCCGCAGTTGCTTTCTCAAATCCTTTCAGGTCCTCCTCGAGATCTGTATTTGATAGAATAGCTCGCATCTTCACTTGCCACGGGTCCTCCTCAAGATCTGTATTTGATAGAATAGCTTGCATCTTCACTTGCCATAGAGAAAATCGGGTGTTTGTCTCCAAAAGTGGAGGATTGTATTTCAGAGAAGCCATGTCGATGAAACCCTGATTTCAAGAAACCAATAGCTCTGATACCACTAGTTAGAAATCAACAAGCAATGAGCGAAGATAGAAATAAGATCCAGAGAGACGACACAATGATTTAACATGGAAAACCCTTGCGGAGAAAAACCATGGACGCACGACGACGGCAACAAAAGCACACTATAATGAGATAATACAAGATGTATGGATTTTATAAAGTGCGGTTTGAGTTTCCCTATGACTAACAAGGGGTACAAATAGGATGGAGATATAAAACTCTAATAAGGTTAATAACTCAATGGGCCTAAAGAGACTAAACCTATAAGTTAGGGAATTTGGATCACCTAACTTCAACCGTATATCCTATATAGGGTGGTCTCAAAGACTTGAAAATGCATGAGTTTGTGTATGTAAGGTGGTTCTAAACATCATAGTCCCAATTGGGTTGGGATGGTCTTCATAACTTGGTGATGTTGCAAGCTAATGAAACGATGGGTTCCTGATTTGTCATAGCTCTATAAAGAGTGTTCTCGACTTGATGACATTCGAATCCATGTAAGCCGATATTATTATAGCTATAAACATCATGGTTCACAAGAGAGTTTGTGAATGGAGCCAGTGGTACTGTTTCTGCAAGTACAAACATGAAAGCTGATGTGATACTCCTTTAAAACTAACTAACTAATAATACTTAGCAATTTGTGTTTTCGACGTAACTAAAATATACACAATTACTAAATGGGATTTTGTTGGTGTACCGTATCAAAGGTCATAATCAAAGAGTGGACAAAAAATCTCTAGTTTCACGGAATGACGAATTCAGTGGGGGGTGGTCCAAGTGCAAAGAGAACCGTGCATTTAGTCGGTGCATGATCAGTGGCTGTGCAGCAAACAAATGTAAGTGACTCTTTTTGGATGCTTGCGGCTGGAGTCGTCGTCAGCCACAGTATATCATTCATTTATATTATATATTGCCCATTTGCTAGCTGTTGAGTAAAGGGCGGCCCCAAGTGCAGGCATGGAGTACGGTGCTATTGTACATCTCAAGACAAAGATTCTGCTTCTTCTTCTGGCCTCTGCACGTGACCCAAACTCTACAGCTTGGTTTAACGCAAATCCGATGCTGTTTGAAGGTCTATGAAAGGGCAAACTCAAAGTAAAATAGGAAGAAATCACGGGTAAAAGGAAGGGGGTGTTTGCCTTGAATTTAATTTCATTGCATTAATTGTGTTAGGATGAATTATTTAATTTCGAAACCATTGGAAACAAATTTGAGATAGGGGATTGAGAATTAGGAGAAATATGAAAATAGGGAATGATGGAAAAATGTTTGTTAAAAGTTGGAGGATGTTAAATTATATTGTTTGGTATGTATATTTGGTAAAAAAAATAGGAGGGGAAGATAGCGGGTCCCATTATTCTATTTGGGGAAGTCAGAATTTCTGATAAAAGTAGAAATTGTCAGAATACACATTCTGAAGACAATAAGAAACTCTGGGAATCTGAAATACAAAACCCCATCTCCATCAAACGGTAAACAAACAAGGATATCTCAGAATACAGAGTTTCCAAGAAACACAGCTGGATTTCCCCTATACCAAACGACCCCTAAAGGTATTTTAGGATGAGAGTTAGCACATAGAATCACGGGATCTACTACAATGAAAATATCCTTAGTGTTTTGATATCAAAACACCTCACAGAGTAGATCTAATGGACTAAATTAAAATGGATAAAATAGTCATTTCGAACTAATATATATAGTAAATTATACTAGGGTTTCACCACAAACCCTAATTCTATTTACAATCAGCCAAAAAACCTCTCTCCCTCTCCACCCTATATGCTCCAAATTTTTCGCCGTCGCCACATGCTCCACCCAACCGTCGCCGCGTGACTCCAGCCCCGCTGCCGTCACGTCGCTCCAACCCAGCAGCGTCGCGCCTTGCTCCAGCCCAACAGATCTCACCGCTTGTTGAGGAGGAGGCCCGTGAGTGGAGGAGCGACATCGGTGGATGATCTTCGGACCCCGACGACGAGAAACGAAGTAATGGCGGCAGTAGTGATTTCCAAGAAGGTTGGAAACGGCGGTGGCCCGGCTGAAGCCCGCCGGCGATGGATGGGATGATCGGAGAAGAAAGGTGATGGTTTTCCACCCTAACAAGAGTTCAATGACCAAAGCGCACCTTGAGAAAGTTAAGTGATCAGATGGTTATTTATGTAAGTTAGTGGTGTTTCTATAAGTTCTGTGAAAATGCCGAGTTGGTCCCTAACTGTGTTAACTGGACATATGAGGACTTTGGTGGTCTTTGGAAACTTTTGGAAGTTCTGAACCTCGTTGCTTAACTGAAAAAAGTAAAGTTGTTCCGGTTGACGATTTAGGAACATATATTTTATGAAAAATGTTAACTAAAAATGAAAACGAAACAATGAATATATATGTATTTTAAGAAGATTGTACCTAAATGAGCTCGAAAAAAAAAGAAGATTGTACCTAAATATGAAAACGGAACAATGAACAAAGATATATTCTAAGAAGATTGTTCATAAATATGAAAACGGAACAATGAACAAAGATATTATAAAACGGTTCCCTATATGCTTGTTCCTAAATATGGAAACGGAACAACGGACGACTATAAAGTAAGGCCGGAGAAGATGACCAGAAAAAAATATGACCGGAGAAGAAAAATAAAGTCAGACTGCGAAAAAAAATGGAAAATTAAAATAATTTAATTTAATTATAATTAAAGACCTTGAAAAATAAAAATCTAAAAAATTAAAGATATACAATTACACTTTTATCCTTTGAACATGGATCATTAGATCTCCCCTTAAAATTTGAATGATTATGATGGGTATTTTGATATCAAAACACTAAGGTGTGTTTTTATGGTAGGATTTGTCTAGAAACGCGAGGGACATAAATGCAGGTATCTCTGAATTCTATCTGAGATGATCCTCTTCCAGCCATGGTTTTGCCAACACAAGTGGTGCGTTTTGTTATAATACACAAATGGTGCGTTGATTGAAGGTCAAATGAAGGAGTTACGTTCAATTTACTCCTTTGCCACTTCAGAAAACTTCCAATGACTAATCTACAACTTTGTTAGTCCCTGGTTAAAAGTCTTAGGCAGCCATTAAACTGATTCTGTTATGCGGTTAAGTCCAACGTCTTTGAAAGCTAACAAAGTTAACCCCATGTCCTCATCTATCACATAGCTAACGGTCAGTGACCAAGTAAGCAAAAACTAAGAATTTAGAGAATGGTCACTTAACTTCTCAAACTCTGCCCCCGATGAGTGCAGTAACGGTCGACGAGCCTCCAAGCTTCTAAGTGCTAAGAACAAGTCGGCAACCATCCAGCGACCCTTTACCTCAATTTTAACATCGACGTACTCGAAGTGGTTTACTAATCCAAGAAGGTTCGAACCCACCGAAACTCCTCTTCCTTGCTTGCCTCCGAAGCTCTCTTCCTCTTCCCGTACTACCGGAGCTGCTACGAAGTTACTTTCTCCAGGAGTTGTTTGTTACCAAATCGGAAACCCTTCCCAGATGGTCGGGAATGAGGCCCTATGGCCATCAGGCGAATTAAGAAACCAGGCTGCACATTAACGGCCCCAAGGTTTGGTTAAGATCGGGCCAAGGGTCATGGTTTATGGGCTCAACGTTACTTAAGGAGCTGGGTCAGGTTTCACACTTAAGTTGGATTATAAGCTTTGGACCTTAATAAAATCAATTGAACTCCTCTAAAATCATTTAATAAGATTATTATTATTTCCCATTCCAATTTTCAAAATTCCCTAAGAAATCAGACTCCAATTCCGGTGACAAAGGGTGTATTTTGTTGCATCCAATGCAACAATCAATTTCATTTCTTCGATCTTAGTTGTTTCATCCTATGATCTTAATTCTTTGTTTATAATTTTAAGTTATTTTAGTTTGTTGAAGTTTCCTCTCATTTTCTATCACAAATAAGTTTCACGACGAATTTCCCGATAACACAAGTCTCCGTTGTCGAAAATTTTTGCGCCTACATGATCACCGTAATTAGATTTATGTTTCTGGAAAAAAAAATAATTTTTATGACAATTTTTACGACGGCTAGTCGTACAGTTTGTATGCGGCTTATACAATTTGTATGGATGTTTGTACAAGCTGTATATAAACTCTATACACTTTGTATGAGCTGTACACTTTGTATTTATTTTTGGACAGTTTGTATTGGAGTGTATACAAACTGTACACACTTCACACGATATTTGTACACTCTATATTTAATTTTGTACAATCTATACGAGAGTTGTATACACTTGTACGGGAGTTGTACACTCTGTATTTATTTTTGTATAGTATGGTAGGATTGTAAACAATTCATACAAACTGTATATATTAATCTGGAAAACACTCTGGTGCACCCACCTAGCTGGGTGCACCGGAGTGTTCACCATATTAATCTATATGAAATTCATACACTATGTATGAGAATTGTACAACCTATATATAACGTACACTCTGTATGGAGTTCGTACAGACTGTATTGACGAAATAATTAAATGTGCCATTATCGGCGGAGCCACCATGTAAAAACGACGTCCCAAAATTTTAAATATCTCTCTTACCAACTTTTTCTCCGATCGAAAAATTAATTAGTAAAAAAAAATTACATTCATACGAATTAAGAAGAAGAAAAAAACAAGTGAGAGATTAGGACCGTAGATTAAATAGACGGATAGGATTAATGCTGGTTTGGAGACAGCATGTGTAGCGCTGTCTCCAGAACCGCGGTCAAGAAATCATAAACTCTTTGTTCCACTTTAGTTTTTGTCGTGGAAATGGGTCGTTTGGTATAGGGGAAATCCAGTTGTGTTTCTTGGAAACTCTGTATTCTGAGATATCCTTGTTTGTTTACTGTCTAATGGAGCTGGGGTTTTGTATTTCAGATACCCATAGTTTCTTATTGTCTCCAGAATGTGTATTCTGACAATTTCTACTTTTATCAGAAATTTTGACTTCCCCCAAATAGAATAATGGGACCCACTGTCTTCCCCTCCTATTTTCTTTACCAAATATACATACCAAACAATGTAATTTAACATCCTCCAACTTTTAACAAACATTTTTCCACCATTCCCCTATTTTCATATTTCTCCTAATTCTCAATCCCCTATCTCAAATTTGTTTCCAATGGTTTCTGATGGGCCCTTGAGTTGTATCCGCCCTCGCACATGATGAGGACGGTCCATCACTCCAAGGCGTTCGAAGCAATTCCATAGTATCCCCTCGAGCCTCTTACGGCCTCAAGACCATACTGGGGGCAATTGATGGGCCCGAGTTGAATCCGCCCTCGAACATGGTCAGGGCGGTCCGTCACTCCAGGGCGGTCCTCTGTCCGCCTCAGCCAAAGGATCACCTGTCATATCTACAGGAGGCCACCGCCCATTACTGTTGACGGTGACTCGCTGCGGCCCACTCAGAGCAGGACACGTGGACCCTGCCAGACCAAGGGGACCTATAAATAACAGGGTCCCCCATTCGGAAGAAGAGAAGACAGACCTGGGACCATACGCCTGATACTACAAGCTTTCCACGCTGTACGCTAAAGGCTATCGGTTCCGCCCACACCAAAGGGCTCTCGCCCGGTACTTCTCTGTAACCTATTCTCCCTACATTATCCACATACTTGCCACCCTACATATACTAACCCCTTGCACGTCCGCCCTGCAAGGTACCATCCGCCGAGACACTCCGAGGACGGATTCATTACCTAAACCTCCAAAGAACCACAGTATTGATCCACCGGTCCACTGGGCGGATCAATTAGCGCGCCAGATAGGGGATCGCTAAAACGTCTCATTCTCAAAAGACAAACAGCATGCAAAATTTGGAGGAAAATCCCACGAGTGGAACCCCCGCGGGAACACTCGTCACCCCGGCTAAACAAGTAATATCGGCGGGTGTCCCCGAGACCCTCGCCCTTACATAGACACACTTCGTCAAATCCGCCCCCTGGGACTCGGATTGAACGAGGGGGAATCCCACATCCCCCTCCGTTGGAAGATAGAGTGGCGACCGATCCCGCTGCGGGGGACCTAGCGGCGCAGGTAGCCGATCTACAAAAACAGAACGCTGAAATGGCAGTGATGATGAAGTTCCTGGTGGCCAAGGTGACCCCCGGAAGTCACACCGAGGGCTCATCCGGCGGACTGGCAACCGGCATGGCGGACTCGGATGAAATGTACCGACTGTTCCTCCCTCGCCACCAGTCAGGCCCGAGACAACTCGCCATGAGGCAGCCTCTGGACAAGAGTCTCCTCAGCTTCCCTCCCCCACAAGGATTCGTGCCACCAGCAATCAAAGCGTACGATGGAACTGGGGATCCCGACCAACATCTGTTAACATTCACCATTGCCATGCAGATGTTCACGGCCCCGGACGCCACCTACTGCCGTACGTTCCCTGGAACGTTAACTGGAGCTGCACTAACCTGGTATGGAGGTTTGGCAGAAGGAATCATAAAGAATTGGGAAGATTTCTGCCAACTCTTCCTCCACAAGTTCTCAAACCAAAAGGAGGCGGGGCGCAACTTGTCCGCTTTCTGGAACTTGAGACAGAACCGATCAGAGACTCTTCGGCAGTACTACGAGAAGTGGGCCAAGGCGGTCGCGGCGGTGCCCAACCTCGCACTGGACATTGTGCTCCACCACATCCAAACCACCACGCTTAGCACCGAGCTGGTCAAGGACTTGGTCCGAAAAAAGCCAAAAACCCACACCGAGTTGGAGACATGTATCCTCCAGTGTGCTGAAGTGGAAGAGAATGTCGCCATGATACAGGGCGGGTACGGGCGCTCAAGCGATCCGAACAGGGATAAAGGATACCAGGGGCGAAAAGAGAAACGCCCTGACAACAGAAGAGACAACCGCCCTCACGGAGAGGGAAGATCGGAAGAAAGGTACACCCCCCTGCCGGAGTCAAGACGAAAGCTCATGTACGTCCTCCAAGAAAAGAAAGGAGGATTGCGGTGGCCGGCCCCGTTACCCAAGGCGGCAGTAAAAAGAGGGAACTCAAATGAGTATTGCGAGTTTCATGGGCAGAAGGGGCACGACACGGAGGACTGCCGGGAACTCCGCAGTGAGATTGAGCGAGCCATAAGGAATGGTGACCTCAAGGAATTCATCATAAGTAACCGAAGGAGAAAAGAGCGAGAACGCTCAGAATCGCCAAGACGAAGAGAAAAAGAGAGGTTAGAGACACCCCCTCCGAAGGCAGGTAGACACACGCCCCCCAGAAAGGCGAGTGTCTTCGACAGAATAACGAACAAGGAGGAAAGTCCGGATACCCAAAAGGAGGGCGGAAAGCTCAGATACAAGAAAACGTGCAGCATGATTTTGGGAGGAGAGGATACGCCCCAGAACAGAAGGGTCGTTGGTGAATGTTCCATGGTCAGACAGTCGGATGGAGAGCCGCCATTGACGTTCACGTCGGCAGATTTGCGCGGGGGAAGTCCCAGCACCCAAGCTATGGTGATCCGTGTCATCGTTGAAGACACTCTGGTAGAGCGGGTACTAGTGGACGAGGGCAGTTCGGCGGATATACTCTCAGCCGATGCTTTCAGCAGGATGGGATTAGACCTCGCCCTACTCAAGCGTTCCAAGATCATGCTGACTGGCTTCGCGGGAAATGACGTACCTGTACTGGGCGTGACCACCTTACCCATCACATTAGGGGACGACGATCACCAGGAAACGAAGCACATAAAATTTTACGTCACCAATTGCAATTCGGCGTATAACATGATAATGGGGCGGCCCAGTTTGGCCGCTTTCGAGGCAGTTTCCTCCACAGTCCATCAAGTCATGAAGTTCCCTACTGCAAGAGGGATCGGAGTAGCATGGGGAGACACTCCACTAGCACGAAAATGCTATAGGGTGGCTCTCAAGAAAGAAGAGGCATGTTTCTCAGTAGATACTAGAGGTGACGCGTATGTCCGCCCAGAATCCGCGGAGGCAGATAGGGAAGTCCCACTGTATCCTGGTAATCCTGAGAGAGTGGTACGGCTGTCCGCTCATATGCCGGTCCCAGACCAAGACCGAACAGTGGCACTGCTGAGAGAGTATGCTGATTTGTTCGCGTGGAAACCCCAGGATATGCCTGGGCTGGACCCCGCGATCATACAGCACCACCTAGCTGTGAGAGCAGACGCCCGCCCCGTGTCACAAAAGAAGCGGACAGTAAATTGGACAAGAAAACAAGCGGTCCAAGAGGAAATAACGAAACTGTTGGAAGCAGGTTTCATCAGGGAAGTCCAGTACCCAACGTGGCTGTCGAATGTAGTAATGGTGGGTAAGGCGGATGGAAGCTGGCGGATGTGCATAGATTTTACCAACCTCAACGACGCCTGCCCCAAGGACCCATATCCGCTGCCCAATATCGACCAACTGGTGGACACCACAGCAAACCATGAGACGTTGTCTTTTTTAGACATGTTCTCGGGATACCACCAGATCCCTCTGCAAAGGCGGACCAAGAAAAAACGTCATTCTCGACGCCCTTCGGCAATTATTGCTACAATGTGATGCCGTTTGGTCTAAAAAATGCCGGAGCGACGTACCAGAGGATGATTGACAGAGTTTTTCAAGATCAGCTGGGTCATCACATGGAAGCATATGTAGATGACCTGCTGGTTAAGACCAAGGCGGGTGAGGACCACCTGGGAGACCTCCGGAAAACCTTCGACACCTTGAAGGCGTTCCAACTTCGCTTGAATCCGAAGAAGTGCGTCTTTGGCGCCTCCTCAGGGAAGTTTTTGGGATTCATAATCACCAGGCGGGGAATCGAGGCGAACCCCAAAAAGATAGAAGCTATCATACAGACACCACCCCCCAAGACGGTCAGAGATGTCAAAACGTTGACGGGGCGGTTAGCGGCAATGAACAGATTCATCCCGAAGTCCGCCGAGAGGCAGGCGCCATTCTTCGCCATTCTGAAGGCGGCGACCAAGTTCTCATGGACGGAAGAGTGTTCTAAGGCTTTTGAGGAACTCAAAGCATTCCTCACCACTCCGCCGACGCTAACAGCCCCGATTCCCGGGGATGAGCTATACCTGTACGTCGCCATCGCGGCTACAGCTGTCAGCTCAGTTCTCGTGAAGCGGATGGACAAGGAAGAACGCCCGGTCTTCTACACGAGCAAGTCGTTAGTAAATGCCGAAACCAGGTGTTCTCCATTGGAGAAGTCAGCCTACGCGGTGATTACCGCCTCCAGGAAGCTACGCCCATACTTCCATGCTCACACAATTCACGTTGTGACGAACTTACCCCTCAAGGCAGCTCTCAGGTCCATGGGAGTGGCAGGGCGCATGTCCAAATGGGCGGTCGAGCTCACGAATATGACGTACACTTCCAACCACGGACAGCCATCAAAGCACAGGCTCTGGCTGATTTTGTGGTCGGAGGATGTGTCCGGGCGGAAGGACGCCCGGATGATTACTGGGAGCTCTACGTGGATGGGGCATCGAGCAAGAACGGAGCAGGAGCGGGTATAGTGTTGAAAAGCCCCCAGGGAGTTCTACACGAAACTGCCCTCCGTTTCAACAGGTCACGAACCAACAATGCGGCGGAGTATGGGGCGCTCATTGCGGGGCTCAGAATGGCCAAAACCTTGGGAGTATCCCATCTCAAAATTTTCTCCGACTCCGCCATTGTGGTCAACCAGCTCAGTGGGGTGTACGAGGTCCGGGAGGAAACTCTGGCCCCGTACAACGATCAAGCCAAGATCGCCCTCAAGGGTTTCGAAACAACGGAGATCCATCAGGTGGCGAGGGAAGACAACACCCACGCCGACGCTCTCTCTAAGCTCGCTACCGCCCCTCAGCTTCGAAGAGGACAGGATGATCACCGTGGAGAAAGAAAGAGAAGAGGGTGAGTGTATGGTCGTCGGCGCCCAGACGAGCGTAACACCGCCCATAGCACCACTCACGGATTGGCGTACGCCAATACGGACTTTTATTGAAACGGACGCCCTCCCGGCGGACCGAGCACTAGCCACCAAGGTACGTAGACGAGCGGCGAGGTGCGTTTTGCTGGACGGCGAAATGTATCGTAAGTCCTCAACAGGGCCATACTTGCGATGCTTAAGTGATGAGGAAGCTTCTTTCACTTTGAGAGAAATCCACCAAGGCATATGCGGGATGCATATTGGCGCCAAAAGCCTGGAAAAGAATGTATTATTGCAGGGGTACTATTGGCCAACAATCCGCCGAGACTCGGAAGAGCTGGTCAAACGATGCCACAAGTGTCAGCTATTCGCTAACACGCACCACCTGCCCTCCACCGCTCTCCAGCCGATAGTCTCGCCATGGCCGTTCGCCTTCTGGGGGATGGATTTGCTAGGACCGTTCCCAGAAGCGGTGGGCAAGAGAAAGTATATCATCGTGGCGGTGGATTACTTCACCAAGTGGGTTGAAGCCGAAGCTCTCGCCTCTATCACGGCATATCAGGTGCAGAAGTTCGTGTTGAAAAACATCATCACTCGCTTCAGCCTTCCTCTAGGATTTGTCTGCGATCACGGCACTCAGTTTGATTGCACGACGTTCCTTGACTTTTGTGAAGAGTTCAAAATTATGGTTCGCTTGGCGTCGGTGGCATATCCCCAGGCGAACGGGTAGGCGGAAGCCATCAATAAGCTCATCTTGCAAGGATTGAAGAAGAGAGTGGATGCGGCGAAGGGAAAATGGGTCGATGAGTTGCCCAACATCCTATGGGCGCATAGGACTTCGTACAAAACAGCCACAGACGAAACCCCTTACACCCTGGTATATGGAACCGAAGCAGTCCTACCCGTGGATGTTAATCTGCCTAGCCTTAGGATTCAGCATTTCAACCACGCCAGCAATGATGCAGGCTTACATCATAATCTGGACATGTTAGAAGAACGAAGGGAGGATGCAGCTATCCGCCTGGTAGCTGAAAAGGAACAATTGGCTAGGCGATACAACGCTCATCTTCGCCCTCATCACCTGGAAGAAGGTGACTGGGTAGTTCGAAAGGTTTTTCGGTCGGTCCCCCAACAGGGCAAACTAAACGCCAATTGGGAAGGGCCATACAAGGTCCGTGAAGTGATCGGTCCAAGCACCTTTAAACTCGAACACCCTACGGCGAACCCATACACAAGACATGGAACGCCATGCACTTGCGGAAGTACAGTGCCAATGAAGACGAGGTCTAGCTTACTCTGCCGCTTTCCGTCCGTTTCTTAAACTTTTGAACTTTGTTTAAGTTTTGAAAACGGCCTACTAAGGGCGTGTATGTAGGGAAAGGAAGACAAGCGCACTAAAGATATATATATATATATATATATATATATATATATATATATATATATGGTATTATGTATATCAATGGACAAGTCCTACTACAAGCATGGCCGGGTTCGAGTTCCCCTGGGAGGAACTTAGCCCCTGTGCCAAGTTCGGGTTCCCCAAGGTGGAACCCAACATACCTCTTCGAATACGGATTCCCCAGGGCGGAAACCAATTCGTCATCGTTCGGGTTCCCCAGGGCGGAACCCAACATTTCCTCCGAGTTCGGATTCCCCAGGGCGGAATCCGAACACATCTTCGTTCGGGTTCCCCAAGGCGGAACCCAACATTCCCCGAGTTTGGACTCCCCAAGACGGGATCCGAACGCATCTTCGTTCGGATTCCCCAAGGCGGAACCCAACTTTCCTCTGAGTTCGGACTCCCCAGGGCGGAATCCATCCCTGATACCCAGGGCCGATTCCTCAGGGCGAAATCTAACTTAACAAGGAAACAAAGCAGTCGACATAAGAAAGGGTTGGCATTGTCATTTCAATCAGTCAAAATCATTCCAGTTTACTGAGTCTGGATAAAAAAATATATATACAAGGAAGCGACCACTACGAATGCCCGCCCGACGACCCTGCCTTGTCCGCCCGCGACCTCTCAGCACGAGCTTTCTTCCTCCGCTCCTTGTGGCGAAGGCTCACCTCAGAGAAGGCCTCGGACAACAGCTCCTTGCGGCGGTCCGAAGGAATCACTTGGGAGTCAGCCGATTCTTCTTTGAACTCCTGCGCCATCAGCCGCCGAGACGCCGAACGGAACATCTGCTCCTGATTCCAGGAACAGTCCACGTTCCCCCATCGAAGTTCGTGGCGTACAGCAGCAAGGGTGTTGTCCAAAGCGCCTTGCACCCGATCGCCCAGCTCCTCCGCAGTTTTCTCGGCGACGGCCTTCTCCACATCCGCCTTCAGCGCCTGAAGGGTCTCCTCCGCTTCTTTCAAGGCATGGTCGCGGCTCTCCACGTCTTTCGTTTTGGCCTCCAGGTCCTCGGCCATGACTGCCTTGTCGGCCTCCAAGAGGACCACTTTCTCTTTCAAGGCGTCCCTATCAGCTTCCGCCTCCGTTAAGGCGTTCTCCGCCTTGTATCGTTTCTCCTGCTCCGCCTGTAAGTCCAACATGTGTTCAGTAGCTTGGTTAGCGTGCGCAACACGGAGCAAGTCCAATTCATAAGAGGTAGTTACCAGAAGCTGGGCCGCCTCCTCTTCCATTTCCTTTTTGGCCTTGGAATATTTGGCCTTCCATTGTTGAGAGGCGGCCCGGGCCTCCCTCAACTCGGCCTCCATCTCCTCAACACTTTGCGGCCGCTCTGCCCTGTGCGCCTGATCGGCTGACAGCAAGGCCCCAGCGGTACCTAAGAGCTGCAACAGAGCAAAATCCAGGAGGATCAGATTGTGAAACGGAACGTGGTCGACGAGTACGCAGCGCCAGTCTTCTGACTGAAATTTGAGCTTACCCTGGCCCCAATCGCCATCTGCTCCATCGCCAAGCGGCGAACCCCGTCCTCGGTACGAGGGTGGTCGATATCCCAGTCGGCCGCCAGTTGAAGGGCGGCCTGGGTGAGAACCTCGCTGCCGCTAAGTGTCGGCTGCATGATAGGGAGACGGGCGATGCTGAACTCCCCTGACGGGGTCTCCGGCCTGGTCCTGCCACTGGTTTTCGCCTTTCCAGAGTCCTTCCTCATGATCGACTTTCGGCGTTTTGTACGCTCCAAGTTCTGTGCCGGAGGACTCTGCTGAGACCGTTTCTTCTCGCGGCGTTCCTTATCCGCCTTCTCTTGGTCAGGGCGCGTCTGGTCCGCTCCTCCCGTTGCTGATGTTGCTCAGCTCCCGAACCTTCGGGTTGAGGCTGAGTGTGGCCAACCGCTCTCCGGGTCTTGGCGTTCAACAACGCAGCGAAGATGGAACTCTCTGCAAAAACAGCAAGACAAGGAAACAAGGTTAAGCACCAGCATCACAATCAACATGTAGAATAGCGGCGCACTACAATAGACGCATCGCCCTCAGTTGTTGTCTGCTCACCACCGCCATCAAGCCAGTGCTTCAGGGCGTTTAGGCCCCGCTTCTTCAGGTTGTAGTTCCAGGTATTCGCCCAGTCTACAATGCTGGCGTCATTCCCCTGAAGACGGTGAAGTCGGTTGAACTCTTCGATTGCGCAATACGACCAAGTAGGTCGAAGGCGCTCCGCCCAGGAGGCATCCTCCGGCGATTCAGCTCTCATAAAAAAGAAGCTGTGAAACCATACAGAGGACGCCTTGATGACGCCGTAGACTCCGCTCCCAGAATACGCTCTCCTCTTCGAGAACGTAATGCCATTCTGCCCAATTTTGGTGGAGTAGAGCTGGCGGAACACTCTGGCGCTTGGAGCAACATGCCTTTTGATGCATGACACCTTGAATGCGGTCATGACCACCCAAGCATGAGGTTGGAGCGCTCCCAAGGACGCTCCCAGAAGATCCAGAACATCCACCTCCCAGGAATCCAAGGGGAAGCGGAGGCCGTACCTAAGCGCCTTAACCCACACTCCCACCCATCCAGGTGGACAGTTTCCGATTGAGCAGACTCGAGCGGGGGCGGCGTATAAGAAGCGCTGAGGCATGTCGCACTCATTCAACATTCTCGCCAGGGCGCTCGTCTTGACGTAGGGGAAGTACCCCGGCCCATACACCTCTCGGCAGTCCGCGGGCGCACCATCCCACATCTGCTCCCAGGACAAGACTTTGTAGCCATACTTGTCCACGGCTTCGGTCTGCAGCTCAAAACCCCAGGCCTCCTTGGTGAACCCGACCTGCCACGAGGCGAACCGCCGACAGACATTTGAGTTGGGTCCTTGGAACCTGGCCTCTGCCTGCCGGCGGAGCTGCTCCACCGACGGAGTAGGCAGCGTTTCGTCATCCTCCGAAAACACGTACTCGGCGGTGAAGTCCGCGTACGGATTAAAGATGATGTCGGAGTCCTCCGGATAGGGCATCTGCCCTTTCTGCTTAGGATCTGCGGCGTCTGATCCCTCGTCATCGACTTCTTCCTTAGAAGGCTCAGGAGTTCAGAGGAGGACTCGGTTGCACGGATGGGGCTGACGGCGTAGACGTTTCGGCGGACGAATCCGTCCCTGATCCTCTCCTCCCTTCATCATAGCCTCCTACAACAGAAGGATAAGGGGCGCAAATCAGAAGAGGAGGAGGAATGAACGCCAAAGGGCGGGCAGATACAGGAGCAGTTTTCGTCCTCGCCTCTCGAGAAGGGCGCGCGGTAGACCGCCGTTGTCCCCGCGTGCCCCTCAACAGACTCTCTAAATGGACATAATCTAAGGACGATGACGACCCACTAGACGACATCTCGCACGCCCAAGAAGGAAATAGAAAGGGCGGGGCACGCAATACAGACAAATGCGAAAGAAAAAATAATAATGGGCGGATAAAATTTGAATGCAAGAAGTTTCAAAGGAACCTACTTGCTTCGGCGGAGGAAGACGACTCAGAATCAGAAGGCATCTTCGGTAAATGTTTTTGGAAGACGGTGGATAAGGGCAAAGAGTTGTAAGGATAAGGCGGACAAGGCGGACAAGGCGGACAAGCTCAAGAAAATTGGTAAGGAAGGGCGGAAGCTCTCAAGAATTTAGTTGACAAAGTTGAGGTGCCGAAAGGAAGGGGGGAGAGCCTCTATTTATACTGGTGACGTGGGTAAGCGAAACGTCGCCAAATAAAATCAAGCCACGTGTCCCCCAGGCAGTGGGCGAATAGGCTAGTAGCCTGCACAAAGGAAAAAAAAGCGCGCAAAAAGGGTGAGACGCGTGCAGGTTCACCTCAAAAGAAGAGCTCCACCCGTTTTGGTCATCGGTAACAGCATCGGCAACAAGTTAGAACTCGCCCCCCCATGGTCAGGGCGGTCCTTCACTCCAAGGCGTTCGAAGCAGTTCCATAATATCGCCTCGAGCCTCTTACGGCCTCGAGACCATACTGGGGGCAATTGATGGGCCCTTGAGTTGTATCCGCCCTCGCACATGATGAGGACGGTCCATCACTCCAAGGCGTTCGAAGCAGTTCCATAGTATCCCCTCGAGCCTCTTACGGCCTCAAGACCATACTGGGGGCAATTGATGGGCCCGAGTTGAATCCGCCCTCGAACATGGTCAGGGCGGTCCGTCACTCCAGGGCGGTCCTCTGTCCGCCTCAGCCAAAGGATCACCTGTCATATCTACAGGAGGCCACCGCCCATTACTGTTGACGGTGACTCGCTGTGGCCCACTCAGAGCAGGACACGTGGACCCTGCCAGACCAAGGGGACCTATAAATAACAGGGTCCCCCATTCGGAAGAAGAGAAGACAGACCTGGGACCATACGCCTGATACTACAAGCTTTTCACGCTGTACGCTAAAGGCTATCGGTTCCGCCCACACCAAAGGGCTCTCGCCCGGTACTTCTCTGTAACCTATTCTCCCTACATTATCCACATACTTGCCACCCTACATATACTAACCCCTTGCACGTCCGCCCTGCAAGGTACCATCCGCCGAGACACTCCGAGGACGGATTCATTACCTAAACCTCCAAAGAACCACAGTATTGATCCACCGGTCCACTGGGCGGATCAGTTTCGAAATTAAATAATTCATCCTAACACAATTAATGCAATGAAATTAAATTCAAGGCAAACACCCCCTTCCTTTTACCCATGATTTCTTCTTATTTTACTTTGAGTTTGCCCTTTCATAGACCTTCAAACAGCATCGGATTTGCGTTAAACCTTTCCGGATTGGAACGGCCCAACGCATTAGACATGAGGGTAATTCCGGAATTGAGAAAAAAATGAATAAAACCCCTAATTATCTACATCATCATCTTCGCCGCCCCTTTCTCTATTCTATCACCTATGGTTTCTTAATCTAACCACGGCTCGGTGACGGTGAAGTGGAGACTTCCTTCTTCAAATCAACGAGATTTTGAGCGGATCTGATTGACTCATCTTGGGTTCAGGGGCGGTGGGTTTGGAGTCGAGTTCCTCGAGTGCGTGGAAGGAGAAGTTCTTTCGTGGTTCACTTCATAAGAGACGGAGGGACGAGGATTTAGACGGCGGATTGACGGCGGCGATGGGGATAGGTTTGATTGCAGGCTTGAGGTCTATTTTGGGTTCATGATGGTCTTTAGAGGAATAAAGCAGGGTTCAAAGACGGCGAAGCTGGAAGGTGGAGGGCGGTAGACGTCAACAGTGGCCTCGATGCACACCCCCTGGTGATTGAATGGGTAATGGAAGAGCCATTTCGAGCAACGTCGGAGCATCGATGGGGGTTGGCAACGATAGAGCGGTTTTTTTCAGCTGCTGATAGGTAAAAGTGTCCGCCCCGGCGGATAGGCAGATCAAGCCATACACTCATTAAATGAAGAGATCAACGGCTGTGGATGAATGCTTGAACCCAGCCCTCACTTTTTCTTTACCAAACCCCTCTTTACTTGTTTATGTGGATAAGATCTGCCTACAATAATAAAATATAGGGTATTGAGCTTCACATGGGCGGGAAGAAAGTCAGCTAGGCGGGAAGAAAGTCAGCTAGGCGGGAACATTGAGCGGGAAAATGGATAGGGAGATATTTATTAGGGTTTCCTTTCCATAGTAACTTTGTAGGAGGTAATGTCTGTGTATTGTAGAAATATAAGTTGAGGAAATATCCATTTCTCTTCTACATCTTTGTACGACCATCCTTTATTCTCCATGGATTCTCTTAATCCAGTGATCGCCGTTGATGACTGGGACTTTGTCGGTGATAATAGTTACACTGATCTGATAAAACAAGAACATGTGGCTCGCGAACGAGGCAAAATGAAAATGGGTTCGTCTGAAATGGAAGTAGATGATTCACGGGGTCATGCCAATGACGTAGACGGCTTCCGCGGTTTCGATCTGAACCATGATGCAGAGGACGATTTGGATGCTGCTGACGAAGAAGACAAATTGGAAGAAAAGGACAACCAAGGTGAAAGGGAATTTTTGTAATCTTGTGTTTAGGGTTTCAGATTGGGGCCACATAAAGTATTCACCTTTTGTAGGAATCTTTTGTTTCTTTAATGGCGTGAAGCATGCATGTTTCGCATTCATTGTGGGAAACAAACGCATTTATTTGTCACCCACACATTTAATTCCACAGTTATGAGTTCACAGTCCGAAGTAGTAGATCCGTAAGGGTGTAGGACGGCATGGGTACGACGTTTATGATTTAGGGTTTCACACGAATGAAGCCATCACGAATCATTCGTATTTTGTTCACACATTACTGAAATGACAAATGTTGTTTTGGGTGCTCGCAGAGAACTGATGGTGGACGTGTCGTTGTGATGCGTTCAACCAAATAAACTACTAATGCTAAAAAAAAGCTATAGCAGATCGTATTCCGAGGGTCTCCTATGACTGACTACTTCAAAACTGACAAAGTACTCGAATGCAAACACGTTGTGCGTGGTGTGAGTTCCACGACTTCTATCTCTAAGAAATGCAGAGGAATTAAAACAAATTAAACTAAAGCAGATCGGGAATTAGGGTTTGAAAACAAGGATGACAGACGAACTTAGACTTTGAATCCCCCTTCGTTCCCCAGAGCATTGGCAATCAACAGATCAGCGAATTTCGATTCTCATTCAATCAATTACTAAGACACCACCATAACTCCTTACCCTTAGGTTTAAGACCGGCGAACGTTCGCTCTATCCGTTCTAACTACCAAGATTAACTAGCCGCCCGGGTACGGTCGCCTCTCGCAATGACTTAATTAATTGGTGTAATTACTAATGATTAATGAGTTACTCTTGCAGTGAATTAACCCTAACCGGTTCCTACGAAAGGCACGCTCCAATTATAAGGTTAATTGTTCAATTTGATGTTCTAAAGTAAGGCGAGCGTTCGCTTCTATCCTTAGCTTAACAAGAATCTAATCTAGGTGATCAATCCAGAAAAGAAACATGAACAATGAAGAACAAATCAAACATGAATGAGAAACTGATTGAACTTCGAATCTAATCACCCGCCGATCCGTGACCGCTTTAAAGCCCTGTGTCACTTAGGGTTCATCTAGTCTAAACTCTAACGAGTTTAGCTACTCATGATTATTACAAAAGAAACAAAGACACAGAAAGAGTTCATCATTCAGAGGAAGAACATAAAAGAATCTGAAAAACCTAATTTAGACGACTCTGACAGCCTTCGATCTTCGGTAGATAACACTCCTAGCTGCGGTTCTCCGAGATGGAAGGGATGGCGTCACGATCTCTATCAGGCTCTTTGAACTCCAACTCTTCGCTCCAGAACTTGAGAGGATTCAGATTCGAAAAATTGTGTTTTGCGAATTATGATTGTATATCTTTGTTTGGGCCGCCGGGTTAAGTATTTATACTTAACCCTAATCAGCCGGATTCCTCTTATTATTTTTGCCGAAATTCTTAAGGAATTTTTGGTGAAAATTCCTTTGTGAATGAAGGCTCCGCCGGCTGATCTCTCTGCTTTGTATTTTTGGACCGAACACTTAATTGGTTTCGCCGAAAATCTCCTTCACTTGGCGTCAGTTGATTTGCACTATTATTTTCGCCGAAGACATAAGCTTATTTTCATCGAAGATGTAAGTGTGAATGGGCAGACTTTTGGTTTGACTTGATCGGCTCCTTGGATCGATTCCGGTTTGATTCCTCGAGGTTTCAACGCCTTAGACACGTCCATGGCTACTCTATTTGACGGCAAAAACATGTGCTAACATAAAAACACTAGAAAACCATCAAATAGACCCGAAACGGGCCAAGGTAACACGAATGGCACGAGATAGGGCAATCGATTGAATATTCGTTATTCTACCCTAAAAACCATGTCTTAAGCAAAGAAATGTCGCTTAAATGAGGCTGATAATCACGTCAAATCGAGTGTCATCAAATACCCCACACTTAAGCTTTTGCTTGTTCTCAAGCAAACTGGATAGAAACGCTCATGTTCATAAATGATAAGATCGATTAAATTGGAGCTCAATCAAACACAATGAATTATTAGATAGATCGATCCTAGAACAAGAAACCTAACATGCATACAGATCAGCCAAACTACCTGGTCTCACTAATAAACTGCACACGACAAGTAATTAGCAACCAATTATGCACGAATTTGACCTGACCGGCCAGACTTCTCACACAGGATATATATAGTACAATGGGAACTCTCACTCTCTGTGTTTAAGAACGTGTTTCTGCTCTCGATCACTTATTCTTTTTCTTTACACGATTTTTTTTCTTTTCTTTTGAACTTTTTCTTTTGACTTCGTTCTTCCATTTGTAGGGAGAAGAACGTTTTATTGAACAACACTTTGAAAATTTTCTTATTTTTCTGATTTTTTCTGCTTTTTTTTTTTCTGAAGCTTGCTTCTTTTCTTACTTTACTTTTTTTTTCTTTTGTGCCAATTTTCTTTTAGTTGCTAGAGGGGTTTACACGTCTGGACATATTAGCTAAGACCACCTATTTAATGGCTATAGGCAGGTTACCACAAACCGACTTCCGGTAGGTCAATCTAGAACTACAACCACAGGGGATCAACGGGGAATGAAAGAAATGGGAAATGGCTGTAATGTATTATCGAACCGAAAAATAGGCCAAGCTCAAGGGTCTAAACCTAGTGGATTTTATCGTTTGGTAGGTTATCTGGCTTAGTAGCTGAATCTAGGTGCCCCTATCCTTCTAGAACTCGTGTCATCGTGTGGTCTCGAGTAGGTCTTATGCAAATTCTAACTCATTCAAGTAAACAGAAAACCACTCAAAAAGAATTAAAATTGCAAGTTACGTGCAATGGATCAAAAGCTCACAGTTGGTTTGCTAGTCGGATTCGGTCATTTTCATGCAATCAAGGCTACAAACTACAAGTGTGATTTTAAAATTCTGTTCTGACCAGACAATTTAGCATCAAAGTATACAAGTTGGTTCTCAAGTTCTAGGCTAAGCAGTCTAAGCATCATTATGAAAGTTTGAACAACAACTTAACATCAAAAATCAAGAACTGAGCCATTCTAATGCTAGAGAGACTGGAATGGAATCACGAGGCACACAAATAATGCAATTAAGGGCAATCAAGTTCATGCAAGGTTCTCTAGCATCCTACCCCACACTTAAATCAGACTGTGTCCTCACAGTGAAGGGACTAGAGTTCAGAGTGAAGTAGAAGAACCTGGATCGAGATGATTGGCGTAGTGGATGAGCACGGATCCTCGGAGCGGCGGAACCTACCCAAGCGAAGCAAAGGGAATCTCCCTACTGCCTACAAAACAAAAACAAATAAAACATAAAAAGGAAACCGGGACAATTGCCCCGGATCCACACAGAAAAAAGTTGGATCGAAATCCGAAAATAATAAATAAAAAGAAGACACCAGAAAAGGAATACAACCCGATCACTGCTGGTCCGGTGAACCGGGAGGTGGAAAGTGGAGAAATTCGCCGAGCTGGCGTTGCCACGCCATCTGTGCCTCATACCGCCGGTCGGCGCGGCGCATATGTTGCTGCATAATAGTCCATCGCGCCTCTTGAGTGGCGTTGTCGGTGATGCGCCACTCCTGCAGTCGCTCGTACAACTCACCCACGTCCACTGGGTGCGGTCGGTGCTGAGGGTGAGACGCCTGGTGTGGATCGGGAATATGTGGCGGCGACTGGTGAGCATACCCTGCCTGATGATGTGGTGAGGGTATATAATCTTGGAATTCTGGTGGCGGTTGGGGCTGCTGCTCCTCAGCATCATCTTCTTCCTCCGACTCGACCACAGGCTGGAGTGGAGGATCTGCTGCTACATAGGGACTGAGGTCGAGTTCTAAGTCGTACTCAACCGCCAAGTCTCCTCCAACGGTCCTAACTGGATGTCGTGGAATGTGCGGGCCATATTCATGGCTGATGCCGAAGGAGAGGATGAGTTGTCCTATGAAGTTGCCCCCCCAAGAGTCTGCGAGGTGGCGTCTTCCTCTTGGTCTTCTGGCGGAAGATGCGAGCCAGTACCCAACCGGGGTGAAGAGGGTAGCTCTCTCGGATGGCTCGGAGAAGCATGAGCTCCTCCTTGAGGATATGGTGGCGATCCTTGTCGGGCACATATAAAAGGGATCTACGCCAAACCATATGAATAAATTTAAAGAGAGGGTGAGAGAGCGACTTAACTGAGTTGCTCGCCCCGAGGCGATCGCCAGGTACGCCTGTCATGTGGCTCCAGAGCGTGTGGTACTCCTCCTTGTCATCATCCTCGCCCCAGCCTAGGTGATGATCGTGATAGTGCTCGTAGGGGATGCCGAGATGAGCAGCAAACTCATCGTAGGTGAGCTGCGTGTATACCCCACCAAGATAGAAGGTGACAACCTTCTGGCGCTGCTTCCTCTTGTGCTCATCCAGATCAAAGGTTGCCCAGAACTCCTGGAGGGCAATGTCTGGGAACTCGGCGGTGATGGTCGTCAGCTCAAGGAGGCCAGCCGGTGCTAAGGCGTCATGCACGTTCCGGTGGTAGTCCTCATCATGATCGAAGAGGGAATCCATGGATAGAGGGCGCACGTCAGCTCCCCGGACGTGCTCGAGCTTCTGGAAGCACTCGAAGTAGAAGTCAGGTAGACGGGCGATAGTGCGATGGTACCCAGCCTGGCGGGGTAGAGCAGGTGGGGGACCCATAACGGCAGGTGTGACGGGAGCGGCAGCTCCTGAGCTCGAGGCGCCATCAAGTCGCGCCTTAGTCCTGCGCTCATAAGTGGTGTTCCTAAACCAGAATGAAACCAGATTAGTCAACTAAAACCCTACCCCACACTTAGTAGAAAAACTCAATTTCACAAAGAAATGAGGGAAACTAAGTGGGGTAAGCAAAGCGGAGTAACCGGTAATCAAAGACAGTAAAATACATACTTAGGAACAGTCAGAATCGGATAGGCACAATCAGAGCTCAAAAAGTCAAACTGACATTTAGAAAGTCAACATTTAAGCATATCGAACCCTAAGCATGGCAAGACTATCATAACTTGGAGAATGACGGTAAAATATGATTTCAAATGGCAAGCACGATAAAATGAACGAGAATAAGCACATCAGGAAGCCAAATGATCAACAACAGTTCAAAGTCAAACCGACATTTTCACAAAAGTCAACAACACGAAAAATCAATCCTATGCATAGCAACACATGATCAAATGGTATGGAAATTAAGCACGGAACTCCCTAAACATCCTAGAACAGTTCTATAAGTTCAGTTAATCCTAGTTCACACGAAATAGTTGGCACGCAAAACGAGGCAAACCGAAAAGTCAACCGAAAGTCAACCCCGACGAAATTCAGCAATCCATATGTCAAAAGATTCGTATTGAAAATCTCTACAACTTACCTTGAAGCCATGACTGCTAAAAATGAACGGGTTGAGAGGAATCGGCGAAAAACGTTGAAAACTAGGGTTTCGGTGAACTGGAGCTGTAAAGCTCCGATTCGGACGTTCTAAGGCTTGAATCGATCGGAATGGGGAGGGAAGGGAGCGGCGATGGTCGGCGATGGCGGCGGCGGCGGGAAACGGCGGCGGCGGCGGGTTTTAAAGTGGGGGGCGTTCGGCGATTTGAAAAGATAAGGGGAGGGTTTGGTTTTCGGTGGTATGAACGAAAATGAAAGAAGGGGAAAGAGAGGATAAGGTCGGGTTTTTTAAATGGGAATATTTTGGGTGATTTTCAAAATTATTTTCGGCGAAATTAAAAGGATGGTTTCGCCAAAAATTTCAGTTCAAATGCACTGCCGGATTTTCAAAGGTAGTTTCGCCGAAAATAACAGTATGGTTTCGCCGAAAATGTCAGTTAAAATGGCTGTTGGTTTCAAAAAAATCTTTTCGCCGAAAACAGAAAACTTTTCGAACCAAAAACAATGAACAGGGGGACCGGGTTCAAAAATCGGAAATCGGTTTCGCCGAAAACAAGGGTGGTTTCGCCGAAAATTTTGAACTGTTCGGGTTTAAAATATTTTCGCAAATCCGGCCAACTTCAGAAAATCACAGTTAAATCCTCAAAAATTGAAACGACCTCAATCAACTTGCAACTGACTCTATGACACACATACTCTACACGAAAAATAATAAATCAAACAAACTGACACTTTTGGCTCTCCCGAACCGACTCTAAAATACCAAGTTCAACAAAAATTAAAACAGACTCCAGCCGTGGGTTGCCTCCCACGAAGCGCTCTTTTATTAATGTCCTTGAGCTGGACGATACCTGGACGGTATTAGGAGACATCCCAACTTAGATTCTCCTTAACGCTCGCGTCGGAGTTCATGAAGTACAGCTTCGGGACTTCTCCAGTAAGCGTAAATCTCTTCCCGTTTGCATGTAGTAGCTTGGTACGTCCATCGGGAAGATGATCGACGAACTTGAAAGGTCCGAACAGTTCTCTGGAGAGATCATCCTTCTTGAGTGTTACGATGGAAGGAATGAAGACTGTCGGCTTCTTCTTTTCTTTCTCCGGCTTGGTATTACCAGGATCGGTGATCGTTAGTACTTCCTTAGGAGACGCTTTCGGCTTCTCCTTCCATACTTGTTCCGGCGCTGGTTTCTCGGAACTAATTGGTGGTGCAGCTGGCTCGGTGGAAGACGGCGGTATTTTTGGCCTCTAGACCATTTGGGTCTTCGTCTTCTTATTCTTTCCCCGAGGCCTGCTCGATTTAGTGCTCGGTGGTTTAGAGGAGGCTTGCAGTTCCTTATTCTTCTTGGCAACTTCTGAACGACAGGTTTCTGCTTCTTCTTAATGACCTGTTTAATATCTGCAGCAACAACTGGTCTAGGGACACTGGAAGAAGCATTAGTAACGGAGTTGACCAGAGTCAACTCCACAGTTGCAACAGCTAGGCAGTGAGATTCTTCATTCGTAGAGTCATATTTCATGCCATCTTTAAGACGGAACGTTTTCGTTTCTTTACCAACTCTTAGAGTTAAAGAACCATTTGGAACGTTAATATTCATTCCAGTAGTAGCCATGAAAGGTCGACCTATGAGAATAGTAGCATCATCTGTACTAGTATCCATAATCACATAGTCAGCTAAGAACGTGAACGGACCACATTTAGTGACAACATCTTTAATCTCTCCCTTAGGGGTTTTAAGTGATCTATCAGCAAAGACGAGTTGCATACTAGGCGGTTCGAGTTCTCCTAGGTTTAACTTTTCAAACAGGCTCATAGGCATGACATTAACAGATGCTCCTAGATCAACTAAGCAACGTTCAATCTCAACATCATTAATGACCAACGACAAAGTAAAAGAACCAGGATCAGATAACTTAGCTGGATATGGAGAAACAGGTTTCTTAATACGAATGTCAGGATAACCTTCCTTGTTCCCCTTCATGCCAGTCTCGATCCTTGCATTTGGCAGCAATGCTCTAGGAAAAGGAGGCTTCACGACGTACGGTGCAAGAGGAGGATCCTCCTTAGGCACCGGTTCCTGTTCTTCTTCTTCCTCTTCTTCTAGAGTTTTCAGCAATTAAGTTTGGAAGTTTTCGAGCGGTTACCATCTTGGCTTGCTCCTTCCTCGGATTCGGTTCTGTCTGGCTTGGAAGTTGGCCAAATGGTCGACCAGATGCTAGCATGCTCGAGATGTTGTTCACGGCTTGCTCAATTCTTTGTCCAGATGCTATCTGTTCTTGATTGAGAAGAGCTTGAGCCTTGAACTGACTGTCATGATCATCGAGTCTAGTGATGATCTGGCTGAGCTTCTTATCCAGGTCACTGACATTATTATCTCTTTGATGTTGCTGACCTGGATAGGTATTGTTAAGATATTGATTCTGGCGATTGCCAGGAGCAGTTCCATAATTACCCGGATTGCGATGCGGCGGCTGGTAGACACCTGCCGGCGGATGGTTAGGCTTTTGATCCTGAGCTGGACCAGCCGGGTGGTTATTCTGGTTCTGGTTATGATTGGCGCCAGCATTGTAGGGAGGTCTGTCTTGATAGTTCCCTTGCTGTCTGAAGTTACGATAACCAGCATAACCATTCTAATTATTAACGAAGCCTTGTTGGATGAAATTTACCTCTTCGGCAGACCAGACTTCTGCCTTACCAAAATTCTGACAACGGCCTCCGTTATGTGCACAAGCTCCACACCACTCGCAATCAGCAACATAGACAGAAGCTGCTGGCGGCTTGATCGGTGTGGTAGACTTCTTCAAATGCTTCTCTACTTCTGCCTTGATTGTAGCTTCGAGATCTAGCTTGCTCCTTGATCCTTCAGATTGTCGTTCCCAGTTCCTTGACTTGGAAGCACAGTTTGCGAAGTGAAGAAGAGCAGCTTCAGGAGTGAGTGTAGTGCAATCCCCTGCTAGAGAATTGACCCACTTGGCAGATTCTTCTCGAAGTCCTCGAGAAAAGATTTCAGCTAACTGCCTCTGCTCGAATCCATGATGAGGGCAGGTGTAGAGAAGTTCTTGGAATCGATTCCAAGTATCATACTAGCTTTCTCCTTCTTTCTGGGAGAATCTGGCAATGATGTCCTTGATGGCAGTTGTTCTAGCCGGAGGGAAGTATTCTTCAACGAAGTCCTGAGCCAGAGTATCCCAATTAGTATAGTAACCAGGTGGTTTACCAGTAAGCCACCTCTTAGCAACGCCTTTTAGAGAGAACGGAAAGGCTCTCAGACAAAGAGTGTTTTTGTCGAGGTTTCCGCTCTTAAAAGTGCTGCAGAGATCAAGGAAGTCTGCAAGATGAGTGCACGGATTGTCTAGGGGCCTGCCTTCAAACTGTAAATCCCTAGAGATCATAGTCAAGAATGGAATCTTGATCTCATAGTCAGGATCTCCTTCAATGCGCGGAACGGCAATGGCAGATCGAACGCTAGTCGCGCTCGGCTTGTTGTAGTCTGCTAGACTCTTCTGTGCAGGTGGTGGCGGCGGCTGATCGCTATTTGGTGGTGGTGGTAATCTATCGTCCATGGTGGGAGATGGAGGAGGTGAAAGTGACTCGGTGTATGAAGCGGAGGAAGACGGTACAGGTGAAGATGGAGTTGAGGAACTCTCTTTCGGTTCCTTGATCTTGATCGGAGTGATGAATGGATTGGATATGCCTTTCTTCAGAATCTGTGATCGTAGAGGTGTAGCTAAACTGCCTGGTCTCTCTGCACTCTTAGCCTGTTCGGTTTGAGAGCGAGTCCAAGAACGGTGAGGCATACTCCTGTAAACCTACAGATAACAAAGACAAACAAAACCAGTGTAAAATCGAAGTGGATGGAAAAAATGAAAGATGGAAAGTAGAAGAATAAATTGCCAGTTCTTCTTTCGAACAATCAAAAGAAGGTCCCCGGCAACGGCGCCAATTGGTGGACGTGTTGTTGTGATGCGTTCAACCAAATAAACTACTAATGCTAAGAAAAAGCTATAGCAGATCGTATTTCGAGGGTCTCCTATGACTGACTACTTCAAAACTGACAAAGTACTCGAATGCAAACACGTTGTGCGTGGTGTGAGTTCCACGACTTCTATCTCTAAGAAATGCAGAGAAATTAAAACAAATTAAACTAAAGCAGATCGGGAATTAGGGTTTGAAAACAAGGATGACAGATGAACTTAGACTTTGAATCCCCCTTCGTTCCCCAGAGCATTGGCAATCAACAGATCAGTGGATTTCGATTCTCATTCAATCAATTACTAAGACACCACCATAACTCCTTACCCTTAGGTTTAAGACCGGCGAACGTTCGCTCTATCCATTCTAACTACCAAGATTAACTAGCCGCCCGGGTACGGTCGCCTCTCGCAATGACTTAATTAATTGGTGTAATTACTAATGATTAATGAGTTACTCTTGCAGTGAATTAACCCTAACCAGTTCCTACGAAAGGCACGCTCCAATTATAAGGTTAATTGTTCAATTTGATGTTCTAAAGTAAGGCGAGCGTTCGCTTCTATCCTTAGCTTAACAAGAATTTAATCTAGGCGATCAATCCAGAAAAGAAACATGAACAATGAAGAACAAATCAAACATGAATGAGAAACTGATTGAACTTCGAATCTAATCACCGCCGATCCGTGACCGCTTTAAAGCCCTGGGTCACTTAGGGTTCATCTAGTCTAAGCTCTAACGAGTTTAGCTACTCATGATTATTACAAAAGAAACAAAGACACAGAAAGAGTTCATCATTCAGAGGAAGAACAGAAAAGAATCTGAAAAACCTAATTTAGACGACTCTGACAGCCTTCGATCTTCGGTAGATAACACTCCTAGCTTCGGTTCTCCGAGATGGAAGGGATGGCGTCACGATCTCTATCCGGCTCTTCGAACTCCAACTCTTCGCTCCAGAACTTGAGAGGATTCTGATTCAAAAAATTGTGTTTTGCGAATTATGATTGTATATCTTTGTTTGGGCCGCCGGGTTAAGTATTTATACTTAACCCTAATCAGCCGGATTCCTCTTATTATTTTCGCCGAAATTCTTAAGGAATTTTCGGCGAAAATTCCTTTGTGAATGAAGGCTCCGCCGGCTGATCTCTCTGCCTTGTATTTTCGGACCGAACACTTAATTGGTTTCGCCAAAAATCTCCTTCACTTGGCGTCAGTTGATTTGCACTATTATTTTCGCCGAAGACATAAGCTTATTTTCGCCGAAGATGTAAGTGTGAATGGGCAGACTTTCGGTTTGACTTGATCGGCTCCTTGGATCGATTCCGGTTTGATTCCTCGAGGTTCCAACGCCTTAGACACGTCCATGGCTACTCTATTTGACGGCAAAAACCTGTGCTAACATAAAAACACTAGAAAACCATCAAATAGACCCGAAACGGGCCAAGGTAACACGAATGGCACGAGATAGGGCAATCGATTGAATATTCGTTATTCTACCCTAAAAACCATGTCTTAAGCAAAGAAATGTCGCTTAAATGAGGCTGATAATCACGTCAAATCGAGTGTCATCAACAGAGTTGGTGCCGAAGACATAGAAGTGTGGCACAAGTTTGAGTTCCCCAACGGCGATCTTGCGAGGGAATTCTACAATGATCACGCGCACGCACGAGGATTCAGCACCCGGATTGACTACCAGAAGCCGTCGAGCAGGAAGTACAACAACAGTGGGCGCTTAGTTTACCTGGCTTACGTGTGCAAGAGGGCTGGCTTCCGGGATGGAGTTCCTAAGAAGAAGAAGGTGGTAACCGGGAAAACGGTGAAGGATCCCATTGCGAGGGTAAACCCTACTCGGAAGGTTCCCATAACGAGAATTGGGTGCAAAGCGTCCATAGTCCTTCATCTTGATGAGCTTGCAGACGTGTACCGCATTATAACTTGGACGGACAGTCACAATCATAGCCTCAATCCGAAGCAGGATTCACACATGCTCTCGTCTAAGAGGAAGGTGACACTTGCGATGGCAAGGATTATGGAAATGAATGCCGAGGCAGGAGTAAGTATGAAGTCATCATTTGAGATACTATGTGCAACCATGGGTGGCGTGGAGAATGTTGGTTGTACAAAGGTCGACCACAGAAATCACTTGTCCAAGCTTCGACAACGGAATATGAAGCATGGGGAGGCCACTGCCATTGCAGAGTACTTGCGCGACAAGACAAAGCTAGACCTTGGGTTCTACTACGAGATCGAAGTCGACGAGGCCGAGAGGACTGCCAACATATTCTGGGCAGATCAACGGATGAGTGACGACTACGCTTGCTTTGGCGACTCGATAACATTAGATACCACGTACCGCACCAACAAGCATTATCGTCCACTAGGTGAGACTTGGAACACTTGTATTTTATTGTTCAATTGGAGTCCTATTTGCACATTATTCTGATACTTGCACATTATTATAGTGATACTGCTTATTTACTTAGATATTACGTTTTCTGTACTGATGTATTCTAACTTATGTACCCTGCGCGCAGCTCTCTTCGTGGGGTTTAACCACCATCACCAAGGGGTAATTTTTGGGGCTGCTCTACTGTATGATGAGACGGTTCCGTCTTTCGTATGGTTGTTTCAATAATTCCTTCACTGCATGGGTGGGAAAGCGCCTGAAACCATATTCACGGACCAGGACCCCGCAATGGCAAAGACACTAAATGAGGTACTAACAATATGCTAACCGCCAACGTCAATTTGAAATTCAAAATTTCAATATCCAAATCTGGATTTCATTGGCAGAACCAGAAAAAACCCTATCCACATACCACTGGTCACCACATTTATTATATGATTTCATAAAATAAATCAACACCTTGAACTTTAAAGGTATGGACAGGGTAGTTACTTTCTAAGGCTCTAGTTTGGTAATGGAATTCACGTGGTAATAGTTCTGTAATATTCTAGGAAGTTGTAGTGATCACAAGGCCATATGATAAGTAGATCAATTCTATGAATGGTTATCTATGTATGACTTAGATAATCATTGTTTACTATGTAGACACATAGTGATCATTTGTGGTAAAGTTTACCGAATCACTAGTTAAATCAATAATGAGTTAAGAAATATGGGTGACATCTTAGCTATATCTCACATTGATACATCATGAGAAAACTTTATGGATTATGATCAATAGTTCAACTATGACTAACAATAATATGAGAATATGTACAAAATAGATAATTTTAATGTTCGGTGGTACATTTTGTAATTGTTAAGTAAGGATATCAATTATCATTACATCATCATGTAGTGCTCACATGGCCATATGATAAGTACATCAATTCTATGAATGGTTAACTATGTATGACTTATATACCCATTGTTTACTATGTAGACACATAGTGATCATTTGTGGGTAAGTTTACCGAATCACTAGTTAAATCAATTTTGAGTTTAGAAATATGTGTGACATCTTAGTCAAATCTCACATTGATACATCATGAGAAAAATTTATGGACTATGATCAATAGTTCAACTTCAATTAACAATAATATGAGAATATGTACAAAAAGATAATTTTAATGATCGGTACTATATTTTGTAATTGTTAAGTAAAGATATCAATTATCATTACATCATCATGTAGTGATCACATGAAAGACCACAACTCAACAACATGGGTGCGCAACGATGACGAAAGCTCACTATAATTAAAGTATTAATATTGACTCCCTCAAACGGAAGCTCTAAGATGACCATGATATTTGCACAAATTTGATAACTCATGTGCAACAGATTGAGAGCTACATAAATTTGAACACACGACGACCTCACCATCATAAAAAACGCCAATACCATGCAATAAACCATCACATTCCAATAACCAAGTGTGTACAAACCAACTTTATAGGTATCGACATGGTAGTTACTTTTAAGGTTCACGTATGTGAATGGAATGCACGCGGTAATGGTTCTGTACTGTGATAGTAATTTATAGGTATAATCGGGGTAGATTTTTTGAATATGCCATGTCAAATACTTGATGGGTGCAAGGAATGCACGAGGTAATGCTTCTGTAATGTTCAAGTACGTTATAGGTAACTCAAATACTTTCAAATTAAGACATAAACACCACCGATAGATAGAGTACACATAGTCGAAATAGAGTACATGAAAAGAACACAGCACAATGAACATATTTCTGGTCACTTCACTTCGAACGTCCGACAATCTTTTCTAGCAATGCCACCCGTTCCTTCAGAGCATCAATCTCGGCATGTGCATTGTACTCGCAAGAGTTTGAACAACTTTCTTCCTCGTCTACGGCATTGCCAATCGGACTGTTCAAAGCTTGAGTGAGAGTGGATTGCAAGTCATGGTTCTCACTCTCGAGCTCATGCACCTTATGCTCAAGATACTGCACAATACTGACCAGTGCGATCCTATCATTCAAGGCATTAACCAGTACTACTTTCTCATTCAAGGTGGCAACTTTGTCGTCGAGCCACTCGAAATATCCGCACCCATTATTAGCCTACATCGATGAACTATTAACGTCACAATATGAATTTGTAAAAATGGTATTCCAGCCTACACTATCGACCATAAACAGAGTACCTTCGATTTGTAGTTTCGGCAGCCAAAAAACTTCCTCCCCGGGTTTGCTGATGTGTGTGAGATTCTACGAGACGCCTTTATGCCACAGTGACAATCGACATCCTGAGCCGCATACTGGAACTCGTCGAAATCTGGGGTCTTCCGAACAAATTTTGCCATAACTGCGTCAACACATGTAGGATACAAAAAAACGAAACCCTAAGTAATGTCCACGACCTAATACTACGGTCAAGCAAGGTAGTGTCGCACAAACTAACCACATGTGCTCAAGGGGTTGTTTCCGGACATTGGGTTTACAGTTCACCACGTCAGGACCACTCAGACGGGATTAGGGATTGCAAACCTTGGGTGCCGATTTACCTGGTGCAAGAACAGGACACGAAGATGGAATAAGAACGACAAGGAGAAGGAAGATGGATCATCAAGTGGGAGTTCCAGATACTGGGGTGCCGGCTTACCTTGTACTCGCGAAAGAGGATCGAGAGGATTCCGGCAGGACGAAGTCGGGGAGGCCGGAGTGAGTGGACGTGAAGAAGAAATGGGTCACTGTGTGTGGGTAATAAAAACCCTAATCCATTCAATCAACAGTAGAAGCAACCCTTTGAATTTTGAATCTCAATTTCATATTTCAAATATCAAATGTTTGCAAAATTTTGGGAGTATTGGTGGTTATTATCCACATAAACCAGTAAAGAGGGTTTGGTAAAGAAAAAGTGAGGGCTGGGTTCAAGCATTCATCCCCAGCCGTTGATCTCTTCATTTAATAAGTGTATGGCTTGATCTGCCTATCCGTCGGGGCGGACTATTTTGCCTATCAGCAGGCGAAAAAAATTGACGATAGAGCATCTTCGGAGGATTCAAGGTTGAAGACGAATCTGGGGATTCATTTAACAATGACGAAAAATTACAATTTTAGTCGCTATATTTTAAGTTTATAGATAGTTTAATTGTTTAGTATTAATAATTATATTTCAAGTCACTATTTTTTATGTTATTGACATTTTTGGAATAATCTTTGAAAATATATAAATCGGTTGTCGAATATCGTGTAAACCAGTTCATATAATTAGTTAAGTACTAGTTTTGATAACTGTTTATCAACTAAATAACCTCGTTAACTAGGTATTTGATCATGATGTTAACTAGTTAACTCAATAAGTTAACGAGTTAACTCGATTGGTTAATTAACTAGTTAACTAGTTAATAAGATAAGTTAACTAGTGAACTTGATTGGTTAACTAGTTAACTCGATTAGATAACTATTGATGCGTGCAAATATATGCATAGTCATTCCCATATTAAACAACATTCTTGAGTTATTTTTCATATATTTTAGGTGATTTTTACTCATTTGATAATAATTGTAATTGAGTTACCGTGTTGTTCCGATTTATGCTTGGTTTTGTGTTTTTTACATGTTTCAAGTCAAGTTCGTTCATGAAAATCATAGAAGGAACCAAGTGGGACAAATGGGAGCTGAATTGGGGGAAATCATGATGACGGTGTCTTCTGGACACCATGTGTCTGCCTGACACACCCTGGGCCAAAAATTAAGCATTTTTCAAGTAGGAAAAGAGTTCTAATTAGGGTAAATTACCTTATTAGTGGGGGACCACGAATTTGGGAGGAGATATTAGACTTTTTAGAGAAAAAAATACATACTTTTCATTCTTCAATCGAATTCCAACGAACCAGACACTCTCAGAGAAGAATATGGAGCTTTGAAGACGCGATTGAGCGAGAGAAAGTGAGAATTAGCTCGGGAGATTTCTTAGAGTCATCAGGATTAGGTTTTCTCGGAGTAAGATGTCTTCTTCTCCAGTTTTCTTTTCCATTGTATCTCTGATTTCTTCTGTTGCGATGAGTAGCTTAACTCTTTAGGTTTGTTCCGATTAGATGAAACTCTAGTTGGATTTTGTATTTTTTTTTTGACAGGAAGTTGGATTTTGTATGATGATGTTGGGTTTTTAATCCGTTTATGTTAATTGAGGTTTATTCAGATATTTGATGTGATTTCTCCTTAACCCTAATTTGAAGCTCAATGAATCTATGATTGACCATATCGTAGGGTTCTTGTTTCATCTTTGATTTTGCGGTTCTGACCATGGACGTAAATCATTCTAAAGTTTAGGAGGTCGTTAGGATTTGCTAGTGTCTTGACCATAGGGTCGGTGAACCTAATCTCTTTGCATATCTTTGTGACATTTCTTCGTGCATTCTTGACAATTTGCGAGTTATCTTGACCATAGGAACTTGTAGGTTTGATGGGATAATTTCTCTGCGTCCTGACCATGGAGTAGAGAATACCAAAGGAAGTGTCAAGTCATCAAATTTGTTGAAACCGAAATTGCATTGCATCATCCGTCTTAATTGAGCTAGAGCGGATTCGAGTCTGGACAAACGCCTTAGTCATTCTTCGAAACCCCAACTTGTTTACTTGCATTATTTGTTTTAAATTGCTTTCTTGTTAGATTCATTCATAAACCAATCCAAACCAAACCACAAAAACCCCGAATAGCTTTAACACATGTTTCTGAGTAATAGAAAGAGAGAGACCTAAGGAAAAAACAATCTCACTAGAGCATTCTAATGAGTAAAATTTGGTGTGTGTATTTCTTGCATCAACTAGTCATCAGTAAAAAAATCAAGTTAAGTGTCGTTGGAAAAGCCGTTGGAGATTGGTTGGTCGTCGAAAAAGTCGTCAGAGCCTCACCGAAGATAGTGGTTGGTCGCCAGAGACGGTGACCAGTCACCGAAAAACTCGTTGATGATGATGACCTGTCGCTAAAAAAGTTGTCGAAGATGGTGGTCGGTGTACACGCGTTACTCTTTTTCCAACTACGATCGTTATCTTAGAAAATAATCGTTGTCCCATTATAAGGCAACAACCATTGTGCCCTCTAGTACCTGTTGCTTTCCTCATTCCTTGAAACTATTTATACATTCTCTTTGTCATCCAAGCCATATTGATACTAGATTACTAGCCAAGCCTAATTGTTACCATCTATGCAAGAACCCACTCATTGGTGTTCTACACATCGCTAAGAGCGTCCACACCAACACTTACAAAGTGAATTGCAAGGTGACATGGCAACACTTTGCAATTGCAAAGTGAATTGCATTAGTGTGGGGAACTCCCAAAATTATGCAAGCTTGCAACATTTGCAATTCACTTTGCAATTGCAAGTGTGGGCCATGGTGGTGTAAATTAATATTTATAATGTATTTATTTAATGATTAATGATCATTTAGATGTAGTTGATTAGATAAATAATTTAATTATGCAATTTTTTAACTCTAAACCAATATAAGATTAAATACACATTAAATTAATTATATATATTTATGAGCTATATTTAATAATTACTAAATATAATTAAATAAAAGTAATACTACATCCAAATATATATTAAATATTTCATAATCACAACTACAACTATCGTCAAATATAAATAAAAAACAAACTTGATAGAAGAGCTATGAAATTGATTTGGAGACGATGAGGATGATGACTAATATGTACTATCGCTTCATATGTACTTGTGTTATTCGTATGACTATTTATTTGTTTCTTTAAATGTATAATTAACTATTAGTAAAATGATAAACACAAAAGTGAGTAATTGAATGAAAAGAGTGTGTGGTCCCACTAAATGAAATTGCAAATGAATTGCATTGGTGTAGAGTGAATGAAATTAAAAGTGAGTAGATTGCAAAAATGAATGAGGTGGCAGTGGGGACCATTTTTGCAATTGCAAGTGAATTGCATGAGTGCGGATGGTCTAACACCTCTTTTAATACTAGATCATATGTACTCTCCACCAGGGAGAGTTCTCATTTGATTTGTTGATCAACATCTCATAACATCTAATCCCTCATGAGACCGTCAAAATTTAAATTCTCCTTTATATCAAAACCTTGATTCCATTCTCATTTATTATTCACAACTGAATGCAAATCAACATTTAAAGAAGGGTTAATACACATTTTTACCCCTCTACTATGCAAAGTTAACAAACATACCCATTTACTATTTTCTAACCGATTTAACACTCTCTACTTTAAAAAATTTAACAAATATGCCCCTTTGTTTAATTTTTCATCTATTTTTCATCCGATGTGTTGATTGTACGTGCCATGTCATATTATTTGTACACCTTATCGTTGTTTGGAATGTTCCCAATCGAAAATTATTTAAATTAGAAAGAAAAATATAAAGGAATACCACAAACACCTCCGTACATAATAGTGATTATAATGTGCTTTTCCTCTATCTTTTCTTTTTAATTTAAATATTTTCACCTTGTGGACATCCCAATTAGCAATGTTGTGCACAAATAATATGATTTAGCATGTATAATCAACTCATTAGACGAAAAATAGATGAAAAGATAAATTGAGGGGCATATTTGTTAAACTTTTCAAAGTAGAGGGTGTTAAATCGGTTAGAAAATAATAAAAGGGTATGTTTGTTAACTTTGCATAGTAGAGGGACAAAAAAGTGTATTAACCCTTTAAAGAATCACACTAGAGGGGAGTACATTTTTACATTTTCAACTATCCTCAAATTCTCTCGAATGAGAGTTTCAAAATTCCAGTACACATTTTCAAATGAGTGGAAAACTCAAGTCACACATTTGAAAACAAAATTTACAGTTTTCCTTCAAACCTAGACTTTTAAACTTTTATCTACTAATCAATATTTCTTTAATTCCTCAAAATACCAAACACTTGTTAGTCTCAAAACCTATTAGCATAGCTTGAACACATGTTGTTCTTCATGTTTCTTTTCTCTTCTCTTGTTCTTGGTTGTTTTCCTCCTTTATGGACATGTCCTTCTCCTTTAATGGAGCTTTTCTTATTCTTGTGTGCATTTCCCTCTCCCTTCATGGAGCTTTTGTTTCAGATCTGATTTTTTTGGATTTTAGATGTGTGTCGGCTTAGATTCAAAAGGATTGAGCGCCAGTGTTTGGTTCTAGTGGTCTCTGTTGAAACTCCTTGATTAAATTGATTTTGTTCAGTTAACCGGTTTGATCCGCTTGGCCGAACCAAGAAGGGAATTTTCTTTTGCTGGGAACAATCAGTGGAAGAGAGTCATTCTCTTTCCTCATTCATTCAGCAAAAGGAGCTGAAACTCTTTCCTTTCCATTCCATCGTCGAAGAAAATCATGACGGAAATCAAGCCACGAATCAACGACAATCAAGCTATGGATCAACGGCAATCAAGTCTCAATCTCTGTCCTCAAGAAGTGATTAAATACTCTGCTCAGAAAACAGAGACGGTGGGAAAGACGATTGGAGTAATCGTGCCTTTCTGGTTGTCACTCACAAAGGGGGTTTGTGAGGCTTTTGTAATCAGGTTGTTACTGCAGTGTGGCAGTGGTTATTCAGGGTTGAGTTGTAAACCCTGGAGTGTTAGATTGATTAATAAGATTGACTCTCTCGAGCTCTGCTTGAGCGTGGATGTAGGCAAGGTTAACCTTGTCGAACCACGTTAAATCGTGTGTCGCTCCTTCATCTCTTGCCTTTACCATTTCAATTCGTGTTCCAGGCTATCCGTACTTCATCTGAAGACAAGCAGTCTCGATTTAGGGTTTCCTGTATCAAACCCTAAATTATTCAATCACTTTTCTCGATCTCTATTTTCTTTTCAAAACTTGAAAGTGATTTGTTGACTAACGTTTACAATTGGTATCAGAGCAGGCTTTCCGTGACGAGTTTGCTACTGCCGGAAAGGATCAACGGACATGGCAACTGTTGCTGGACAAAGGGTGGAAGGTCTGTCACATTCCAGACCACCCTGGTTCGACGGAGGTAACTACCAGTTCTGGAAAAACCGGATGAAGGTCTTCTTCCAAGGTATGGATCTTGCCTTGTGGAAAATTGTTGAGAAAGGAGGTATTTATTTAACTGACTGAGATGAGGATAAAAGGAAGAAAGTCCAATTGAATGCCAAAGCCTTAAACATTTTCTATTGTGCTCTGTGTAATGATGAGTACAATCGTATTAGTTCATGTGAAACTGCAAATGAAGTATGGGTAACATTAGAGACTACTCATGAAGGTACTTCACAAGTCAAGGAAACAAAAATAAATGTTCTTATGCATGAATATGAGATGTTTAAGATGAGTGAAACTGAATCTATTTCTGTTATGTATGATAGGTTTAATCTTATTGTGTCAAAACTGAAACATCTAGGAAAAAAACTTGATAGGGGAGATCTTGTGAGGAAAATTCTAAGGTCTCTACCAAGAGAATGGATGCCTAAGATCACTGCAATAGAAGAAGCTAAGGATCTGTCTGTTTTATCTCTTGAAAATTTAATCGGGTCATTGATAAGTCATGAAGTTGTTCTTAGGCAATCGGTTCAAGTTAAGGATGAGTCTCAAACTAGGAGTATTGCTCTTAAAGCTGTTCAGAAAGGATCATCTAGTGATGATGAAAATGAATCAAATGAGGATGAGATTGCTTTCATGACTAAACAATTTAGGCAATTCTTGAGAAATAAAAGAGATTTTTCTAAAAGTAAAGGTCTGTCTTCAACTTCTAAGGATAGGTTTCAAACAAAAACTAAAAGGGAAGAAAGTCGTGTTAATGAAGATAAAGATACTATAACGTGCTTTAAGTGTAGCAGACTAGGACATATAAGGTCGGACTGTCCAAATAAAGGATATTCCAAAGAGAGAGCTTTTAAAGTCTCTTGGAGTGACTCGGAGTCTGACAATGAAGAAGCATACATGGCAATTACTGATGATGAAGCTGAGGACTCAGATGAGGTATGCTCTAACGATCCCTTTCAGTTTACTAAGGAAGAGGTTATGAAAGCTTACTTAAAATTGTCTCAGTGTTTTCAGAAATTGAAAATTGAAAATGATGGCTTGAACTGTTTGATTGATGATCTAAACTTATGTAAGGTTAATCATAATAAGAAGGTAAATGAGTATGAAACTCATATCAATAGACTTGAGACTGAAATTGATGTACTACAAAGGCAGAACTATTACTGGGAACGAGTAAAAAGAACTGGGAATACAAGATTTCTTTATTGGAAACATAAAGCGAGTTTTCGACCATTTCGTTATCATGGAAGCGGTTCACAGAGAAATTATGTTAAAACAGAATGTGAATATTGTTTCATGTCAGGACACACTAGTTATGATTGCACGTTTACTCAATATAAACAGGTACCCAAGAAAGTTTGGGTACCTAAGAAGACTAATCCTGGTTCTTGTGCAGGAGTCATCAAAGATTAGTACCGAATGGTACTTGGATAGCGGTTGCTCAAACCATATGACTGGAGAAAGAAGAAATTTTAGCTCTCTGGAAGAAAAAAAGGGAGGAAAGGTTACCTTTGGGGATAATAATAAGAGCCGGATAATGGGCAAAGGTACGTTGGAAAATCCACAGATCCAATCTTTCATAATGTTCTTTTTGTGCCTAATCTTAAACATAATTTGCTATCTATTAGTCAATTATGTGGAAATTCAAACCGAGTTGTTTTTGAAGCTGAGTCCTGTGTTGTTGAAAGGATTCTCGACGGTAAAATCTTCTTCACTGGCAATAGAAACGAAAATGTTTATTCTATTAATCTTAAAAACCAACATGCCTTCAATGAAAAATGCTTCTCTGCTATAAAACCTTCTTCTGAAATTATCTGGCATAAAAAATTGGGTCATATTAGCTCAACTCGTATTGCTAAGTTGTGTTCACTTGATATTGTAAGAGGCTTACCTAATATTAAAACTAATCAAGATTTTTTCTGCCAAGCTTGTGTACAAGGAAAACAAACTCGAACATCGTTTAAAACGAATTTCTGGGGTCTTTTCTGATCATCCTCTTGAATTAATACACATGGATCTGTTTGGACCTACAAATGTAAAAAGTCTTGGTGGTAAAAGTTTTGCTTTTGTGATTGTTGATGACTTTTCCTGTTTTACTTGGGTGTTTTTCCTTGCTAAGAAAGATGAATGCCTATCTGTTTTTCAAACCTTTGTTAGGCAGATTAGTGTAACTACTAAATTTCAAATACAAACTTGATGTGACTTTGATTAGTGCATTTTAAGCTTATGAATGACCTATGAAATGCCCGTGTTTATTCGTTAAATGACATGACTTATATGCTTTTATTGAAGTTTTGTGCAAAGTGTCATTTTGTTGTCCGGTTGCTACTTTGGAGCCAAATTCGTGGGCTATTGGAGTTGCCTCTGTGCATTTTCAGGTTATGGCATCAAAGTACGGATGACAAGGAGCGTATAGGAGCAAACGGGAGGTCATTTGGAGTCCGGACGAGGGAGATATGAGCGTTACAAGATCGAGCTTTCTGCAGAGCTGAGGAGGTGCACGCCGTGCACCACTGCACGCCGTGCACCGTGCACGGTTTGGTGCACGGGCTGTCCAGGAGGCTCCGAAAGAAGATTCAGCTCCAAGGTGCACGCCGTGCAGCCTTGCACGCCGTGCACCCTGCACGCCGTGCATAGGTGCACGCCGTGCACTGTCCCCTGCACTATAAATACCCACGTTTTTCACTCTTTTGGGGAATTCATTCATATCTCTTGAACCCCAAACACATTTCCACGAACCCTAAAACCCTAGAACACGTTTTTGGAGCAATTTGAAGCAATTGGAGCTAGGATTGAAGCCAACAAACCTTGGGAGAAGTGCTTGCAAGTGAAGAAGTGAAGATCATCTCAAGGATTCATCCATGGTGTTCTTGGTGACCATTCTTCCTTCTTTCCTCTTTACTCCCTTGGCCATGTGTGGCTGAGTTTCTAGGGTTCATCTTGGATGGGTAGATTAGTTGTGCTATGATAGAGGGATGATTGTATAGAACTTGCCATGATTGATCTTGGTTGTATGAGGATGATTCCTAGACTTGTTCTTAATGCCATTTTATGCCATGTTTGCTTAATTTGGTCCATTCATTGTGATTTGATGCATGAGAGTGCTTGGATTGCATAGATTGTAGGTCTAGGGATTGAAGTGAGTGTGTTCTAAGAGATTAGATCATCTTATTTCAACCATTTTCACTTGATTTCTCTTTTGGGCATTTTATCGAACACTTGGTGTGCATGTGGATTTTCATTCAATTGAGTTTGAAAAGGCTTTTTGGGTGAATCTCTTAGTGTTAGGGCATTGATATGAGAATGTTGTGCCTAGCCTTGTGGTCATAGAGTCTTAAGAGAGGGTCTTGAGTCTTGGCATTTCATCAAACACTTAGAATGCATCCTTTTGCACTTAGCTTGAGAGCGAGAGCCTAAGTTGAGTGGTATTAGGATAGGGATTAGGTGCTACGAGAGTGCATCGAGTCTATTAAAGTGAAATGCATGGTCATCCGAATGCAAACTTGATCTTAATTGGCTTGTTCGTTCAATTAGTCATCTTGAGCATGATGAAACTACCCACCAAGAGAGCCCCTTTGTCTTTGAGTTGATCCACCTTTCTTCTTGCTTAATCTTTGCTAGTATTGCATTTCTTTGCCTTTGTTTCTTATTTTCTCGTTCAACCCAAACTCAATTTCAAATGTTTAGACCGTTCATGAACTTTGTGAGTATAAGCTTATGAGAGGACCTCGTGGAATACGACCTTGGTAAATAGCTTTTATCAAGTTTTTGGCGCCGTTGCCGGGGACTTTCTCAATCCTTTGAAAGCATTTAGTAGTGGACCGTTCTATTCACTTCCTTCCGTTTTAGTTTTGCTTCTTTATTGTTTGTTTTTGTGTTTGTTTTTGTGGTTTTGTTATCCCGCATTGTTGTACTACTTGGTTATGTTTGTTGTGCGTGTTTGTAGGCCCCTTATCCACCTATCTAGTTCATGGGAGCAAGGTTGCAAGTAAGATGAACTCGTGGAATGGAGGTAATGGTTATGGTACCTATCAAGGGTGGAATCCATCTCCTAATCCATATTATGGCCATCCTACTTCATCCAACTACTACCAAGGAACTTATGAGGGAGATAGCCAATGGTGGGATCAAGAACAACAAGTTTCAACACCCATGTGGAATGAGCAATGGCCCTATCCATCTCCACCCTACCATCAAGTCTTGCCGGAGTATTATCAAGAAGATTTCACAAGTCAAGAACAACATTCTCCACCGCCTTCAATGTTAGAGGAGCTCTTTAAGATGGTTAGAGAAAGCGAGCGCCCTCAAGAGGATTTCACAAGCTATGAGCAACCCTCTCAACCTTCTTCTATGTTGGAGGAGCTCTTGAAAATGGTGAAGGAAAGTGAGCGTCCTCGAGAGGAGTTTGTAAGCTATGAGGAACCTCCTCCACCTCTCTCCACACTTGAGGAAGCTTTGAAGATTGCGGAAGATAATGCGAACCAACTCAATCGTTTAGCTCAAGGCGTGACACTCATCAAGGAAGCTCTAGAGGAGGAACAACAATGTCCATCTCCCCCCACAATTAGGAGATGTTGCAAATTGCTGAAGATAATGCGGCTCGGTTGGATCGTTCAACTCAAAGTATGAAGCTCATCTCCGACATCCTTGAACCGGAAGTGCTTGTCATGGAAGAAGAAGAAGGTGAGTCTCCCCAAGAAGAGTTCATGAGCCATGAGAAACCTCTTCCATCTCCTTTCATGCTAGAGATCTTACAAATTGCGGAGGATAATGCAAACCGAGTTAACCGCTTATCTCAAAGCATAGAGCTCGTCACGAAGATTCTTGAGAATGAACGACATCCCAATCATTTGGAGTATTTTTATGATGATGAAGATGACACTTGTGAATCGGAAGAGCTTGACACGGAAGAAGAGTTGGTAGTGGAGGAGATTGAGGAACATGTTCTTCCCGAGGACACACCAAGTAACGATGATGTGGGGTATGAAGAACCAAGGAGACTTGAGGATGAAGACCCTTTAGAGGAGGTGAGAGATGATTTGGAGACGCTTCAAGAAGAGGTGGCACCGAGAGTGGAGCACGAAAGTGAACAACACCACCCTATTGAGGTCCCACCAAAGGTTGTGAGTACTCTTCAATCCTCTTGCTTGATCATGAAATACTTGTGTCAAGAGACGGACACAAGCTTCATAACTTCCTCTAAGGTGATAATGGAAGAGAAGTCGTCCATGTGTGAACCGGAAGACTCCTTGAGTGGCATCACCAACTTGGAGACAATGGATCTCAATGGAGGCTCCCTACCATACTTTCTTCCTCAAGCTTCGACACTCAAAGGTAGCAAGCCACCCCAAGGTCTCAAGTGCTATACAAGCATCAATGTGCATTGGCTAGTCTACCATTCCTCCAAGATGCTACTTGGAGCTCAACTTTCATCATGGAAGAAGCTACTTGACATCAAGGAGGTACTAAGTTGGACACCATAACACAGGTATCGTCGAGCTTAAGACGGTAACCAAGCGCTTCTTGGGAGGCACCCCATGTTATCTTTACTTTTATTGCTCTTGTTTGCTCCTTTTAGTTTTTGTGTTGTTTTAACTTTTTGAATAAGGTTTGGCAAGCATTTTGGATCACTCTTCACCAAGGATCATCATGAAACTTTTTCACCTCTATTACGTCCTATGCTCCTCTCTACCAACGCGGTAACTTCGTTCCACCTTACCCTCTCTCTCTTGATCATTGAGGACAATGCTCATGTTAGTCGTAGGGGAGCTTGAGGTTTTGGTGTGATTATTTGTGGTAGAGATATAAGGCTATGTTTTGATGTGTTGCATGATCTTAATTGAATGTCGAATTCCTCTATTGTAGAATCGTTCGGTTCTTGACTTTTGGTGTTCAATTGACTTCAAGTTTTCACAATGACGTTTAGACTGTCCTACTTAGAACCTATAACCAGCATGTTAGCACTAATATCAAATGTGTCTGGGCCAGAACTGAGATTTTATCACTCTTGTATGTTGGTTGATTGGTTTGATACGTGTTTTTGTACCACTCGATAACACCGGCCTAAGATGATAAAGGCACCCTGTTCCATGCTTTTCAACACCCTTTTTGATCCTTCGTGATTGTGGCTTGAGATTAGACGGAATCCAATTCGAAATCTTGTGTGGAAGTTGTAAGAGGCTAAGGATCAAGTGGCTAAATTGTGAAGAAAAGGGAAAAAAAATGCTCAAAAGAAAAGCTAGGCAAGCTCGGCACCTAAGTGAAGTGTCGGGTTGAGCACTAAGCAATAGGGCAAAGGCTGTGAGCTAGGCAGGTTCAACACCTAAGTGAAGTGTTGAATCGAGCACTAGTATGCAGTAAGGAAAAAAGAAAAGAAAAGAAAGAAAAAGAGTTCTCAAATGTAGCCCTTGATCCTAGCCAGAGTTTGTAAAGTGCGGATCTAGAAGCGGATGAAGTCGAGTCGATAGCCACATCATAATCACTCACCACTTACGATCCATGTCCCGATTTCAAGTCCTCTTGATTAGAGTTGGTGTTGTCGTGGTCGGTTTTGCTGTGTCCCAATCAACCACTACTTGAAGTGTGCAGAAATTAGTGAGGTTTAGACTTGTTTGATTGATGTTCTTGCATGTGTAGGTTAAGTTTGTTCGTGGAACAGTTTAAGCCAAATTGTTATTGTTTGAATCTCAATGGGACTGATCTTGTCATTTGTGAACTTGGATGTTTTCTGATTCATTTGCTTGAGGACAAGCAAAGCTTAGTCGTAGGGGAATTTGATGTGACTTTGATTAGTGCATTTTAAGCTTATGAATGACCTATGAAATGCCCGTGTTTATTCGTTAAATGACATGACTTATATGCTTTTATTGAAGTTTTGTGCAAAGTGTCATTTTGTTGTCCGGTTGCTACTTTGGAGCCAAATTCGTGGGCTATTGGAGTTGCCTCTGTGCATTTTCAGGTTATGGCATCAAAGTACGGATGACAAGGAGCGTATAGGAGCAAACGGGAGGTCATTTGGAGTCCGGACGAGGGAGATATGAGCGTTACAAGATCGAGCTTTCTGCAGAGCTGAGGGGGTGCACGCCTGCACCACTGCACGCCGTGCACCGTGCACGGTTTGGTGCACGGGCTGTCCAGGAGGCTCCGAAAGAAGATTCAGCTCCAAGGTGCACGCCGTGCAGCCTTGCACGCCGTGCACCCTGCACGCCGTGCATAGGTGCACGCCGTGCACTGTCCCCTGCACTATAAATACCCACGTTTTTCACTCTTTTGGGGAATTCATTCATATCTCTTGAACCCCAAACACATTTCCACGAACCCTAAAACCCTAGAACACGTTTTTGGAGCAATTTGAAGCAATTGGAGCTAGGATTGAAGCCAACAAACCTTGGGAGAAGTGCTTGCAAGTGAAGAAGTGAAGATCATCTCAAGGATTCATCCATGGTGTTCTTGGTGACCATTCTTCCTTCTTTCCTCTTTACTCCCTTGGCCATGTGTGGCTGAGTTTCTAGGGTTCATCTTGGATGGGTAGATTAGTTGTGCTATGATAGAGGGATGATTGTATAGAACTTGCCATGATTGATCTTGGTTGTATGAGGATGATTCCTAGACTTGTTCTTAATGCCATTTTATGCCATGTTTGCTTAATTTGGTCCATTCATTGTGATTTGATGCATGAGAGTGCTTGGATTGCATAGATTGTAGGTCTAGGGATTGAAGTGAGTGTGTTCTAAGAGATTAGATCATCTTATTTCAACCATTTTCACTTGATTTCTCTTTTGGGCATTTTATCGAACACTTGGTGTGCATGTGGATTTTCATTCAATTGAGTTTGAAAAGGCTTTTTGGGTGAATCTCTTAGTGTTAGGGCATTGATATGAGAATGTTGTGCCTAGCCTTGTGGTCATAGAGTCTTAAGAGAGGGTCTTGAGTCTTGGCATTTCATCAAACACTTAGAATGCATCCTTTTGCACTTAGCTTGAGAGCGAGAGCCTAAGTTGAGTGGTATTAGGATAGGGATTAGGTGCTACGAGAGTGCATCGAGTCTATTAAAGTGAAATGCATGGTCATCCGAATGCAAACTTGATCTTAATTGGCTTGTTCGTTCAATTAGTCATCTTGAGCATGATGAAACTACCCACCAAGAGAGCCCCTTTGTCTTTGAGTTGATCCACCTTTCTTCTTGCTTAATCTTTGCTAGTATTGCATTTCTTTGCCTTTGTTTCTTATTTTCTCGTTCAACCCAAACTCAATTTCAAATGTTTAGACCGTTCATGAACTTTGTGAGTATAAGCTTATGAGAGGACCTCGTGGAATACGACCTTGGTAAATAGCTTTTATCAAAACTCTTCGTAGTGATCATGGTGGAGAGTTTGTATCCTCTGCTTTCTCTGATTTCTGCAAATCTTTAGGAATCGTTCACACTTTCTCTTCTCCTCGAACTCCACAACAAAATGGAGTCGTGGAAAGGAAAAACCGTTCCCTACTCGATCTTTCTCGAACCATGCTGTTAGACCATCAAACTCCCAAGCATTTCTGGGCAGAAGCTGTCTCGACAGCCTGCTATGTGCTTAATAGAACTCTGATTAGAAAACCTATGAATAAAACTCCATATGAGTTATTTAAAGCCAAAACTCCTAATCTCAACTACTTTCATCCTTTTGGGTGTCGGTGCTTCGTTCTCAATACAACTTCCCAAAAAGGGAAGTTCGATGAAAGATCAAATAAAGCTATATTCCTGGGATATTCTTAGTCGAGTAAAGCCTTTAGAATCTTTAATCTCAGAACTTCCAAAGTCGAAGAATCTATTCATGTTGTTTTTTATGATAACTCTTCTTTTCCAAACTTACCACTACCTGAGGATGATGAATCATTCTCTCTTTTTAGACCCTCTGTTGACTCAGAACCTTCTGAGCACCAATCTGATCTAAATAGCCGAAATCTGATTAACACCTCTGAAGAAGAATCTCCTGTGTCAAATTCCTTGACAACTCCTGCCCCCTTGCCTGAACCTATCTCAAAACCAAATCCACCCCCTCACATTAAAAAAAGACATCCAACAAATCTTTTGATTGGTGATCCAAACGATAGACTAGTCACTAGGTCAAAAAGGCTTCTTGATTTCATGGCCACAAATGATTCTGCCCTTCTCTCAATCATTGAGCCAAACTCTGTTAAAGAAGCTCTTCAAGACGAAAATTGGATTCTTGCTATGCAAGAGGAACTTCACCAGTTTGACCGAGCAAATGTTTGGGATCTCGTTCCTCCCCCAATCGGGAAGACTATCATTGGCACCAAATGGGTATTTAGGAACAAGACAAATGATAAAGGTGAAGTTGTTCGTAACAAAGCTCGACTTGTGGCACAAGGTTATTGCCAACAAGAAGGAATTGACTTCGATGAAACTTTTGCACCCGTTGCACGATTAGAAGCAATCCGGATTCTTTGTGCTTTTGCAAGTCATCTGAAGTTCACACTCTACCAAATGGATGTCAAAAGCGCCTTTCTTAATGGAATCATTAAGGAAGAAGTCTTTGTCAGACAACCACCTGGTTTTGAGGATCCTCACTCTCCATCTTTTGTCTTTAAGCTTAAAAAAGCTCTTTATGGCTTAAGGCAAGCTCCAAGAGCTTGGTACGATCGCTTAACCTCGTTTCTTCTCTCTCAACAGTTTAAACGGGGTCAAGTTGATAACACCCTTTTTATCAAAATTGAATCATCTGACATTCTCCTCGTTCAGATCTATGTTGACGATATCATTTTTCGGATCAACCAGCTCTTCTCTTCGTCAAAAATTTGCAGATCTTATGACAACGTCTTTTGAAATGAGTATGATGGGGGAAATGAAATTCTTTCTTGGACTACAAGTCCAGCAGTTGTCTTCTGGGATCTTTATTCATCAGACAAATTATACCCAAAATCTACTCACGAAATACAGCTTTGATAGAGCCAAACCCGCTTCAACTCCCATGGCCACAACAACTAAACTCACCAAAGACGAGTCAGCTGAATCTACTGATCCAACTCATTTTCGAGCTCTTATAGGTTCTCTTCTTTACTTAACTGCCAGCCAACCAGACATTCTTTTTGCTGTCTGTCTTTGTGCCCGATTTCAGGCAAATCCTAAGGCATCTCATCTCTCTGCTCTTAAAAGGATTCTTCGCTATTTACTCTCCACCAAAGATTACGGTCTATGGTACCCATCATCTGAATCCTTTGATCTGGTTGGCTACAGTGATTCCGATTTTGCTGGTTCTACTTTCGACAGAAAAGTACCACTGGGGTATGTCAATTCTTAGGCCCTTGCTTGGTCTCTTGGTCAAGTAAGAAACAAGGTTCGGTTGCACTGTCAACTGCTGAAGCAGAGTATGTCGCCGCAGGCAGCTGCTCTACTCAAATTTTATGGATCTGTTCTCAATTAAATGACTACGGTCTTAAACTACAGACTACTCCTCTGCTGTGTGACAACACCAGTGCAGTGAACATTGCTAAAAACCCTGTTCATCACTCCCGAACGAAACATATTGACATCAAGTTCCATTTTCTTCGTGAACTTGTTTCTCAAGGAATAGTTGATATTCAATTTATTCCCACAAATCTCCAGCTTGCAGATCTCTTTACCAAACCTATCAAAGAAGATCAATTCTGTCAAATTAGAAGGAATCTTGGATTAATTTCAGGGATTGACCTTCCAAATTCTGCATAATTGATTCTCTTCTCCGTCTCTTCGTTTCTTTCCTTTTCTTTTTGTTGGCTGCTGCCTATTTAATTCAGTTCGTCCTCTCCTTCATCTTAAACCTTTTCCTCATCTCCAAAATACTCTCTTGAAATGGCGGCTCGTATTCTCTCTCAAGTCAATGGTCTCATGTTCCAGATAGAAGCGGATCGCCAATGGTACATCCGAAAGTTCCAAACACGTCCTCTTCTTCCATCTCTCCTCCACTTTCCTCACGCTTTTGAAAAATATGGTATCAATGTCTATGAACCTCTTTTTCATCTCGGTTGGTCTAATTTCATACCATCCTCTACTCCTATTTGCTATCCAGATCCTGTTCGTATGTTCTTTGCCAATATTCGTGTTACTTCTACATCTCCTCTTGAACTTGAAACTCAGGTTTTAGGGCATTTCATTCGCCTAACACCTCAGCTGCTTTCGCGAGTTCATGGTGGGAAATTATTTGGGCATACGATTCACAATGAATTCCAATTGGCACAAACCGGCTTCTCTATTCAAATGGCACTTTCACAGCTGCTCGTCTTCGTCCCACCGACTGTCCGCTCGATTCCCATTCAGTATCTCAACACAAAGTACCGGGTTCTGTTCTTTTACATTACTCGACACTTTCTGCCTAGGACTCACAATCTTTCCACCCTCCTGTCCCTTGATATTTGGATTATCTATAATGCGGTCATTACTAAACATCCTATTAGCCTTCCGCATCTTCAGCTTCAGATTCTTCATGATGCTGCTTCAGCCTCCTACTCTGGCTCCCTCCCTCTTGGTCCTTTTGTTACCTCACTGCTTCAGATGCTTAACGTGGATCTCCACATCACCACACCTGACCCTAAAGTCTACTTCATTCGCCCCAGCACATTCTACGTAAACTTGATGACCCATCTGCCCCTCAACGTCTCAAGTTGGATATCTCCAAAGGGGGAGACCAAGGACTCTCTTTCCTTCTGCTGCCCCAAAGGACAAATCTCTTTCAAACTAAATCTGCTTGCATCATCCATTAGGGAGCAAAATGACTGGACTATTCCGACCAAAGCACTGTTGGAATGTTCTCTTCACAAAGCAGTCCTAAAATTCGTTAAAGCACTCAAATTCCTCGGTGACTGGGAGATTGAAGACCTGAAGGCCTTGGAACTAGGAGAAGACCAGCTTGCTAAAGATGTCAAGGAGCTTATCATGGAAACCTATGAAAAGGGGCCGGAGAAAGACAATGCATCTGACTATGAAAGCGATCCTGAAATTGATTTCTAGGATTCTGTTTTTGAATGTTCGTGTTATTCTTGTTGAATTGCTGTCATGACATTCTTGTTTGATTTTGAACTTATGGATGATTTTGCTGTTGTGATTCTTTAAGAGGTTGGAGATATCCAACTTAGGGGGAGAATGTTGAAACTCCTTGATTAAATTGATTTTGTTCAGTTAACCGGTTTGATCCGCTTGGCCGAACCAAGAAGGGAATTTTCTTTTGCAGGGAACAATCAGTGGAAGAGAGTCATTCTCTTTCCTCATTCATTCAGCAAAAGGAGCTGAAGCTCTTTCCTTTCCATTCCATCGTCGAAGAAAATCATGACGGAAATCAAGCCACGAATCAACAACAATCAAGCTATGGATCAACGACAATCAAGTCTCAATCTCTGTCCTCAAGAAGTGATTAAATACTCTGCTCAGAAAACAGAGACGGTGGGAAAGACGATTGGAGTAATCGTGCCTTTCTGGTTGTCACTCACAAAGGGGGTTTGTGAGGCTTTTGTAATCAGGCTGTTACTGCAGTGTGGCAGTGGTTATTCAGGGTTGAGTTGTAAACCCTGGAGTGTTAGATTGATTAATAAGATTGACTCTCTCGAGCTCTGCTTGAGCGTGGATGTAGGCAAGGTTAACCTTGTCAAACCACGTTAAATCGTGTGTCGCTCCTTCATCTCTTGCCTTTACCATTTCAATTCGTGTTCCAGGCTATCCGTACTTCATCTGAAAACAAGCAGTCTCGATTTAGGGTTTCCTGTATCAAACCCTAAATTATTCAATCACTTTTCTCGATCTCTATTTTCTTTTCAAAACTCGAAAGTGATTTGTTGACTAACGTTTACAGTCTCGAGAGAGTCTTAGGATACGTGTTCGTTAAATGACGAAAGCTCATGTGTTGCATAACTTATATTTTTCATCCTAGGGTCATGATTCATGAACCTCAAGGGAAAACTTGCTTAACCCCTCATTCTCATCCATTTCATCCTCTTTGTGTTTGTTAAAAATTTAGAGTTGCTAAAATTGAATTGGTTGATCAATATTTTCTTCATGCTGTTTGAGCCAATAACTTGTTGTTGGCTGAGGTTGACTCAAGTCCCCTTCTTGTTTGACTTTGACCTTCGAGGAACCTACATCTCAAACCCCCTTTGAGCATTTCCCTCTTAACAAGTAAGCCGCGAACAAAGGAATCCCGAGAATTGCGACCCTAGCTCGTCTAGATATCTTTGAGAGTGCCTTCGAGCCTAATCAAAGAGTTGACTTGACCAATAAGCAGTCTCCCCTTAGAACATTGAAACTTGCATGCCAGGGTTTTCAGTTTCACTCGAGAGAGGGCCGGTTAGACTTGTTCGTTGTTATAAACAATTGTTCATTTCATTATCTATACACCATCTTTGTTATAGATGCATGACGTGACAGCTCGGTCTAGGGCATAATTAGGTAGTAAGGTCAAGAGTGTGTGACATTAGGCCTTAGGGCTAGAAAACTCTTATGAAATCTATCATGAATTACAAGACACTTATTGTAATGATAATTTATTAATATGTTATAGTTAGTAACCTAGTGGGATTCAAATCTAAGCCTCTTCCTTTATTGTTTTTAATCTCGTTTCCAACCTTCAATGCAGATTGTTGCAACCTTTGTTTGTTTCTTTGTTTCTTAGTAGATTAGCATTATTTGGTGGAACCTCAACCACAAAATTGGTAAATTGGTTAACTTGGTATAGATGAGTAGTTATAGTCTAGAGGCCCTAGGGAATATACGACCTAATCTACTTAGGTAGGTTAGTACTATATTTGACTAGATTGAATCACCGTTTTGGGGATTCGCGCACCAACACTCAACAACTAAACCTCATCGGCACAACAGTGAGTGACACTTCAATTTTCGTGAGATTCATGCACCAAATTCTCTAATTTCTCTCTCTTGTTTTTCTACACTTTATACGTCGGTTCTTTTCCATTGAAGGTGTGATTTGCGCCTGATCTTGCCAGTGGTGGAAATTTGGCTCGCATGTAGTGGGTATTCCCGAACTTGAATCGTACCTTTCCCACTACCCGAACAGGCCGTTCCCACTAACCGAACGGGTTCATGCTTCAGGATAGAGTTAGGTAATATTTAACCCGGTCGGTATCCCGAGCTCGAACACTTAAAAAGCCCTATACCCACTAAAAGCCCAAACGCAACACCATAAATATTAATTTAAGCTGGAAAATTATGGTCACTGCCCAGCCCAGTAGCCCACTGATCATTCATATTTCACAATCCACTGACTCACTTAGTGAGTCCAGACGGCAATCGGCTCATTGCTGCATCAAACGTTGTTTCAAATTATTGAAATAATGAAATTGTAGTTTGTTGTTGAGTGATGGTATTGGTAGCCACACTACCACAACACACTACACACAAAGTTGTCAATGTAAGAAAACTAACAATGTTTTATTTTCACTATTCTTAATTGTAGTTTGCACGCCTATCGCTATCATTTTCCATTTCATCATTTGATTGCAAATTCATTAATTCAAACATAGAGTTAATAGAAAATTAAAATTGGGTTGAATGTATGAATATTAAATTTGATTTTTCTTAGTGGGCTCAGTAGATATCCCGTCCCGAACTTGCTAATACTCATCCGGGTTAGCGGATACTTACTACCCTTTTGGGTTCGGGTTTCAGGATTCATTTCACGAGTTATGAGTACGGACTACTCGAAGCTTAGTGGGTACGGGTACCCAAACCCGTACCATTAGCCAGCCCTAGATGTTGCTGGTATGTTTCCTTCATTGACTCACAATCACATTACTCGATTTAAGCTTTCCTCCTAAATCTACATCAAGATACAACCCTTTCTTTTCGGCTTGATTAGCATAGCTTGATTTAACCAAAATCATAATCAACTCAACAATACGGCCATGTACCTCCTTCTAGGAGTTTTGGCCGAGAGGACTCAAATATGATGCACGACCATGTATCAAGGGTACACATCGTGTATCATAGTGTACATGATCGTATACCTTCTCCGAGTTGTAAACTCAACTCATCTCACACTTGAACGAACCAAACTTCGATAAGACCTCAATGACATCACTTATGATACCTTAGATCACCTGAACTCGAGTCTTAGAACATCTGGTTGGACGAGAATGCTACAAATACCTTCAAACTCATCCCCCAATATTACCAACTCAAAACCGAGTACCAAATTCCTCCGTTACCAACTTTACCCGGTCAACAAATAATCCACGACCAAATCAGAGTTTCGAGTGATACCCTGTTTTCAGATATTTACTGATCATAAAATAAAATAATTAAATAGAAAAAGCCAGGCAGGCATGCGCCAGTGTCCTCCACATACACTGAAAATAAATGTACTTGGCAGTTATCACCACCATCTTGCCGCCACCTGGACCAAGGCATGCCCTCATCTTGACGACGTGTACGGTCCACAACTCTCCCCTCTCAAATCCATCCCGCATGTGATCCCAACCCAAGTTCATCCTCATCCACCTAAACCCCCACCCCCAATATTTTAACCACCCTTCAAATTTCAATATTTTTAAACCTCCTTGGAAATTTCACCTAACCACGGTTATTTCCCTCATTAACCACGGTTATCCCTCATCCCCCCAACTCCTTCCAGAGCAGTTTATATACAACCTACCAAACCTTTCCCAAATTTCTGCTTACAAACAAAATAGGTATAATACATCGATCCAGTTTCCATAACCAAATTAAGCTTTTATTTCACTACCCCACTAAACGATGATGGTAGGAGAACAGTTACACCGTCCGAGCCCTTCCGTTCACATTCCGCCGTGGAAAGTCGTCGTCGATGATCAGAACCCCGATCTGTTCAGCCCTCCTCACTCCAGCAACGACTCCGATCATTACAGTCCCTTCTACATGATAGAAGCTACAGCGGCGCTGCAGCGATATCTTCCCTCTAACGACTCAGATTTCGACATGATCCAGGGGTTAGACACTTATTCCTGTGATCAATTCAGGATATACGAGTTCAAGGTGAGGCGATGCGCTAGGGTAGATCCCACGACTGGACGGAGTGTCCTTACGCTCACCCTGGGGAGAAGGCGAGGCGCAGAGATCCGAGAAAGTACCACTACTCTGGCACTGCTTGCCCTGATTTCCGAAAGGGGAACTGCAAGAGGGGCGACAGTTGTGAATTCGCCCATGGTGTTTTCGAATGCTGGCTCCATCCAGCCCGCTACCGTACTCAGCCTTGCAAGGACGGTACCGACTGTAAGCGGCGTGTCTGCTTCTTTGCTCACACGCCGGAGCAACTCAGAATCCTTCTGCCTCAGAGCCCTAGGAGCGTAATCTCTGCTGAGTCGGTTGATTCCCCGCCTGTGTCTCCCATGCCGAGTCGCTCACTCGGTTCAAACTCTGTTGACTGTATGATGGCGTCTCTCCGTAATTTTCAGCTTGGTGAGGTTAAATCGCTTCCTTCCTCTTGGAAGGGCGGGGCTGGCTTTAGTTCCGGGTACGGGTCACCGAGATTCGGGTCAATCTACCGACCCGGATACGGCGGCTTGCCAACCACTCCAACCGGGCTTGGGTACTCTGAACTGTGGGACGAGCCGGAGATGGAGAGGGTGGAGTCTGGGAGAGATATTCGGGCGAAGATGTTGCAGAAACTGAGCGAAGAGAACATGCCGGAACGGGTCGACCCGGTTGCCGACCCATCTGCAGGTGTTGACGACTTTGGGTGGGTGTCGGAGCTTGTGCAGTGAATCACGTCGCGGTGGGTCTGGAATCTGGATTCGCCTATCTGGTTTCTTGTCGTTTATTGTGGGGAGGTTCCTCTTCTGTCCTTTTTTGTTTTTTTCCCCCTTTGGGTTACTTGTTTCCTCTCTGTTTGTGAATATTGCGGTGGTCGCCGGAGAAGCGAGAAAGAAGGCGTGGTGAAGATGTACATATTTATTTACAGAAAGATTTGATTAGATGGAAAAGCGTAAATGGTGGCGGCGACTGATGGATTAAGGCAAGAAGCTTGAAAAGGAAGATTTTGTGCAGGCATCCGCCGGAGATTTATATATGACTCGGATATTATCGTAAATTTATTTGTTGCTAATTACTAAGTTGAAAGGTTTTAGTTGGTGATTAATTGTCAAGTCTCTCTGTGAATGTGTTACTACTAGTTGTAGTAATTACTGGAAGATGATGAGTATCCAACTATCCATAATAATGTCTGTATGAGGTAAGTATATTTGTGTAGGATACGCACTACTTATGGGTTGCTCGGTTTTCAATTTGGATGCACAAACATGAGTGTACATTTTGAAGTTTTCAAGTGTATTGTCTACTTATTATTAATATGACAAGTGGTGTTATTATATAAAATTATGAGGGTAGTTTGGTAAATGTGTAAGGTGGATATTACTGTGTAGTGACAAGAAGGAAAGAGACACGGAGTAGTGGAGTTGGAACTCGTGATCTTGGATATTATATTTCCATTTTATAAATAAATAAGTAAGGTAAATGGTTCAATCTTATCCGCATGACATGAAGTAGATTCAGGAGAAAAAGGAAAACCGGGATTTTTTTCGGTGACAAAGTCTAAACTTTGTCACCTGCAACCCAAAATTTTCGTCGCCCGTCCAGATTTTAATTTTTTTCATTATTATAATGATTTGATCAATTATCTCCTCCTCAATATTTGCTTGAATATATTTTGTTAACAATTTTAGGTAATCCTAATATTCTTCTTCATATGCTGTACACGCCATTATAAAGAAAACTTTCCTATCATTCTTTTGAACAAATCAGTCCATAATTATTAAAATTCATACCCAAGTTCAAGTTCTCGTTTTATAATGGATGAACCCGGTTCGAGTTCCCAAGTAAACAAATCTTCTTTCACACCTCTGTTTGATCTAAATAATTCACCGATTGATCATTCCCCCGATGTTGATGCCACATCTGAACCAGATCAGGATGCAATCCCGACGTCAGATGAACCAGGAACCATACGTGGCTACGGTATGTTTTCTATCCAATCAAACCAAAATTATTTTTCCTGTCCAGTTTGTGAGTTTCGGTTATGTTGTTCAGTTTTTGAGGGAAGATTATTTTCATTAATATTGATGCGGCTGGCTAGTGTTGAGTTTATTTTCGTTAAGGTTTTTTTAAGTAGACGGTTGTTCGTTACAGTACTAGTATGCTTGCTGTACTAGTATGCTTTACGTTCTAGTTTTCCTGTTCCTGTTGTCTGAATGATATATATTACGCATGTTGGTTACTTTTTGTTGTGATATCTAACTAATTCGTTTCTTGTTCCCGATTTGTAGATGTACCTGAAGTTGACTTTGACTATAAAGTCATGGAGTTCGATTCTATTGATGATGCCTATGCCTTTTATAAAGACTATGCTCATAGCATTGGGTTTGAAACCAGAAAGCGGTCGTCGAACAAGGTAAACAGCAAAGGCCACAAAGTAGATGAAGTCAACTACGTCTACTTCCATTGCTCCTTGTTAGGTTTCCGGAAGGACAGTGAGCGTGATTCGAAGAATAAAGGGAAATTTGATCAAACAGACAGAACCAAAGTGCGTGATGAGACCAGATGTGGGTGCAAGGCAGAGATGAGAGTGAAGTTTGTCGAGAGTAAAGGAAGTTTCATGATTAGTTTGTGGGAGTTCAAGCACACCCATGACCTGATCCCCCCCCCCCCCCCCCGATGAGGCGTTATTTTAGATCTAAACGTCAAATTTCAGATTCGCATCGACAAATAGCTAAAATGCACGATTCTGTCGGCATTCGTGTTAGAGATTCATATGATATGATGGCTGCATTAAGTGGAGGGATCGAGTCTCTTGGATTTACACGTAGTGATCTCGCGTCTTTTGTCAGAGCTCTTCCAGACAGTCCAAAGTAATGTTTTTGTGCACGGTGGTCTGTAGCAAAACATTTCATTTACAAACTTACGTTAGAAATACTAGAACGTATCAATTGAAAAAAAAAGATATCAATGATTCATTGATTACCGCTACAGAAACTGGGAAAATCCATCTCTTGATGTCGCCACTTTCAGCCTCCATCCGGTTAAGATAGTAACCGTAACAGTCGATCAGGTTGCTGCTCACTCTAGCACGTTTCAGAAACTCAGTGAGTTGGAACCTTCTGAGCTGAAATTCAGGCTTCCCATAATCCACCACCAATTTATCACTGCAAAACGTTGATACACTTCTCATAATCCATATAAATGAAAATTTAACAAAAGCTAATATACAAAACCAATAAGCTTACTCAGCATCTTTTTCCTTCAAGAAATACTCCTTCAATGCTATTAACTGAATTTCAATCTCCTCCGTAAGATCATCTTCAAGGGGAAGGACGACAGTTGCAGATGAACGAACTTCAAATGCACGTTCTCCCCCATTCCTTTTCCGCTCTGCTGTGTATGGACTAACTACTGCTGCAGATGGTTTCCTGATCCTCTTGGAGGCGACCACAGGAGGAGGGTCTCTATCCGAATTTCCACCTCTAGGTCTTGTTGTCTTCCTTCTTTTCAACTGATTGACCAGAGGTTCATCATCAAAGTCATCCTACAAATCCAACAAAAAACAGAATACCACTGTAAAATAATACCATATATAACACAAACTATGAAATCGGCTACCACACACAAATATTCCCAAAAACATAAACCCATTACATAAACATGGGTTTGAACAAGTTAAATGATCTGATATATAATAGAATCCACGAACAACATACTAGTACTGCTAACATTCAAGTACGTTACAGATTCTAGTATGTACCCGTGAAATAACTGGCAAGGTAACCTAATTGAGAGAAACCATTTGAACAGATAACTACTACAGGGTTTGCATCAGAACTATACAACATGAATTTAACTAACCAGCTTCCTCTTTCCCTTTGCTAGCCGTATGAACGCCCCCACTTTTATACGTCTTTGTTGTGGCCCTTCTAACGCAGACTTCTTTTCGTCGCTTCGCCCCAACCTGTAAGCACAATTACATAGTTATTTCATTCCATGTTGACTGATGCAATAACCAGACAATTTAAATTTCAAAACACTATATATGGGACATACGCTTTGTGCAACAGATGGTGTAATTGGATCATGAACTACTGTTCCAGTTTCTTTAACTGCAAAATCAGCCATGTTCATACCAATACCACCCACCCCTGGAGAACTAGTATCCCGTGTATCTGCGGTTGGGACTTGTTTGGCTCGAACAAATTCATTCAAAGATGACAGCTGTGCATCGCAGCTAGCCCAAATCCCCAATATCCACTCCTTCAACCGACCAATCTACAAACACTAGAATTACAAACAGATTTAAGTCAACTTTTGTATAACAACAATCATACCAACCGAGATTATTAGGTTAAGACATATAGACTTACGTCATTATCATTTAAACCTTCAAGATCGACTTTAGTCCCAGGGCGAAAGGCGGGGAATTCGATCTCCTTCCCTAAAGGTTTACAGCTTATGGTCTTAGCTTCTATCGTCTCCCACTCTTTCTTTGAATTTGATGTACGCCATTCACCGCACAACGGTATAACTTCAACAGATCTACTAGGTACGTTACCAAACTTTTCACACATGCATATCTGACCAAACAACAATTGATTACAATTCATAGTACATATTAGGTACTAGTATGCAGTGCATAAACTAAAAACAACATTACACAACGTAATAGAAAAGGACAATGTAAAGTTATACTAACCATGATTAGGTGGAGATCAACGTTGAGGGATTTCTTGGTTTGGGCATCAACAAGTCCATCATGCATATGCTTTAGAACGTGTCCACACCAGTTGTATTCGATCAACTCCCCCAATGCATCGCTACTAAGCAGGCTAGCATACTTCATGCTCGCTTGTTGATTTGATGTAGGGCAAATTACGGTGCCAGTTAGGTACAACACGTACATCTGACACCACTTCTCTAGGTCCTCCTCTATGTCCATGCGATCCTTCAAATCTTTAAGCTCCACCCTCTCATTCTTGGTCACCTTGGCATATTTAAGTCCGCACTCCCTAACCATGGAATCCATATCGTGCCTCGATGTCTTGTCAAGATTTATCGCTGTTGCACCCCTCGGCAGATCGTACACCTTACGCACATCTTCTTCAGTTATCTTCAGTGTCATATCCGGTCGAACTCTGAATGACTGAGAACTCGTGTCGTATATTGCCAAAATCCACTTCCTCATCTCTATTGGCAGCCGCGTAATTTGAATTCTTGTGGTGCCTCCAAACCCCAACTCGCTGATTCTGGTAATCTTCTCCTCAGAACTCTTTGCAACTAGCTCAGTGATTCTATTGGGGCTACACCTACAAGTGATTGCCCCGTCACCCCTGTAGTCAGAATTATCAAGTAAAAGGTTTGTTATATTCGGGAGTGGAATGTACAATAGGGTTCAAACTCACTAACATTAAACATAATTACCATATTACCTAGAGTTTGCTGGCTGCTCCTCCATTTGTACTGATGTTTGTGAAAAATCACCCCCACTTCAACTCTGTGACACAACATCAAATCATCATAAATCATTAACCATATATTTCAATCACATACTAGTTCATGGCAGATACTAGTACAACAGATTTACTAGTACTAATGTCCAAACGTATGCGTGATAAAAAAGAAATTCAGAAGCAGGTACTTTGAACAATGAGAACAGACGCATACTAGTATAGTGATCAAACAAGTATTTGACATCACATCAACTCTAACTATCTATTTCCTTTCTAAGAAAGTAAGAATACTTGAAATGACTTAACCAGAATGAGGGTTAACTACCAGGAACACTGAATACATGCATTCGTGAGTGAACAATGTATATTGTGATTTGAGTATCATTGAAATCAAAAAACTTTTGAACCAAATCATCGCTTTGCAAACCGTAATAAAAAATTATAGTACAATGAGCATACAAGTATAATTCAGCTACATGTATTTGACTATATATTAGGGAATCGTAGAACATAATTGAGCTACAAACCACCACAATCATTAAAAAACAACAATGACTGACCTGGATTGCAAACCAAAAACAAGCGAAGTCCTATTAAATCCGAAATCCCTGTCTCGGCTTTAAACCCTTCTCCGTTGACTGAATTAGAGCTTCGTTCTACGCTATTTTTTTAGTCTGCGAAATCAGAGATAGGGTCATCTTGTTAAAGTGACATGCAAGGTAGAAAATTAAAAAGGCTGCGAATCTAGGCTTACCGGCAGCGAAGGAAGTCAAAATCGGAGTCCGGCGGATGGTGGAATCGTTGATTACCTACGACGACACAACAATTCCAATTAATACAAACACATTTAGTATTCATCGCAAACTAGTACTGAATACATACAAGTACTAAATATTGAAACCCAATCTGCATCACAAGCTTGTTAAAATCGTGTCTTTTTCAGGAACACAACACAAAACAATTGGGATTAGGGAATCCTTGTGAATCTTAGAAAATAGGTGACCTTGAATGTGGCAGTTATCGAAACCTAAAAGTGAGAATCAAAAGTTAAGATGAACCCTAGAAATCATAATCAAGAATACACATGACGTTCACCGCCCAAAACCCATAGCCATTTTTCTTACCTACGGCGAAGATGGAGATGCAGACACGTCGTTGCCGTCATATACCACAGGGAGAGATTGAGATGCAGAGAAGTCGTCGCCGTCAAACCAGAAAGATGGCGCCGCCAATGATATCGTTCCGCCGCCGACAGCCGCAACACGCGACCAGCCTCCTGACCGGAAGACGCGCCGTTTGGAGAGAGGAAATCGCCGGGAGAAGTGGCCGCCGGGAAGATTTCGCGGATAGGGATTGTGTGGTTCAGGGTGAGAGAATTGGGGGGCCGCCTCTTTTTTTACCTAGATAGTGGGGCCGAATGGCAAAAATAAATTACCAAAACAGTAATTTCGCCCTCTTTAATACTAGTAATTTTCATCCGTTAGATTAGAATGAAGAAGATCTGACGAGACTTTGTATAGGATACAAAGTCCCTTATTTGTCACCCACTGCGCTCCCAGGAAAACCGATCAACATTGACTTGGATCCGGTAGTCAAAAGGGAGAAAGAAGCGGGGACTAGGGGGGGGGGGGGGGGCTGCGAAAGTTGGGTTTTTATTAATTAATGAATGAATGGAATGGGGGCATGGGGAGGTTTCTTTTTTCTAAAGAGTTAGGTCGGGGGATTATGAAAGCCGTGGGCCATATTTAGCACTTGTTTCTCTGGTCTTTGGTCATTATCCTATCCTTTAGTGACTTCGAATATTTGTTTAATTTTTAATGCTTTCTCTTCCCATAAAATTATATTTTTAATGGAGATACCGACCTGACCGACCGCCAGGATAGCAGTGGGATTTAAAAAAAATATATGGGCCACTCTGGAGTCTATTTCTTTACGGGGGTTATTTTTTTTAGAATAACTCAGTGATTTGATGGATGAAATTGGGTATGAAGATTGGGGTTTTAATTCTCGGTCTAATAAGAATTGTAGTGTTATTATTTGGGTCAATTTTTACTAGGCCAAAAATTAAATCCCAATTTTATCAACCAAACAGCCTCTAGATTTCGTTTCATAATTGTTTTTAGTACAAGATAAAATTTATGACCCAAAAAACTCTACTATTGTTATGAATATTTGTATTCATTACATTTGAATGCCCATTGTGTAACTTCCTGTTTTTGTAATCTCCTCCTAATATTCATTGTAATTCATCTCATATTTATGTGTACTTATTCTAGTCTTGTATAGGTTATGATATCTTGAGCCTACAAATAGAGCTCTAAACTGTAACCTTGGACACACCAATAAGAAGCACAACTCTCACACTCTTTCTCTTGCTCTCTCTTGTCTTTTAGTTTTCTAACACGTTATCAGCACGAAGCTCTGCCTACTCGGAGATTCACGAGTGCTACTTCTGGAGAGCAAGATCATCACCCTAAGATGTAAATAAATATCTCTACACTATATTATAAAGTTTCGAAAATATAATTATGATTTATGTTATGCGGGTTATACAACCTTCTCAATAGTCTATTCGTTTGATGACATTTACTTTATTGTTGTATATATAATCTTCTCATGATTATAGGCTATAAAATTTGGCATAGATAACTTTCTCGTTTCTTAGGCATCGTTTTCCTGCTTAATGGACAAATTCCGCCGTAATTAAAGATTCCGGCGGAATTGGATTCCTAACAAAATCCAGACAGTAATTCCATGTTTTCCTATGAAACAAACCCTGTGTAATTGAAATTTAACTCCATTTAAATTGACTAAAATATCCCTATCATTATCCACACTTTCAATCGCCTTCCTTCTTCCATGCTCTCAATCGCCTTCCTTATTGACCTTCCTTCTTCCATGCTCTCAATCGCCTTCCTTATTGACCTCCTTCTTCCATGCTCTCAGTTCATTGCTTTGCCGTTCCTGACGAACAACATCCCGTCGTTCTGCTCCTAGAACGAGTTGCACACTAGAACAAAATGGATTAAGCACACTAGAGAACAAAAATGTTTAGAACAATCTTGGCTTTCTCAACATGTTTCTCATTTTCATAAAAAGGCACAAGGGTACTAACAGCATCTGATTTCTTTCCAGAAATCACACTTGCAACCTCAACCCTGTTATAAGCATGGATTTAGCATCTGATTCCTTTCCACACATCACACTCACAAAGGATTATAACCTCTGCATTCAATACACAGAAACAAGCCATAGAGCAACTCATTTACATATATATCTACAAATATATATAAGCATTTTAGCTTTTTTCCTATTGCCACCTAGGATTCTCCATGTCTCTCCTTAATTGTAGGAAATTGGCCAATCAATGAATTTTATATGAATTAAATTTATTAAAAGTATTTTTTTGATAAAGGTGATAATTTTTCAGTAACTACAAGACTCGAACCCACAACCTCAAAGATAAAAGTATGTGCTTTACCAATTAAGCTAGACAAATTAATTTGTAATTACATTAAAACATTAAAGCACATTGCTCCTATGTATTTTACTGCACAAATTGAAGCACATTTCACCCTTAATGGTTAACACATTCATTAATTTTATGATAACCAATAGTTTATTGTAGAAATACACTAACAAGTTGAATAGATAGTAGAGTGAATGAAATTATGATAATAATTTATTCATATAGTTTATTCTAAGATGATGATACTTTTTTTAGTGGGCTCTGTGTTTTTTAATAATCGGGCTCGACGCTCTGTGCAGAATAATCAAATCATTATATTGGATAATGTATTTGCTCACATGAATTTTTAATAAACATTCAAGATAACTAAGTCATTGATTAATTCCCTTTAAAAAAGTCATTGATTAATGGTCAATGATCGATTTGCATAAAGCTTAAAAATTTATGAATATTTAAGAGAATTATTTTTCAATTAATATATCTATTGAGCTACAAAAAACTGAACAAATAAATTTGTACCTCAGTAACATTAATGGTGAGTGCAGTCATGAGTGTAGATGAGTATGAGTTATGAGATCGTAAGTGAAATGGGTTACATGCCATTAAGTATTAACAAATTCAGAGTATCGATCAAGTTATGTTCAGTTTGAATTGAGCGTATTCATTAAACATAAATGCATTCATATAATATGATCCTTATTTTCAAATTGTTTTAAGTTTTAAAGGGTCAATTGAACTTTCATTTTTCATTATGTTTAACTATTCCTCAGTTTTTTATAGTGATAGTTTCTTTAGTCTCCACTTTATTTGTTTGCATATGCTTTGAGAGAATTGTAATTTTGTCTTTCATGTGTATTGAACTAAATTTTGTTGGTAAATTATTTGAAGCACTCCAAGTTTTTTTTCTTCTGGATATCTCTAAAAGAGATATCGTAGACCGTGAACCATCCTAGGAGCTAAAAAAGAAAAAGAAAATAGAAAAGGAAAGGAAAGGGGGGAAGGGGTCGGGGATGGGGGAGGGGGTGGAGATTTATCCACCAATTTCATTATCAACATAATGGTCTTAAATTAATTAGGTTAAGCGAGATCAGAAGAAAAACCAATGCCTCTTTGACCAGATTGTGTGCAAAAGTATTTTGAGTCCTCAGAATAATTTTGTATTCTACAAAATCTAGATCATTAATCAACTGGACTCCAAGTTTAGTAAGTCATAATTTCATTTAATTAAGGATCGAACTGCAAAAATTTTAAAATTTATGAATATTTAAGAGAATTATTTGTGATTTAAAATATTTATTGATCAAGAGAAAACTAAAGAAATAAGGTCATACCTTAGTAAGATCAATGGTGAGTGAGACCATAAGTGTATAAGAGTATGAGTCATGAGATCGTAAATAAAGCGGATTACATGCCATCAACTATTAACAAATTCAGATTATTGATTGAGTTGACTTAGTTTGAATTAGGCATATTCATTAAACTTAAATACATTCATATAATATTATCATTATTTTCAAATTATTTGAAGTTATAACAGGCAAACTGATGTTTCATTTTTATTACATTTAACTATTCCTTAAAATAATTTTTTTAACAGTAATGATTTCTTTAGTCTCGAATTTATTTGTTTGAATGCATCGAGAAAGTTGCAATTTTTTTCTCCATTTGTCTTGAACTAAATTTTGTTGATAAATTATTTGAAGAATTCCAAGTTTGGTAAGTCATTAATTAATTTGATCAAAGATCAAGCTGCATAAATCTTAAAAATTTATGAATATTAAAGAGAATTATTTTTAATTAATATATTTATTAGGCTAGGCAAATTTTTACAAATAAAGTTGTACGTTAGTAAAATCAATGGTGCTGAGTTCATGAGTGTACCGTAAGTAAAATTATCATTAACTGTTAACAAATGAAGAGTATTGATAGAGTTGAGTTAGTTTGAATTGGGCATATTCATTAAACCTAAATACATTCATATAACATGATATTTATTTCCAACTTTTTTTTTTGAAGTTTTAACGGGCCAATATAATTGAGGTTTTGATTTTTCATTATGTTTAACTATTCCTCAAAATAATTTTTTAACAGTGATGTTTCTTTAATCTCGACTTTATTTGTTTGAAATGCTTCGAGAAAGTTATAATTTTATTTTTCATTTGTCTTGAAATGACATTTGCTGGTAAATTATTTGAAGGACTCCAAGGTTTGTAAGTCATTAATTAATTTAATTAAGCTTGCATAAATTATAAAAAATTATGGGTATTTAAGAGAAATATTTTTCAATTAATATATTTATAATATAGAGAAAACTAAGGAAATAATATTCTGCCTTAGTAAGATCAATGGTGAGTGCGGTCATGAGTGTATAAGAGTATGAGTCATGGGATCGTAAGTAAAATGGGTTACATGACATTAACTATTAAAAATTGAGAGTATTGATCGAGTTAAGTGAGTTTAAATTGGGCATATTCATTAAACCTAAATACATTCATATAACATTATTCATATTTTCAAATTCTTTTAATATCTGGCTGGCCAGTTGATGTTTCATTTTTCATTATGTTCAACTATTGCACAAAATAAATTTTTTTACGATGATTGATTCTTTAGTCTCGACTTTATTTGTTTGCAAATGTTTCGCCAGAGTTGTAATCATTTTTCTTGAATTAAATTTTGTTGGTAAATTATTTTAAGTACTCAAAATTTGTAAGTCGTTAATTAATTTAATCAGGGATCAAGTTGCATAAAACATAAAAAATCATGAACATGTAAGAGAATTTTTTTCAATTAATATATTTATTGATCTAGAGAAAACTGAAGAAATAAGGTTGTATCTTAGTAAAATCAATTGTGAGTGAGATCATGATAAAGAGTATGAGTCATAGGATCGTAAGTAAAATGGGTTGCATGTCATTAGTTATTAACAAATTTAAAGTATTGATCAAGTTGATTAGTGTGAATTAGACATACTCATTAAACCTAAATATATTCATATAACATGATCCTTATTTCCATATTATTTTAAGTCTTAACACGCCAATTGAAGTTTCAATTTTGTTTATGTTTTTAACTATTCCTCAAAAAATTTTATAGTGATGATTTCTTTAGCCTCGACTATTTGTTTGCAAATTTTTCCATTTGTCTTAAACATACTTTTGTTGGGAGAGCATTTGAATTAATATTTGGTTTAAAGGACTTCGCTAATTTGAAAATTTTGTTTGAATAAAAAGTAAAATTTTAATGTATTTTCTCCTTTTCAATGATCATAAATGGACCTATTTTATTTTAGTATGTAATTAAAATTAATTACTTTCCAAAATATCCTATGATTAATCACAATATTCAAATTAAATATTATATTTTTTTGGGTATTGTATAAAGAATTATATAGCTATTATATGAGCTTTTAAAATTAGAGAGATATAATTTAAAATCTCTCTTTAATAATAGGATATTAACCTATCATATTATTTTGTTTCTTCTGATTTTAAATCATTCAATAAATTAAATACTTAATAAATAAAATTTCAAATAGTTTTTAAACATAATAAAGTTTAGGAAAAACTGAAAAAGAAAAATTATTCATTTAAATTAGTTTAATTGAAATTATTAAAAGTATATTTGAAAAAACAACGTGTGGCTCACTTTTTAATTTTAGTTTATTTCTATATTTTCTACTTTAAACTGTTTAATTTCTCATTATGTAATATGTTAAGTAATTTGACCCATTGAGTGTTCTTTTAATTTTAATCATTCAATTCAATTTTTTTTAATTTACAATTTATTAAAAATAATATTAAATCTATCATTGTAAATAATATTTTTTACTAATTATACTAAAAAAATATAACATATCGGCCAACGGGCCGAAACAATACTAGTATATATTATATGCAGAAACAGAGAAACAAGCCTTATAGAGACAAGCATCCACATATATGATATAACCTCTGTTCTATCTTCTACGCGAATAGAATTACTGAACACAATTGACTGCAATTCAAAGATAAACCCTAATTTGTGGATTGAAGAACAAGAGAACAATTCTTCACACAGGGAATCGAAGAGCGAACCCTAAGATTGACTGTAAAAAGATTGAAGAAGACTGAAAGATACGAAAACAACAGAAACCCAAATCAGCCACCGCCAGTCGAGAGGCTTCGTCATCCACCACATGCAGCGTCGCGGTCGTCCGAGTCCGCCGTAGCCGATGTTTGTTGTCGCTGCCATCCACCTTCTCGTTGGGCCGCCATTAGTAGCTTAATCAGCCACCGCCAATCCAAACCCCTTCGAATAGACCTGGTGGAACACAAATCGGATAGAGGATAATATCAAACACCATTGACTGCAAAACGATTGAGGAAGACTGAAGAACAAGAGAAAACCTAATTTATGGACTGAAGAACAAGAGAACAATGTTTTGTACAGGGATGCTTACCTCCGGGCGCCGCTGTTACGAGGACGACGAAAGGAAAGAACGTCAGATGCGGCCGCCGGCGGTGAAAGTGGACAGTGCTGATGTTCCTCGTCAAACTGAAGGTCTGAGAAAAAGCGAGGTGTTTTTTGTTCGAACATGGAGAGAAGAGAGGGCAATTTGGACAACAAACATAATTCCAACGGAATCATCCAATTCCGTTCTATTTAGGTAGGAATTATCAGGCCGTAATTAGGTTCTAAAAGGATTTAAATTTCGTTGGAATTGGGCCGCTAAAAGTTGAAAGGAAAATATGGAATTCGTTAATTCCACCGCATTTGGATGATTCCTGCAGTGAAATCCTTGCAGGAAAACGTGGCCTTATTAGAATTATGTTTATATTATATAAAAATGGCAAACACTCCGGTACCCGCTGGGTACCGGTACCCACTGCAACGTGTTAAGTGCTAATTGGTCCACCTAATTAATCCACAAAATATGTAGGTTTAGGCCTAAATTTGATATACATTACTGTTTGGTCATTATAACTATCTCAAGATTCATTTCAATTTACCATCCACTCTTTAACTTTACCATCCACATTATCTTATCTACTTTATCTTCCATACTTTTTTATTAAATCTGAATCTTATCCAAAAAGCTCAATCTCCGGTGAAGACACGATCCCACCGAGGAGCATCACTGATTCAATATTTCCGACTGTATGTTGTTCAATCTCCTAATCACGCTTTCATCGGAACCACAATCTCTTTCGGTTGGTTCTCAGCAGCCGCAGTGGTAGCCAGGTGTCAGGAGTATCTCTACCTAGCCGGCTTTCTCTCCTCCGGCGTGTCCATCCTCTTCTGGCTCCACTTCGCATCCTCCATCTTCGGCGGATCCCCAGCTCTCTTCAAATTCGAGGTACATATTACTCATATCCTGGGAATCACAAACCCTTCGTCGAAATTCTCTGCTAAGAGGCCATTTTTCATTCCCTATCCTGCAGCTGTACGTCGGACTTCAAGCCCCCTCTCTGCTTGGCTTTCCTTTCTGAAACCACCCAGCACCATTGTTTCCTTAGTGTGCCACCACTGCAGAGGAGGGATGAGCCTCTCCTCTTCCTATTTTCGTGAGCTCACCGTCCCTAGTCCCCTAAGATATCCCATAAAACCATCCTTCCTCATGGACCTCCACCTTCCTTTCCCTATGACAAACCCTGGATTCGTCTTAAGCACAACCACCAAGCCAAAAGCCACAATTGAAGTCTATAGATTATTTGTTCAAGCTCAGTTGCAGAGAATGAGCTTTCAAGAGATTTCATGGCGTTTTACATGAAGGAGAGATGGGCAAGAGGGTTCAGTATGAGTTGCAGATGAAAGCTCCAAGGAGGCATTAGAGGTAGAAGGTTCCAAGCTCATTCCTGCCATTATGAATGTCTCAATTGTATAGATATCGAGGCGGTACTTGAACGCAGGTCGCAACCTTCCCATGCCAGACGGCCTTCTCATCAATGGTTGTGGATGGAATGGAAACACTTTCAGAGTCGATCCAGGTATGTACTAGTACTCCCTCCCCCACCAACTGTTTCTGTTACCTCATTAGGCTAATTTCAAGCAAGTAATGACCGTTACGTTGTTCAAATATTTTGCAGGGAGAACGTATAGATTCAGGATATCGAATGTAGGGCTAGCAACATCAATCAACTTCAGGATACAGGGCCACAGAATGAAGCTAGTAGAGGTTGAAGGATCTCATACCGTACAGAACATATACACCAGCCTTGATGTTCATCTTGGCCAATCTTACTCCGTGTTGGTCCCTGCTGATCAGCCTGCTAAAGATTACTACATTGTCGTATCTACCGGTTCACCACTCGGGTTCTCACCACGACATCAATCCTTCACTACAGCAACTCTTGTAGCGGAGTTTTAGGTCCCATCCCTGGTGCTCCAACCACTGAGATCAATTGGGCCCTCTACCTGGCCAGAACTATAAGGTAGCATCCTTCCTTCCTTCTTCACAACATGTCACTGTTACTAAACAATATAAGATTCATTCAAAACCCGAGTTATTGGGATCCAATAGTTTATGACGGTCACAACTTTAGTAGCTAACAACAATAATAATACTGCAGGAGGAATTTAACAGCAAGCGGTCCAAAGCCGAACCCACAAGGAGCATACCACTATGGAATGATAAAGCCAACAAGGACGATCACACTAGCCAATTCAGCACCTTACATAAACGGCAAACAGAGGTATGCAGTGAACAGCGTGTCGTTTGTACCGGCAACCACACCTCTGAAGCTAGCAGACTACTTCAACATACCTGGAGTGTTCAACGTGGGAAGCATCCCCATGAAACCAACCTGGGGGAACGCCTATCTCCAAACCTCTGTCATGGGAGCCAACTTCCGTGAGTATGTGGAGATCATATTCCAGAAGTTGCATTCTAGATCTTGTGATGAAAACCTAGCTAATTATTTTCTTGGAATTCTGTCAGTTGCAGTATGTAGAATGCAAATGCAGAGATAGTTTAGCATCAATGGTGTGTTCACTTGGAAATGGGAGAATGGCGGTCATGTCCAGGATTCAAGCTGCTGGAAGTGTGTCAAATAACGTCCCAGGTAAAACGAGAGTCATATTTTTCCAACAAATAATTAAGAGCCACAAAACTTTAGACAGAAACAACAGGAATGTGATACGATGGCTGTTTAGGGTTGTTTCGATTGTGATACGATGGCTGTTTATCATCATTTTCTTTTCTCTCTACATTCAAATGATGAATGAGTGAGTGATTTTACGACATTTCATTGCAGAAAATGGAGAGGGAGAAGCTATGGAAGCAGAAGTTGAAAGCTGAGAAAGAAAAGGCAGAAAAGGAGAAACAGAATGCTGAAAAGGTGTGTTTTTTCCTATCGCTACTTTTATTTCTTGAAGGTTTCCAGTTTCTCTATCTTCCGTGAAATGATTTGAGGATTTGGCGTATAAACTCTAGTCCTCGAAGACCAACGTAATTATATGATGCTAATTTGACCAAAACAGTGCTGTTATTGAAAATTGATTCTGCATTAGGGGATTCCTTCTGTTTCTATATTCTTGAAAATGAAAAACATTCTTGTGTATGCACCAAATTGCATTGATAACTTATAATATCGAATGTGGTTGATGACTCGATGCAAGATGGCAATATCAAACATGTTTCTTATTCATGACCAGATAATCAGTACCCTCAACTTCTTATGAAGTACTTGAAATTCCTGCAAAGTTCAGCTCCATTAATCTTGAAAAACTCTCTTGTGTTGCAGAAATGAAACACCAAAATCAGATTCAGAGTGCTAAAGCCAGAAACATGGGTTCATATCAGTGTACAATTCGATTTTTCTCAGCCACATTTTATCAACAATCAGGTACTTAAATGAGCCTTCAATCTAATAGCTAAAACTCTTAATGATCCAAGCATTTGGCTTGTTTTACAATGTGAGAAATATGCTGAATTTTCTTAGGAACATAAAAAATGTAGTTCATAGTGATCAATACTTGGAATAGTAAATTTAGTTCAATACTCGGAATACAAAATTTAGTTCAGTACTCGGAAAAAATAGCTACTAAATTACAAGTTTCATTTATCTAATCATGCAACCTAACTCCACCCGCCAATAGCTTGCAACTTCGTATGCTCCATTGATCAACCTTAATCACCCTTCAATTCATAATAAACAACTATCAACAAAGAAGAATTAATATGAAATGAGGAACTAGTGATGATGCACATGTAGAATACCAAGATAAAATGTTACATTTTTTACCTGATTGTTTGAAGCTTTATTAACTTCACATTTTCCATGATTTGAATAGTGTCCAACCACACCACAATTGCTACACTTTCTCGTTTTGATTGCTTTTTTCCCCTTCTTTCCTGCACATCCCTTAAACTTGACACTTTTGGGGTCTTTTATTCCTTGAAGTTCCTCTGGTACTTTCATTGTCGAAGCGGATGTAGGATTGTGTTGTATTGTCCGCAACTTGTCATTCACTTCGTCAATGCCGGTTTGCGCAACCTTGTATGCCTCTGCCGATGATGCCCCCAACTTCAAAAATTCTCTGGTGGAAGACAACAGATTCCCATGTCTTAGTCTAGTCTGATAGGCCTCGTCGGTATAGTTTGACTGAACCCTCGATCGTTTTTGATTTTTTGGCTTCTTTGTAAACCTCCGAATCACGAAGCTGTCCGGAATCTCAAATATTGCTTCTTCTTTCAAGATAGCTATCATATGTTGGCACGGTATTCCCAAACTATTGAAGGCTTTGCAAGTGCACTCGGCTGACTTCTTTTCAACATCATATATAATTTTCTCTCTTGTGCTGTTGTTAGGATCATACTTCTTCAGAATGTATATGTGATAATCGCCAATTGTCTCTTCGCTCTCCTTACTCCAAAGCGAAGATTTTTCTAGCTCGAGTTTGAATTTATCAAATGCTTTCAATGTGTAAACATCAGATGCACTTTTTTCCACTGACCTCATTGTCTTTGATGTGAGTTCTGGTGCCCGGTGAATAGACTCGTAGTCTAATCTTCGCTCCTTCTCCCTCATATCTTCCATCCAACGATCAAAGTTGACACAAAATTCAAGTAGACTGTAGTTATGTCCGACATATTTGCCCAGTTTTGAATTCAATCCCTCGCATCTCGATGTCGTTTTCATCCCAGCAAAAAAAACACCACGAAAATAAGTCTGAGCCCATTCATGTCGTTTGTCGAATAAGTGCTTTACCCAATTGTTTGTTTGTAGGGAGCACTTCTCCACAAACTCGTTCCATTTGACATTAAACTCCTTATCTTCGTACTCTGCATCCACAAACTTCGACCACCCTGATTTAAACTGAGTATCCTTCACGTGTTGTGTCACGTTCTTGTCCAAATGCCACGAGCACAGACGATGAGTTGCTTTCGGGAATACCTTCGTAATGGCAATTGACATAGCATGGTCTCCATCGGTGATGACTGCAGTGGGCTTTTTCCCTCCCATGGCTTTTGTTAGGGTGTCCAATGCCCAAGTATAGTTATCTTCCTTCTCGTGCTGCATAAATGCACATCCAAAAATACAAGTACTGTAGTGATGATTCACACCTGTGATATAACACAAGAATTATTTAGTGTTTTAGTAATTGGCCAAATATTAGTTGCAAACAAATGAAATATTATAACGAGGGAAAATAAGTTGAAGCACGTACCAGAAAAAATAACAAAAGGAAGGTTATATTTATTTTTCTTGTATGTAGTGTCAAACATCAAAACGTCGCCAAAAGCTTCGAAATCTGCAATGCTCGCGCTGTCAGCCCAAAACACCTTTTCTAGCATTCTGTCTTCGTCCACTGTGTACTCCATGAAAAAATCCATATCACCGTTGGTTTTAGACTTCAAGTAGGCAAGTGTTGTTGCAGCATCACCTTCAGAAAGTTTCTCAATGTCGTATCTGTGGCATTGGTTGAAAACATCTCGTTTTGTGTAACCCACGTTGGCATGTCCTCCCGAGTGATGGACTTCGAGATCATATGCCTCACTGGGTCTTAAGCCGGTTTCTCTATAATGCCCCAGTGTGTCTTTGTCTGCCTCTCCAACATTTCGATTTGCTGGCATATGATGTGATAGATGTGCTTGGGTGTACTCATGGTTATGTGTGTTCATTAACTTTGTGATTTTATACCTTGAGGAGGATTTTTCGAGTTGAAACTTACAAGATGCTTTGCAACCAAATCTTGATAAACGTCTAGGGGTTTTTTGTCTCGGCTGAGATGATGGCCTTCTCTCTCCTTGCGCGTTGCACACCATATTCCGCTCTATAATTACATCATTTTTGTCCCTTTTCACGTCGTCTTTTCGAACAGAAAATCCCCAAGCTTTGCCATACTTGATGTACCATTCAACCCCTTCGTCATGACTTTCGAATCGAAGTTTTTCCACATCATCGTCGGTTAGGTCACGCAGACGTCCATACTCTCTTTGTAAGTCGTCGTTAACGTCAACACCTGATGGAATATCATTTGCAGCCATTACTTCAGAACGATTATCCGCTCCTGTCAAATCTTTACTGAGTCAGCTTTTCCCGCCTCCCTTTGAACTTCCCGCAGCTCCCTGTTCTATTTACCCTAACTGCTCTATTTAAGATGCAGAATAAGCTTGTTCTCTGTACCCTAACCGCATTGTGCATTAATACGAAAGCCCATATGCAAAAGCCCAAATGAGTCTGTGCTTAGGCCTATTTAGTCTCAGTTTAGTTTCAACTATTTAATGATTTTGTCTGTTGAAGGTAAACGAGCTGAAATCAAAATATGTTGCTTGAAACCATGAAAATTCACTTAATTTCTTCTTATTTGCTAAGCAGGCATTCTCCATTACCTTATTTGGTGAATGGGGTGACAAAAGTCAGGTACTATTGTTGTTGCATTCCTATAGGGACTGTGGTTGTCTATTGTGGAATTTTCACTCCAAAGCCCAAAATGAGTCTGATCTTAGGCCTATCATGTCTGAGACGTGTTATTTGATCATTTCTAGGTCTCTTGGCGTGTGGATGGATTATAGCTCATAGTCCTTTGGTGGGAGGTGCAGTTGGCATCGGAAATGGTAAGCTCTCTCTAACTGTTTGTTTCTTTTCCGACATTAATAAACAATGGGATCGAGTTGAATTGATCCACCTAGCATCCTTTACTTATATTGCTGTTGAAGGGTTGAATGATCCCCATGGAGTTCTGAAGAGCTGGGATGAAGACTCTGTTTACCCTTGTAGCTGGGTTAAATGGTTGGCTAGGTTAAATGGTGATTGCGGCTTGTGGATTGTCAAGGGTAGCTGGGTGTTCTTTTCTTTTTGGTTCAACTCCATTCTTCTCTGTAGATCTCCAGATGATTGAGATCTATGATGCTATATCACTGATTTCATTGAAGCCGTTATTCTATACTCGGAAAATTTCCACGAGTGATATGAGTTTAGGGTAACTTTGGTAATTTTCTGAGTTGAGGGGGATCTTATTCATAGGATTAAAATTTAGCTCTTCTTATCATGGCTAACTTGAGCGTCTGAGTTTCAATCTTCGATCTTATCTTCTGTATTGTTATTGTTACTACTACTATAATTGTGCTTGATGAACTGGTGTTTCTTTTATGTCGCGTCTGCAGCGACTTTGTTGCAGATTTTCATATGGGTTTTCAATTACTATGTGATGGTGTTTTTGTTGCAGTTGAGGAATACGATAGGAGCTTCGAGCAGAACGAAGAGTTGGGACTGAACGTCCTGAAACACATCGTCGGCTGATGCTGCATACACAGACGTTAAAAATGAAGGGGGGGGGGGTATTTGACAATGGCTAAGCTTCCTTGTTGATCTTTCCGCAGCTTGTATCTGCTGCATATTGTTTAGAGCTCGCTGTCTTTTGATGTGCAGATCATTGTTTCATGGGCTGCTGCTGTTTTTTTTGCAGACTTTGTTGCTGCTGCTCTCCTTGAGGCTTGTTACCTTTTCCTGGTTCCATTTCGACTTCCCTTGCTATATATATACTCACACTTTTATAAAATAAAATGAAGGGGGGGAATGAATGATGAATTAGATATGATGTAAAAGCAACATCCTTTTGTATTTGAATGTGTTTATTGAAATGGGCAACTAATGAAGGGGGGGGGGGAATGAATGATGAATTAGAACTGATGTAAAAAGCAGACATCCCTTTTGTATTTGAGATGTGTTTTATTGAAATGGGCAGCTAGATTAGTGTAAACTGGAATTTTGAACGGTTGCGTGGTTGAGCCTAGAACATAGATGGCTATCAATCAAACTTACATTAAACCAACTGTGCCACCAAAACCCAGTAATAATTATAGTAAAAACAACAGCGAAAAATCCAAACGTCTGAACTTTAACCTTCAATCATCGTAAAGCTTCCAACCAAATAAACCCAACAACTCCATATCCATCAATCCAAGACTACAAAAACCCCATAAAGAACACCCGATAGCAAGCTCCCAGCATAAAGAAAAACAATTCGCAGCTGAAATTAAAATAAAACACTAACAGTCGATACCTAAAAATATTACAGCAGCATATTTCCTAACAGTCGTAACTGATCCATGCATCCACGTCATTGTCGCTTCCCGATGCAAGCTTGTGCAAACGAGCCATTATGTCGATCTCGTTATCTTTCTGTAACTTTTCTTCAAGGTATTGTTCAACAATGGCATTAAATTTTGGTGTGTCATGAGATACTCGTTCTTGTATCATACTCCATGCATAATTACTAGGATCCATGATCAAATCTTTAGCCAGGCGCATGGTTCATGTGGGCCACAGTACTACAAGCGACAACGAAAATAGTATGTGTTAAGTTCTTGTACTTCTGCTAAAACTCTTACAAAGTTTAATTTATGTGTTCTTACCGCAACATAATTTTTTGAAAAATGTGCAAACATCATCCATTGACAAACCCACATCCCACAATCGTACCTAGTTACATTAGTGTCATCGTTAAGTAACTACAGTAATTAAAAACGATTGAAAACATTGTCATGGATGTACTCACGAGTTTTCTTGGTTAGGAACTCCTTTAGGAATGACGATTTCCCAGTCCATAACTCTTGGAGCCCTAGTAGTATCCCCCATATCAATTAATATTTGACTCATGACCATGTAGAGGAAACGCAGCTGAATAGATAGGTCGAAAAAAGGTTGTATTAGTATTACATATGCAAAATTTGAAGCAGTGATCATGTGGCAACATACCATTTCTCGAATATCTTCTTCCCTTTTTGTAGTATGATTAATATCGGGCAATGAATCAACCATGTGTACAGTCTGCTCATCAATCAGAACAACAGCCAGGTACCAGTGCTCATTGGCTTGATTTAGTGGAACGTAAATCTGCATGAGATTGTTAAAAAAAATAACATGATACTAAAATCGGAATATTAATAAATTTTTCAAACCGAAAAAATGCCACACTACCTTCTTTGGTCTTGGAGAGACGGACAAAAAAGTGTTTATGTAGTTGTCCACAGCTTGTCGATGCGTCATCTTATTGGTCCTGCTATAATACTGTTTGCGGAAATAGATTAGGTCAGTTCATGTTACGGACAAACATATTTTAATTGTTCTAATCGTAGTTCCCAGCATACTAACCTGAAATTCCACAGGAAGGAACCAAATAACTTCTTTTCAGTAGTTTTCTTGCATGCATGTTTGTTGGGCAGCTACAACATTAATGATCTGCGTATGAACCACAAAATTAGTTGATGTACAAAAGCATATTGACACTTAAAATGCTAGGAGTTATGAGAGATACTAACATTGCCACAAATCCAAGTCTTTGGAAGTAGACTATGTAGATCGTTACGAGTACAAGTAATACCATAAACGAGAATTAATTTTTCTTCGGTAGGATACACTTCAGAAAAAATATAACAGCAAACAGCAGCTTCTTCACGCGTAATTCTTAATTCTAGTGGAATTGGGAATGTCAATTTTTGAACCTGGTAGGGAAAAAAACATGAAGTAAATCACGCACATATAATTATACTTTTTTCCTTGAGTAGGTAAAAACTGTAGAAAACTATTCATGTCTTACCTCATTTGGATAACTAATTGCGGTACGCTTTACATTGCTTTGACAATTAGTTTCATCATCAGATTCAAGGTTAACGACAGGTGCACCAGTGAGATTTGGAGTTCGTGGTCTCTTAGTACCACGAACAGATGGAGGGGTGGTTTTCACATCTTGATCAATCTTATTCTGAAATGTTTGCTTCAGTGCCACTAGTGCATCCTTCATTTCAACAAACATATCACTTTGATTGGACATAAATAATTCGAATTTGCTGTTGAACCTTCAATATCACGAAAATTATTAATGTTAATATGTATACATAAAATAGAAAAAAATCATGGACAAGCACGAAGATCAAACATAGGAATAAAGCACATGAATCATTAAAGAAAATTACAATAACGATTGGAAAAAACTAGAAATAAGTCTTACCCGTACATGATAACAGAAACTAGAGTTATGGAGTGATGACAGAAACTGTGCTAGAATTTTATGAGAAAAGAACTTATGTAAGTCTTGGTAATACAGAAACACAAAAAAATATGCTGGGATTGTGAGAAACAGCAGTCACTTTTTCTGATCCGGCTGTGAATTTGTATTGTGAGAAACGGCTGTTAATGTAGATACATAAGTTGTGCAGGAATTTTACTATTATATAGTTAGGGTTTCACCATCAAAATAGGAAAAATAATGCTACGAAAATTTCAATATTAATTAAAAAATTATTCTCCCCAGAATTTAATCCTATTTAGGAATGGATTCTATAAAATTATAAATTACTTAAAAATCCTAATTGTAATTACAATCCTAGTACAAACTAATCTTTACAATATTAACATTAAAATAATAACATAAAAATATTAACTTAAAAATCCTAGTACGCTCCAAGCTCTAAAGTGGCCAGCTCTCTACCACATCTCCATGCTCCTGCGCCAATGAATACCTGACTAAACTTAGATATCAGTTCCATGTCCAATTATTTACAAAATAGACAGGAGATTGGAAGATGGAAGCAAGTAGACTTACATGATTGAAGAATCAGACATTGAACAGGAACGTTTGAGACTACACTAGGCCTTTCAGACGTAGATCCAATAAAATTTGTGAATCAAAAAGAGTTGAAGCCACCATATAAAAATGACAGTAGCAATACCTTCTCTTCCCTTGTCACACAATGCCTGAACAAATGAAGATTAGACAATGGGTTCCGTGAGTAACATTGATAGATTATAAAACCTACACTAATAGATTCAATAAATGAAGAACTAAAACCAACTTATATGCTTCTATGGAACTTGCATTGAAAGTATAATATGCAGAAGCTAAATAACAAACATAAAAGAAAAGGGCAGAATATGCGTGTTCATAGTTTCTAAAGGTGGCAACTGAAACCAAAATTTTACTAGATTAATCTATAGAGTGAATCATACTCCTATCAAGCACAGTAAAAGAACCAAGGAGTAATTAACTTACTGCCTTCTGTGATAGTAATTAAACAGTAGAAGGAAAATTTAGAATTATAAGAAAGCATAATCCACTAACCAAGGAGTTATCTTCATTAGCATTTTGTTCAATACAAAGAACATGGGACTTACTTTTACAGTTGTGTAAGCTTTACATGACTTGGCTAGCAATCATGATGCAGTAGGGATATAAAGATAAAAGAATCCATAACATTATTGGGTCAATTCATTTGCTAAATAAGCTTCATGAGTTCACTAATGTTGACTTTTTCAGGGATATGCTTCAGATATTAAGTGCCACAGGAGAAGAAAAACGACAAAAACTGATCCTAGAAGATTCAAATCGACACCAGATTCATATCGTATATGTATTTTTTTCTATTTATTTTGCAGATGAATCTAGAATTATGAATTCTGAAAGGAAATGGTTGATCTTGTTTATACCTGAAGGGTACCAAGGCAGAAGAGGGTGATGCCAATGTTTCTGTGCTTGTTGTCCTGAACACCAACGCTGTCACTGCCGAGTTTAAGACCAGTTCCCCAGCCAGTAACACCAACTATGCAGACAATAGGCAAGCAACATGAACCCCTTAGAATGCTGACAAGCCTCAGGACCAATTCAATACCCACCTATTACACCAGAAAAACCATGATTTTTTAAATCTCATAAAGCAAACAAGCCTCAAATACTAATGATCCAGCATCATTACCTCCTTGGCAGCTTTGCCACTTCTCAGCTTCATAGTCAAGCCTCATCAGTAACGTCACCAATAATTCATCACGAGGAGATCAAGACCTGGCATAGCTGCTACAAAATCAGCAAAACAAGTCATTCAACACACTCAAAATCATACAAAATAAGAACATAACTGTTAACAAAACAAGTCATTCACATAAATCAGCAAAAGCAGTGGCATATCTGCTACAAAATCATCAACACATTTCCAGTAGGTGACCTAGTTTTTAAACCTAGATTGACTCAGAGCAAGTAGCTCTTTGACTAATGGAGCATACTCACGCGTTGCGGCAGGGAAGAACGCGTCGAGATCACCCGTCGCAATGATGTCGAGTAGCCAATCGGAGATCCGCGGAGGAGCGGCATCGTCGGTGGCTCTATGAAGAAGCGGCGTCGTCGGTGGTGGCTCTACGAAAAAATCATCGTTGGAGGTGGTGGCTCGACGAAGGAGCTGCGCTGGAGGTGGTGGCTCGACGAAGGAGCTGCGTCGGAGGAGCTATGAGAAGGAGCGTGCAAAAGAAGGAGATGGGAGAGAGATCGGAATTGAAAAGTGATGTGTTTCAGATCTGTGTTATGGTTAAGTGAAATGACACGGATGGCCATTGGCAGCCGTAGGATTAAAATCAATCTAACGGCTGATAATGTCAATCCGTGTCATTTAAGATTACCCAATAAATGACTATGACACATAAACATATTCTAAACAAGTCACCACATTTATTATGTTAGCAACTTTATTTAAAAATTATATGAAATTACAAACAAGGACTAATGACGTTAACTAATAGAAAATTGTGCTAAATTTAGGGGCGTAGTTCTTGCTTTTAAATTTTAGTACGTTGTAGGTAGAAAATTTTATAAACCACTCTCAATTTCATGCATGAATTGGGGTTTTGATGGGAATTGAATGACAGTATAATCCTAAGTCAATATAAGGAAATCAGGTAGAACCTAAAAGGATTACAAGCAAATGTGTGTCTCATGTCGTGACTGTTTATGAACGTAGGTTAATGATATACGGTTCGGTTAGGGTTCTACTTGTGAGATTTGGATTTAGGATATTGGTAAGATCTCATTACAAGATGATACTTATACGACAACACTGATCACTCAACAAAAATGACATAATTTATGGTGTTAGTGTTTTAGTGGACTACATGTTCATCCATATTATTATGCACATGTTTCATAGGAAGGGTAATGCATAGGTTTTGTGGCATGGGTTCTACTAGGTTCTACGATAGATATTGAGATTTTGAGATTTTGGTCGATCGTTATGTAGGATAAAACCACACATTGAAACTACTCACTTTGATCAGTAAATAACACTGCATGAATGCTTGTGACCATACTTATGTCGATGATACTAATATGACATCATTGATCACTGAACGAGAATGACATAATGTATGGTGTTAGTGTTGTCATATGGTTCAGTGTGTAGGTTAGCGTTTTAGGTTTACGGTAATAACGAAGTGGTTATGTTTAACGAGTTGGTTGATCAGTAGGTAGCAATGAAACCACACACTGCAGGGTAATGGATTAAGGTTTGCATGGGGAATAAGACTCAGTAATCATGATCAGATTAGGATTACATGGTAGGACCACTAATGTGTGACTCATGTCGTGGTTATGTCAAACGTTTATGTTAATGGTATATGTAGGGTTCTAGGTGTGAGAGTAAGGCTGCATGTTTATGAATGAATTAATCTCACACCACCATGAACCAGGACGAGACCCCTCGACAGCATATGCAAAGTTGAATGTAAATGTTCTAAACATAAAATGCACTCCTTTTATGATTGTGCCCACTATTAACTAATCAAATAATTACTACGACAAATCTACCGCATTTTTTTTGAAAAATTTAGCCCTATTTATTTTGACAAATCAAATCATTTTTTTGACAAATCTAGTCCATGTTAATTTGACAAGCTTAGCCCATGTTTTTTTACAAATCTAGCTCATCTTTTTGTGACAAATCTAGTCTAGTTTTTTTTGGCAAACTTAGTCCTATTCTTTTGACAAATCTAGCTCATCTTTTTGTGACAAATCTAGCCTATTTTTTGGTCAAATCTAGCCTAATTTTCTGGCATTGACAAATCTAGCTAAATTTATTGAAAATTGACAAATCTAGCCCAATTTAAAAGAGTTAACTCTAGCACTGTTTTTAAGGAATTGGCAAATATAGTCTCCTTTTTAATGAGGTGATAAATCTAGCCCATTTTTTATTAATTGACAAATCTAACTCAATGTTTATGAAATTGACAAATCTAGCCCAGTCTTAAGGGAATTGAAAAATCTAGCCGAACTTTAGGAAATTGACAAATCTAGCATAATTTTAGGGAGTTTACAAATTTTGCATAGTTTCAGGACTTAAGCTTCAGATTGAAGAGCAATAAAAAACCATGTAAATACGTCAATAACATGCAAAGACTCACTTCAAAATAATAGTGGGTTACAACATCATGCTTCTTACATTGAGTGTGACAATGGAGCTTGTTAACAGCTGAACTAAAACTCCATTCAAATTCAAATGAACATAGTAGAACAAAGAAAGGGTTTGAGATGTTCATCAGGATAGACTTAGACGTGCTTAACGAGTTAGTCAGTTTAGTTTGTATTGTGATCAAGCATAAGGAATAACCATATTAGTGATATAGTTACAGTAGTCATTTTGACCTTTATAGTATCGACCAGAGGTGAAAACCAGAGGTTAAAATAACTGTTGTCTTGTTCAAACCCAGAAGCTGTGTTACATATGACAAAACCAAGCAAGTGATAAGATGGACCATATATTTCAAGAAAATGGAAATCAAAATCTCTTCTTTGTTTCCAAAACTGATAATAAGCTCTTCCTGGACCACTGGATGTTGTCTGTTTATCTCTAATAATGCAGTAGCCATCTTCAGTTTGATTGATTACAGTAAGACGCTCACTTGTTTCCCTTCTAAGTTGACATTGGTCAGGACTATGTTGCTGCAAGGAACTGTGTCGCTAACTTCATGGCTTTTGCACTCTTAGATGTGCCGCTGATGTTTCGGTGTATGATCTGGGTTTGCAACATTCTCCATCTGCACATTTTCGTATCGTATCACACGAACATAACCATGACCACCCTGCCAAGTCTTGATCCTGAGGCCATTCGTAGTGTCCCGGAGCAGTGCTGTCTCGACGACCACTTTCGAGACAAACCCGGTTGAGTTATCCGTTCCAAGGCTCCCAATCCTTAAGCATTAATCAGAAACAACAACCCAGTTAAGAATAAAGCTGAATTCTTGCTCTTTCTGGGATAAAAATAACCAAGTTTAGCATATCCTTTTACCTAATACCATGTCCTGGTCCACAATAGAGCCTCTTCATTTTGATATTCGAGTTACCGCTGGCAACCGAGACACAATCATCCCCTAGAAATAGCATCAGTGAGGAAAGAATTTCGTCAGTTTCAGTTAAAACATTGCTGTTGCTTGAAACATTTCCCATTTGACTTATAATAAGGTAGTTTGAGAATGAATTCTTGAAGAACCTGTTCCAATTTTGGTATCTTGCAGAACAACATTAGTTGAAGAACCTTTAAAATAAGATCATTACACTACTCATTTGTACCTGTGTTGCCAACACCTCAACTTCTTTCTCCAGTTTGATCCTCTCCTCATCACAGCAGATGGCAGCTTCAAACGCAGACATGTCAGAAGCTTTAATCTCTCTCTCTCGATGATAGATATCCATGTGATCAGGAATTGGAAGCTCTAAACACAGACAAATTTCTATCAGGCGTACAGCAGATGCATACTAGTAGTTTAGTAGAAATGCAATATGCAAAAGATGCAAATACATCCATAAAACGAATATTTGTTACCTGAGCAAACTTAGACTTGTATGGGCAGTACTGTATCCTTGAACGAACTTAATAACATATCAAACACCTACAAGACTTGTATGGTGATAGTAGCTTGAAGGAGGTACCTGAGCTGGATGACTGTAGCTTGATGGAGGCATCTGCTCCTGGTGATTGTAGCTTGAAGGAGGTAATTGAACTGGATGACTGTAGCTTGATGTAGGCATCAGCTCTTGGTGATTGTAGCTTGAAGGAGGTACCTGAGCTGGATGATTGTAGCTTGATGGAGGTACCTGAGGCTGGTCACTGTAAGTGGATCTGGTGACCTGTGACGGTTGCTTTTGGCTTCGGTTACCAACAGGATTCAAACTAGCCTCATAATTGGTGCCCTCTATCATGTGGTCGCTACTACGCACCAAATCGGGTAGCCCTGCATAGTCAAATTGAATAAGGAATCCTTGTAACTTAGTACTAAGATAGTGCAAGAAAGCATTTGTTAAGGAATAAAGAAGTTAGCAAAAACTTTAAACCCGCTCCAGAAGCATGTACAAAGAGTTAAAAACCATAACACCATAGTCGGAAGAAGTTGTTGACAGAGGTCATCATCATGAATATGACTGAAGGCATTCAAGAGACAACTGCTATCATAAAATGAGGAATACTAAATCAACCAAAATCGCCAAAATAAGTGTGAAGATATACCGGTAGGATCTTTTGGCCCTTCAGCATGAAGGCCAGCTGATGTCCAATATTTCAGGAACTTCTTCTTCACCCTCTTCATAAGGTACACAATATAATCACCTTTCTTGTTATACTTCAAACAATGCTCCCAGATACGTTCCACGTCCGCATAGACATCAAAGGAATTTAGATACTTAAAACCAGCCTGAATATTGTTGCATATTGTTCCAAAATCCATAGGTGTGTCTTCGACATTGCTACGATTCTGCACATAATCACAAGAATTCATTTCAAATGGCCATCAAGAAGAAAGAGAAGTAGAAAATTAACTCCATCATGAAAATGAGATCAATGACATCATGGTGCAGAAACATAATCAGAAAATGGTATAAAATTAAGGTAGACGAGGCTGTGATTAACTGCAAGATTCACGCATGAAAATCTTAATTACTCCTGCAATGCACTAATGAAACAACTAAAACTTACAAATCCCACAGGGACAGGTTCAATAGGGGAACTGAATGATGCAGCTTCATCCATATCCATGATCTTCTTAATGACCTTTCAAACCAAGCAAAAACAAATGAACCAGCAACACAACACTTTCATATTTTGTTCATCAAACAATGCAAAGAAGAAAATGCCATTGATCCGAAAACCAACATACTGCTAAAGCGATTTTGAGTTCTCTCTCGTTGTATCGGGGATCCTGACACGACTTCTTGGATCTCCTATCTTTGCTGCTCCAAGGATGCAGTCCACTGGATGAGGTAACCTGAACATTGCTAGCACCCATCGACGAGACATCACCTTTACTAGGACGACCATGCTTACGACCCGATTGAGTTGGCCTCCAGTCGAGTTCTAGCTCCTCAAACCCACCATTAATATCGTCTACACGGAATGAATCGTCAACTTTACTTGATAAAGAAGACGAAGATGAACTAGAATGGGAGGCAGAACGAACTCCATGGAGTCCCGCAGCATCATTAGATTTGTCCAGTGCAAGGTTTTCTTCGGCAATCTGGCCTGCAAGGTTCAAGAAGGGAGACCAGAACTTCTTACCTTCGACGTCGGATGGAGTCAGGGAGACCAGAACTGACCCAAGTACGGAAAATACAGTGAGCGTCACAGGCTTGAGCTGAAGCAAATAACCAACAGGGATCGCGCCTCGAAGCTCGATCACAGCAAGTGTAGCGAGGGAGAAAACGACTGCTTCGTCAGACAATCCAATTCCGCGAAGTGAAGCGCTTTGGCGATCTTGAATTCGAAGCGAGAAGCTTTGATGGACGAATCGAGGACTGCGGAACCAGCTGCTTTGGCAGAATTAGGAGATGAAGCGAACCAGACGAGGGAAAGAGAAGCCGAAAGAGCAACCAATACGATGAATTTTCTATCTCACCTTTTCAGTAAACTGCTCCTTGGTGGCAGCATGTCTTCACCGGAGAATGCCATCGCCGGGAGTTTTTGGATAAGCTTAGATTTTAATAAATAAATATGGAAGATAAAGTAGATAAGATAATGTGGATGGTAAAGTTAAAGTATGGATGGTAAACTGAAATGAATTTTGTGAGAGTTACAATGACCAAATAGTTATGTACATTAAATTTAGGCTTAAATTTACAGATTTTTCTAGTTAATTAGGTGGACCAATTAATGCTTGCCATGTGGCAGTGGGTACCTGTACCCGCAGGGTACTGGAGCGCTAGCCATATAAAAATATATAGATTGTATAATCTCTTATTCTACTATCATCTTAAAAAATAACTTATTAATTTTATATTTTAATTGTATTCAATATTTTTGTTATTATGTTTGGTAGTGTTGTAGCTACGAGCTATGTTATTTTTCTCACTTACTTATTATTTCACCTAACTATTTTTCATTGTTCATTCTTTAAGAAAATAATAATATATATCTACTGTTTATTTTATTGTTTTGGTTGATTTTTGGCTATTGTTTCAGTAAATTTTTATTCATATGATTTCATTCTTTAGTATAGAATATTTTCATATTCAATTTATTTACTATATTTCGAGTATGTCAAACATACATAAATTATCCAATAAGATCTAAATGAATAATTTCGGTATACAATCTCTATTATTAAGTTTAAATTCGTTATTGTTCATATATTATTTTATTTTATTGTTTCTATTCTCAAGTACGAATATATCAAAGACATGATTAAGATTGACAAAAGTCATTCGTTGGGATGATCTTAGAAACATTGATGGTTGGGTGTTGGAATTTATTTGAATATCATTTCTCAAACAGAATGTATCCAACACATATGCTACAACATATCTCCAAATCAACTGCATTCCATGATAATAAGTGTACCAAGATACACATGTTATCCAAAGGAAAATGATTATCTTATATGTTTTAAATATTGATGATCCATGAGACATAACATCATTCTTTGATATGAATGATTATTATCATATGTCCATAAGTGACAATATCTATGTCTCACAAGTGAACAAAATAATACATTCATCTATGATTTTGATGGTCATAAGAAAAAAGTTTCAAGTGTCTTTCACAAAAGTTGAAAGAGAAAATGAATATGATCACATAAACGGTGATACAACCATCAAATTTGTTTATATATATACTAGTATTTTTTCGGCCTGTTGGCCGACTTTATTAGGTATAATTAGTAAATGAAGAATAATTATGTAAATGAGTAAATTTAGGATTATGTTTAGCCAAATGAAAACAGAAAATCTTCTATGAGAACACCCATTTTGTTCTCACCATGAGAACACTAATCTTTACCATTCATTCTTTTTTTTTTTGGGTAGAAAAGTGGGTGCGAAGCACCCTTACTCATTCATCGGAATAGATCTGGGAAAACAAGTCCCTACATGGTCGTTCCAAATAGCTCTATCAACCTCATGGGGGTAGTTACAATTAACATGACAACAAAAATCAAGGGTGTGACCGTGGTGGGCAAGCAAATCAGCGACTCTGTTGCCTTCACGAAAGATTTGGGAAATAGTGACTTCCCAGTTTCTATGTCGGAGCTCATTAATGGTCTCGAGCGTCCTACTATGTCTGGAGTCCTCCTCCTAGTTCCCTATTATGGCTGTGACGTCAACCAGAGAATCAAGCTGGAGATGGAATTTCTTGTAGCCCATGTCCCAAGCGATCTTCAGCCCGATCTCAGCTGCACGGAGCTCAGCTCTCATGATGGAACAACGACCAAAATTAGCTGCAAAGGTGCTAACCGGCCGTCACAGGAAAGTACGAAGAATGCCACCCGCCGCAGCACGGGAGTGGGGTTGGAGAACAGACCCATCAATATAAATCGTAATGCAATTGCTCGGCTCTGCCGCCCATCCAATGTGAGTATCAGCGCGTCGTGCGGCCTCCTTTGAGATCACTTACGAGTCCGCTCTCATTGTCTCTCGAACCTCGGTGATCCACTAAAGGACTCATAGGCGGAGCTGATCGCATGTCGCAAGATTATTCTCAAAGATAGCCTCATTACGCGCCTTCCAATAAATTCAAATGATGATGCCAAAGGACAGGCCAAAATCCTTGTGTTGGAGGCCCTTCTGGAGCCAAACCTGCAGCCTGTCCGAAAAGAAATGTGAAGCGAGTTCAGGTGGGATGAAAGCAGACCAAACCTCTATCGCCACCTGACAGTCCCGGATAACATGGAGCGTGTCCTTAGTGCAATCCCTGCATCTCTGGCAGCCATCAACAACCGCCATATGCCTCCTGCGGCGTTCTGCATTCGTCAAGATCCTGTCATGAGAAACCAGCCAGAGAAAGTGTCTGATCCTACTCGAACCCGTCCAACGCCAAACGACTCGCCAAATGTCCTGCTTAGTATGATGTCCTGCACAAACTAAAATCTCGTAAGCACTCTTCAGAGTGAATTTTCCTTGAGGGTCCGGTCCCCAAATGATGTCGTCGTCTCCAAGTTTGTCACACGGCGGCTCCATTCCTGCAACGAGGTCGATGATATGGGGGGGTAGCAGTCTCCGTAGAAGCTCCCAATTCTAACTGTCGTCGGTGCTCCTAGCCTCCGCGACTGTCATCTGAAGGTCATCATCTGAAAGGTCAACAACAGCATGGTCAGTAAGGATAATATCAGAATCCAACCAACGGGATGACCAGAAGAGAGTGTCCTTCCCATTTCGAACATTTTGCTGACAGACGCCTCTTAGCTCATGCCAGAAAGCACGGATTCCTCTCCAGAGCGAAGAACCACCAGACTTCTTGCGAAGCTGAAGACCATCGCCAGTTTCCTTCAGGTACTTGCTCATCATAACTCGCACCCAAAGCTTGTCAGGTTGGTTAAGGATCTTTCATCCGAGTTTCATAAGATAGGCTTGATTAAGCTCCCTAGCCTTTCTGAGCCCCAATCCACCTTGATCTTTAGGCCTGCAAATATGATCCCAAGCAAGTAAATGAACTTTAGTCTTAATCTGGGAGCCGCCCCCCAAACAAAATTACGAATAATGGCATCAATGCAGTTGGTGACAGAAACGGGGAGGACCGACGCCCGCATCGCATAGGAGGGAATTGAGTTTAGAACTGAGAGGGCAAGAGTAACCCGCCCCGCCAGGGAAAGCGTGTTACACTTCCACCCCTCCAGTTTCCACCTCATTCGCTCCAGGATGTAGCCGTAGGTGTCCTTAGAGATTCTCCCATGAAGGATAGGGCCTCCACGGTACCTCCCAAGATCTTGAGTTTCACGAAACCCTAAGAGATCACACAGCCGGTGGCGGAGGGTGGTGCTTGTGTTCTTTGAGAAAAAAACACGAGACTTATCCGCACTCACCACATGACCAGACGCAGCGTAAAAAGATTTTAACAAACGATTAACAACTTTACTTTGCTTCTGACCTGCCATCCCAAAGAGGACCAGGTCGTCAGCGAAGAAAATATGGGAAAGCGCCTGTCCATCTTTAGCAAGACGAATCGGTTTCCACATTTTAGCACAAACAGAATTATTAATAAGAATGCTAAGCCTCTCAATGCAAAGAGTGAAAAGGAAAGGGGAAAGAGGACATCCCTGACGAAGACCGCGGCCCGGCTTAAAGCTGGGTGTAAGACCGCCATTCCCAGAGATCTGCATGGACGCTGTAGAGATGCAAGACATGATGAGCAAGATGAGGTGATGAGCTGCAAAACAGTGATCAAATACTACCAAGCTAGAAGCTAAGCAGATCGTATTCCACAGGGTTTCTTCTAATCGTCTACTCAAATATAAAGACAATTTATTCAGGTTTAAACACTTTGTGCGTGGTGTGAGTTCCACGACTTCTAAACTAAGATGAAAGAAAATTAAAATGAAATTAAAAGACAGAATGATTGGTTGGTTAAGACAGACGACAGACAAGCTTAGATTTCGAATCCCCCTTCGATCACCAAGGCAGAAGAGGCAATCACAAGACTAGCAGTTTTCAATTCTCATTCAATCAATTTCTATACAGCATCATAACTCCTGACCCTTAGGTTTAAGACCGGGAACGTTCGCTCTATCCGTTCTAACTACCAAGATTAATTAGCCGCCCGGGTACGGTCGCCTCTCGCAACGACTTAACTTAACTGGTGCAATTACTAATGATTTACGAGTTACTCTTGAAGCGATTAACCCTAACTGGTTCCTACGAAAGGAACACTCCAATGATTAGGTTAACTGGTTGAATTGATGTTTTAAAGAGAGGCGGGCGTTCGCTTCTATCCTCATCTTAACAAGAATCTAAACTAGGTGATCAAGGAAGACAAGTTTATGCGCCAAAGCAGGGAAGCTCTCTGGCGACTAACCCTAGCTTGCATAAACCTAATCTAGACGACCAACCAGAAGAGAAACATAAACAATCAAGAACAAAACAACCATGCAAAGAGAAACTGATTGAATTTCGAATCTAATTACCGCCGATCTGTGACCGCTTTAAAGCCCTGGGTCACTTAGGGTTCATCTAATCTAAGCTCTACAAGTTCAGCTACTCATAATGATAACAAAATAATCGAAGGCAACAAAGGAAATCATCATACAGAGGAAGAACTGATAAGAACTGAAAAACCTAATTCTGACGACTCCGTCGAAGCTTCGATCTCCGGTAATCTTCAATCCTAGCTCCGAGTCTCCGAGATGAAGGGATGGCGTCACGATCTCTTTCTAGCTCTTCGAACTCTAAACTCTCCTCCAGAACTCGTGAGAATTCTCAAATTAATTCGTATTATGTGGTATGTTATGGTCTATCCTCTTTTTGGGCGCCGGTTAAGTATTTATACTTAACCCTAATACTGCCGATTTTGCCTGGAGTTTTCGCCGAAAATCTGATGGAATTTTTGGTGAAAATCTCTTTGTAAATGGGTTGACCTCCGGCTGTTTTCTCCTGTGTTTTTCGGGCGCCGGGTTCTCGGCGAAAATTTGGAGTTTTCGCCAAAAAGTTACCTTTGTATGATCTGCCGATTTCTTCATGAGTTTTCGCCGAAAACTCCAAGGGTTTTCGCCGAAAACTTCCTTGTAAATGGGATCAGAATTTGGTTCGACTTGATTGACTCCTTGGATCGATTCTGGTGCGATTCCTCGAGGTTCCAACGCCTTAGACACGTCCTTGGCTACTTTATTTGACGGCAAAAACCTGTGCTAACATGAAAACACTAGAAAACCATCAAATAGACCCGAAACGGGCCAAAGTAACACAAATGTCACGAGATAGAGTAGTTGAATGAATATTCGTTATTCTACCCTAAAAACCATGTCTTAAGCAAGGAAATGTCGCTTAAATGAGGCTGATAATCACGTCAAATCGAGTGTCATCAAAATACCCCACACTTAAGCTTTTGCTTGTCCTCAAGCAAACTGAATAGAAACGCTTATGTTCACAAATGATAAGATTTATCAAATTGGAGTTCAATCAAACACAGTGAATTATTAGACAGATAATTCCTAGAACAAGAAACCTAACATGCATACTGATCAGTCAAACAACCTGGTCTCACTAATAAACTGCACACGACGAGTAATCGCAACCAATTATGCACGAATTTGACCTGACCGATCAGACTCCTCACACAGGAAATATTTAGTAAACGGGGAACTCTCACTCTCTGTGTTTAAGGACGTGTTTCTGCTCTCAATCATTTTCTGTTACTGATTGACTCCGACTTCAGGATCTTGGGGATAAGGACAATGATCGTCTCATTCGCTCTTCAACAAGCTCCGGGGACCTGAAACAGCGAATAATAAATCAGGCAGTATCGCAGCCACAACATCCCAATAATTAGATAAAAAATTGGGTGGAAACCATCCTTTCTTGGTGCCTTAAGCCCCTCCCCCCCCATAGCCTTGATCGTGGTGAAGCACTCCTCAACTGACGGTGCACTAGACAATGCGGCGCCCCTCCTCGGAGGAGAGAGGGTTCTCAAAAGTCGCTGCATCAGCTCCAAGGGGTGTGCATTGCTCAGCTCAAAACAGCCCTGAAAGTGATTGATCGCAACTTCTTTCATCTCGGCTTCGTCAAAGGACCAGATCAATCCTCAAGTCCGAGGCTCCGAATCTGGTTAGCTTCCTACGACGGATGGTAGAAAGGTGAAAGAACTTGGTGTTACGATCACCATCCTTGATCAACTGCATTCGGGACTTCTGAAGCTAGAACATGTTCTCCTGCCAAAGGGTTTTTTCAAGCTCCAACCGGACCGTCTCCTCTTCTTGAGCCACAAAATTTGAGTTGCTAGATTGGGATCTGAACTCCAACTTTTTAAGACGCTTTTGAAGGAGCCGTTTTCGCTTGAAGATGTGCCCAAAAACTTCTGTATTCCAGGTGATACACTGATCTTTGAAATCCTGCAAAGAAACACACAAATCCACTCCTCGCTTCCAGCTTTGATCAAGGAAGTCGATGAAATTTTCATGGTCAAACCAGGCGGCATTAAACCGGAAAGGACGGGGGACACGACCGTACCTGAGGGTGTTACAGACTCTGATCAGAATAGGCCGATGGTCCGACTTCAGGCGTTCCAAGTGGAACACAGTGGCATCCGGGAAAAGGGCACACCAAGCAGGGTTGCAGAGACCCCGATCAAGCCGCTCTTTTAAATTTCGACGAAACCAAGTAAATTTGGGTCCCGAGAATCCCAAGTCAGTGAGGCTGCAATCATTGATACATTCCCTGAACTCGCGAGCCTGAATCTTGTTGATCCCCACACACCCCAGATTTTTCAGAAGAATAAAGCAGAGCATTAAAATTGCCAGCAAGGAGCCAAGCACACGACAAAGTGGAGGAAATTTCACAGATATCCCTCCAGAGCTCACGGCGTTTATGAAGATGAGGGGAGGCGTAGATCGCTGAAATGCAACATCTCTTCCCGGTCTCCCAGGCAACCTCCACGTGAATGAGTTGGGAGCTTGATCTGATAAGATTAACCTTAATCTCTTCATCATTCCAGAGTAGGGATGTATACGAGCTGAGCTGCTCGTGAGCCGCTCGGACTCGGGCTCGGGTTTTTTCCCAAAAAAGCTCGTTCGTGAGATCGGCTCGTCGTAAGTGAGCTAGCTCATGAACAGGCTCGTCACCTAAATGAGCTGAGTTTGAGCCAGTATGTTGGTCGTCTCGACAGGCTCGTGAGCCAACTCGTTTCGTTAGCTCGTTAAGCCAAGCTCGTGAGCTGGCTCGATTGTAACTCGTATAATCCTAACCCTAAATGGTAATTAAATAATCAACCCTAATAGTGCAACAAACTGATGCACTAAAAGATGTAATATGGTAATTACTAATTACCGTAATGGCTAATGCCCTAGAATTACTCTAATCCCCACTCTATGAATCACGAGCCCACGGCCAACGGTACATCATTCTTCTTCTCCTCTTTGGCATCTTTTGCTTTTTAATAGTTGCTAATTTGTTTCTTGCGATGCACGTTGGAAATGTTCATATGGATTTGAATTTGTGATTTTTTATATTTTCTATATTTTGTAGCACCTACATAGTATTTTTGTAGAATGTTTAATTTCTTATATTTCCGATATTTTTTTATCTCGAGTTTGGAGAGTCTAAAAGGATTTGGTTCGTTTAGTATTATAAACGAGCCAAATCTGGCTCGTTTAGCATTATAAACGAGCTAAATCCGAGCCAGGCTCGTTTAACATAGTAAACGAGCCGATCCTGAGCCGAGCTCGAGACGAGCCAGCCTAGGCAATTTGTAAATGAGCCGAGCCCGAGCTAGCCTATCCGAGCTCGTCACGAGCCCGGCCAGAAAAAATTAAGGCGAGTCCGAGCCGGAGCTATGCTGAAGCTCGGCTCGGCTCGGCTCGGTTCGGTTCATATACAACCCTATTCCAGAGCATCCAAATGCCCCCACTAAAACCTTCCACTTGACGATAAGACTGAAACGAAAGCCAAGCTTAGCTCTCACTCCTCGGCCCTTATCCCACTAATACGCGGTTCCAAGATAACAGCAAACTGAGGTTTTGACCCTGCATATAATTCAAAAAAACTGGGAGAAAGATTTGCTACCGCCCCGAAAATTCCAAATAAATAAACTATTTGAAGCTTCCAAATAATAAACTAAATTCGGCGGAGGATCCGTTTAAAACACTCTTTGAAGCTTCCAGAATCAAGCTCTCCGTAGAGGTTTTGACCAGCTCCGACGAAACTACCTCATGACAGCTTCCCCTGGCTTCGGATTTGACTTGACAGCTCCTCCACCAAGACCACCTGATCCGCCGGGGGATTAGGAGACACGTACTATGAAGACTCTCTTCTCAACCTTCTTATCAAAATTCCTTTTCTTGAGCGAGTTGGGAGAGGTTTCATCGAGGCCTTAGAGCCTAGAGCCGCCTTGGAGCTGAGCATAGGAGGAGACGTTGGTGGCAAGGGCTTCTTACGCTGGGAGCCGACAGAAGGTTGAAGAAGGGGGAAGATGGGATGTGGGGCCCGCAGGAGGTTGGGGAGGGAAAAGAGGGGATTTCTTTGTCACCTATACAAATTTAATCTGGACCTTTATCTCATATCCACTTCCTAATTAATAATTAAATAAATTTAATAATCATCATCAACCTTACTCTTCTCTTCGGCTGCTCCCATTAATAATTTTTAATTACTATAATCAAGTTATGATTATCTCCTCTCAAAATAAGCATGAAATATTCTCTTAACTTATTTATTAATCCTAATCTTCTTCTTCCTCTTTCAATCACACGCCATTATAAACAAAGTTGCTACTTTCAATTGTTTAAACAAATCAGTCACTCACAATTAAAATCTGACCCCAAGTTCAAAGTTTGAGGTTTGTAATGGATGAACCCAATTCGAGTTCCCAAGTCCAAAAACCTTATTCCGCACCTCTGTTTGATCTAAATAATTCTTCGAGTGATTAATCCCCCGATGTTGATGCTATATCTGAACCAGATGAGGATGCAATCCCGACGTCAGATGAACAAGGAATCTTGCGTGGCTACGATATGTTTATTTCAATTATTATTTTAATAATTAGGCAATATCCCTCCCTTAAAATGTGGTTACATAATATTTTCACAAACTTCCCTATTTATTTAATCACTATGCAGCTTCTTCTTCTTTTTGTTATCGACTGCACAACAAAAATCCCACTGCCGCCATTGTTATGTATTTTAACATCCATTTTCAAAGACAGGCACCCTCCCAAATACAGCAATACAATTAGTATTCAATGCAAACTAGTAAGGTACAGATACTAGTACTAAGTGGTTTGAAAAACAATTTCAGCAAACAATAATCACAATTGAACATCGAATGAATCACAGGGCATGAATCATACAAACACAATGAGCAAACAGGAAACACAATTCACTTTCAAACCCACGCAGAAACCCTTACATTCACATTCGATTCCACAAAACACTGAAATTCAATTCGAAAATAACATGCCGTCTGAACACTAGTATTCAACACAAACTAGTAATGGACAGATACTAGTACTCAATAGCAGGAGCAGAGCTGTGGTTTCAGATTTCCTGAGTTTCTTCCTCGATAGAGGAAATTGGCTGCGGCAGCTATCGAATCCTTCAAATCAGCATCTGCGAGTGACATGCAATGGAAGGGGAAAACGACCAGGACTCCGTTATGGAAGATAACATGTCGTCTGAACACTAGTATTCAACACAAACTAGTAATGGACAGATACTAGTACTCAATAGCAGGAGCAGAGTTGTGGTTTCAGATTTCTCGAGTTTCTTCCTCGGTAGAGGAAATTGGCTGCGGCAGCGATCGAATCCTTCAAATCAGCATCTGCGAGTGACATGCAATGGACGGAAAAAATGATCAGGACTCCGTTATGAAAGATGGAAATTGGCAGATGGACTAAAATAACAAAAAAGGGAGGGATGAACGGCGGCAAGTGAAAGCCGAAGGATTACCGGCGGCGAGGAGGAAGTCTGAGACGCGCCGCCACCGTCAAATGCTCCCGGAAGACCGCAAAGGCAGATGAGAGAGCAGAGAGTCAATCGAATCAGCTTCGAGAATTGAGCGAAGCCGGAGAGAGCCGCAACACCGATAGAGCCGCCGGAGAGAACACGCCGTCAGAGGAGAGAGCACGCCGTCAGGATGGAGCCTTTCCCTAGCTGATTGAAGGCAGAGAAGAGAAACAGAATCGGTGACGAGAGTGGGGAGAACCAGAAGACCGGCGGCGAGTGCTAGGCTACAGAGGAATCGCGCCCAACCGTGTGTCTTAGTCAGCAAAGGGGGGAGCCCGGTGGAGCGAAGGGGGAGCCCAGCAATTTCTGGTAACCGGCACCGTTAACGGCGAAATCACGATGAAGAGGTATGGGGCGGTTGAAAATACCTAGGTAAGGGGGATAATTGGGGCGGCTGGGAAGTGGTAACAAAAAGGTAGGCTCAATAAAACCCCTATAAATACTAATAATCAGAACCGTTGGATATTAATTAAGTAGATCTAATGGCTACGATTGAATTTTGTATGGGGGACAAAGTCCCCCCTTTGTCACCCACCAGGCTCCGGAAAAGAGGCGGGGAAAGACCAAGTGTGGGAGTTTGGGGTGGGTTCGAACCAGACAGGGGGCCTGAAGACGGGCCGGCCTCCAAGGAAAGGGGATGGGCCGAGGAAAGTGGAGAGGATGGGCCCAAACTTGGTTGGCCATGATGGGGCATCTTCATAAGCAGAAACTTTCCCAAGATGACCGTTGACAGAGGGTTTAATTGGCTTGCCTTTAACGGAGCTTGAGGGAGGAGCATTTGGGGGATTGATGTGACTTTATTTAGTGCATTTTGAACTTATGATTGACCTATGAAATGCCCGTATGTGATCCTTAAATGTCATGCTTAATATGCTTTTATTGAAGTTTTATGCAAAGTGCCCTTTTGTTGTCCAAGTGCCACTTTGAGGGAAAATTCAGTGCCTATTGGAGTTTTATCTGTGCATTTTCAGGACTTGGCGTCGTAGTACTGGTGACAAGGAGCATGTAGGATCAAACGGGAGGTCAATCGGAGCTAGGACGGAGGAGATATGGCCGTTGCAAAATCGAGAAAAATGCAGCTTTTCTGAAGAAGTTTTCGGCGAGAACTCTCGGTCATTTGCAAACAGTAGAAATCCGGAAATTTGGAGCTGATTTGTGAAGAAGTTTTCGGCGAAAACATTCAGAGTTTTCGCCGAAAAACTATGAAGAAAGTCAAGGCTGGCTCGGTGATTTTCAAAGGAATTTTCGGCGAAAACTGAAGGAGTTTTCGCCAAAAACTTCAAGTTTTTGCAGCAGACTATTTAAAGCAGTAATTGGTAGAATTTTGAGAGGTCATGCATTAATACATACAACACTCGATACTCTCTCTCAATTCTGAATTTCCATTTTCTCTTCTTCTATCATCAACCCTCATCATCCTCCATCTCAACCTAAGAGCTAAGTGAAGATCATTTAGAAAGAAGAAGCCATACCTTGGATTGAAGCTTCAAGAGCCAAGTTGCAAGATCCTCCATGGAAACAAGGATGATCTCCTCTCCTCAATTTCAGGTTTCTTCCATGGTTATGCTAGGCTAAGACTAGGTTTAGTTTAGTGGGGGATGGATCAAGCTAGGATAGGTGATTGATTGCATGGATTGAGTTTCTCTTAGCTATTGGTGTAAGATGATGATTCTAGACCTTGTGCTTGTTGTCCATGAGAGCTTGACTTGTTCTTTTGGTACATTGTTTATGTCTTTCAATACATGAGAATGATTGTTTGATGTTGATCTAAGGTGTTTGGATTGTAATTGAATGATTTGAGAGATTGGATTATGCAATTGCAACCATTTTGAGCTTGTTTTCTTTGGTGACATTTTGTCCAACACTTGGTGTGCATTTAGTTTTCAGTCATTTGAAGGTTGATAGGCCCTTTGATTGCTATACTAGTGTTCTATGATTGACATGAGAGTGTCTTGCATCATTTACCTTGTGTTAGATGAATGTTAGCATAGAGATCAAGTGTTGAGCATTTCACTGAGCTACACTACAAAAAAAAACGGCATTTAACGTCGGTTGAAACGTAGCAATTTAGCGTCGGTTGGTCAACGACCGACGCTAATAAGTTGACTTCGCGTTTTAGCGTCGGCTGATAGTCGACCGACGCTAAAATGAGCGCGTCAACCGACGCTATAAGCCGATCATGGTTTGATTTTTTGGTTGACCGGATGGTTTGCTCAGCGTCGGTCGGAATAAGCAATTTAGCGTCGGTCATGACCGACGCTAAAATGCGTGTAATTTAGCGTCGGTCATCGACCGACGCTAAATCGCGTGCATATAAAAACCCCTCCCAGACGGCAGAAATCATTGTGCAGCTCCTCCCCAAAGTTTAAAGTTCTCTCAACTCCCAAATCCTCTGAAAATCCTCTGAAATTGCCAGCATTCGAGCTAGGAGCTGCTGTGACGCTGTTCTCATCACCGTGCTTCCTTGACATTTCCTCCTGTGTTTCGGTGTAAGTTATTTAATTTTTAGATTGTAAATTTAAATGTTGTTTATTTTGTAGAGAAATATAATTGTATATGTTCTGATTATTAGGATTGTAGAGAATTAGAATTGTATACTTTGTGATTATTAGAATTGTAGTGAATTGAAATTGTTGTGACTCCTAGAATAATATTGAATTGTGGATTGTAATTTAAATTTCGTTTAGTTTCTAGATTGTATGTGTCATTAGCATTGTTGTGGATTGAAATAGTTATTATGATTAGTTCTAATTGTACATGTTGTGTGGTTATTTTCTCAGTGCCCGTATCGAGTAGTGCTTTTCTCGTGGTTCTGTCTTCTGCCTTTTTGTCACTCACCCCGGTGTAAGGTATGCATTTGTTGTCTTTTTTTTGTACACGTAAATTAATTGATTGTAATATGCATGTCTCATAAAAATGATTAAACTTGTATAGTAATATGTATGTCGTCAAAATTAATCTAATTCCTAGTAATATGTATGTTTTCACTATGAGCAGTTATAATTTGTTTTCATGGTTTAATGCGAGTAAAAGTATATGATTACTGTGTTATGTGTTTTCTGTATGAATTATGCGGTAGTTATAATTTATATTGAAAATGAGATTAATTAGTAGAATTGTTTGTTATTTTTAATTATTTGTTAGAATATGATTAATATTAGAATTGGTTGGTTGAGTTATGGTTTGTTTTTAAGTTAACTAAACTCAGTAACATATTGCTAGCTACTTCATGGTAATTTCGTACAAACACTAGTTACTAGTATATTATTTGCTACAACATGATTCTAAATTAATCTTAAAACATCTTAACATTTTACCTTAGTTAACTTATATATAGATTATGATCTCCACTACTGAGAATCTATTCCCTACACTAAATCAGGTATCTCCTAATGGATAAATCTTGGATTAACACCCCAAGATTATCACCAGAGTACATTGAAATGAATAACATTTTGTAGGCGAGATCTCGCAAGAATTCAGTCGCCCGAAGGACTTACACCTCACCTCACACTGGAGGGTCAAAGAAGTTGCGAGTTAGAGGACTGGAGTTGGTAATAATCCAGTTCAACTTTCCAATAATTTTTTGTGTATTAGTACGTTTTAGAAAGTGTATTCATATTGTTTAGTTCGTACACTTGTAGGCAGCTGAAAGGGGAGGAAATGCGCCCAGTAGAGGTGAGTTGTATGCTATCACTCACACAAAGAATGATCAGACTTACACTGATCCTAATGTGGTAAGTACTTGTTCACCTATTCCAATCTAACAAAATAATCTCCAATAGTGTCTATTTAATTAACTTTGGTTCGTGAAACCCATTTGTGTCATCACTGTGCAGCCTCGGATTCTGGAGCTGGTGCAGGATCCCACAGTCCCGACATATCCTTCTGCGAACGATGCACTCGGACTTGTCTATCCGAAGGAGCACAGTGGTAGAGTTCGCGGTATGGGAACTGGCGTGACCCCCTCCCAGGTAATGTAATGTAGTATATGATATATGTAGATTTAAAATAGTCAAATTCTAATTATTTGTTGTCTTTATCTATTTAGGTTAATATGAGTAGGAGACGTGGTGGAGCAGCCGGTGGATCGAGTCAGGGTAGTAGTTCAGCTACTACCACTCACGTCTTCGGCCATTGTCCCGCCGAGGATCGAGTGAGGGTGTTAGAGGCAGAGGTCCAACGCTTGAGCCATCTGGAGGGGGAGGTTCAGCGCTTGAGCCATCTGGAGGAGGAGGTTCAGCGGCTCAGTCAGATGGTGGGTTCATCTTCTAAGGGAAAAGGGAGTATGCCCCCCCTCAGACATGGACTCGTACGATGACGAGGAGGATGATGAGTAGATAGCATGTGTTTTTAGATGTTTTAGGAGGATGTTTAAGGTGCATGTGTTAGAACAATGTTTTAGGACGATGTTTGCGACATTTATATACAGTATGTTTAGTGATTGGCAAAGTGAATTGTGAAAATGGGATTGTGAAAATGGAATTGCTGTATGCAGGGTAATTTATGCAGGTATTGGCACTAGAAGAGTATGAGAAAACAAAAAAAGCAAGCAGAATTCTGCCCACTGGGACCTATAATAGCGTCGGTTGGACCTGTAATAGCGTCGGTCACAACCGACGCTAACTTGTAATACAGGTCAACGCGTGGTTGACCGGACACACGCGGTTTAGCATCGGTTGTCCAATTTAGCGTCGGTCACACGTATCGACCGACGCTATGGTCTGACCACTGACCCGGTTGGTGGTTCGACCGAAACAAAATAGCGTCGGTTGGAGCGCGTTTTAGCGTCGGTCGACCAAATGACCGACGCTAAAATTTAGCGTCACCGAATCTGGCATCGTTTTATCCGACCGATGCTATTTATTATGGCGTCGGTCATGACCGACGCTAAAACGCGTGTATGACCGACGCCAAATACCTGTTTTTTTGTAGTGCTAGCTAAAGCACTCCATTTCCTTTGTTCACATAGTGAAAGCATGGTGCATTTAGTCGAGGAGTAGAGAGTCAATTGTGCGAGAGTTCGTTGATTCTACTTGAGTGATTTGCTTGGTCATCCGTTTATACATCGTTGCTTGAGATTCAATCCAGCTTTCATGATCCTTGAGCTTGAAGAAACCCCTTGCTAAGCTAGCCTACTTCTCTCTTGTTTGATCCTCTTCTTACCTTGTTAGTTATTGCTTTACTCGCTTGTTTAGTTTTTAACTCTGAACCTTTGTCACCAAAACCAAATCTCAATTTAAATGTTTAGACCGTTCATGAACCGTGTGAGTATTAGCTTATGAGAGGACCTCGTGGAATACGACCTTGATTGCTGTGAGTTGAAATTCACACGTCAGGGATCCTGATTAATCTTCTGATTTCCTTTTCCATCGCCTTCATTAAAAGCAAGATGTGTCTTCTTTCCTTTTCCTGTGGGAGGTAATTGCTCTTTTTTCCTAGAGATCCCACCTTCATTGTATGTTCGGCTAGGGTTTCTCACTACAAAAAAAGAGGGGTTTAGTGATGTGACTTTGATTAGTGCATTTTAAGCTTATGAATGACCTATGAAATGCCCGTGTTTATTCGTGAAATGACATGACTTATATGCTTTTATTGAAGTTTTGTGCAAAGTGTCATTTTGTTGTCCGGTTGCCACTTTGGAGCCAAATTCGTGGGCTATTGGAGTTGCCTCTGTGCATTTTCAGGTTATGGCATCAAAGTACGGATGACAAGGAGCGTATAGGAGCAAACGGGAGGTCATTTGGAGTCCGGACGAGGGAGATATGAGCATTACAAGATCGAGCTTTCTGCAGAGCTGAGGAGGTGCACGCCGTGCACCACTGCACGCCGTGCACCGTGCACGGTTTGGTGCACGGGCTGTCCAGGAGGCTCCGAAACACTTTCAGCTCCAAGGTGCACGCCGTGCAGCCTTGCACGCCGTGCACCATGCACGCCGTGCATAGGTGCACGCCGTGCACTGCCCCCTGCACTATAAATACCCACGTTTTTCACTCTTTTGGGGAATTGATTCATATCTCTTGAACCCCTTGTACATACCCACGAACCCTCAAACCCTAGAACACATTTTTGGAGCAATTTGAAGCCATTGGAGCTAGGATTGAAGCCAACAAACCTTGGAGAAGTGCTTACAAGTGGAGAAGTGAAGATCATCTCAAGGATTCATCCATGGTGTTCTTGGTGACCATTCTTCCTTCTTTTCTCTTTACTCCCTTGGCCATGTGTGGCTGATTTTCTAGGGTTCATCTTGGATGGGTAGATTAGTTGTGCTATGATAGAGGGATGATTGTATAGAACTTGCCATGATTGATCTTGGATTGTAAGAAGATGGTCTCTATGGCTTGTTGTTAATTCCATTGATGGCTATGGCTTGATTGGTCTATTATTTGTAATGTAATGCATGAGAGTGCTTGGATTACATGGATTGTAGGTCTAGGGATTGAAGAGAGTGTGTTCTAAGAGATTAGATCATCTCAATTCAACCATAGTTGCATGATTTCTCACTTGTGCATTTTATCGAACACTTGGTGTGCATTAGGATTTTCACTCAATTGAACTTTGATTAGTCTTTGGATGATTCTCTTAGTGTTAGGACATTGACATGAGAGTGTGGTGTCTAGCCTAGTGGTCATAGAGTCATAGGAGAGGGTTTTGTAGCTTGGCATTTCATCAAACACCTTTAATGCATCCTTAGTCACTTAGCTTGAGAGCGAGAGCCTAGGTTGAGTGGTTCTAGGATAGGGATTTAGTGCGACGAGAGTGCATTGAGTCTATAGAAGTGAAATGCGTGGTCATTCGATTGCATCCTCGAACATGTTTGGCTTGTTTGTGCATTTGTACCTCTTGAGCATGATGAAACTACCCACCAAGAGAACCCCCTTTGTCTTTGATTTGCACCCTTTTGTTTTGCTTTGTTTGTTTAGTTTTCTTTATGTTTTCTTTTGTTCTTATTTCAAACCAAATCTTATTTTAAATGAATAGACCGTCCATGAACCATGTGAGTACAAGCTTTTGAGAGAGCCCTCGTGGAATACGACCTTGATAGTTGTGAGTTGAAATTCACACATCATTTAGCGTCGCTTACAACGAAAGACTTTAGCGTCGGTCGCTGAAATGACCGACGCTAAAGCATTGACGCTAAATCCGGTTTGGGGTCAGAAACGGAGCCCTTCCAGATTTAGCGTCGCTTGCCGACATGATTTAGCGTCGCTCATCGACCGACGCTAAAATCCGGTTTTGGGTTAGAAACGGAGCCCTTACCCAAAACCAGATTTAGCGTCGCTTGCCGACATGATTTAGCGTCGCTCATCGACCGACGCTAAATTCCGGACCTATTTAAACCCCCCAAATGGACGGAAATTTCATTCTCTCAACCCTCTTGTCCCCCTCAATTCTCTCAAACCCTCCTCCCACCACCACCCTCCTCCTCCTCCTCAACTCTCCCAACCACCACCCTCCTCCACCTCCACCACCCTCCTCCTCCTACTCAACTCTCCCAACCACCACCCTCCTCCTCAACTCTCCCAACCACCCCTCTCCTCCTCTTCAAACCCTCTTCCTTCTCCTCCTCAAGTCCTCCTCCTCAAACCCTCACTTCCTCCTCCTTAAACCCACCTCCGGCCTCCACATCCCAGCCGCCGCCAGCCGCTTTCACTTCCTCCTCCAGCCGCTTTCACTTCCTCCTCCAGCCATCCTCATCACAGCCACCACCAGCCGCCTTCACTTCCTCCTCCAGCCATCCGCATCCCAGCTACCGCCAACCACCTTCGAAACCTCAAAACTGGATCCCAAACGACTTGGATGACAACAACTTGACAAAGCCTCGAAACTAGTTCCCAAATAAGATCTGGAAAAAACCCAGATCTAGAAAAAACCTAGATCTTAAAAAAATAAAAATGAAAATAAAAAAATGAAAGTAATAAACAAAAATAAAAAATGAAACTAAAAGAATATTAAAAATGAAAATAGAAAACAAAAACGAAAAATTGGGTTGGTCAGCTACCCATTCGGTCAACCCATTTTTAGCGTCGGTCGTGGTTTATTTAGCGTCGATCGCATTACAACCGACGCTAAAATTTAGCGTCGCAAGATTTCTCGTCACTTTTTTAACCGACGCTAAACTATTTAGCGTGTTTAGCGTCGGTAGCTCGGTTTCGACCGACGCTAAACGGTCAGATTTTTGTAGTGTCTGTGGTACTATTCTCGAGTACTTTCCTTGATTGGGCGGCGGGATTTCCGCGAGACGGCCATCCAGGGGCCAAAGTTGTCAAGAGATGGGCATGCCTCTTTATATAGTGAATTCAGGACGATATTGGTCGTTGCCGCTGGACGGACTAGACGACCCAGATAGTTAAAGGGGAAACCCTAGGCTCCTAGCGGCTAGGTTTCTGTGGTACTGCTGGTGGGCCTTGTGCGCGTACGCCGTGCTGGGATTCATGTATGTTCGGCTGGACTTAGCTGCTGGCCTTGGTGGGACTTGTGCCCGTACGTCATATTGGGTTTCATGTACGTCCGGATGGGCTTAGCTATTGGCCTTGGTGGGCCTTGTGCACGTACGCGATGCTGGGCTTAGCTGCTAGTTTTGGGCCCATCAGTTTAAAACCCTATCTAACAAGCAGGTAGTATTTGACAAATGAACTTTTTGTACAAGTCTACACCCATATCCCAATTCATTCATAGCATAATAGTGACTACTAAACCTGGTATTTAATAAGATAAATAAACAAATGTAACCGTTTCAATGGTATAGTACGCCAAAGCTACGAGTTTTGGCATTGTATTTTTTAAAAACATATTACGACAACTCCAGTATTTATCAAATATATTATAACGACAAACTATTTTTGAAATTTAACTTTAAGCCGTGTAATTATTAGTATTGTCTAGACCAGACCGGTGGTTGATCTGGTTGAGCGAGAGGTTTGAAGGTCAAAGGCTCAACTGAAATGAAGCCGTGAAAATCTGCATAAAGAATCGGTCATACTAATTCATTAGGTAATTGGGTAACATTTTATTACCTATAATTTAGGCATCAAACTGAATTATATTTGAAATACAAGAAATTCTATAACATAAAGTATAAAAAATATAATTATACTAATATGGAAAATAGCATTTTGCCCCCCTCTACTTTGCCAACATAACAGATAGCCCCTTATAGTATACATTTCTCTTTTTATCCCCTCCTACTTCGAACACTTTGCCGTTTGGGTCCTTCTGTTCCAACTTTCAACTTCGTAACGTTAATTGATGTGCATTCGATACATCGTGTTAGCTCCAATAGTCATGTATTAGCTTACTAAGCATTTTTAAATGGAAATATAAGTATATATAATCAGATAGGACCAACGGGCGAATAAAATGTGTGTTTTTAAAATCCTTCGTATTTCATCATACTCTTCATGATACCTCTTCAATTTACCTCCCAAGCCAACTCTTCGTTTCCTACCTCTAATATCTCTCTCTGTCGGGTGCGGATGTGCCTAGATTTAACGTTACAAAGACAAAAGTTAGAATGTAATGACCCAAACGACAAAGTGGTCGAAATAAGAGGGGTTAAAAAGAGCAATTTATAGTATAGGGGCTATCTGTTAATTTGGAAAAGTAGAGGGGCCCAAAGTGCTATTTTTCCTACTAATATACATAAATTATCAAGAAACCATAGCCACAAGCCAATATGAAACCGTTGTGTCTAGTTTACTTCTTTTTCACTAATCCGTCCGACTTATTCTCCTTCTTCAATATTTTCTTCTAGTGTCGGTGAAGTTTCTTGTTTTAATCGCGGAAGAGAAGACCATCGATATTGCTGCGAGTAGTGTCTTCTTCTTCTCCATCAGAGGTAATTCATCTCATCTTGTTGGCCATGGAAGTCAGGAAACAAGAAGAGGAATGGAGGATCAGAAGAAGAAAAAATACATGTTGCGTTGAAGCAGGATCAGGAGCCGACACTGAGAAATAGATTGACATATGAAGATGGTGCTTGGTGAGAATACTAACAAAAATTGAATTTTCCATATCACGATTTTCAGATCTGGTTTTCCAGATCACTCATCCGAAACTACAGCCAGCTTATTGATGGAACAAGGAAAATCACTATTTCTGTCGAACGGTTTTTACTGGTTTCCGCAGGTTGAGTCGAAATTTTTTCCCAATCCAACCAGATACTAATTTACTTTGAACTGGACCGGGATGGAGGCCGATCATTGATTTTACCGGTTTGACCGACCGGTCTGGCTATAATAACACTGGTAAAATATATATTTAATTTTCAAACATAAACTTATTCAATGCTATAATTATACCTTCAAGAAACTTGAAAGTTATAGAATGGACACACTTTTATATTACAATAATATATTTGTAAGAATAAATATTATTGTCCACTTGACTATAAACCTATTCATTGAAAGGTTTATGCTCAATTGCTCATAAATCTTTTCATACCACATCATCCTATTAACCTTTACATTATCTTTCTTCTAAGGTGTGTAAATTTGTTGGTTTAATGTTTTGTGGTTCAACATTGAAGATACTCTTAGGTGCATACTAATCCTGTGATCACTTCTCAACCATTTTATGTTTCAGAATTAGGGCCAAGTAAGGATTAAAAGGTGGAAAATTGATATTGATGATTACATGTATAAGACTTCATGGCCCAATGGGTAAGGCGCTAGTCTACGAAACCAGAGATTCTGGGTTCGATCTCCAGTGAAGTCGCTTTCATAACTTTTTTTTTGCAACCAAAGTTGCTAAATTCGATGGGTATTGACACTAGTACGAGTCTTATTGTAGAAAAATTGCGGAAAAATGTGTTATGAATACTATGGTGAATGTCCATAACACAATACTAGCATTTTTACATTCTTGTTGGCAGGCTTAAGAATTTATAACTAAGGATTATAATCTCATATCTTCACTTTGATCTCAATATTTTTTTATACTAATTTCATTTAAATTGGCATACTATTAAATTTCTATATTGTTGCATAATCTAAACACATACATAATCATTCAAATTAAATTTTTGCTAAAGTCACTAACTATTGATAACATTAATGGTTAGAATTGTTACTTGTAAGTTATTTGATTATTTTGGGATAGAAAAATATGTTGGTATCACTTTTAATATAAAAGTAGTTTAGGTTTAAAATATTCGTAATTCATACATTATAGAAACTAGTTTTGTACCCGATCGGTTGGTCGGTTAATTTTTTTAATATAAATAATTATTTATATTTGTGGGTAACATGACGTACTGCATGTGTAACCGTCTCATTTCAAATAGATATCTATATGCATTTTAAATCCAAATTTACATTTTTCTTCCATATCAAACGGACAGAACAGGTACCAAAAAAATAACTTTGGATGAGAAACGTGGTTAGACAAAACTCTATATTTGTTTTGAACAATCATTCGCATGTTCGTCAATTTTTGTTGTCATCCCACAAAAAATCCCACTATTGTTTGGAACTTCTTTGTTCTTTCTCTATTAGATATCATGGCCTGCTCTTAGTCATCATTCCACTTAACTTACGTCAAATTTGTCAGTCAAACATGTGTATTAAATTAAAAATCCGACTGATATGTAACTTGACTAACCTGCCCTTATTAAACTGAACTCAAACCTAGTCCATTTAGATTGCATAAAATGTCTAAATCCAGTTTGAACTATGACAAAAGTTGAGTACATTTTAACTGCACAATGATTGCCACCCAACCGATCAATGAACCAATGAACTCACAACATATATAACTCATATAATCATATTAACTCTTATTTAGTGGATCCTAACTACCTTTCCTGAAATCAACATACTTCAATGGCATAAAAATTTAAATATAGTTCTTTCAGATATTTCAAAATATTGTAGACATATATGCAACCTGACCCAACTTATGCATGATCTAGACCATTGACCAATCAAATATGAACTTGAAATTTTAGTGATATATGAATTTAGCAATCCACGGTTTATATATATAAAAAATCCAAAATCTTGCAAGTATGCACCCTGCAACACCTCTAAAAAGGCTTTTATAACGTAGATAGCTCCCATAGGAGATAAGGAGGCAGCCAAAATTATGGAAAGCGGTAAGTGACATCCAAGCCGAGAGGTTTGTTTGACGATAATTTTTTATTGAATATTTATTTTTTATTTGTTCTTATTATCATTGTGTAATATTATTAAATAGTTAATCTTATTTAACTCATGAATGAATAGTTTGGTATAATTGGGTTTGAGACATGCATGTGTGTGTAACCCTTGGTTGGGTTCAAAACGTGAGTTACTCATCATCCAAATTAAGTCGGGCCGGAGAGAGAAGAATAGATTAGGGAAGGAGAATAGATTAGAGAAGGAGAATAATAAAATAAAGAATTAAGGGCAGTGACATAACAACTCCATATTTCACCATTGTCCTAAGTATCTGAACCAAACATACATGCTGCCATTAAAATATTTAAGATTAGCATTTAATGGCATAAAGATTGGAAAGATTTATTAACTGAACAAACACAATCAAAATTAATATCAAAGTAGTTTAATGTTTCCAAAGAGTATTAATTGGACTAATACGATTAAAATTATTATCAAAATAGTTTTGGAATCCACTTATTTCATGTTTCTGTCGTTATATTGTTTTATTTATTTTAATATTTTATATATCTTAATCTTAACAATCTTAATGGTAGTATGGTATAATTGGTTTTGACACACAGGATAGAACCCTTCTCACAAATTTTCAAATCATCACTCAATTTTTAAATCAAAATTCAATTGTTTCTCTCTATTTTCATTAAATATTAGATGTAATTAAACACCCTTTGAATGAAATTATAAGTACTTTGATGTTCAATTATATTATCTTAACATAATAAATTTTGAAAATTTAAATATAAATAATTATTCAATAAAAATGTAAATCAACTATGGTTAAATGATGATAATATGAATAAATAAGTATTAAATACTTGATAATAAGCCATCATAGACACTTTTGGAGGTACCAGTGGTGCATACTTTCCCAATTTTAAATTATTTAAATAAATCTATGGATCTCTAATTATTCAATCGATAAATCATAATAACAAAATTTTATTTGTTTATGTTATGGGTTTAGGGATTTTGGGTTCCATCATGTTTCATATTAGTAAGAATTATTTTTTAAATTTATGAAAGAAGTATATTTATAGCATTGGGGTATTTTGATTTATGAGAAGTAGGGTCCACTAGATAACGAGTTAATAAGATTATACGAGTTATACATGTTGTCGGTTCAATTGAGTTATCAATAGGTTGGACGGTGATTATCATGTACTTAAATATATTGTTTACTTTTGTCATGGTTGTGGTTGGATATTGAGGAGTTTTTTTCTTCAGTATCACTCCTTTCGAAGAAGCAATAACGATAACCAGAAGTGGGAGAAGGAGGGGAAGAAAGAAGGGGACGGGGGCTAAGGTGGTGGAGGGAATAAAGGGGGAGGAGATTGTACATGGATAAGGAAATCAAGGGTCACGATCATTCTTTGGAAGGGAGTTGGCAAAAAGGCGTAAATCTTGTAACAAGTCAAAAGCTTTTCTAGCGATGGCATGTGCGGATGAGTTTGCTTTCTTGTTAATGTGTGAAATCACAATTGAGGGATATGACTTTAGGATTTTTCTTGTCTCAATTATGATTGCTCCTGCTGAAGAGTGGAGCTCTTCGTTATTTTTTAATCTTTTTATAACACTTTTAGAGTCACTCTCAATGTTGGCCTGAATAATTCATTGGCAGGTTAGGAACTTCCGATGTGGCTTTGAGAGGTTTGGAAAGTATTTGATTCATTCCGTTTTGTGGTACATTTGGAGGGAGGGAAATGATCACATTTTTAGGGACAAGGAGGGGGGATGGGCCTCAGTTGTTTGGAAGGTAGCCAAGGTGATAGGTAGGTGGCTGATTGTTGTCGGGGTTATTTCCAAGGACAAGTTGCTAGTGTGGTTGTCCTTATGGCAAGGCATTTTTTACCCGGGTTGAGAGTGTTTAGGTTTTGTTTTTAGGATGGGTTTGGGTGTGGTTTTTGGTTGTTGGATTGGATGAGGTACAGGGAAGTTAGTTCTCTGTGGGGTTGATTTTGTTAGGTGAGTGGTAGTTTTATGTTCCCTCTGCTTGTTACCAGGAGGTCTTTTGGGGGTTTGCTGTGCCTCAACATGTACATAAGGTTTTGGCCTCTTTGATATATATAGTTAACCATCATTCATCCAAAAAAAAATCCAGACCACAAACACCAAAGAGTAGCTTCTGTAATAGCCAGCAATTCAAGAATGAAAGGATCTTCGATTTTACTAAAGGATTTTCCTCCTGCGCAGATGATAAAAGAGTTTACGTCACAGACGATAAGACCGATGGCTTCACCTGTACCCTTTTTAATTGCTCCATCTACGTTACATTTGATTCGAAAGGGTGATGGTGGGAACCACACTAAGGAAGGCGGTCGTTTCACCAGCACGTTGGAAACACAAGTTTGTGGTTTGATCCTCACTAGTTCGAGTTCTGCAAACTGTGCGAAGAATTGAAATTTGAGATTAATCAGTGAAGTCTGGGTGTGCTAAAAAACCATAGTATTCCTTGATTTTCAAATTCTCCACCAAAAGAGTATGAACAATTCAGTTGAGTTATCTTCCTGTTTGATGGTTAATCTCCATGCTAGGGCCATGTGTTGAGTTTGGTAGTTATGAATTGGAATTTTAAGGATGTTTGCCGGGAATTTCTAGGATGACATAAGAGATTTTTATGTCCCCTAGACATAACCAATGAGAATCCTCCACATCACCTATTTTGGTTATTATGAGATAGGGTAGTTATTAGGTAGTTATTGATAAAAAATACATATATTTAATAATTATCTAAAATATTTTAATTATCTTATTTAGATTAATTCAAATATTCTTCTACTTAATTATTTAGAGTGCAGATTTCCCTTTTAGGCATTCTAATTCGCCGGCGAAAATTATAAGGGATTTTAACCATTCTTGAAATTCCTCTGCCGCCGCCTGCTACTCTTGTTGAGTGAATGAACATCAATACTAGTAGTGGGAATACTAGTGTTTGCAATAAACATCAATACTAGTGTTAGTATAAACATCAATACTAGTATTGGCAACGGTAGGTGAATGAGACCTCATTCCGACGTCATCTTCGCCGACGACGACCTTGGGGTTTCAAGAAACAGAAGTTGGGTTTTGGATCTTTGGGAGGAAACTGATTTGGGTGGCATGATGGAATTGAAAGGAGAAGGAGGTGTGGTAAAAGAAAAAGGCTACTAATATGGTAACTAATCTATTAATTAGGGGTAGTAATTGAGGGTAAATATATTAACTAATCTATTAATTAGGGATAGTAATTGGGAGTAAATATATTATTTTAATAATATATGGCTATAAAGGGTTATGTCATATGGACATAACCCCCCTTATGCCAAGCTACGCGCTCCTGATGTTTGCTAGTCTAATAGTGGTTGGATATTGAGGAGTTACACAAGCTAATTAGTTTATGGTTGAGTTGAATTTAACAGGGGACATGTTAGTTATGTCATATGTGATTTAAATTATGAATTCATCCTATTACAAGCTTATACAAGTTGATTGACAATAAATTTTAATCACCTCGAGTAAGATTTGAGTAAAAATGATGGATATATTTAAGAAAATTATATTAAAATTGTCGAAAATTAGAGTTAATAAGGGTCAAGACACTTAATTAGGTTGAAGGCCTTGAGTAACCTGTAATATTTGGGGAAATAGGCATAGTATGAATTTGGTCGTGCTTGATGTTTCAACCTATAATTTTGATGACATGTGTATTGTTTGTACAAAGAAAAATATTCGGCCAACTTCAAATCACTCAGATAATTTGAAGTGTGTCGAGTAAATTGACAAACTCCTAGCATTCCAAAGAATGAGATATCTTGTCGATGTAACGTTCCACTCCTCTAACACTCTCGATAATGCACAAGTTGTCATGTCATAATATGAAATTGACTAAGACAAGGTACTATTCAAGGAGATATCCACTCCATCGGAACTACTAATGACCTTTCACATGGCCGATTAAAGTCATGAAGATATTAGAGACATTACTTTGGAGTCACCCCAACTCGAAGAACAAGGATGTAGGCCTTTTGAAGTGCATATGACATGGTTGATGGTATGGTAGAGTTCACAATCATAATGGAGTGGACTATTGAAAAAACATTTGCTCCTATTGCAAAGCTTAACACCGAAAGAATCCTATTATCCTTGGTTGTGAATCTACACTAGTCTCTACTTCAACTAGAGATAAAAATTATGTTCCTAGATGGTGAGCTAGCCGAGGAAGTTTACATGAACTTGGCACCTAAAACTAGAAAACCTAGACCAGATATCTTGTGTGCAAGCTCGGAAAAGTGTTACATGGGTTGAAGCAGTTGCCTAGGGCCTGATTTGAGAGGTTCACAAACACAATAAAAAAGGGATGGATATTACCAGTGCCAGACTGACCACAAACTCTTTGTCAAGCACTCATCTATTGGGAAGATGTCAATCTTAATCCTATATGTGGATAACATCATAATAACTAGAGATGATGTTGAGGAGATACATAACCTAAAGGCTCAATTGGGTAACATAAATTGAAATTAAGGATCTCGGAAACCTGAAGTGTGTTTTGGGAATGGAAGTGTCCAAGTCAGCAAAAGGAATTGTGATATCCCAAAGAAAGTGTGTACTTCACTTGCTCAAAGAGACGGGAATGCTAGCTAGATTGCAAACCAATTGATACTCCAATGAAGGCGAACAAGTAACTCAGCAAAAATGAAGATATACCATACGGCTCACTACAAGAAAATATTGGGTTAGTCATGCATTTTTAGTAACAGCTTTGGAAATCGTGAGTGGTTAGTCACGTTTTTTTGAAACCATGACAAATTAGTCACTGTTTGTATAAATCGTGACAAATTAGTCACGATTCCTTAAAATCGTGACTATTCTGTCAGGGTTTTATATATAAAACCGTGACAAATTAGTCACGTTTTCTAATTTGTCACAGTTTCTAATTTGTCATGGTTCCTTAAAACCGTGACTAATTTACATGTCCACGCTGGCAATCCAACACCCACTTCTCTTCTTCTCTTTCTTCTTCCTTTTTCTTCTTCCTTCAACCACCAACTTCAACGATTTCTGCTTCCTTCTTCTTCTTCCTTCTCTTCCTTCCTTCTCTTCTTCTCTTCTTCTTCCTTCAACGATTTCCTCTCACCGTCGTCGGTGCCCACACATCCACCGTTGCCACCTCCAATCCACAAACTCACCGTCGCCGTCGCCGCTTCCCACAGATCCACCCTCGTCGCCGCCAATCCAGAGGAGGAGTGGAGATCGACGGAGAAGAGGTGGCTCGCCGGCGACTGGAGAAACAGAGGAGGAGGAGAAGAGACTCACCTCCGCCGCCACCCACATATCCACCCTCGCCGTCGCCAATCCACAAATCTGAAACCAGAGGAGGAGTGGAGATCGGCGGAGAAGAGGGAGAAGGGGAAAGAAAAAGAGGGAAGAAGAGGGAGAAGGGGAAAGAAAAAGAGGGAGAAGAAGAGGCTCGTCGACAACTGGAGAAACAGGGGAGGAGAAGAAGAGACTCGTCGGCGATGACAATCACTAGAGAAGACAAGAAACCTTAACGGAGGACTGATTTGTTAACTAATGAAGTTTCTGGACCAAGTTTCATAACTAGAAAACTGGAGTGACTGATTTGTAAAACGGAAGGAATAAAATTGGGACCTTTTTGTTAACCTTACAAGTTTATGGATTAGTTTATGTAACTGAAGTAGTTGAGGGTATAATTCGAGGAAATTATAAATTTAGTAACTAGAAAGTTTGAAATTACACTTTGATCACTAAAGTTTGTCACGATTTCATAATAAAACCGTGAGTAATTTTTGGCACGGTTTCGTAATGAACCGTGACCAAATTCTTAGTCACGATTCATTGTATTAGTAAACCGTGACAAAATAGGGGCGATAATGTCACGGTTTTTAGAACTGTTACCAAATGGTTACGGTTAAAACCGTAACTAATAGGGTTAAAATTGTGACTATTCTTCAGCTTTCTCGTAGTTGCTGGTTTGGAGGTACATTGCTTTTGTTATGGACATTGTAAGGCAACACATCGCATAATCCCAATGAGGAGCATTTAGAGATGATAAACTGAATCCTAAGGTACCTAGAGAGCATTCCCATGGAAAAGGAATTCACTTCCAATAAACCACTCAAAGAAGTATAACAATTTACGTTGATGCTAGCTGGGTAGGGAAACTACAAAATATTAGTTATATTTGGGGCAACTTGGTCACCTGGAGAAGTAAAAAGCAAAATGTTGTTGCAAGGAGTATTTCGGAGGCAGAATATCGGGCTCTAGCACCCAGAATTTGTGAAAGCATTTGGCTTAAAAAAGTTTTGACCGAATTTGTGAAAACATTTGGCTTGGCCGAACTTGAAGAATCTATCCAGTGTCCATGTGACAGTCACGCAACCTCATTGGTAATTAAGGTTATTGATAAGGTCAGGGTCATTCTCACCAACCCTAATCTTTAAAAGTTGAGTAGAAATTACCAAGTTTTGAAAGAACAAACTATCATATATTCATCCCTCATTATCTCATCTAACAAGGGTTTGTACGCTCTCAATTTTATTTGACATTGTAACATTCTAAGGCCTCCCATCAAAATGTGTTATATTAATATAAGTAAAGAGTACCCACTACTACAACCACATCCACATGAGCCACATTACTGTTCCAATAACTCGGGGGAATCAAAAACCCCATACAGCTACCACAACAATACCATCTTCTCATGCCAAAACACCCCCAACCTCAAATAACACCAAAAACAAACAAAGACACCACTTTCCACAACAACCCTAAACAGAATCATTCTAGAAAGCGCGCATTTTATTACACACATACACAAACACTACTCCCTTCAACCTTTGTTTCAGTACTACTTAGTTTCCCTGTGGGTCGTCGTGGTACTAGTCTTCTTATCACCCCCACCATACGGGATGTCACCCTGGATTCCCTCGTTGGTAGTAGTAGTGGTGTTTCCTCCACCCATTCCGAGAGTCTGCTTCACAGTGTCGGCCGCGCTCTCAGCCATTTGCTTCACCTTCTCCCGGCGCCCCCTATCGCACCTTTGGTCTTCTCTTTCCCGTCGTACGTCTTGTCCTTAGTAGCCTCAGCTGCCTGCCCTGCCTTGTCCCTCGTGGACTCAGCCGCCTGCCCGGCCTTGTCCCTCGTGGACTCAGCCGCCTGCCCGGCCTTGTCCCTCGTGGCCCCAGCAGCCTGCCCGGCCTTGTCCCTCGTGGCCCCAGCGGCCTGCCCGGCCTTGTCCTTGGCCTCTTGGGTTTTCGCTCCGGCAGTCTCCTTTGCGGATACAGCCTTTTCCTTCATTGCATCCGTCATCTGTCCTGTCTTCTCCTGCATCATTATGTAACATACAATTAGTGGATTGAATTTTGAGAGCATGCATGTGTGTATATATATATATATATATGTTTTGTTGGGTTATACGTACCTCAGCTCGGCCTTCTGCCTTGCCGGCTTTGTAGTACTGATCTTGAGACGACATGTTAACTTGCCAAGTGATAATCTATTAGCTTGGAATGATTATTACAACAGATGGATTTTTTCTTGGAGATTTTGAGATATTGAGAGTTGTGGGGTGATGGTTATTTATAACGTAAGTAGGATGTGATGTGGTTGCGACACGTATCACTGCCACGAGGACACTTGATGACAACGTGTCGTGATTTCCTGGGTGAAGGAACTCAAAGTTCTAGACAATACCTACCCTTCCCTCTTTCGGCAAGACGATAAGAATAAAAGATAGAAATCATTGGGATTTTTTTTTTTAGCAGAAAAATCATTGGGATTTGTCGCATATAATATGCAGCATCGTTGGGCTTATGGGGTGCTGACAGGTATGAAGTAGTGAGTGTTGTTGCATGAGATATAGGGGTCGTTTGATACAAAGGATGGATAATTAGAGGAAATATGAAAATAGGAAAATGATGGAAAAATGTTTGTTAAAAGTTGGAGGATGTTAAATTACATTGGTACGTATATTTGGTAAAGAAAATAGGAGAGAAAAACAATGGGTCCCATTATTCTATTTGGGGAAAGTCAGAATTTCTGATAAAAGTTGAAATTATCAGAATACATATTCTGGTGACAATGAAAAACTCTGGGTATCTGAAATATAAAACCCCAGCTCCATTAAGCCGTAAACAAACTTGTATATCTCAGAATACAGAGTTTCCAAAAAACACAACTAAATTTCTCTTATACCAAACAACCTATAGTGAATTTTTTAGTATTAACCATGCAGCTGGCACATCTATAATCGACGGCTGGTCTTTCTCTTTCTATCTCTTGACTAATTTTGAATGAGCTGCAGATAACAACAACATAGACGGTGGGACTCATCATTTTGGCTTCCGTTTTCCTGTTCCGATTTACGTACTGTTTATCATATGAAATTATATTATATATATATATATATATATATATATATATGTATTATGAATTAGTATTTTCCTGTCTGTTTTTATATTCGATTTTTGAATCAATAATCAGAAATATTACCTTATTTTCCGGTCTTCCTGAAGCCTTGTGGACTCCTAGAGTAGTGGGATCTGTCTCACAGTGTCTGGCTCCAATGTACAATTGCAAGTTGGTCAACATGAAAATTCAGCACTACACCTTATACAATTAATGTCCAATATTGGGCATTTGGATGTTACATTAGATCACATCATGAATCTCGGAACCTATCTTAGTAATGCAAGTAACCTGATTCATTTGATGATATCCAGCCTGCCAAGTCTAGTTCACTCTCATAATGAAATTGTGAATCCCACTTCTCATCACTTCGGCTATGGGACTAAGAGCCATATTTCTCAGATCCATTTGAGAGACTGACGGACAGGAGATTTTGACATGTCATAACATCGATATAACACTTATTTATGAGTTCAGAATATTTCACTAAAACTTCAATAAACTATATCAAGATTGATATCATTGGTTTCGGGCAGCTGTCTGGCGCGTGGTGAACACGCGCGGGCTCACACTCAAAAGAACCCCCACCTCTTTCACAAGTCAAGTTGACACCCAAAATATCAAGAAACCGAACATAGCTATTGCAGACCCCAAAATAACATCATCCCACTTCTTTCAAAGCCTAACTGCCACCCACACTGCCACACATCTTAATCTAACATGTTCAATATGAACTTAACCTTGGCATCATTATCGGGCTTTTGAAAATAGGCAATTGCATCACCATCATTCTACATCAGTTTTCGCATTGCTTTGTACCTCTGATGATGAGACGAATCAGAGAAATTTGATAGCTCATCATATAGGTATTGTATTGATGTCTCATAGTAGAGCTATCATCTCCATGCAGAAACTTGTGGCAATCCTTATTATATCAGGGTTGTGTGATATTACCTCCATTGTGAGTCATTTCACCTTTAATAGATTGAAGAAATGATTCATTTAATTTGCTTGGGCCCGACCTTTGCTTCTATCTGGATAATGACGATGGTTGTCTTCTCTTTCGATATTTGGTTCTTATTCACCACATTGTCTTTAGTGTCTGGCAACCGTGGCGTGTATGTCGTATCTAACATTCAACATATCCTCCAACATAGGTCGTCAATCAACTACAAAAGATTCATCCCCTACAAAGGGAGTACTATCTTGTTCCATGTCAACATCCACATCCCGTTTTCTCTGCAACATACTTGCAGAATCATTAGTTTGACACCATCATCTCCACAAGCACAAAACTGTCCAAAAAGCTTGCAAAGTTCATCCCAATACGGCAGAGGTGAGGTGTGTTGTTCAATTCCCTTCGCCTTTGGATGCGTATACGAAATACAACATACATTATGAGAAGTAATACGTATTGTTGTACTGATGTTGTAAGAACGACAACTAGTACCTTTAACACCAGTTGAGCAATAAATTTTTCTTTCAAGTAGTGATGCCTTGACTTTATGTAGGGATCTGCTTTCAGTTTTCATTCTCCACTTGACAATCATTGACCATTTTCAGCATTCTCGAGAGCAACTCTTTATCCTCATCCTTGATACGAGCCTTGTAGTACTATCTAGGCTTAGTTGCTCAACCTTGTTTCTTTCTCGGCATTGTCGATGCAGCAGAAACAAACAAAAAGTTAGAAAACAACTTGACAGGTGAGTACAATAACATAAGGAATGAGCTAGAAGGAACAATCACCTCGTGAGTGTAAGGACTAAAATTTGTGTATAAGTTGTGTAATGACAGTTCTTTTCTTTTTTTTTTTTTTTTTTGATGGATAATGACAGTTGTTTAAGTAGGAAGAGATGATAACAAATGGGTTTTACTTACTTTTTCAGTAGGTGTCAATGACAAATACTTATTAATGTAGAATGGCTTTGTTGCTTAGAGAAGTACACCAAGTAAATGCAGTATGCACGCCTAGTAAGTGGCAATGAGGAAGTACTTTAATGCATATTATATCCATAATATCAATTTGTCCTTTAATGCAGTGTGCACACCTAGTAAAATAGCCGTTGGCGGGCCAAAGGATGGTGACATAATTTAAATTATGTCACCTCAACAATATCCATTCACAGCCTTAGGATTCACCCATCCTAGATTTGGATATCTCTTGGGCTAATTAATTATGAAATTAGTGAATTAATTGCATTAATTATATTTGAGTCAATTTGGGAAGGCATTTATATAATGATATTATTCTTATTCTCTGTAATCAATCTTTTATTTTGTTACCAAATTATTACTAATATTATTCCTGCTCAAATCCGAGATTAAACCTTTATCTTACCTGCTATTTTTTCATTATTCAGTCATTATTCTCATTTCCCTAGCTTGCGGCTGTTTGCTTGTCTCATGGAGTCTCATGTTGTAATCGATGAAGCCAACCAGCAACCTAGGAGCGAAGGTTTTGATCTCAATCTCATACCCGATGATCCAATCGACGAAAATCATTCAGAAACGACTGAGAATATTGTACCATCGGCAGACAATCTCGAAATTTTGCAAGGACACAGTATGTAGATAATAATATTATCCAGCTAATACTATTATTTCTAAACTTTCATTTTTTACTTACTCAGTATCAACTCGATTTTCAATACGATAATAAATGATTTATTTTTTATGTTTTGTGTTCATAATCATCTTCAGTTGATATTTCGTCCATTGTTCCTTTTTAGTTTCAAATAACCGATAATGTTATATATCTAATAATAGTATTTTATCAATTCTGATGTTCATCAGGCTTACGAAATCAATAATAGTAACGCTACAATACTATTATTACTTCATCTAGCACCACTTCAACCCTTTCATAGAACACAAAAACAGAGTCAATCAACTAAATACAAGAATTCTCGTACAAAAGGAATCAAACAAACCACAATAACACAAATCATTCATCTGAAACAACAACTTATGCTGATAATAGTATTAGATCTCCAAACCATTCCCAAACATTTGCAGCAAAACGGGAAATCGAAACATAGACATTTCAAACAAGATTCATATGCGATACTAGTATTAACCTAATAATAGTACCCAAACCATTCCCAAACAATTGCAGCAGAACGGAAAATCGCGATGAATGCTGGTTAAGAAACCTAATTCCCAACACAATCGAAACCTCAAAAACGTCTGATTGCACGAAACCACAGCGGCTGCACCAAACACCTACACCAAATCAGGAATCGAAATTAGTTGGGATGAATCGGCAGAGGGAATGTCGCTCGGTAGTGCTTACATAAACGAGAAGACTGAGTCGGCTCTTCCAGCGACGGCGGTTGCAATCGGCGACTAAGAGCAGACTCGTTTTTTACTGCAGAAAGATTTGGGAGAGAATGGGGGTGCAGGGTTTTTTGTGGCAACGGTTAAAAGAGGAATGAAAATGGAAAAGGTAAGTAGTATAATGGAATTTGGGGTAATAAAAATATTTAATATGATACAATAAATAGGGGAATCCCATTATTTTATTACTATAATCCCTCCACCATTAGATCTATTCTATGGAGATCTAATGGCTCTTATGAATTATGTCTATAAGACATAATCCATAATTTTGTCACCACTCCTAATCCGGCCATTGGCAATGCGGAAGTACCTTTTAATGGCCTTGCGACATAGAGCAACACACCAAGCAAGTAGCAATAAGCAAGTAGCTATTAATGACTCTGCTACATAGAACAGCACACAAAGTAAATGATGGATAACAACTCAAGTAATGAGGCACCTTTTTGCAATCTCCATAAGACCACTTTTCTGTCTGCTCATGGTACTTTATGAAAGCAGATCCCACAAAAGAGCAACGTTTCCAGAAAGACAATATCACATATCAATGGTGGACTATTACAGCTAGTAGCCATGAAATTCTATTGCAACAGGAAATATTCATCTAATAATAACTCAATTACAGGCCTAACCAGAAAGAGAATATCACATATCAATGGTGGGATACATGAACAACAAGTGCCATAGATAATGTAGTAACATCAATTTGATCCAACAAGCAGCTCAGCTGTAACACCCTACCCTAAAAGACTCGGTCAAACCACATGGTTTTAACCCATGCATTACTAATTCAGGTGTTACGTACTAACTCAAACCAAGCATACATTCATACATATTACATCTCATAAATTGATAAATGAAATCAAAAGGAAAGCCAAACCGGCACATTCAAAACCAAGTATGAACCGATGAATGAATAAATGAAAAGTCAAAAGGTGGGTCTGAACGTCCTAGTTGTACCCAGCATGAAGTAACTCGTCGGTGTGATGATTAGTAGCTCTCTCATAGCTCTCCTAAGTGTCATGGTGACCAGCTCACCATACCCCATGATGAAACCAGTAAAGAAAGAGGAGAGTGACACTAGGCTCTCAAACATGGTGGCTTTTGGCCTCTGGTGCTACAATGGGAGCACAATTGGGTGCCTAAATGTGCAAGAGGCCAAGAGAAGAGTGGTGTTTTGGAAGGGCTCTTGGCCTCCAAGGTGGGTCCCATTTGGTTGGTAAAACAAAGAAAAAGGCAAGAAAAAAAGGGTTGTCAGCTGGCCGGACGCCAGACGCGGCTCAGCCGCGTGCGCCACACGCGCAGGCTCTTGGTTGATTCTTTTTTTTTTTTTTTTGCCGTTTGGTCACTTCAATTATGTTTTGGTTGATTCTTGGGGGTATTTTTGAATGTGTAGTGCTCTTCCAACGGTCATAAAACAGCCATAATTAACGGCTATAAAAACGATCATAAAATAATGGTTATAATGAAACGACCATAAATATAGCTATATACACATATTCAATGAAGCTTTCATTTCCTCACAACATATTCAGAATATATCCACTCTCATTCATCTTTTACTCATCAGAGACTTTGGGAGGCTAGAGGCTGAAAGAAGCCTCCCAAGAGGTTGGAAGAAGCCTTTTGGTTGCACATAGCCTTAGGCCTAGTTTTTCAAGTAAAATTTGAATACTAACGGGATTGGACAATTCCATCATAATTGAATTCAAGAGTAATTGAGCATTTTCCCGAAATCGAACTCCTTGTTTTTCGTATAAATAAAGAAATCGAATTGAAATCCTTAATTACAAGAAATAACTGCATTACACCCTAAATTTTATTATATTAACTGATTGCCCAAAATTAAAATAATGTGGCGGTTTAACAAAGAAAATATCTTGGATTCGGTTGAAATATTGGGCCACAATTCCAAATCTTTACCCATTAAGGGAATTTCAAAACAAGGTTTTTGGTGGTTTTCAAACTGGGCCGACTTTCAAATCCGTCCAATTCACGTACTAGTTTAATGAGGGATGGGAAATGGGTTGAGTATGAGTATTCATACCCATACATCGTGGGTACCCATACTCATAATTCCAAAAAATTCATCACAAACCCCATACCTATACATTACCCATAATAAAAAACATACGACGAAAACTAAAAATTCAATTAACTTCAAACCCGACTAATCTCTGTAGCTTATAATCACGTACAAGTTTCATCACATAATCATGTCTATTAAACTATTACATGAACCGACAATTCTACTGTCAAATATCAATTTCAAAATAAGAAAGAAAGGTGACGTGCTTCTTCCGTGTTCCGACTTCCTTCCTTTCTATGTTGATGTTGAAATAAGAACGCTGCTCTAACTCCAACTTAGTAATACAACTTCAAGCCTTCAAAAAATACAAAACATATGCATGTACAATGCATATACAATTAATAATAAGCAACAAGGTCATGGAAGTAACAACATTGAGATACAAATTCACTTATATAAAAGGAGATATTCAAGACAGTGGACGATTTACAAGTTTAGTGAGTTATTGTTAGTCTACTTACAAACAAAAAGAAAGAAGAAATTAAGAAAAGAAAAGAGTCAACCACAAGAATCATAAGTGACATCCTTACCACAAGAAAACATTGACCTGTGAAGTCCTAATTACTCAATCAACAAAACAAGATAGAACAGGAAACTGGTTAATTGAATGTTTAGATTGGAAGACTTTCAAACAAGTATAAAAAATAGTAGGTTTGCACTTTCCACCAATGTCTTATTATAGTTCAGTTTGTAGAGTCAACTCAGAACCGTCAACCATATCCTTTTCATCCTCGCTATCATGTATTGCACTACATCTCCCGCGAGTTGATAGCCTCCTAATGTCAGTGTTGACCGAAGGACGTCTGTTATTTTGAGAAGAGGTAGCAGATGTTTGAGAAGTAGATGTTCTTGGTGCACGAGGTGGCAACATCATGGTTTTGTAAGACTCGAACAATTCTACAAACAACTCTTTCATCTCACCCACTATTTCAATAGCCCTTCTTGATCCATACACCTTGTTCAGACATTTTTGAACATGTTTCAGTTTCTGTTGTGGATCCAAAGCTGCAGCTAGATATATAATCCTATTCATCCTTGGGTTAGCAACTTCATCCTCGGCCCAACACTTTGCCACTTATGCCCGCATCTTTCTCGCCATTGAGCTAATATTAGGATCTTCACTTCGCTCCACCTCGGAAATCAATCAAATAGATCACACATCTCTTTAAAGAAGAGATGAGATGTCAATACGAGGTTCCAGAGAAGAGACAATTCAAGTCATAGAACTTCTTCAGGTATTCCATCATCCAACGCACATTAATCCAATCCTCATCTATAGGGGTGTTAATGACAACACCACCGTGCATCACCTTGTCTAACTCGGCCTTGAATGTTTGTAGCATCCCCTCATACGGACTAAAAGCATATGCATATGGTTCAACAGACTCTAGAATAAGGTAAGTAGAGTTCCACCTTGTTGGCACGTTGAGAGTTAGTGCTTTCTTACACTCGATGACCATGCTATTTGTGCACCTTTTCCAAACCTCTTCTCTCCATGATGAGGTTGTGATCCACTTCACAGATTCCCTAACCCTTCTTACAGACATATCAATCTCCTCCAAATCTGAAACAACCAAATTAATTATATGCCCAACACAACGCATATGCATAAACTTTCCATCCAATATGTTGGTTCCTCATAATGCAAATCTCTCTCTCATATGGCGAACAACAACATCATTAGCCGATGCATTGTCCACTGTACAACATAGGACGGTCTTCAACTCCCACTCATCCAAACACATCATCACTGGATTAACTATGTCTTCTCCTTTGTGACTTGTTATCTTCCTGAAACATATAATCCTTTTATGGAGCTGCCAATTTCTTTAAATGAAATGAGCAGTCATAGCTATGTAGTTTACGTTTCTCGGAGATGTCCAACAATTTGTGGTAATGGAAACTCTACCCATACCCTTAGATTCGAAAAATGACTTCAGACTTTCCTTCCTTTCTAAAAACAACTTCACACAATCCGTTCTCATCGTCTTCCTACAAGGGAATACGAACATAGGACAAGCTCGAGACATGAAATGCTTGAACCCCGCTCGCTCAATATACTTGAATGGTTGGTCATCAATCATTAACATTTCAGCAAAAGCTAACCTAATATCTACTTTGATCTCCAAGGAATGTATGCTCCTCCATCACTAGTGGAACTAGTTTGATAAGACAAACCTGGTTGCTTTTCTAACTCCAAATGCTTCTTCACACAAGTTTCAGTATTGTTCTTCAATCTGTTAGTTCCATGGAAACTTGAGTTTGCAGCAACGAGAAATCCACAACATTTGCATTTTGCTTTACGCACTTCAGTAGGTGGATCTCCCTCAAACACATAGATAGGTAGAAAATCTTTCCAAGTGCAAAATTTTTCCTCTTCTTCTTGCTAATTATTGTTGCACTTCCTTGTGCAGTTTCTTGATGTTCGTCCTCCATTTGTACATCATTCATATTAACCACATTGCTCCCTTCAGTTGCACCTAGTTGTATTCCATCATCGCTCCCATCATTAGCCATGCTTAAAGCCCTAAACTGAAAATAAGAAGATTATAAAGTAAGGTCTCATAGCTGTTGCATCCAAGTAACAACTAACAATAATATTTCACTAAAAATAAAAGCAAATAAGAGATTTCAATTCCAAACCAAACCAAACTAAGAAATACGAACAGGAAATACTCATTGTTGTTGTCAATTATCGATTGTTGTCTACTGAAGTAGAAGGAGTATCGTTGTCAACGAGTTATCCCACTGTCCCAGCCCGTCGAAGAGTTGAATCTCGACGTCAGGTTTCAGTCATTTTGTAGCTTATGTGATAGAATTTAAAGTGAGAAAGTAGAACTTGCCAATTGTTGTTAGGGTTGCAGAAGAGAAGAGTTGCCTATTTGCTTTGATAGAAAATAGAAATTAGAGATGAGTTATGCTAAGTGGACCGTGGTGGGTTCAGTGGTGTTGTGTCGTTGTGAGTTGGGCTGGTGCCAATGATAATGATAATGGAAAATTAATGTGGGTATTATGGGTACTGATGAACGTCGCAGAAGCGGTTGATCAAATACTACAAAGCTAAAAGCTAAGCAGATCGTATTCCACGGGCCTTCTATGATTGACTACTCCAAAAACTAGCAAAATACTCGAATGTAAACACTTCGTGCGTGGTGTGAGTTCCACGACTTCTAATTCTAAGAAATACAGAGAAAATTAAAAATTAAACTAAAGCAGATTGGAAATTAGGGTTTGAAAACAAAGATGACAGACGAACTTAGACTTTGAATCCCCCTTCGTTCCCCAGAGCATTGGCAATCAACAGATCAGCGGATTTCGATTCTCATTCAATCAATTACTAAGACACCACCATAACTCCTTACCCTTAGGTTTAAGACCGGTGAACGTTCGCTCTATCCGTTCTAACTACCAAGATTAACTAGCCGCCCGGGTACAGTCGCCTCTCGCAACGACTTAATTAACTGGTGCAATTACTAACGATTTATGAGTTACTCTTGCAGTGGATTAACCCTAATCGGTTCCTATGAAAGGCACACTCCAATTATAAGGTTAACTGGTTGAATTGATGTTTTAAAGAGAGGCGAGCGTTCGCTTCTATCCTCAGCTTAACAAGAATCTAAACTAGGTGATCAAGGAAGACAAATTTATGCGCCAAAGCAGGGAAGCTGTCTGGCGACTAACCCTAGTTTGCATAAACTTAATCTAGGCGATCAACCAAAGAAGAAACATAAACAATGACGAACAAAACAACTATGCAAAGAGAAACTGATTGAACTTCGAATCTAATTAACGCCGATTCGTGACCGCTTTAAAGCCCTGGGTCACTTAGGGTTCATCTAGTCTAAGCTCTAACGAGTTTAGCTACTCATGTTTATCACAAAAGAATCTAAGACAAAGAAAGAGTTCATCATCCAGAGGAAGAACAGAAAAGAATCTGAAAAACCTAATTTAGACGACCCTGACAGACTTCGATCTTCCGTAAACTACACTCCTAGCTCCGAGTCTCCGAGGTGGAAGAGATGGCGTCACGATCTCTTTCCGGCTCTTCGAACTCTAACTCTTCGCTCCAGAACTTCAGAGAATTCTTCAAATTCTGATTTCGAAAAGTATATTATGATGTATGTATATTGTCCTCAATTTGGGCCGCCGGTTAAGTATTTATACTTAACCCTAGATTGGCCGGATTTGCCTGATATTTTCGCCGAAAATCTTGAGGAATTTTCGGTGAAAATTCCTTCATAAATGGCTGGTGTCCGGCTGCTTCCCTCCTGTGATTTTCGGACTGATGGTTCTCGGCGAAAACTTTGGGTTTTCGCCGAAAACTTCCTTGGCTGAGCATCAGTGGATTTGTCCTTGCATTTTCGCCGAAAACCATAGGTTCTTTTCGCCGAAAATGTCAGTGTAAACGGGCAGACTTTTGGTTTGACTTGATTGGCTCCTTGGATCGATTCCGGTGTGATTCCTCGAAGTTCCAACGCCTTAGACACGTCCTTGGCTACTTTATTTGACGGCAAAAACCTGTGCTAACATAAAAACACTAGAAAACCATCAAATAGACCCGAAACGGGCCAAGGTAACACAAATGGCACGAGATAGGGCAATCGATTGAATATTCGTTATTCTACCCTAAAAACCATGTCTTAAGCAAAGAAATGTCGCTTAAATGAGGCTGATAATCACGTCAAATCGAGTGTCATCAAATACCCCACACTTAAGCTTTTGCTTGTCCTCAAGCAAACTGAATAGAAACGCTCATGTTCATAAATGATAAGATCGATTAAATTAGAGCTCAATCAAACACAATGAATTATTAGACAGCTAATTCCTAGAACAAGAAACCTGACATGCATACAGATCAGCCAAACAACCTGGTCTCACTAGTAAACTGCACACAACAAGTAATTAACAACCAATTATGCACGAATTTGACCTGACCGACCAGACTCCTCACACAGGAAATATTTAGTAAAATGGGGAACTCTCACTCTCTGTGTTTAAGGACGTGTTTCTACTCTCGATCATTTTCTGTTACTGAATTCTGTCATAGGTTTGCAATTCGACCACATCTCCACCACTGTGACAACACGAGTATCTAGTCAAGAAGGACTTCCCTGCTAGGACCGTAATGAAATCTACACTACTTGGGTTTATGATGAGATGGATGATGGGATTGAATGATGATGGCTTTGTGCGGTGTAGCTTTCGACTAACTTCCCTCGAATCTAATCTATGGCTTCCTACCGTCTAACCAGACACGGGTGGAATAGTGAACGCTCGTCCTATGATACCCTCAAGCAACCTAGCAGTTATTCTTTTTCTTTACACGATTTTTTTCTTTTCTTTTGACTTCGTTCTTCCATTTGTAGGGAGAAGAACGTTTTATTGAACTAGAAACTTTTCTGATTTTTTTTTCCTTTTTCATTTTTTTTCGATACTTGCTTCTTTTTCTTCTTTTTCTATTTTTTTTAGTTGCTAGGGGGTTTACACGTCTGGACATAATAGCTAAGACCACCTGTTTAATGGCTATAGGCAGGTTACCACAAACCGACTTCTGGTAGGTCAATCTAGAACTACAACCACAGGGGATCAACGGGGAATGAAAGAAATGGGAAATGGTTGTAATGTATTATCAAACCGAAAGAACAGGCCAAGCTCAAGGGTCTAAACCTAATGGATTTATCGTTTGGTAGGCTATCTGGCTAAGTAGCTGAATCTAGGTGCCCCTATCCTTCTAGAACTCGTGTCATCGTGTGGTCTCGAGTAGGTCTCATGCAAATTCTAACTCATTCAAGCAAACAGAAAACCACTGAGAAAAAATTAAAATTCCAAGTTATGTGCAATGGATCAAAAGCTCACAGTTGGTTTGCTAGTCGGATTCGGTCATTTTCATGCAATCAAGGATACAAACTACAAGTGTGATTTTAAAAATTCTGTTCTGACCATGCAATTTAGCATCAAAGTATACAAGTTGGTTCTCAAGTTCTAGGTTAAGCAGTCTAAGCATCATTATGAAAGTTTGAACAACAACTTAACATCAAAAATCAAGAACTGAGCCATTCTAATGCTAGAGAGACTAGAATGGAATCACGAGGCACACAGAAAACACAATCAAGGGCAATCAAGTTCATGCAAGGTTCTCTAGCATCCTACCCCACACTTAAATCGGACTGTGTCCTCACAGGACTAATTCTAGAGTTCAGAGTGAAGTAGAAGAACCTGGACCGAGATGATTGGCGTAGGGGATGAGCACGGGTCCTCGGAACGGAGGGAATCTACCAAAGCGAAGCAAAGGGAATCTCCCTACTGCCTACAAAACAAAAACAAATGAAACATAAAAAGGAAACCGGGACAAGTGTCCCGGATCCACACAGAAAAAAGTTGGACCGAAATCCGAAAAGAACAAATAAAAAGAAAGGACAAGGAAAAGGACACCACCTGATCATGGCTGGTCAGGAGTGTCGGGGGGTGGAAAGTGGAGGTGCTCGCCGAGCTGTCGTTGCCACGCCAGTTGTGCCTCATATCGCCTGTCCGCGCGGCGCATATGCTGCTGCATAATAGTCCATCTCGCCACTTGAGTGGCGTTGTCGGTGATGCGCCACTCCTGCAGTCGCTCATACAACTCACCAATGTCCGCGGGTGCGGTCGGTGCTGAGGGTGAGGCGCCTGGTATGGATCTGGAATGTGCGGCGGCGACTGGTGTGCATACCCTGCCTGATGATGTGGCGAGGGTATATAGTCATGGAATTCTGGCTGCGGCTGGGGCTGCTGCTGCTCAGTGTCATCCTCTTCCTCCGACTCGGCTACATGCTGGAGTGGAGGATCTGCTGCCACATGGGGACTGAGGTCCAGCTCTAGGTCGTATTCGACCGCTAAGTCTCCTCCAACGGTCCTAACTTGGTGTCGTGGAATGTTCGGGCCATATTCATGGCTGATGCCGAAGGAGATGATGAGCTGACCTATGAAGTTACCTCCCAGGAGTGCACGAGGTAGCTTCCGCCTCTTGGTCTTCTGGCGGAAGATGCGAGCAAGCACCCAACCGGGGTGAAGAGGGTAGCTCTCTCGGATGGCTCGGAGAAGCATAAGCTCCTCCTTGAGGATATGGTGGCGATCCTTATCTGGAACATATAAAAGAGATCTACGCCAAACCATATGAATAAATTTAAAGAGAGGGTGAGAGAGCGACTTAACTGAGTTGTGCTCCCCAAGGTGATCGCCAGGCACTCCAGTCATGTGGCTCCAGAGTGCATGGTAAGCCTCGTCATCATCATCGTCGCCCCAGCCGAGGTGATGGCCATGATAGTGCTCATAGGGGATACCTAGATGAGCAGCAAACTCATCGTAGGTAAGCTGCATGTACACTCCACCCAGATAGAAGGTAACAACCTTCTGGCCTTGCCTCCTCTTGTGCTCATCCAGATCAAAGGTCGCCCAGAACACCTGAAGGGCGATGTCTGGGAAGTCGGCAGCTATGGTGGTCAGCTCCAGGAGGCTGGCCGGTGCTAGGGCGTCATGCACGTTCCGGTAGTAGTCCTCGTCGTGCTCGCTCAGGGACTCCATGGAAAGAGGGCGTACCTTAGCTCCCCGGATGTGCTCGATCTTCTGGAAGCACTCGAAGTAGAAGTCAGGTAGACGGGCGATAGTGCGATGGTACCTAGCCCGGCGAGGTAGTGATGGAGGAGGGCCCTGAACGGCGGGTGTGACGGGAGCGGGGGATTTGGAGCTCGAGGCGGCATCAAGTCGCGCCTTAGTCCTGCGCTCAAAAGTGGTGTTCCTATAACCAGAATGAAACCAGATTAGGCAAACTTAAACCCTACCCCACACTTAGTAGAAAAACTCAATTTCACAAAGAAATGAGGAAAACCGAGTGGGGGTAAGCAAAGCAGAGTAACCGGTAATCATAGATAGTAAAATACATGCTTAGGAACAGCCAGAATTGGATAAGCACAATCAGAGTCCAAAGAGTCAAACCGACATTTAGAAAGTCAACACTATAGCATAATGAACCCTAATCATGGCAAGACTATCACAAAGCGGAGAATGACGGTAAAATATGATCTTAGATGGCAAACACGATAATCTGAACGAGAATGAACACATACGGCAACCAAATGATAAAAAACAGTTCATGGTCAAACCGACATTTCTCACAGGTCAACATCACAAAGAATCAATCGTATGCATAGCAACACATGATCAAATGATATGAAAATTAAGCACGAAACTCCCTAAGCATGCTAGAACATTTCAACAAGTTCAGCTAACCTAGTTCACACGAAATCAATCGGCACGCAAATCGAGGCAAACCGAAAAGTCAACCAGAAGTCAACCCCGACGAAATTCAGCAATCAATATGTCAAAAGATTCATATTGAAAATTTCTACAACTTACCTTGAAGCCATGGATGCTAAAAACGAACGGTTTGGGAGAAATCGGTGAAAAACTCTGAAAACAAGGATTTCGGTGAACTAGAGCTGTAGAGCTCCGATTCGAACGTTCTAGGGCTCAACGGAGTCGGAAAAGGAAGGGGAAGGGAGCGGCGACGGTCGGCGACGGTCGGTGATGGTCGGCGACGGCGGCGGTGGCGGGAAATAGCGGCGGCGGTGAAGAGAAAATGGGAGGCGGCGGGGGTTTTCGAAAAAAAAACAGAGAAAGGGGATTTTTTGGGTTTTAGCTCAAAAATGGAAAGTGAAGAGAGAGGGAGTGTCGACCGGATTTTTAAATGGAAATTTGGGTGATTTTCAAAGGGATTTTCGGCGAAAAGAATAGGGAGTTTTCGCCGAAAATTTACGTTCAAATGCACTGCCGGTTTTCAAATGGATTTTCGTCGAAAACACAATGAGTTTTTCGGCCGAAAATATGAAATAGTGAAATTCAGTGAAAATTCAAAAGGCGATTTCGCCGAAAATAGGGGTTCATTTCGCTGAAAATTTTGAACTGCTCGGGTGAAAATATTTTCGCAAATCTGGTAAACTTCAGAAAATCATAGTTAAATCCACAAAAATCGGAACAACCTCAATCAACTTGCGACTGACACTACGACACGCAGATTTGACACGAAAAATAATAAATCAAACAAACTGACACTTTTGGCTCCCCTGAACCGACTCTAAAACACCAAGTTCGACAAAAATTAAAAACGGACTCCAGCCGTGGGTTGCCTCCCACGAAGCGCTCTTTTATTAACGTCCTTGAGCTGGACGATACCTGGACGGTATTAGGAGACATCCCAACTCAGATTCTCCTTTACGCTAGCGTCGGAGTTCATGAAGTACAGCTTCGGGGCCTCTCCGGTAAGCGTGAATCTCTTCCCGTTCGCATGCAAGAGCGCTGTACGTCCATCGGGAAGATGATCGATGAACTTGAACGGTCCGAATAGTTCTCTGGAGAGGTTATCCTTCTTGAGTGTGACGATGGAAGGAATGAGGACTGTCGGCTCCTTCTTTACTTTAATCTCCGGCTTGGTATCACCAGGATCGGTGATCGTCAGTATTTCCTTAGGAGAGGCTTTTCGCTTCTCCCTCCATACTTGTTCCGGTGCCGGTTTCTCAAAACGAATTGGTGGTGCAGCTGGCTCGGTGGAAGACGGCGGAGCTTTTGGTCTCCAGACCATTTGAGTCTTCGTTTTCTTGTTCTTCCCTCGAGGCTGCTCAGTTTTGTACTCGGTGGTTTAGAAGAGGCTTGCAGTTCCTTCTTCTTCTTCGGCGGCTCGGAAGGAACAGATCTCGGCTTCTGCTTGATAACCTGTCCAGCACCTGTAACAACAACAGATCTAGGCACACTAGAAGAGATATTAGTGAAGGGGTTGACTGGAGTCAACTCCACGGTTTCAACAGCCAAGCAATGACATTCTTCATTCTTCAGATTATATTTCATTCCGTCTTTAAGGCGGAACGTGACAGTGTCTTTACCAACCCTTAGAGTCAAAGAACCATTTGGAACGTTAATATTCATTCCAGTAGTAGCCATGAAAGGTCGACCTATGAGAATGGTAGAATCATCCTTACTAGTGTCAATGATTACATAGTCAGCTAAAAACGTGAACGGACCACATTTAGTAACGACGTCTTTTATTTCTCCTCTAGGCATTTTAAGTGATCTATCAGCAAAGACGAGTTGCATAGTAGTTGGTTCAAGTTCTCCTAGGTTTAATTTTTCAAATAAGCTCGTAGGCATAACATTGACAGACGCGCCTAGATCCACTAAACTACGCTCTATTTCAATATCATTAATAACCAAAGGTAGCGTGAAAGAACCAGGATCAGAACACTTAGCTGGGTATGGAGAGGTAGGCTTCTTGCTACGGATGTCAGGATATCCTTCCTTGTTTCCCTTCATACCAGTCTCGATCCTTGCATTTGGCAGCAATGCTCTAGGAAAAAGAGGCTTCACGACGTACGGTGCAAGAGGAGGATCATACTCCTTAGGCACCACTTTCTGTGCTTCCTTCTTCTCTGGAGTGTCAGGTATCCTGCATAAATCAGAAGAAGCATTAGAAGATGAGCTTGAAGGATCTTGAACAGTTACCATCTTGGCTTGCTCCTTTCTCGGATTTGGCTCTGTTTGGCTCGGAAGTTGGCCAAATGGTCGACCGGATGCCAGCATGCTCGAGATGTTGTTTACGGCTTGCTCAATTCTTTGTCCAGATGCTATCTGTTCTTGATTGAGAAGAGCTTGAGCCTTGAACTGACTGTCGTGATCATCGAGTCTTGTGATGATCTGGCTAAGCTTCCTGTCCAGGTCACTAACGTTGTTCTCTCTCTGATGTTGCTGCCCTGGATATGTATTGTTAAGATATTGATTCTGGCGGTTGCCAGGTGCAGTTCCATAGTTGCCCAGATTTCGATGCGGTGGCTGGTAGACACCTGCCGGCGGATGGTTAGGTTTCTGATCCTGAGCTGGACCAGCTGGGCGGTTATTCTGGTTCTGGTTATGGTTGGTGCCTTTATTGTAGGGAGGTTTGTCTTGATAGTTCCCTTGCTGCCTGAAGTTGCGGTAGCCAGCATAACCATTCTGATTATTAACGAAGCCTTGTTGAATGAAATTTACCTCTTCGGCAGACCAGACTTCCGCCTTACCAAAATTCTGACAATGGCCTCCGTTATGTGCGCAAGCTCCACACCATTCGCAATCGGCAACGTAGACAGCAGCTGCCGGCGGTTTGATTGGTGTGGTAGACTTCTTCAAATGCTTCTCTACCTCTGCGTTGATAGTAGCTTCGAGATCGAGCTTGCTCCTTTATCCTTCAGATTGTCGTTCCCAGTTCCTTGACTGGAAGCACAGTTTGCGAAGTGAAGAAGAGCAGCTTCAGGTGTAAGTGTAGTGCAATCTCCTTCAGCTAGAGAATTGACCCACTTGGCAGATTCTTCTCGAAGTCCTCGAGCAAAGATCTCAGCTAACTGCCTCTGCTCGAATCCATGATGCGGGCAGTTGTAGAGAAGTTCTTGGAATCGATTCCAAGTATCATATAAGCTTTCTCCTTCTTTCTGGGAGAATCTGGCAATGCTGTCCTTGATGGCAGTTGTTCTGGCTGGCAGGAAGTATTCTTCAACGAAATCCTGAGCCAGAGTATCCCAATTAGTGTAGTAGCCAGGTGGTTTGCCAGTAAGCCACCTCTTAGAGGGCCTTTCAGAGAGAACGGGAAAGCTCTCAGACAAAGAGTATTTTTGTCGAGGTTTTCGTTCTTGAAAGTGCTGCAGAGATCAAGGAAGTCTGCAAGATGAGTGCACGGATTGTCTAGGGGCCTGCCTTCGAATTATAGATCCCTAGAGATCATGGTCAAGAATGGAATCTTGATCTCATAGTCAGGGTCTCCTTCAATGCGCGGAACGGCAATGGCAGATCGAACGCTAGTCGCGCTCGGCTTGTTATAGTCTGCTAGACTCTTCTGTGCAGGTGGTGGTGGTGGCGGCGGTAGTTCTCCATTTGGTGGTGGTGGCGGTGGTAACTGATCGTCCATGGTAGGAGATGCAGGAGGTGAAAGTGATGCGGTGTATGAAGCGGATGAAGATGACGGTGAAGACGGAGATGAGGAACTCTCCTTCAGTTCCTCGATCTTGATCGGAGTGACGGGTGGATTGGATCTGCCTCTCTTCAAAATCTGTGATCGTAGAGGTGGAGCAGAACTGCCTGGTCTCTCTGCACTCTTAGCCTATTCGGTTTGAGAGCGAGTCCAAGGACGGTGAGGCATACACCTGTAAACCTACAGATAACACAGACAAACAAAACCAGTGTAAAATTGAAGTGGATGGAAAGGTGAAAGATGGAAAATAGAAGAATAAATTGCCAGTTCTTCTTTCAAACAATCAAAGAAGTCCCTGGCAACGGCGCCAATTTGATGAACGTCGCAGAAGCGGTTGATCAAATACTACAAAGCTAAAAGCTAAGCATATCATATTCCACGGGCCTTCTATGATTGACTACTCCAAAAACTAGCAAAATACTCGAATGTAAACACTTCGTGCGTGGTGTGAGTTCCACGACTTCTAATTCTAAGAAATACAGAGAAAATTAAAAATTAAACCAAAGCAGATTGGAAATTAGGGTTTGAAAACAAAGATGACAGACGAACTTAGACTTTGAATCCCCCTTCGTTCCCCAGAGCATTGGCAATCAACAGATCAGCGGATTTCAATTCTCATTCAATCAATTACTAAGACACCACCATAACTCCTTACCCTTAGGTTTAAGACCAGCGAACGTTCGCTCTATCCGTTCTAACTACCAAGATTAACTAGCCGCCCGGGTACGGTCGCCTCTCGCAACGACTTAATTAACTGGTGCAATTACTAACGATTTATGAGTTACTCTTGCAGTGGATTAACCCTAATCGGTTGCTATGAAATGCACACTCCAATTATAAGGTTAACTGGTTGAATTGATGTTTTAAAGAGAGGCGAGCGTTCGCTTCTATCCTCAGCTTAACAAGAATCTAAACTAGGTGATCAAGGAAGACAAGTTTATGCGCCAAAGCAGGGAAGCTCTCTGGCGACTAACCCTAGCTTGCATAAACTTAATCTAGGCGATCAACCAGAGAAGAAACATAAACAATGACGAACAAAACAACTATGCAAAGAGAAACTGATTGAACTTCGAATCTAATTACCGCCGATCCGTGACCGCTTTAAAGCCCTGGGTCACTTAGGGTTCATCTAGTCTAAGCTCTAACGAGTTTAGCTACTCATATTTATCACAAAAGAATCTAAGACAAAGAAAGAGTTCATCATCCAGAGGAAGAACAGAAAAGAATTTGAAAAACCTAATTTAGACGACTCTGACAGACTTCGATCTTCCATAAACTACACTCCTAGCTCCGAGTCTCCGGGGTGGAAGGGATGGCGTCACGATCTCTTTCCGGCTCTTCGAACTCTAACTCTTCGCTCCAGAACTTCAGAGAATTCTTCAAATTCTGATTTCGAAAAGTATATTATGATGTATGTATGTTGTCCTCAATTTGGGCCGCCGGTTAAGTATTTATACTTAACCCTAGATTGGCCGGATTTGCCTGATATTTTTGCCAAAAATCTTGAGGAATTTTCGGCGAAAATTCCTTCATAAATGGTTGGTGTCCGGCTGCTTCCCTCCTGTGATTTTCGGACTGATGGTTCTCGGCGAAAACTTTGGGTTTTCGCCGAAAACTTCCTTGGCTGAGCATTAGTGGATTTGTCCTTGCATTTTCGCCGATAATGTCAGTGTAAACGGGAAGACTTTTGGTTTGACTTGATTGGCTCCTTGGATCGATTCCGGTGTGATTCCTCGAAGTTCCAACGCCTTAGACACGTCCTTGGCTACTTTATTTGACGGCAAAAACCTGTGCTAACATAAAAACACTAGAAAACCATCAAATAGACCCGAAACGGGCCAAGGTAACACAAATGGCACGAGATAGGGCAATCGATTGAATATTCGTTATTCTACCCTAAAAACCATGTCTTAAGCAAAGAAATGTCGCTTAAATGAGGCTGATAATCACATCAAATCGAGTGTCATCAGGTACCCACGGGTATACCCCATATCCACTACCAAAAAATGGGTAAAATTAATCCCAAACCACTACCCGTAGCGGGTTATGGGTACCCATTACCCACAAATTTTGGGGTTGGGTATGCGGGTACCCACTACCCCAACCCCAAGTTCCCACCTTTAATACTTTTAGGTGCATACTAATCTTGTAACCACTTCTCAGCCATTTTATGTTTCAGAATTAGCACTACAAAAAAATTGACCTTTAGCTACTGCAAAATTACAACAACATGAAAATGCAGTAGCAAATAGTTAGTATTTGCTACAGCAATAACTATTTCATGTAGTAATTTGCTGTAGAAAATACTATAGTATTTTCTACAGCAAATTACTACATGAAATAGTTATTGCCGTAGCAAATAGTGGTGTGGCAAATAGTATTTTCTACTGCAAATTACTACATGAAATAGTTATTGACGTAGCAAATACTAACTATTTGCTACTGCATTTTCATGTCGTTGTAATTTTGCAGTAACTAAAGGTCAATTTTTTTGTAGTGTAGGGCCAAGTAAGGATTAAAAAGTGAAAATTTGATTTTGATCATTACATGTATAAGACTTCATGGGGGCATTGACTTAAAGAGTACCGGATGTTTGAAAACGTAACGTTTTGGTACTCCTTCTATAAAATCCATCAAATTAGTCCCTGCCTCCAATTCTGTCCGCGTCTGTCCTCTTCCTCCGTCTAATGTGTCCACCGAGGATGCCGCGCTGGCCTCGCCAAGTCATGTTAATGCCTCGCTGTACACGCTTCGGTTCGGTTCGCCTTTGTGTTTAAACCGGTCAGAAAAATAGTCTAATACATAACCTTCGTGTCCGTTCGAGTGACCTTTGACATGCCACTGATCGGACATTCATCACACTCTCTGTTCTCTCTCTTCGGTGACCGGATTTGAAATCTGTTTCTCTCCTCCGTTTGACGGTCGCCGGTTCTTCTCCCGGAGTTTACAAGTAGCAGTGCGCAGACGGTAAGGATTTTCTCGGTTTAGGGTTTAGGGTTCCATTTGCTTCAATAGTAGGGGAATAAGACATCCCGCGCTTACACCGATGTTGTTTTCCATGCAGGTGTTCGAGGAGAGGTCGGAATGACGAAGTGGGTTTGTCGGCCACCGAGCAATGGGGATCCGCATTACGATTCCGGTGAGTTACAAGTTGTTGTGTTTAGGGAAACTCAGAAGACCGACATTTAAACTCTTTTGATGTTGTGGGACTGGTATGACATTTAAGGTTTAGGGTGGGTAGACGAGGTGTTTGGGGCTGTCATGGTCGTCGAGGCTTTTGGGTATCTCACTTCTAATTGCAATTTCTTCTTATATTTTCAGCCAAAGAAGATCTCTTCACCATTGAGATGCATTTCAACGGGATTTTCATAGGGAGCGAATACTTGTATGGCTCTGTCGCGTGGTTCGATCGGGTAGACCCAGACTACCTCACTGATCGAGCTCAATGCTATGGCAGAGTTGGTGAACGTCGAAGGGGACTTTTACCAGTTTATGTGGCCAAAACCAGGGTTTGGTATCGCCGATGGGTTGCTTTTTATTGAGTGTGAGGATGATGTTCTGGCATTCAACAAGGTGAGGAAGAATATTGGTCCAGACGGTACTGTTCTAGGTGCACCGTTCTCCTTGATGAAGGTTTACGTGAAGCAACTTTCTGAGTTCGAAGCAAGGATAAGAATTGGGCAGATCAAGATGGAACTCCACAGACCCATAGTTGAGAGCAGAGTCCAGTTCAGGTTGGAAGAACTGGATTGCGATCGGGAAGTACAATATGTACACGCAACACTTGGTGGCTCAACCTCAGTGGCAGACAAAAAGGGAATGTTGTTGTTGCCGTGGACTGCAACCCCAGAATTGAACATGGATGAAAGCGAGTTGGCCGAAAAGGGAATACCTGATTCCACAGGGTTTGTGAACACCTCATCTGAGGTGGTCCCTAAAAAGACAGCACCGACAACATTCCAATCCACGAGGATGGTGGACCTGAAGTGAACCCACCGAGCGGGTCTGAGGCCAACGAAGTCAACCCACCAAGTATTGAGGTCAACGACCCGGAAGCGGTAGTCAACGACCCGGAATTGGTAGTCAACGACCCGGAATTGGTAGTCAACGACCCGAAATTGGTAGTCAACCCCAATGATGTGGTGGTCCAACAAAGTGATACGGCAGTTGACCCCCACGACTAGCAAGATGACACAGTTAACTGGGACGATGGCACGCGTTGGCTGGCGGTGGAAGATGTTTGTAGAGGATGTAGCAAGTGGGTACAAACTTATTTTGAGTAACGGACAATGAAGGCTAGTGTACGACACCTTCAGTGATGTAGGTTATGCTTTTGTGTATCGGTTAGTAACGACACCGTCGAATGATACCTTAGGACCCCATGGGGGAAGGGGGAAAAACTGTTTTTGTATGGATTTCCTTCAGTGTATGACCCCCGAAGGATGTGGCTTCGTCTTTTGAGTGTGGAATTGTAAAATCATTAATTGCATCTTTTGTTAATCCGAAACATAGTGTATCAGTACATGACGTCAATTTATCAGAACAAAGCCTTTTTAAGCATACAGTACAGATACAAGCATAACTTACTTCGAAAACCTAAACCCACGACCGTTGGACATTTCGAGCTGTGAAACTCGCTTCGTTAGACTCTCTAATTCACTTGTCATAGTAGTCTCACTGCAGCCGAAGTCCCCTTGCTGAACCAAAAACTTCCGGAGCCTGTTATTCTCATTTTCCAGTTCATTTATCCGATTCTGCTGGAACTCAACTATGCGCACAAGCTCGAGCTTCTCAGGCGCAGCTGCTAGTTTGTCATCCAACCAAACAAAGAAACCACACCCTGGCTGAACCTACAAATGAAGTTGTGAACCATTACAACAATTAATTCCAGTACAGTCGATACAAATTAGGGGATTTTTACCCACCTTAGAAACATATCTTGGGCATCCGAAGAATTTCCTTCCGGGATTCGCAGCCGTATGCGAGATTCTTCTAGAAGCTCTCATGCGGCAGTGGCAAAGCATATCCCCACCCCCAGAATCGTAATGGAACTCGTCGGCTGAACGCACTCCTCTGTGTCGCAACATGATGATGCTAACCTTGCGTGTAACCCTAAAACCCTCGAGCTCCGTATTAAGAAACCCTACACCCTAATCAGCGGACGGGAACATACTTTATTTAGGACTTACCGCTTACCTTGTAAGTTTTGAGGTGATCGAGAATGGCCAGAGGCGGATTTCCGTTGGGAGCTTTGATAAAGGAGAGAGCGGTGGGGTAGAGCATGGGGAAAAGAAAGATGACGACGGTAGGTGAGAGAGTGGTGTGAACCGCCGCAACCGTGGGCAGACGACCCTAACCACCGCAAGTCTTGATCCGTCGCTCGATCACCTTTGGCACCGGGGGTGGATTAGTACTAGGACCCGTTGGCTATATAACAGCCGGGAACCCGTAGTGTCCAGGAATGGCTCCACGACAGGAGGGGGATACTTCTGTTGATAATACCTATTCTAAGCTATGCACGCAGCATAAAACTAAAGAATTGAGAGAACAAAGTTCTGATTTGATTAATTGATTCAAAGGGGTTCGAGTTTACAATGAGGCCGAAGCCTCTTATTTATAGGTGAGGGAATCGTGAACAGGCTCACGATTCCTACTCGGAAAATAACTCTAAAAATAATAAAATATTAGCCTAAGTCCTATTTAGAATATAATAAGACTTACTTGCTCCTAAAGAATCGAAACTAAGAAGGAAAATCCGAATATAATACTAAAGGCGGCTAAAACCCTAATCCGGCGGATTCGACGGGTCCAGTCGGATGTGCCGCTCACGCGCGGGCCGGATTAGGAAAGTCGGCGCCGCCTTGATGTCGGGCGTGGAAGTGGCGGCGGCGTCGGCTGCTCGGGCTCGGCATTGCTCGGGGCTCCTTGTGTTGGGCTCCGGCAGGTCTGATGCTGATGCCGCTCGGCATCCGGGGTTCCTGCTCGGCCTGCCCATTCGGCCGTCTTCCCATTTCCTCATTTCCTCCATTTCCTTCGTGGTTCCTAGGCTTGGCTTTATGCCTTGTATGGAGTTGAGGGCGGGTGCTAAACCTCTCAGGGCTCGAGTCCCCTGATGGCTGAGTGCTAGGGCCCGGTTAGTGCCTTCCGAGGCCGGGGCCGGTGCCCGGGTGCGGTCTGCCTTCGGGCCTTCTCCAGATATGCTCAGGCCTGGCCTTCCTTGTTTCTCCCAGTTGTCTAGGAAGGTCCTTAGAGGTTCCCCTAAGGTCGTCATCCGGTCCTTGAGCTCTTGGAAGCCTAGCCTTGATGCTAGGGTTGGAGGGGCGCTCGGGCCGGGGCCGGTTGGAGCTTCCTTAGGCTGGAGCTTGGCCTTCTTCAGTCGGCATTCTTCCAGGAAGGCATCTAGAGGATCCCACGGTTGTGTAGCACCTCCTGGGTCCTTAGACTTCTTGCCCGAGGGGCCGGGCAAGCTTGGTTCCTTGACTGCCATGAGCGCCGGGGCCAAGGTTAGGGCCGGATGGGTTCGAACGCTCATTCGTGCTTGTTGAGCCCTTCGGGGAGGGCTGTGCTTGAACCTCACCACCTGTTGGGGCTTGGTAAACCTCTGAGGGTTTATCTTAAGGTGCTGGTGTGGTTCTAATCGCTTCTTATAAGGCACTAAGGCCTTTGCCCTTGTGGGTGACCCCGACGGGGTGTAGGAGTAGGTATTTCCAGCCGGTCGGCTGCCCGGAGTCACTTCAGAGAGACAGTGGGTACAGCTGTCAACAAAATTATGTGGGTGGGATTGTCACACGTGTCCCATAACTATTCCCATTCCCACCATGCACCCAACGGCTGCCTATGTTTTCTGACCGGTTGAAACACAAAGGCAAACCGAATCGAAGCGTGTACAGCGAGGCATTAACATGACTTGGCGAGGCCAACGAGGCATCCTCGGTGGACAAATTAGACGGAGAAAGAGGACGGACGCGGACGAAATTGAAGGCCGGGACTAATTTGACGGATTTTATAGAAGGAGTGCCAAAACGTTACGTTTTTAAACATCCGGTACTCTTTAAGTCAATGCCCCGACTTCATGGCCCAATGGATAAGGTGCTGGTCTATGAAACCAGAGATTCTGGGTTCAATCCCCAGTGAAGTCGCTCTCATAACTCTTTTTTGCAACCAAACTTGCTAAATTGGATAGGTACTGACACTAGCACGAGTCTTATTACAAAAAAAAAATTGCGGAGAAATGTTTTATGAATACTATGGTGAATGTCCATAACATAATACTAGAATAGTGGCGGCCCGTTGGCCGATTTGAACATAAAATGATAAATAAATTTATTGTTTTGTATTGGTATTACCGTACCGGTTATTTTAAAAATTATAGAATTCAACATAAATGTGTCAACTTAATTTTTTGGACACAATAAATTTAACAACGTATATAATCAAAACTAAAATATTTGGGGATGTTATTTAGGTGTTATTTGAAGATTATTTGGGTGTTATTCGACTATTATTGTGGTATCATTCATGTATTTTTTGTGTTATATCCGTGAATATGAATAACACCGGAGTAACATCTCAAATAACACATGAATTAGTGCTACTAAAAATAACACTTGAGTTACATCCGAGTTACATATCCGCCATAAAAAATAAATAGTGGTTATGGGAATTGAACCCGACGTGAATCGAACACGCAACCTTCTGATCTGGAGTAGTACGAAAGAGAATCAAGGAGAAGGCTTAAAACTTGAAAAATGCTGAAGTTGAACCCGGCGTGAATCGAACACACAACCTTCTGATCTAGAATAGCAGGAGAGAGAATCAAGGAGAAGGCTTAAAAGTTGAAAAATGCTGAAGTTGAACCGGCGTGAATCGAACACGCAACCTTCTGATCTGGATTACCAGGAGAGAGAATCAAGGAGAAGGGTTAAAAGTTGAAAAAATGATGATGTGGCAGCTTCTATATCACATTTCTGCATATATATATTTATAGACTAGCATTTTTGTCCGCCAGTTGGTGGCTTTTGGCCTTTTGGTGCTACAATGGGAGTACAATTGGGTGGCTAATGTGCAAGAGGCCAAGAGGAGAGTGGTGTTTTGGAAGGCCTTTTGGCCTCCAAGGTGGGTCCCATTTGGCTGGCAAAGCGAAGAAAAGGCAGGAAAAAGAGGGTTGTCAGCTGGCCGAACGCCAGACCCGGCTCAGCCGCGTGCGCCACACGCGCAGGCTCTTAGTTGATTCTTTTTTTTTTTTTTTGCAGTTTGGCCACTTCAATTATGTTTTGGTTGATTCTTGGAGTATTTTAGAATGTGTAGTGCTCTTCCAACAGTTATAAAACAGCCATAATTAACGGCTATAAAAAACGGTCATAAAATAACGGCTATTATAAAATGGCCATAAATATATGCATATTCAATGAAGCTTTCATTTCCTCACACCATATTCAGAATATATCTACTCCCATCCATCTTCTACTCATCGGAGACTTTGGGAGGCTAGAGGCTGAAAAAAGCCTCCCAAGAGGTTGGAAGAAACCTTTTGGTTGCACATAGCCTTAGGCCTAGTTTTCCAAGTAAAATTTGAATACTGACGGGATTGGACAATTCCATCATAATTGAATTCAAGAGGGATTCTGGCATATTTCATGCAGACTTCTGTTATCCCCATCAATACTTGTGAGGAAATTGACAAACGTATTAGGAACTTTGTCTGGGGCTCAACAGCAGAGGAACGGAAGATCCATCTCGAGAGTTGGGAACACATATGCCTACCGAAAAGTCAAGGAGGCCTTGGTCTTAGACTGGCAAGGCATCTTAACACTGCTTACCTGGTTAAGCTTGCCTTCCTCTTTGTTCAGAAACCAGATCTCCTTTTGGTGCAAGTCCTCCATTCAAAGTACTTCAAAAAGGTTAATGGTGAAACTGTACCACGAAATACAGCCTCCCAATCTGCAATTTGGTGAGGCATTTCTCGCTCCTGGGCATTATGCTGAGAGGGGCTCGTTCAGGTATCCGCGATGGGACGAGCACTGCGTTCTGGACGAGTCGTTGGCTGGATTCGGGAGTTAAACTAATCGACCATGTCCATTATACTAACGACGATCTTGACTTGCTTGCAATGACGAGCGATTTAGTGCTTGCAGATGGGAACTGGAACTTGGATTTTATCAAACGGTATCTGGATGAGGATTGGATTGCTGAAATTGTTGGAATGCTGCCTCCGGTGGAGGGACAAGGGGAAGATGAGTGGGTCTGGGGGCTGGAAAGTAATGGCAACTTCTCGATTCGCACGGCTTATGATCTAGTCTACAGCACCCCAAATCCAAAACCGGAGGTGGACTGGCAGTCAATTTGGAAGTGGAAAGGTTCGGGACGAATCCAATTCTTTCTCTGGTTGGTCGCGCAAGGGAAGCTACTCACAAACCTTGAACGGAAGCATAGGCATCTCACGGAAGAGGGATTTTTCCCTCGGTGCAGGTTAACGGACGAATCAGTACTTCATGTGCTTTGAGACTGTGATTACGCAGCTCAAGTATGGACAAGCCTTGGGCTCTCGACCACTGTTAAGTTGGGCGAAGATATCAGATTGTCAGATTGGATCAGAACCATTGTCCGCCACGAGAAAGACTTGGAGCTTGAAATAGCCTGCTGGTATATATTTGGAAATCAAGGAATGAATGGGTCTTCTCTAGGAAGAAGGAAGGTGTCATTGGCCTCGCTAATCGCATTACGTCATGGACTACAGTTGTTAAAGGAGCTTTCGACCACCAGGAGCTCATAGATGAGAGGCCTTCCACTACACTACAAGGAAATGTCAGTTTAACAGCGATAGGTTAACAGCGGCCATTTATTGGCCGCTGTTAATTACTAAATTCGTGTAATTTAACAGCGGCCGCGTCTAATTTAACAGCGACTTATGGTCGTTGTTAAAATAAAATGATCTGATTGGTTGAAACTAGTTGACGCGGATAACCCGAAATCTAATCTCATCCGTTGATTTAAACGTGGTCAATCTCAGCCGTCGATTGAATAAAAACCCTAATCAGCTATTTTGGAGCCGCCGTCGTCGTCCTCTTCCTCGCCGATCATCTTCTTCCTCTTCCTCTTCCTCCTCCTCCTCATCCTCTTCCTCTTTCTCTTCTTCCTCTTCCTCCTCGTCCTCGTCCTCTTCCTCTTTCTCTTCTTCCTCTTCCTCTTCCTCTTCTTTTTCCTCTTCCTCTTTTTCTTCTTTTTCTTCTTCTTCTTCGCCGATACTCCAACTTAGGGATTCATTCCCATCGCCGTCGACGGAACGAGGGGAACAAGGGGAAGTAGAGGAAGCCATCGATCCCCCCCAAGCCGCCGTCGTCACTGGTTTCGTCCGGAGAAGCAGTGACGGAGGGTGGCAGAAGAAGAAGCGGAAGAGGAAGAGGAAGAGGAAGAGGAAGAAGAGGAAGAGGAAGAGGAAGAAGAAGAAGAAGAGGACGATCGGCGAGGAAGAGGGATCTGGACTATTGTCGGAGTTCCGGCTCAATCGCCGGAGCTCCGACTATTACTTTAATCAACGACATAATTTAACAGCGGTCGGCCGCTGTTAAAATATTTCATTTAATCGCGACCACATTTTGCCGCTGTTAAATGCCTTTCCCATTGGCCAATTTAACAGCGGCACGTGGCCGCTGTTAAATTATTTTAACAGCGACTCTGGCCGCTGTTAAACTCCAAATTTGCCGCTGTTAAATTCAACGTTTCTTATAGTGCTAGAGTCCAGATTGACATTGCTTGGGAACCGGGAGAGGAAGGCTGAGTAGTTCTGAATACAGATGGGTCAGTCCATTCCGAGAGACGTAAAGCCGCGACAGACGGCCTCATCCGCGACTCCAGCGGTAGATGCCTTCAAGCATTCTGCATCAATCTGGGCAGGTGTTCAATAATGAGGGCAGAGTTGAGAGGGGCTATTGAGGGTTTAAAGATCGCCTGACATAGTGGATTCCGGAAGGTGGCAATGAGGGTCGACTCTCGAGCTATGCTTAACTTGATCCAAAACACTGATAACACTTTGGACCAGCATGCGGGGGAAATTATCTCGCTCCGGATGCTTTTGGAACGTGACTGGGAAGTCACTTTAAGCCACACCTACAGAGAAGGGAACTTTGCGGCCGACTATTTAGCGAATCTGGGGCATGACTATCCCTTGGGGGTACACCCAATCACTCTCCTGATTGTAATTTGAGTTATTTCTTGCGTCGTGATTGTACTGGCACTACGGAGCCAAGACTTGTTCCCGGTTAATTGAGGTGCTTCAAGCGCGTTTTTCCACCAAAAAAAAAAGAATTCAAGAGGGATTTAGCATTTTCCCGAAATTGAACTCTTTGTTTTCCGTATAAATAAAGAAATTGAATTGAAATCCTTAATTACAAGAAATAACTACACTATACCCTAAATTTTATTATATTAACTGCGGATTGTCCAAAATTAAAATAATGTGGCGGTTTAACCAAAAAAAGATATTGGATTCGGTTGAAATATTGGGCTACAATTCCAAATCTTTACCTATTAAGGGGATTTCAAAACATAATTTTTGGTAGTTTTCAAAGTGAACCAACTTTCAAGTCCGTCTAATTCACGTACGAGTTTAATGACCAGAAAGCAAGGATTTAGCGGATTTCGACCATTTGGTACAACTTAGCAGCTAGGTTTTCCCGCCAAAGCCCAAAAGGTAATAATTTCAAAGCTCGTGCGTATGCTAAAAGCTAGTCCTCCTTCACCTCTCTCCCGTCTCGCCATTCTAAACTTTCAAATTCACACAGAGAAACGCGAAAGGTGAAGTGAGGAAGACGACTGCCAATCCACCATTTTCTGCTTTCAATTCTCCAGTTGCTGCAAACCAACAGCTTCATCGTTCACCACAGAAAGCCTGATTCATATATATATCCATGGTACTTACCGAAATCCTCTCGACTCCATTTCTTTGTTTGCCATACGAATTGAAGATCATTGAAAATCGGAAGGAAACTTGTGAACTATGACAATTTTTACACCAGTTATCCTTGTGGAGGCGTAACCTATTGCCTCTCTATTTTTTTTCCTTTTCAATTTCAATTCCATCTTTGGCTCCGTTGGCAATGAACTGAAGCTGTTCGACGAAATGCAACTGCCACATTATTGTACCTAATAACTTCATCTATCGAAATTTGTTTTGATTCTGCTAAATTCAAGCTTAATCTCAAATTATTTGCTAGGGCATGCCAACTTTTTTTATAACATCAATGCAAACTGTTAATGGATGCAGTCGAAGAAACGGGGACTGTCTTTAGAGGAGAAGCGTGAGAAGATGCTTCAAATATTCTATGACTCCCAGGACTTCTTTCTTGTAAGTTATTTACTCCTCTCTGTTTGATTGCGTTCTCACTGCCTATCATATAATCGGCTGACGAGTTTGTTTAGATCCTTTAGAATCTGACTCTAATACATGACCTTTCTTGAACAGCTCTTTGACTTCGTGTGTTGTTTGGGTGCTCCTCTCTGTGTTCCATTGTTAACCTACTATAGCAGAGGCTTCCATTATTATGCAGCGTTAGTTGGCTCTTTGGTTGTGTGTACACGTTGTTCTTTCTTGTTTAGTCTGTATCAGGTTCTGGTCTCAGCAGATACTAACAGAGTTTGAGATCAAGACCAAAATATAGCTATAATAGCTTGTTTAATTCGGTATTCATTTGAATCTATTGGCTGGTCAAGTAATTTATCCATGTCTAGTATTCTGTAAACCCTCATGAGTTCTTTTGTTGGTGTGCTGGGTTTTCTTAGTACTTCCTTCACACAAGGCTGTTCAATTGATCTGGTATTCCTCTCTTGTTTGGCTAGCTAATCTGACGTTTTAAAAGTGGTTACTAATGTTTGCTACTACTTCAGCTCAAGGAACTTGAAAAGTCGGGTCCTAAGAAAGGTGTAATTAGCCAGTCTGTGAAAGATGTTATCCAAAGTCTTGTGGATGACGATCTTGTTTGGAAAGACAAGATAGGAACATCGGTGAGTAACTGTTATAATGATTGGTTACTGCTGAATTATTGTTCCTATGATTGTCTATAGTACTGATTTCATAAATGCTACTGATTTCCCCATCTTAGGTTTATTTTTGGAGCCTTCCCAGCTTGGCTGGAAATCAGGTGAAGTACTGATGTCTGATTATTCTGTGGCCTTGAATTCACTATTATCTGTTGACACTGAACTGATATATTGGATAAACAGTTGAGGAATGTAAACCGCAAACTTGAATCTGATTTGCAAAGCAGTAAGAAGCGGTATGCAGAGCTTGTTGAACAGTGTGAAGCACTGAAGAAGGGACGTGAAGAATCTGTAAGCATATGGAAATTCCATCTCAGAACTTGGTTTTGTAATTTGGTCATTTACTTAATGTGCAGAAAGACGATCACTATCTGACTTATGACATTTTTTTCCCAGGATGAACGAGAGGTTGCTTTAGCTGACCTAAAAGAAGTCGAAGCAAAGCATAAGGAGCTCAAGGTAAACTCAGTTACTCAAAACCCTATGAGGACGTCATAGTATTCAAGTGTCTAATAAATCTGAATTGAACAGGAGGAGATGGCAAAATATGCAGACAACGATCCAGCTGCCTTTGAAGAAATGAGTTTAACACCTGTGCTCTAACTTCATGTTTGAATTTATTCCTTTGGCAAATGAAAAAGACAAGTGACTGATGAAATATGTCTCTTCCTTTTGCATTGCAGAGAAAGCTATTGGCGTTGCACATTCAGCTGCAAACAGATGGACAGGTATGTGTTTGAACGCACGATCTGCTCCTGAAAAATACGAGAATCTCGTTCCTGAGACTTAACTGATAATTAAGTAAATAAATTGGCAGATAATATATTCACTGTGAAGCAATGGTGTTCAAACAATTTTCCCCAGGCGAAAGAGCAGCTTGAAAGCTTGTACACAGAGGTACTCTCTGAGTTTCATATTCCTTGATCATACATGCTCTGATGTATTTGATGTCATTGCACTGAAATGGTTGTGGACCGGTGCAGTTGGGGATAACGGATGACTTCGACTACCTGGAGAATGCTGCTACGCCGACTCCTACTGTGCTGCTGAATTCGTCGGGTGCCCCAGCGGAAGCCCCACCCTGAAATAGTCAGTCTCATTTATAGATGGGTTATTATTTCCAAAATACTCGGAACTTTTGGCGATTTATTTTGAAAATGCACTACGTTTAAAAAACCCCAAATATATCCTGGACTTAACGCGTTTAGTCCTTGTTTGTAAAATTTTAAAGATTTGTACCAAATGGCTAACGGAATTAATTTTTAAATTTTATGTCTTCTAGTAATAGTAATCCAGGTTGTTCAAATTGCATTTTGGCGCCAATTAAATTCCCTCCCTTCCAAATCCTCCCAAAAGAACTCCATCCTCTCCAACTCCCACTCCCTCCTCCTCATCCTCCCCATCTCCATCTCAATCACCTTCTTCCCAGCCGATGACAACACCGCCTCTCTTCCACCTCTCCCCCAACCCAACGCCACAAAGGGGCTAAACTTCACTCTCGCGTTCGACGTCACGCTCAATAGCGCCAACCCTAACCCTCCGTTTTGTAAATACTTCCTGCCGTCGGCTGCGGCGTTATTATACGATTGGAATCGGGAAATCCATCGATTGGATTGGGAGGAAGCAATTCGGATGATTTTCCTATGACCCATGGACGATTGGGGGATGAATCGTGATTTTTGGAAGAATTGGTGCAGGAGCGGCGAATTGAGGGGTGATGAGAAGGTGGGTTGTTAGCTTTAGCTCTGGAAATGACGGCGGTGGCGGCGGCGGAGGAGGAGGAGGAAAAGTGGCGGAGAAGGGGAAGTGAAGAAGGAGGTTAAGGAATCCATGAAAGGTGGATGTGATTGACTTGGGTCAACAGCATTGCAGAAAAGGATGAAGGATTTTGATTGACGGGGGAAATTAAACAAGGAGCTAGAAGCTGCTATAGGAGAATCAGAGCTTTCCGTTTTGAAGTTTAACCCAACACCGCCTCTCTTTCGCCTCATTATTTTCCCTTTGATTTTTCCATCGCCGTTCCAACTCCCAATCCAGCCATAGCTCACTGAATCCAGCCACCTCCATTAACTGAGATCGCGGATTCCGTCGCTGCAGCCGAGATTGGGGATTTCACTGCCACCGCCATCAACCGAGATCGCAGATTCCGTTGTCACAACCAAGATTGGGGATTTCGCCGCCACCGCCATCAACGTCCGACTAGGTGTAGGTCTACTAGGGGTGGGCACTCATCGGCCTCGCACCGAACCGCATTACGAATAATACGCAGTGCAGTTTTATTTTCATGCTCGTAGTCTGCGGTTCGGTTGAGTCGCAACCACGATTTGACGGTTCAAACCGCAAACCGCAAATCATAATCAAAACCATTGAATCAATGGGCTAAACTCTACAGTAGGGGTGGGCAACAGTCCACTACTCAATAACTCAATTAAGCCCAACTGCCGCCGACTGCGGGTTCCGCTTCTCTCGACTCGATTGCGGGTTCCGCATCGGCGACTCCCGATTCTCATTCCTTCCTCCTCCGGCTTCCGCTTCTCTGCATCGCCGAGCGCTAGAAACCTCGTCGGAGCCGCCGCCCCGCCCAGAAATACATTATCATCGCCGACCCGGATCCTGATTTCGCGACGGGTGAGTTATTTGTGAATTTAGGGTTTTATGCTTTTGGGATTTTGGAATTCATACAAACTAGAAGATTCAGTAATCATCCTGAACTGGGATTTGGATACGAATGTTTGTAATTGAAATGCTAACTACCAATGTTTGTCTCTTAGGTCGTATTCAAATGATGTTTTTGCTTCATATTTCTTTTTGGGGTTTGTTCTTATTATCCTTTGCAGAGCTTCGGACTTTGTTTCCCTGATATGGATCATTGACAAACCCTCTGTCATAAATTAACATCTGTAGTTAAGAAAATCAATCCCTGTTTACAGCTCTTAGCAGAATGCCATATTTTCTTCAATCATTTCATTTCATTTTCCATTGTAGTAGCTTCTAGTTCATGTTTCCGATTCTTATAGGTGTTTGATTGCAGATTGCTCAAATAGGTTCTCCATCTAACATTTCTATGTCTGTCACTGCAACGTCAACTCCAACACGGGCCTCTTTGTCAACACAAAAAGTATGTTCCTTATAATCATGTCTTCCTCCTTATAGCAGTTACTCCAATGGACATAGTAGAACCTGATGAGAAGGAACAATGCTAGTAATTGTAATAATTATTCTCAAGGTGCATAAGTTATATGCATATGGCTAATGTGTCTGAATATGAAGTTGAAGCTTCTGCACTTTTCTAGGAATGTGTGCTATGGTGTGGCTTAGGGCTGTTGACGAACCAAACTGCTCGTGTTCGGCTCGGCGTGCTCGGAAAAAGCTCGCCCGTGACTCGGCTCGTAACGAACCGAGCTGGCTCGCGAGCCGGCTGTTAAACGAGCCGAGCTCGAACTCATGGTGCTCAGCTCGGCTGGCTCGCGAGCCAGCTCGGTTCGTTGGTTCGAACAATGCAGCTCGGTGGCTCGCGAGCCAGCTCGGTTCGTTGGTTCGAACAATGCAGCTCGGCTGGCTCGCGAGCCAGCTCGGTTCGTTGGTTCGAACAATGCAGCTCGCTGGCTCGCGAGCCAGTCGGTTCGTTGTTCGAACAATGCAGCTCGCGAGCTGCTCGTTAGGCCGTACACGGCTCGTTGGTCAGCTCGAGAATGGCTCGGTTCGTTGGCTTGATTAAGTAGCTCGCGAGCTAGCTCGATTTTGGAGCTCGCGAGCTACCTCGATTTCGGAGTTCATGAACTGGCTCGATTGGCTCGTGAAATGGCTCGATTTTGGCTCATGAAATGGTTTGATTTTGGCTCGATTATTTTTAAAAATTCTAGATCTCGTAAACAATAATATTCATTTTGATTTTTGAGTATGCCTACAAATTAATGATAAGTAATAATTCAAAAAAATGAGTAAGTTCATAATATAACATTGTTTATTATAGTATGCTTTAGTGAATTATACTCTATAAGAGATGAAATTGAATAAAGTAAAATCAATATATGTTAACTTAGCAAAGAGTTTGCAAGATTTACATAATTGAGTTTTTGTAGGTTTAAATTTTAGAATATACAATTAATTTTATTTAATTACCACGGCTCATTCAGTGTTCAGTAACACTCTAATTGTTAAGTAAGAAGTAAGAACCAAGAACACAAAACATTTATAATTTGTAGTTTAGTATTAGGATGCTTTAGTGAATTATACTTTATAGGGTTTAGGGTTTAGGGTTTAGGGATTTTGGATTTAGGGTTTAGGGTTTAGTGTACATCTCTACACTTTTTTGTACATTGTTTCTCTCTCTAAGATCAAACTACTATTCTAGTTCGATTCTGAGTATTAGCTCTAGAATTACTACGATTATCCGAGTAGCAGGTACCATCTAACAAACTATATCAAATCTAATGAGCCATTCGCAGTTTCATAGTCTCGGATACAAAACGGGTTTAAATCTCTTAAACTAGGCTTGGCAATGGGTACCCACAAGTCTGGATACCACATATCCACTACCCACCCGTTTATTAAATGGGTATTACCCGTACCCGCCCGTCGAGACTAACGAGTACAAAATCCAAACCATCCGCGCCCCGACATGGGTATTGGGTAAACCCGCTACCCATTGGGTGAACCCCAAATCTGAATGACTGAAGGAGAAATTGGATATGGTCCGTTAAACATAGATGATATATTATAGCTAATACAACATTATTTCATATTGAACACCCATCGGGTTGGGTATGGGGCAGATATCTTGAAACCCGTCCCCACCCGTTACCCGCCCTAACTAGGTACTGGGTTTGCCCATACCCGTCAACTTTACCCGGTCAATGGGTAATCCCCACCCAATTTAGCCGAATTTCGGGTGGGTACCCGATTTGTTTATACCCTCCTACCCAAAAAGTATGGTCGTCTTGCTCAACCCCTATGTCTCCCTCGCAAGAAAATTTTCAATAAGCACGATACAAGGATCGGTCTTCATCAACGGACCAATGAACTCCTCTTTTGTTCATGACTAATGTGGTAGGGTCCACTTTTTCATATGCATATTTATGATCGTTTATAGTCGTTATTTCGATTCTTGTACATTTACGGCCGTTACGATTTTTTAAAATATTTGTATCTATCAAGTAATCGTCAAATAATCATTCCGCGGGTCGAAACTCACTTAAAATCCTATAGAAGAACAATTAAAGATTGACAAATAATTATGATCATGTGTCTTTTCCATTTGTTTTATTCACTTTTGCGTATGCATATGGCCAATGAACATATTCTTTGCTATTTAGCCATTTAGCCATTCAATTTTTAGCAAGTTGCTATTTTGCCTATTGGGTTGAAGGATGATTTTAAGCACTAAATTGCCATTTTACATTTTTAGCAATAAACAAACAATTTCCCATCCAACTAAATAACCAATTTCTAAAAAAATAACAAAACGCTGCGTTAGTCTCTCTACCTAATAAAAAACAAAACCCCCAATTCAATCTGAAAACCTAATTTCTAATTTCAATCTTCTTCGACAGTTTGAGAGGACGAAGAGCGGAAGAGACTCCGGCCTGGACTGGCCAACTCCTTCTCATCAGCCGGCGGACGAAACTAGCCGGCGTCGGCCACCTCTTCCAGACGAGCAACAGCCGACGAGGAAGACGAAGGGACCCCATCAGCTACTTGCTACCCCTGTAAGTTTTTCCTAGTGTGTGCATTATCTACAATCAGCCAATCGATTTGATATTCTTATTATCTATGTCTATTGGCAGAGACTTTTAAGAGTGATTTGAAAACGATACCAAAGTTGTTTCATGGTCAGTTGCATTGGTAGTTTAATTAGAAGGCATTCTGTAGAGTTGTTTGTTTTGCTTGAGTAGTAGGAGATACAGAATCCCCATAGGATCCCACACTAACACCTAGTTTATTAAATGAATGTTTGTTTCATGTGTGAATCGGTACTTGTTGCAATTTCTGTAGGGATTTTGATCTCAGTAATTTATTAATTAATCTCTAGGAGTGGTTCTTATCTTTTGTCAAACTTCTCTCAGAGATCATTACTCATTGCAGAGAAGTTGGAGCCTTAATAATAAACACACATTTGGAGGAGAAGGGAAATGAGAAAAAAGTGTGAATAGATGAGTTTGAAGCTGGACCATGATAGTTGCACTGTTGCAGTAGTAATTAATTGAGTGCTTAGTTAGCAATCGTTGAGGGCAGTAGCAATAGTTGCAGTAGCAATAGAGTGCTTATTTAATTGAGTGCAGTACCAATAGTTGATTATTTACTTCCTCATTGATTCATGAATATTCAGGATGTCAGGAGAAGAAGTATCATCAAATCCGGTTGACACTACATATGAATCTGCTTCCAATATTGCAATGACGAGAGATACTGAAGCAGTTGGAAGAACAAGCGCTACAGCAACTCCAGAGGTCAACCAAAATCCCGACACAAATGAAAATGACAATGAGAACGACACTGAGGCTTTCCAGCCGAAGAAGAGGCAGAAAATATCCACCGTCTGGCTGAGCTTTAAGGAGATACTAGTGGGGGCTGTTAAAATGGCAGAATGCATTTATTGCAAAGCGAGGTTTCAGATGGCTACGTCTGGTGCTACATCACATTTGAAAAGACATGCCGATAAATGTCTAAGAAAGCCAGCGAATCTAGCGGATAAAAACCAGCAACAACTGAGCTTGGCTGCAACTATCAACAATTGCTACTATATTGCTTCCACGAAACAAGTTCCGGTTTGTTGAGGTAGCTTTCAAAGATCTTTACTCCGAAGATAATTACTACGCAAATGTGAACTTGGTTCGTGAGAAGCTATATGTTCTATACAATGAGTATGTTGAGGAGTATAAGGAGAGGAACATTGATAGCCAAACTGAAGAGGGGAGTGGAGCTACAACGACAAATAGTACAACCACAAGTGTGCTAGAAAGGACAAACACAGGAGGAGCAAAGTTTGATTCAATTGTTCAAAGTGGAGAGAATTTTAGCGCAATGCAAAATGAACTTGATGCTTATCTGGATGCCAAATTGGAGATTATTAAAGATCCGGAGTTCAATGTCATTGATTGGTGGAAAACATTACGTACAAAATATAAGATTTTGTCCAAAATGGCTTGTGAAATCATGGCAATTCCAATCACATCGGTAACTTCAGAGTCTGCTTTTAGTGCCGGGGGTAGAGTACTTGATCCTAGTCGATCGTCCTTGGGTCAGAAGACCATTGAGGCTCTACTTTGCTCACAAGATTGGTTACGAAATCAATATGGTGTAACAAGTGGTTCAAAGGTAAGTTTTTTTTGCTTACTTTCATAATTGTAATTGTTCAATTAAATATGTAATTAACTCTTCTTTCTTCTAGAGCACAAGTACAACTTCAATGGAAGCGGAAGTCGAGATTGACTTGTCATAGAACGTAATTGTCATGGTGCTTGAACACAGGTTAGCCTTTTTTATTTTCTGCAATCCTGGATAATTAATTAGTAGCTGATCATTAAGCTTGCTCTAGTGTGATGTGCTTTAGCTGTTCATTGTAGCTGGTCAATTGGTCATTAAACTTGCTCTGGTGTAATGTCATGGTGCTGTGTTTTTGCTTGATAATATGACTGATTTGCTCCAACCTATAATTAACTGAGTTTCTGAATAATTTGTTGTCTTGTTCATTGTTTTGGAGCCCATCTGGTTGTAAAACTTTTTACTTGTGGGAATTTAGTGTTCTGTTGTTTGCCTATTTCCTTCTTGTTCTCCACTTTCATTTGAAGAAGGTAGCTTTAAGTCAAGCATGGAAATGAAATGGAAACTAGATGTTAGGGAGTCTATTATGCGGACGGCGTCTTTATTAGTGGGAAAACTTCAGATTCATGTTAAGCCAACTAACAACTTTTGATTCAAAGAATACATTCAACACCACTCTTTGTGTGTCAGGAATGGGGTATTTGTGTGTTGCTTTCTGTTGATCAATCTTTGTATCAGATGCTAATATTTTGTTGTCTTGTCCAGCATAATACATCATGATAATATGATATAGACTCTTTCATCTCTATCATTGTGGAATGAATGAATATGCGTTGATTTGAATCTTCTGCTGAATCATTACTCTTCTCTACCCTTTTGCTGTCAATTGTAGGAAGAAGAAATGTGGACGCGTTTGTTTCAGCTGCGGCCAAGGAAGGAGATCAATTAGACTGCTAACGGGATGCTAGTACTTGTTTTAGCTTATCTTTTTGTTGTTTATTTATGTGAACGGGATGCTAGTACTTGTTTCAGTATTTCATGCCTTCCTGGTACTCTGTTTCCCTTTTAAACTAGATCAGTGTTTGTGAGTTGTGATCCAAGCTTGATTGAAACCAATGCCATCACTTGCAAGTTGGAATTGTGTATTGAAAGAAGTTGGTTTTGATTCTTATTTTGGCAGGTGGACCAGCATCATTAAAGCACGAGCTCAAAACCTTGCAAATGAGCTCAATCTGAGCTCGAGCTCGAAAGCTTGCAAACGAGCTCAATTCGAGCTTGATCTCGTTTAGGTTCGTAAACGAGCCAGTTTCGAGCCGAGCCGAGTAGAGCTCGAAAGCTTGCAATCGAGCTCGTTTAGCTTGTTAACGAGCCAGTTTCGAACCGAGCCGAGCCGAGCTTGAGCCAAAAAAAAATTGATCGAGCTTGACTCGAGCTCGAGCCAGGGTTCAAACCAAACGAGCCGAGCTCGAGCTGGGCAAAGCTCGGCTCGGCTCGGCTCGGCTCATCAGTATATCTATGAATTTAGAAAGTGGGTTTAGTTTGTTTAAGCAAATCATGTCTTACTATTTTAGGTAAACATAATATGGTGTGTATTTCAAACACTAAACACCTTATTAGTGCTTTTGCTTAAAAGACCTGCTGTATTTAACTTGTTATTTAAATTGGTTTCTTTTCATGCTGTTCCTTGATTAAATTGGAACCCAGAATTGTTCTAGATGCTGGTTAGCTAAGAACGTCTTACAATCAGGTTCAAAGCTTGGATCTTACTTTGTTTAGTTGATCGATGTGAGCATCTCATAATCTTCTTCTCTTGTGTTTATCTTTATATTGAACCATAATCAGTTGCTTTTGATGAGTTGCAACTAGAACTAACGTGTACTCTGCAACACAACAGCACTCTGTTATATCACATTCATGCTTTTAACGTAAATATGTGTCAGGTCAGGTCCGTAATTGGGTTTGGAGATCTGTCTATCTTGTATTTACCTAGTTTCAGAACTTTGTCAGCTGGTTTTTGGCTTTGGGGTTGGTTTGTACACAAGTGTCTGGTGGGTTGTTTCAGCTTGAATCTATGGTATAGCAGTGGCAAATGATTGGCGAACCATCCTTATTAGTTAGGACAAGCCAATCAATGAGATTTATTTTGGAATTTTTATCATGCTCCATGCTTACCTGACGCTGCTTGATGTCTGAATGAGGGTATTATAGCCCGACATTCCAGTTGAATCTGGAAAATGGTATTTCATGAATGTATAATTTATAATGCCCTTGAATTTTATTGAATGGATGTTCATTGCACTTGACAGGCTGTTGCAGAGGAAGAAGGCTGAACTCTGCCAGTAATCTGTATGGTTCCGGGATTGCTATGGTTTCGTATCACACATCTTATCGACCTTGTGGCGTGTATTCATTTCTTATCAATTGTTGAAACTAGAGATTATGCGATTTGGGACTAACATTAAGGATTTGTGGATTTAAGGATTTGTATTAACCTCTATAATTATGTTTTTGTTTTGTTTTTGCGGTTTGTGATTTAAACCGCACCGAAACCGCGAATTGCGGTTTGAACCGAATCAAATATGAATGTGGTGCGGTTTGAACCGCAATGTATGCGGTGCGGTTTCCTGCGGATTTTCATCAATGCGGTGCGGTTCGGTTCAAATCGCACCGTTGCCCACCCTACCTGCAACTCAGAAAAATCAAGAATTTGAAGAAGCTGTAGCTTTCTAATGTTCCCAATCTGAAGACGCTAGTCGTTGCACATTGTATTGATCTCGAGGAAATTGAGATATCAGCTCATAAGCTCAACAGTCTCCATCTTGAAAGTGATTTTGGGAGGAGTAAAAGCAAGAGGATGTTGCCCAAGATTGAATTGATAGCTCCGCAACTGAATGATTTGAAGATCATTAATTACAGTTTAAGAATGGTTGATCTTAAGGCAATAGTTTGCAAGCTCCAATACTTGAAATATTTGAACTTGGCCGGAATAGCCGGATCCCGCAGATGGAAGTCTTGGAATCTGGAATTCAAAGGTCACAAGCTGAAGGAATTCATACTATGGGTATCGAAGAGGGGATTGAAAAGGTTCGAGCTTGATGCTGATGTTGATGCTGGTCAAAGTGTAGTGAATTTTTTGCGATCATTTACCAACAAGAGGATTAAGACATAGGTTTATGAATACAATGCTTCGTGTTCCCATGTTCCCTTCGACTAGTAGGATGCCGACGAGAAAGAAAACTTATACAAGTATTGAAATGCAAACTCGATGATCTATCAAAAACCATTACATCCTAATAACTCGAGTTTTTGGGAGAAGGGTTTGAATGAATCTTATAATGTTTACCAACACTTTCAGTGAAAGTATGGAGGGGTGTACGAGGATCACGTTATTTATGTCTCATCACTCTTTTACTGTTGATTTTATCCAAGGATTGTAATCTCCTGTTGATTTTGACTTGATTTAGGTAGTGAATCAAACATATGTTGTCTTTAGCATTTGCCCGTTGCGTCTTTAGCAATGCCACCCTCATCTGCTCTCTTCGATGTGCCATCCACCGAGCCATCTGAGTTCACCGTAATCCAATCCTCTAGTCCCGGATCCCTCGTCCCTAAGTCCACCCCAAGGATGTGTCCCTTCCCTAAGCTTTTGCCACAATGTCATATTGAGCCTTGATCCGAGAACATAGAACACACATCATTTCAAGCCTTCTACAACGACCAACACATGATTCCAGATAAGAGGGCATCCCCCGAAACCAAGCCTTTTGACAACCAAGCAGCTCCATTATCAACATGTGTCATTTGATCTAATTTAAAAAGTTTACGCCAAGAATATAATATACTACACAATTATGTTCAAAGACATTAATACGAATTTTAAGGCATTTGATCTAATTTAAAAAGTTTACGCCAAGAATATAATATACTACACAATTATGTTAAAAAACATTAATACGAATTTTAAGGCACTGCCCCAACTTACGAGCCAAGATATATTTCATAGATAAATGTTGTGATGATTCTTCTTCAACAAGACAGACGTACATTCATTTAGGCATCTACAATAGTAATATTTCTAGCAAGATTTCTTCTTGTTGGAAGAATACATCTGATTATTTTCCAAAGAAACATTTTAAGTTTTGGTTAGACATGTAGTGCGCAAACACTGTTCCAAAATTGCTCATCACACATCGATTGGCCCAAAATCTTAAATCGATGAGAACTTGAACTTCTCACAAGCTACTTCGTAAGCTCTAGAAGGTGGAAATTGCTGAATTAGTTTCGCTCCAGAATGATTCATTCTAGTTGAGTAATAAAAATGAAAATATCATAAGAAAATACAATCTCATAGAATAATCTAGTGAGTAAAATTTTGTGTGCAATATACCATGCATCAATTCTCTATAAAATTCTTAGAACTCTTTTGTATTAGTAATTTGAGTAAGCTCCAGCTTTCTAATGTTCCAAACCCGAAGATGCTCGGAATCTGCAATTGTTCTCTCTGAAGAAATTGCTATTGCAGCTTATCACGTATCAGCATCGTTAGGGTTTCAGGAGCTAGTCTTTTCGAAATGGGGCTTGAAGCAGTTTCTATTGGGCCCAATCATAACTCTTATCTTTAGGTCGATGAAATTGAAAGCTGAATCCCCCCAATCATTAACGCTGGCTCGATGAAGAATCCGCCAGAGAAATCGGCTGCCGCCGCCGCCGGCGAAGATCTAATCTCAGAATTGCCGGACGAAATCCTCCATTCCATAATCCGCCGCATAGCTTGCTCCAAAGCCGCAGATCAGACAGCAGACCAGACAATCGCACTATCCAGTCGATGGCGAAACCTTTGGCGCTCATACCCCGTCATCCAGCTCAATCCCAAAGCAAGGCACGAGTTCTATTCCACAGCATCGGAAGGTTTCCAGAAATTTCACGACGCAACGATGAAGAGGTTTAATCAAGACAAGCTGCTGGGGATGGAAGCTCTCAAGCTCTCGATTCAAATAAACTACGGTGACCTCAATTCCACAAATTATAAATTCCGTTCCCCAGCTGTAGAGCAGCTGCTGGAGTTAGCATCGGGGAGGAAAGCTGAATACGTCGGCATCCAGATCGGGGCAATGAGTTGTACGTCACTCTGCTTTCCCTTTCGATTGCTATCCAACTCTAGCGCAAAGACTCTCAAGTTGGAAAGAATCAGGTTTGCGTCCGCTAACGACGATCTCGTTGTGGTACTAAATTCGTTGCGTTCCCTGGATCTGAAAAATGTCGAATTCGATGATCAGCTGCTTTTCACAAACTTGATTGCTAGCTCTCCACTCCTCGAAACCCTAGAACTCAAATATGTTCATGGAATGGAGAAGCTCTGGGTCTCAGATGTTGCCAAGCTGAAAACCCTTCGTTTCTTGCATCTCAATGATGTTGAATTCGACGAGCAGCTTCTTGCAGACTTGATAGCTAGCTCTCCACTCCTCGAAACCCTAACAATCGGAAATAATTCGGGAATGAGGAAGCTCGTGGTCTGTAATGCTGCCAATCTAAAGAAGCTGGAAATCTATCTTTGTTACAAACTGGAGGAAATACAGATTGCTGCTTTTGGTCTCCAGAATCTACATATTGAAGGTCAATCGTCAATTAGATTAATAGCCCCTCAGCTGAACTTTCTGGATCTCTGTGGTCTTTATAAATTGAGTTTGGCTGTGATTTCCTGCGGTGTTTTGAATGATCTATGTCTCACTGAATTGAGATTCGACGATGAGCAAGTTTTTCTGAATTTGATTGCTGGCAATCCACTCCTGGAAACCCTGCAACTCATGAGTATCAACAAATTGAAGAAGCTGCAGCTTTCTAATGTTCCCAATCTGAAGAAGCTAGTCATCACATATTGTTTTGATCTCGAGGAAATTGAGATAGCAGCTCATAAGCTCCACATTCTCCATCTTGAAAGGGGTTTTGAGTGGAGTAAAAGCAAGAGGATGTTGCACAAGATTGAATTGACAGCTCCGCAACTGAATGTTTTGAAGATCATTGATTACAGTCTAAGAATGGTTGATCTTAAGGCAATAGTTTGCAAGCTCCAATACTTGAAATACTTGAACTTGGCCGGAATAGCCGGATTCCGCAGAAGGAAGCTTTGGAATCTGGAATTCGAAGGTCGCAAGTTGGAGGAATTCATACTATGGGTATCGAGGAGGGACTGAAAAAGTTCGAGCTTGATGCTGGTCAAACTGTAGTGAATTTTTTGCGATTATTTTCTCGGAGACAGCAAATTACCGCTCCAATCTCCGTCAGATCATCATTGATGATGATAACTATGATCGTTAAAATACGGCATGTTGCAGTTGTCTTTCTATCCCAGAGAGTTGCATTTTGTCCCTATAAATTAGTTGGATTGTTGCCTTCAATTTGGGGTCAAATTCATCTATGATTACTAAATTTTGAGTTTTGTAGCAGTGACGACACTCAGTTTCTCAATTTAACATTGTAGCCACCATAGTTTTTATCGTTACTACTTGCACCTCTATTGTTATAGTACTGGTCCCCAAATTTCCAACCAGGTCGGTCGACAATCCTTATACCTCGACGCCCTTGCTTCTCCTTTCCTCTCCATTTCAAATACTTGTTTCCTTCTCTGACTTCCATCTTCCTGGCTGGTTCTCTCAGCGTATCATCCCAAAGTCGAACAATTTTTGTTCAGCCGAGACGTGAAAGAGTACCTCACAATATCGACCCATGTGCCCATTTTTTCACATATGTAACAAAGATTTGGTAGTTTTCCATACTAGGGCCTACAACATGCACATTTCCCATTAGGTTTCCTCAACTTCTTCTCCCTCTTAAGAGGCTTTCTGACATCCAATGTAACCCTTAGCCTTATAACTGGATTGACATGCTCCATATCATTCTTCTCGTCCTATTCCACAAACCTCTCAACATAATCACCAATACTCTTACCGATAGCTATAGAGAAGAATCTTGGGGGAAGGTCGTGTACCTATACCCATAAATCTAGTTGTTTCATGGCGAGTAAACTTTGGTTGAAAAGCCATGGTCCGTAGTCATGACGCGACGTAGATCTATTTGATGGTAGAAACGAAATAAGATGAGTTTATTGCCAATGTCTTCAATCGATAACTTTCGCCCCGACCTCCATAACATCGCCATATGATCTTGGAAAACGGAAAAATTAAACACTTTATCGGTGATAGGGTTCCTAGTTCCGATGACGCATAACGAGTATCCTCATCCACGACCTCCACCCCATTGTCTCACAACATAACGAGAACAATATTGGCTCAACTTTGCAGTAGAAATAGGCTTTGTTATGTTTCTAATTCTAGCGTTCAATGTACAAAACAGATGCAAATACCCATACAAATCGCTATGAACTGTCTACTAAGCTGTGCATCTAGAGAGCCAGTTCAGCACGGTGGTTAGCAAATTCCTCATCATCCACGGTATTCTTTCTTTGAGGAGCTGGACGTGCAGGCACGTAAGCTGGAGCTGCAGGAGCTTTGGTTGCAGGTTGTAGAAGCTCTTCTTCTAACTCGGCACTTTCTAGTTCCTCAAGTTCTGCCTCCAATTCATCCTACAGAGTCAACAATTGTTAGTGAAAACAATTATGCCAAACAAGAACGCTAACATTCATCTGTGCCAACTTACTTCGTCGAAGTCAGCTGCAGAACCAATTGGAGTTGATAATGCTTCTTGGATCTGTTTCATGTTGTCGGATTGCTCATTGATCTCATCCATAATCTTGTCAACGTCATCAATATTCCTGCAAGCAAGATCACTTTTTCAGAGATACTCTTAAGTACATAATCCAATTTGCAAGGCAATTCAACTACGGAATTGTACATTTAGTTCCTATATTATACCAGGCTGCTACAGAGACCCTACGAGACATGAATATGTCATGGCTACCTTGACCTAAAAACTATAATAGAATGGTCCGAAATTTGGTTACGAAGGTGGGTATTGATTCAATCACAAGACACTAAAACAACTATTAAGGAGCAAGTAATTTTCTGCATACGTTGCTTTTTGCATTGCCTTCATTGCAGCAGCTCCAGTTCTCAGTGCATCAACAGTGTCGGTTGTGGCCCTTGCACCTTCTAGCATTATAATCTGTTTATAACAGTTAACACCCATAAGAGACTGTCCATTCAGAAAATTAACACGCATACAACTTGAAAAATAAAAAGATCACCTGATCATATATACGCAGTTGGAAATTTCCAAGTTTGTCTATTTGTGATTCATACAATTTCTTCTTCTTTAAAGACTGAATAGCGGCTGTAGAAAACAGAATTCGTCAGCAAGCATACACCTACCTCAAGACAAGCACTGAAGCAGAGCTTTAATCTAGCAACATATATGGCTATCTAGCAACTGAATGATGGTCAAATAGCAATTGCATCAACTATCTAGCTTTCATGTCCAATGTGATAATCCAGCGCAATCAGGTAAACATGTTTAAAAGTTCAGATCATATGAAGAATTTAAAAGGACTACAGATGATGCAATCATACCCCTCTTGTTTCCTCCTCGTGCATATTCTCTAGCCCTTTCAACTTCTTGAGCTGCTTTTTTTATGAGTAGTTTCTCATTTTTCTCAAGCATTTCAACTGTCTATACAATTTAAAAGTTAAACAAAGTCAGACCAAGTAGTCAGATATATCAGGCGTAGCATCAACAATCACAACAGTCTAATTCACACAACAGAAAAGTAACAGTCATGAAATACAAAGAAGTTAATTATCAGTCCAACTGAAGCATAATACATATAAACTATGGATAGATTATAGTAGTATACCCCTGAACTCTCACATCAGCTGAGGTAAAAAAAAAACTAGTGCTATACAAGAACAGCACTGAGAAAAGCAAACTCCTCGAAATACCATCTCAGCTCAGGCATTAAGCAGTACCACACTGTCCTAACAACAGAGTCAAGGCAAACAACCATAAATAAGAACCATGTCTACAACATCTTATCCTCTACCCAGAGAGACATATATAGGTTTGCTTCAACAGTAGAGCTAGAGAACAAATAAACAATGGCAGCACAAAGGAATTGAAAGCAAAACGGAACAGCTACTCAGGACAGATAACAAAGTCCAGTAGTCCACCATCCAAATAAAAAGACTTTCAACAAAAGCGATTACGCAAAGAAGAAGAAGAGATGGAAAGAATGATTTTTTACCTCATTCAATTTATCCAGGGTGGTCCTGGGATTGGCTTCTTGCTTAGGCCTTCCAAATATCCGGGTAAACATTGTTGAACTAAAACCGAACTGAATATCTCCTGCCAATCTGGCTAAATCACGAGCACAAGAATGATCAAAACCCTAATTCTAGCAGTCGATCAGTCAGAAACCACAACTGATAAAAGACAGAGAGCACAGAAAAGACGACGGCGCAAACCTGGAGGTAGATTGTATAATCACCGAGTTTCAGTAATAGATCAGGCTAATTAGGGTGTTTCGATTGATCAGAGAGGTGGGAAAGGAACGGAATTCTGAGGAAAGATTGCTGGATTGCTGGATTGCTGGATTGCCGCTTTTTTACAAAATCCTACAAAGGCTTGTTAGTTAGGCTTGTTCCCAAACTCTAAACACTTTTATTTTAAAAATAGGGAAAATAGCACTTTGCCCCCTATAATTTTCCAACTTGACGGATAGCCCCTACACTATAAGTCGCTCTTTTTGTCCTCTCCTAATTCGACCACTTTGCCTTTTGGGTCCTTCCGTTTCAGTTTTCATCTTCATGACGTTAATTGGTGCATATTCAGAACACCACGTTGGCTCAAATAATCATGTATTAGCTCACTAAATATTTTTTAATTGAGTATATAAGTATATATAATTAGATAAGATGAAGTCGACGAATAAAATGTGTGATTTTAAAACCCTCAGTATTTCATCTTACTTTTTGACAAAATGGGTTTCGATTCTAATTTTAGAGTCGATGCCATTGGTTTTAAAGGTGGTGTTTGGCTGGCGTGGAACTCGAGTTTGCTTTCGTTGGATATTGTTCAGTTCGGCCCTCAGTTTATCCATGCCAAGGGGAAGCTGACCGACACGACGATTTATTTCCTAACAGCTGTGTATGTTAGTCCTAAGGCAACTGAGAGGGTGCTTCTTTGGGATTCGCTTAAGTCGATCGCTGCTTCGATGAACAACCCTTGGGCTATTGTTGGAGATTTCAATTCCATTCTTTCGGCTACTGATAAAAGGGGTGGTGCTGCTTTTAACAGAGCTCGTAATCGTTCTTTCATTGATACTGTTGATATCTGCGGTCTTTCTGATTTGCCTTTTCAGGGACCTAGGTTTACTTGGAGTAGGAACAATGTCCTTGTGCGCCTTGACAGAGCCTTAGTTAACACTTGTGGCTGAATCGCTTTCCCGAGTCCATGGTGTTGCATCTTCATAAGCTGAAATCTGACCACAGACCGATCATCTTGCGAAGTTATAATCAGGTGTATTCTCCCTATTCTAAACCGTTTCGTTTCTTATCCGCCTGGCTTACGCATGCTAGTTTTAAACATGTTCTTAATCATAATTGGCGTATTGGAGCTGAATTACCTGCTGCTTTGAGTGATCTCACAGTTGACCTCTGCCACTGGAATAAATTCGTGTTTGGTAATATCTTTCGCAGGAAGAAGAGACTTATTGCTGAATTAGAGAAAGCTGAGCTCCGGGTTGCTAATTTCCCCTCGGCTGTGAACTTGGCTGATGAACAAAGGGTCCGCTCCAAGCTTGAAACAGTCTCTGGCAAGAGGACGCCCTCTGGGTGCAGAAGTCGAGGGCCGAATGCGTGGTTCAGGGGGATAGAAATACTAATTTCTTCCATCTGGCTACTCTTCGGCGAAGGGCTTTTAATAGGATCTCTCGGCTTCGGGACTCGAATGGGAATTGGGTTACCAACCAGCCTGAGCTCCTTAGCTTGGCTACGGATCATTTCAAAAATTTCTATCTCTCGAGGGGTGAGCAGCTCTCGGTGTTAAGGGGTTTTTTGGGTCAGATTTTGCCTGAGGATCGTATTCTTTTGGGCAAAGATTTCTCTATTACTGAGATTCATAATGCAGTTAAGCTGATGGGATCCCTTAAGGCCCCGGGTAAGGATGGATTCTGCCCTATCTTTTTTCAGAGATGTTGGGATACCGTCGACCAGGATTTTTCTGCTTTCGTGTCTAGCTGTTTTCAGGTGCCTGCGAAGATTGCTGCCGTTAATGAGACCTTGATCACTCTTATTCCTAAGGTCACGGCGCCTACCTCGATCACTGATTTCCGGCCTATTAGCCTGTGCAATGTCGCCTATAAGACAATTACCAAGTGTATTGCCAACTGCCTCAAAGGATTCATGGCGTGCCTTACCCACCCTTCTCAGACTAGTTTCGTTCCGGGAAGACATATCACAGACAATATTCTTATTGTCCAGGAGGTGGTCCATTCTTTGTCTTCTAGCAAGGGAAGATTCCTTCTATGATTATTAAGATTGATTTGGCTAAGGCCTATGATAAGATTGAGTGGAGCTTTGTTCGGGATACCCTTGATCAAGCGGGCTTCCCCCAAAATCTTACTGATGTGATTATGAGCTGCATCACTACTACGTCTTTTCAGGTCCTTTGGAATGGGTGCTGTTCTGACTCTTTCACCCCGTCTAGAGGGTTGAGGCAGGGTTGTCCTCTCTCCCCTTACCTTTTCACCCTTTGCATTGAGAGATTGAGTCAGATGGTCAAGTCGGCTGTCTCTTTTGGGTATTGGAAACCGATTAGGCTTGTTAGACATGGTGAGCCTCTATCTCATGTCTTCTTTGCAGATGAATTGGTTTTTATGAGCCAGGCCACTAAGGATCAAGCTCGCGTCATCTTAGACATCCTGGATCGTTTCTGTGAGGCTTCTAGTCAGAGTATTAATAAAGATAAGTCAAGAGTTTTCTTCTCTTCCAAGATGGACAGAAGAGCTTCCAGGGAAGTGTCTGAAATTCTGGGCATTGCAGCTACTCAAGACCTTGGCCGCTATCTGGGAGTTCCGCTTCTCCATGGTAGAGTTACGCGCTCCACCTATGACTTTATCCTTGTAGAATGGATAACAAGCTGGCAGGGTGGAAAGCAAACAATTTATCTCTGGCAGGAAGAGTTACTCTGGCTTCTTCTGTTCTTAATGCTATTCCATCTTATGTTATGCAAACTGCTTTGCTCCCGGCCTATATCTGTGATGCTATTGATAGAAAGATTCGAGACTTTATATGGGGATCGGTTGAGGGTGCACGTAGGATCCACAATATCAACTGGGAAACTGTCTGCAAGCCTAAAATCTGGGAGGCTTGGGCCTTCGGAGTGCCCGTGATCTGAATAAGGCCTTTTTGATGAAAATTGTCTGGGGGTTGATTACTCGTCCTACGGAGCTCTGGGCTAAGGTTCTTATCTCGAAGTATTTGAAGAATACCCCTAATGGGTACATTTTGACTCGGAAGACTGGTTTCTCTTCGATCTGGCGAGGGGTCTTAAAAGTTTGGCCGCTTGTGTTGGAGGGCACTCGGTGGAGCATCAGAGATGGTCGGAAAACTCGCTTCTGGACCGATCGATGGCTTGATAGTGGTATCTCCCTTGTGGATCACGCGATTAATTTCAGGGACGTTGATTCTTCTCTTCTTGTTTCTCATGTTTGTTCCGAGCCAGGTGTTTGGAATTATGATTTTCTTTGCTTGGTTCTTCCTAGTGATATTGTGATGCAGGTGGTGGGCATGTCTCCTCCTGTTGATAGGCTTGGTGAAGACTGCTTGGTTTGGGGGCTTGAAGCCAATGGCAGGTTTTCTGTCAGGACTGCGTATCTATTGATTACCGAAGCTCTCTCTCCTATTTCTGATCCGATTTGGAGCTCCATTTGGAAATGGAGCGGGCCCAGAAAAATTAATCATTTCCTCTGGCTGGCATCACATAAGCGCCTTCTGACTAACGAGGAACGGGGCCGGCGACATCTTTCTAATCAGGTTCTGTGTCCCCGGTGTTCTTTTCAAACCGAATCTATTTCGCATGTTCTCTACGATTGCGATTTTGCTTTACAGGTCTGGAGGTCCGTGCTTCCTCTGGTGATCACTGCAAGAACTGTGCAGGGTGACTTCGATTCCTGGTGGAGGCGGATGCTGAGAGACAAGGATGCAACAATTAAGTTTGGCGTGACGGCGTGGATTCTTTGGAATGCTAGGAACAGGTTCATCTTCGAAGGACTCAACCAGTCAGTTACTATGATTTCCGAACAGTGTAAGTTTTGGTTCAACCTTGTACTCTCGAGCTGGAAGACCAATCAATTGGGTCCGAGAAGCGCCGGGTTTAGCTCGGCAGACCCAATTGATTGTGTGGCGGCCGGGAGATGGAGGTTGGTCAATTCTTAACACAGATGGATCTCGGTATAATCACTCGGGTCGACGGCAATGGGTGGTTTGCTCCGTGATGGAAACGGGAGATTTTTGCAAGCCTTCAGTGCGAATATTGGTGATTGCTCGATTACAAGGGCGGAACTGAGAGCCATTGTCCAATGCCTTCGTTTGGCGTGGTCGGCCGGAATCAGGAAGATTGTTGTACAATCTGATTCCAGAGCGGCTTTGGCCATTTTGCAGAATGGTGATACAGCTCATCAACATGCCGCTTTGGCGGTGGAGTTCTGGGAGCTTTGTTCGAGGAATTGGGAGGTCTCCCTTGTTCATGTTTTCCGCGAAGCTAACTTTGCGGCAGATTATTTGGCTAATTTGGGTCATTCTTGTTGTAACATCCCATCTCGACCGTACCGGAAATATTAAAGTCTAAATTTGACACCTGTGAACAGTGAAATCTTAAAGTCTAAATTTTACACCTGTGAACAGTAAGCACTTTGCAATTGTCAGATATTTGTGGGAAACAAACGTTAGAGAAAGGGGAAATGGAAGCAGTAATGGATGATGAGTGGGGAAAAATAAGGTTGGCTTATGTTGACTAAGAAACAAAAAGTTAAGCAGTGGAATGATTTAATAAATTGGGGGGGGGATCAAACGTGAGAGAAAAAGAAAAGGCTTCATCTTTAGTTAGGATAGTGAGGAGAGGGAGTGTGCTCTGTATTAAGAAGGAAACAGAGAAGAGAAAACAGAGTGAGGGGTGAAAGTTTTGTGAAAAATAGAAAGTGAGACTTTGTCAAATAAGAAGGTGAATTCATATACGGTTCGTGGTTCGGAGGTCGTTCTGAAGCAAGGTTCCGATAAAGAAGCTAGTATCGAAGTTCCGTCAATCAGAAACGGTGAGGGTCTCCTGCGTATCCTACTGGGTTAGACGTTCCTTTATGTGTCCATTAATTATTAAGAATTATATGCATGTTAGGATAGTGGCCTACAACCCTAGGGCCGTATGTGAATTGTTGTTATAGATATGTATACATGAATCTGTTATTGTACTCGTTCTGCTTACGTGATATTATACCTGATATAATATTCGTGTTCTGTTGTGATCTGATTGTGATAACAACTCGCCTAGATTGATGTTTCAAGGAGAATAATTTGGAACTGCTTGATCACGTAGATAGGGCCCGTATGCTGGAGACTACATGTGTTATGTTGCAGAAAACCATGTACGGTCATTTCTGCTAGGAGTAGGTCATTAGGACGGTTGAGCCTAATGACTGAACGGTTTTTCGAGGCTCTTACCGCGGAGAGCTGTATGTTTATGAAGTATCGGTTGGGTACTGCCTGTTCTGCCCGGGAGTCTACCAGCATACGTGAGTCGGGATCCCAATTAAAATATGAGCTAACAAGTTAGGTTTACAGGGTGACCTCATGTGATACATGTTGTCGTACTTGTTATGTGACTTGCTTGCACCTTAGTATGACCCTGGGCTCAAGGCTCTCACTCAGTGAAGTAGCACTGACCCTTATTTGTTTCCCCCAGACCGATAGTAGTCTGTGCAGGTGTACACTTGATTCTACAAGAGCTACATGCCACCTAGGAGAGCTATTTGGGTTGGCAAGCGTGGTGATGAGGCCAGGTAGAATCGGAAGAATGTGTCTTGATCCTCGTCCTCTGACTTTGAGTTTTCACACGTTTTAAGATACACTACTTTGTCATATGCATATGTCATGGTTAGGCACATATTGTGTATATGTCCATGTTCTGTAACCCGTTCGGTACTATATGATGTCAGTATGACTAAGTATATGAAATGCTTGTTGAACTGTATGGAAGAAGTGAAACGCTTGTGGTATCGGTGGAGCGCCCATGTGTTCATATCCTCTGTTTGGATCATGTATGAATAAAGATATAAGTTCTCAGATTATTACGAGTTGTTCTAAAACTCTTAAAGAGATTCACTTGAATTATGGCGAAAACTCAGTTTCTTGTGGTACTCGTGCATCGTAGCACCCTTGTTAGTGTTCCGCTGTACTTGATTATGTTCTGAATTGATGGGGTGTTACAAGTTGGTATCAGAGCTGGTTGTCTTCTGCATTATAGGTATGCTACCTTCTTCTCTTGGGACGTCGCGAACCCCAAAGAGGGGAGGTATTCCATGCCCGTACTTGCACTGGCGATCGAGCGGTCATGTCTTGTGTGATGCATTGTCAGTTGTACATGTGCATCATGATATGAAAATGATTTTTTTTGAAAACCTTTTAAAGTGAAAAAGAGGATTTCTGATTATCGAATGTTTTCTGAAAGAGGATCATTAAAAGACCATTCTTCTTGCAAGTGTACACGGGAGTCCTGCACAAGGTAACGATGTCCCGTTGAACCCGCCACTCGGTATTAGATTATGATAAGATGGAAAGGTTAGGTGGAGTTCCTTTGGAGGGAGAAAGCACGGATCCATAAGCAGCCGTTGATTGGCTTCATAATATGAGAGTGGTGTTTAGTCATCTGAACGCTACACCGGATGAGCGACTTCGCTACTTTGTTTTCTTGTTTCGAGGGCACGCAAGGACTCGGTGGGAGTCCATGACTCAAGATGATGAGGATTCATTTGTTATAGCGTCGGGTTACCAAGAAGCACAGGAAGATCGATCTGATGCGGAAGCCATTCTTATGATTTTAAAGGGAAAAGCATAGAGACCTCCCCGGATTAAAGCAAGAATTTATTTGCTTATCACGCGAATGATAAGGGTTCCAACAAGGATACAAACAAAGGCAAGAACGGCTAAGAAAGTCTGGTAGGTAACTTCTATGTTTCTATTGCGAAAACCACTATTAGCCCTGTCCCTGACGGAAGATGCAGATGACACACAATATCGGGAATAGTCTCTCCTGAAATTGCTTGTCTTTCACTTCCGAAGGTACGCTCGTAGACGTTTAATTTTCGTAAGAGACCGTTGATCACGACTTTGGCTCGATGTTGCATCGGGGGATCTAACCATGCAAAGTAATTGCAATGGCTCACTACAAAAAAAAAACCTATTTAGCGTCGGTCGTCCGCGCGTTTTAGCGTCGGCAACTGACCGACGCCATAAAAAATAGCGTCGGTCGGCATAGCCGACGTTAGAAACGGTGACGTTATATTTTAGCGTCGGTTTTTTGCCGACCGACGCTAAGGCACAACCAACCGACGCTAAATTCATTGAAAATCCCAAAAAAAGCAGCTGCAGCTTCGCCGCAGCCTCCCTTCGACGTTAGGACGCGATGTCACGGCGGATGCTTGACGAGGAAGAGGAGCGGCGACGGACGTACTGCTTGACGAAAGTCTCACGGATGTACTCCTTCGATTTGAAGCTCTGCATCACCCTAATCACCTGTAGATTTGGGAGATCCAAAAGTTCAATAGATCCATCCAAATCGATTCAAACGTTAAACCCTAATTCGATGAGAAATGGAGATGGAGGTGAAGATGATTACCTTGGCTGGAGACTGGGAGAAGAGAGCGAAGGAGCTGCTTTGCGGCTGTGAGCTGGTTGTTTATGTCCCCAGGAGCTGCTTTGCGGCGAAGAGTGAAGGAGATGCAGAAGGGAAGAGGTTGTTGTCCCAAATCTACAGGAAGAAGAAGAGAGAGGAAGAAGAAGAAGATGGGGAAGAAAGAAGAAGAGAGAGGCGGCGGCTGCATTAGGGTTAGTAAGAAGATGGGGAAGAAAGAAGAAGAGAGGAAGAAGAAGAAGATGGGGAAGAAAGAAGAAGAGAGGCGGCGGCTGCATTAGGGTTAGTAAGAAGATGGGGAAGAAAGAAGAAGAGAGGAAGAAGAAGAAGATGGGGAAGAAAGAAGAAGAGAGGCGGCGACTTTCAGCGTATTAGGGTTCGCGTTTTACGCGTCGACAGTCGACGACCAGTCGACCGACGCTAAAACGCGAGATTCTATTTCGCGTCGGTCGACCGCGAAACACTTTCGTTTCAACCGACGCCAAAACGCTCTTTTTTTTGTAGTGGCTGTTCATCCCCTGCCATAAACCAAGGGATAGATGAGTTTTTCTCTGGTTAGTTTGAAATGATCAAAACTCGTAAAGCACTTTTGACTTACCGAGCGACGTCTTTTGCAGCTAAAGAACCTTCACCCTGGATTTTCTTCCGTCCAGGATGTGGTTATAATTGTGGCTTCCCCACACCGGCAAATGGGAATCGTAGCCATTTCGTGGATATAAAAGAGATGAATGAGGTATTTCTTTTCCGACCTCTACTCTGTTATCCGAGGCATTTCGGTACCGTCTATTTAAAGGGACGAACCTTATTTTCCTAGCCTTTGACTTATTGGCCACCTCTCTTGTCCTTACGTGCCGACATGAGTGAGTGGATGGTGTCACAATTATTGTGACCGCTTTCCTTTCGAAATTGGCTTCCATAAAGATCAAGTTTTGAAAACTTGACCACCATCACCATCTCTCTTTCATTTCTCTCCATTGATTAGTAAACTCTCTCAATTCCGAAAATGAGCTATCAAGAGGATGGCGGTGAGAGTAACGTAAGGTTGGTAATCTTTGCTTTGATCCTCTTGTGTGGTCAAATTTTCGTTATCTGGAAGCTGATGTTAGAGACAGCCGAGGAACGACGTCAGGAACTCGATCATAAGAACTTGCATGATGAGTAGACCACTTAAATTTTTGCACAACTGTTGTTGTGGTAACTTATGTTTTGAGTCATGATTTTGCGTTTTGAGTTAGGGGAATAACTGATTTGCATACTTAAAGGTGGAAGAGAAGTAGGAATTATTATTAAAAAGGAACTGGGTACATGAACTGGTAGTACAAACGGCTATCCAGGCCGTGTTTTTGGAACTAACTCCGTGAAAGATCCACTAACCAATCGGACGCTCTCGCTTCTTCCCCTTGTCAGCCTCCAGTATCTTACTGGTCGCTTCTTGCATTTCGTCTTTAACCTGCTTCTTTCCGCAGTAAATCTTGACTGTTTCCGCTTGGTCTGGTTTTCCTCTGATGGCCACTCCTGTCTGCGTAACATGAGCCATGTTAAGCGGAAAGCACCTGCCAACTTTTGGTACAGAGAGAAAAGGGTTTCCGAACTGATCAAAAATGGTACACCACCCTCCCTTAAAAAGGAAGGCAAAATTCAGTTCCATAAGCTGGCTCATGCTAATGAAACTACCGACCATGTTAGGCATCAGTAACACGTCCGGTATAATTAAGGGACCCAACCTGATGGAACCCTTCCCTTTGGATTTTGCCTTGAAACCCTTTCCAAAGGAAACGAGTTGGTGAAAGTTACGATCTAGAGAAATGAAGGAGTTTTCATTCGGAGTCATGTAATTAGGGCAACTACTATCTAGCGTCCATGCCATTTTAATAGAATCACAAAAGGGACAGAAATCGGTCAAGAAAGGATTACCAGAAGGGACTGGTGGACTCTCGGTGGAGGGAAAAAGGTTGAGGAATGGAATCGCTCCTGCATTTTTACCTTCCATTCGAACCTTCCGTAAGTATTGACAGAATCCCTTCAGTATACCTTGCGAGTGACACTCGGAACCAAGCTTCATCCGGGTTAAATACCGAAGCGAAGAGAACATTGATCTCTGATACGAAATCTACGTAAACCCCTCACTTTCGGCGAGGACACATGGACGGCTGAGAAACCTCTCGCTTTCGGCGAGGACGCGTGGGCGGCTAAGAATCGGCCACCGCATCAGCGCTACTTTTGAGGCACCGCTAAAGCACTAAGCATGTGTTGTCATGTCGTTCTTTTTACTTTTGACTTTCGAGTCCGAACGGCGGCTTTTTGGGCAAGCTAACCGTAACCTCTTCCTCTTTAAATCCACCCCCTTCCTTTAAGTCATTCTCTAAAGAAAGATGGCTAGCTCTGATGAAACAGAAACTTTGTGTGGGATAAATTTCGTCCTTCTAATAGTCATTCTTCTCTTCGTGGCTATCACCTTCATCCTAAAGATATGCAAACATATAAACCGACGAAGGCGTCAAGAAAATCTTCAAGAAGAACAATTCGGCGGAATCGAACAGAAGACCCATCCCGCATGCCTTAGTATTTCCTCAAATTCATGATTGTACCCTTATTCTCTTTCTTGTGGTTTTTGCCTGGGACCTAAGCATGTATGGTCTCAGACGGTGCTTACGTTCTTTAATCTTTGGCTAGTTGGTAAGAATTCTGTTTCTCAGAATCCCTGCGGATGACAGGTGAACCAAGAGATGCCAATAGATTGTATCGATACTTTAACTAATGAATTTAAGACGATCTTGTAATACACACTTGATTACCCGTACTTGCCGACACTCCCAAGTGGGCAAGGCTCAATGATAACACCTTCCCTTTTAATGTTCTCGAATGAAAAATTAAGTTTTCCACGTGGTGAATTGCTCTGGGTTGGTCCAAGAAACATCTGTCAGAGTGAAAATTTTTCGTGAAAGACTCAGAGTAACTCAAGATCGCCATAAGTAGTATGCAGACGGTCGAGCTCGAGATGTAAGTGGTGAGATTGGTGAAAATGACTTTCTTAAGGTATCTCCTTGGAAAGGTATAACGAGATTTGGAAGAAGGGAAAGTTAGCTCCAAGGCATATTGGACCATATGATATCATTGGTAAGGCGAGACCGGCGGCTTACGTTCTAGCTTTGCTCAGCAACCTAGACAGAATTCATAATGCGTTTCATGTGAGTATGCCTAAAAAGTACTAAGTGGATCCTACCTATATCATCAACCTGTTGAGGTAGAGTCGGAGGAGGATTTGAATTTTCAGGAAGAACCAATTCAGTTTGTGGACTCGTAAGTCAGAACTTTGAGAAGTAAGCAGATTCCAATGTTGGAAGTGGTGTGGAGAAACCATGAAAGTGAGTCTGTTACGTGGGAAACGGAATCGAGTATGAGAGAGAAGTATCCCGAACTTGTAGATGCTTACTTAGCAGATTGATGTTTTGTTATGTGATATGATTATTGTGCTCTTGATGTGATCACATAGTTAGGTATCGTATATCTAAAATTTGAAACCTGACATGTTATATGCTTGTTTGCTTGAAATCACTTATATGCTAGGACAATAACGGGTTAGGTTGGTGATGAGACTGTTAGAGGTGAACATTAGAATTTAGATTTCGAGGACGAAATCTTTTAAGAGGGGAGGAGTTGTAACATCCCATCTCGACCGTACCGGAAATATTAAAGTCTAAATTTGACACCTGTGAACAGTGAAATCTTAAAGTCTAAATTTGACACCTGTGAACAGTAAGCACTTTGCAATTGTCAGATATTTGTGGGAAACAAACGTTAGAGAAAGGGGAAATGGAAGCAGTAATGGATGATGATGGGGGAAAAATAAGGTTGGCTTATGTTGACTAAGAAACAAAAAGTTAAGCAGTGGAATGATTTAATAAATTGGGGGATCAAACGTGAGAGAAAAAGAAAAGGCTTCATCTTTAGTTAGGATAGTGAGGAGAGGGAGTGTGCTCTGTATTAAGAAGGAAACAGAGAAGAGAAAACAGAGTGAGGGGTGAAAGCTTCTGTGAAAAATAGAAAGTGAGACTTTGTCAAATAAGAAGGTGAATTCATATACGGTTCGTGGTTCGGAGGTCGTTCTGAAGCAAGGTTCCGACAAAGAAGCTAGTATCGCAGTTCCGTCAATCAGAAACGGTGAGGGTCTCCTGCGTATCCTACCGGGTTAGACGTTCCTTTATGTGTCCATTAATTATTAAGAATTATATGCATGTTAGGATAGTGGCCTACAACCCTAGGGCCGTATGTGAATTGTTGTTATAGATATGTATACATGAATCTGTTATTGTACTCGTTCTGCTTACGTGATATTATACCTGATATAATATTCGTGTTCTGTTGTGATCTGATTGTGATAACAACTCGCCTAGATTGATGTTTCAAGGAGAATAATCTGGAACTGCTTGATCACGTAGATAGGGCCCGTATGCTGGAGACTACATGTGTTATGTTGCAGAAAACCATGTACGGTCATTTCTGCTAGGAGTAGGTCATTAGGACGGTTGAGCCTAATGACTGAACGGTTTTTTCGAGGCTCTTACCGCGGAGAGCTGTATGTTTATGAAGTACCGGTTGGGTACTGCCTGTTCTGCCCGGGAGTCTACCAGCATACGTGAGTCGGGATCCCAATTAAAATATGAGCTAACAAGTTAGGTTTACAGGGTGACCTCATGTGATACATGTTGTCGTACTTGTTATGTGACTTGCTTACACCTTAGTATGACCCTGGGCTCAAGGCTCTCACTCAGTGAAGTAGCACTGACCCTTATTTGTTTCCCCAGACCGATAGTAGTCTGTGCAGGTGTACACTTGATTCTACAAGAGCTACATGCCACCTAGGAGAGCTATTTGGGTTGGCAAGCGTGGTGATGAGGCCAGGTAGAATCGGAAGAATGTGTCTTGATCCTCGTCCTCTGACTTTGAGTTTTCACACGTTTTAAGATACACTACTTTGTCATATGCATATGTCATGGTTAGGCACATATTGTGTATATGTCCATGTTCTGTAACCCGTTCGGTACCATATGATGTCAGTATGACTAAGTATATGAAATGTTTGTTGAACTGTATGGAAGAAGTGAAACGCTTGTGGTATCGGGGGAGCATGTGACTCCTCCCTGTTATGTGTTCATGAGGATCCTCTGTTTGGATCATGTATGAATAAAGATATAAGTTCTCAGATTATTACGAGTTGTTCTGAAACTCTTAAAGAGATTCACTTGAATTATGGCGAAAACTCAGTTTCTTGTGGTACTCGTGCATCGTAGCACCCTTGTTAGTGTTCCGCTGTACTTGATTATGTTCTGAATTGATGGGGTGTTACACTTGTAGTGTAGGTTTGTATTTGTATTCGCATCCGGATCCTACGTTGGCTCATTGGTTGCGATATGACCTCATCGGGGTCGCCGCGCCTCGAGCAGTTTTCTCTTAATTCATAGGGGCTTGTCCCCGCCTTTCAACCAAAAAAAAATCTTACTTTTCTCTATACCTCCCCAATTTACCTCATTGACCAACTCTTAGTCTCCTACCTCCGCTATCTCTCTTCGTAAGTGTGCGAATGTGTTGAGATTTAATGTTGAAGACGATAGTTAGAATGAAAGGACCTAAAAGGCAAAGTGGCCAAAGTAGAAGGGATTAAAAAGAGCGATTTATAGTATAGGGGCTATTTGTTAAGTTGTAAAAGTAGAGGGGCAAAATGCTATTTTCCCTAAAAATATAGGAAGTTTTTTTTTCCTTAGAAGAAACAAAATGTTTATTAAATGATTAAAATAGGAAATGATAAATAATTTTCATTGGTGGAAATTGGAATCCTTATGTTTGCGTATATATATAATAAAATCCGCAGCAGATTTTAGGGTTTTCTTCTGTCAAGCTATCAGAAAAAAAACAGCTCACAGTCACAAACAAACCCTTCTTCTAAGATGAGCGACACTACGACGGCGCCGCCGGTGGCAGAGTTCGCCAACACGACAATGGATGACGCCAGCCCATCCGAATTAGCCCTCAAGCATCCATTTTCTGATCGAGTCCCAATCCGATCCATCGTCTCTCGACCGGACGGCGGAGCCGGGTTCGCTGGGCAGCGTGTCCGCATCGGAGGATGGGTCAAAACTGGAAGGGAGCAAGGGAAAGGCACATTTGCTTTCTTAGAAGTCAACGACGGCTCCTGTCCGGCCAATCTACAAGTTATCGTCGACGCTTCCCTATACGATCTTGGCCAGCTTCTGGCCACTGGGACCTCCGTCTCCGTTGATGGCATGCTGAAGCTTCCACCTGAGGGCACGAGGCAGAAGATTGAGCTCCGGGTTGAGCAGGTTCTTCATGTCGGACCGGCTGACCCGACCAACTATCCGATTCCGAAGACGAAGCTCACCCTGGAGTTTCTAAGGGATCACATTCACTTCCGTCCGAGAACTAACACGGTAATACAAACGTTCTGTCTGATTGACTTTAATTAGGGCTGGATAGTGGAATTGAATAACCATGCTAATTCTGGATTCCTACACTTGTGGGCATGAGTTGATGTTGTCACTTATGGTTCAGATATCTTCAATTGCACGAATTCGGAACGCTCTTGCATTTGCCACTCATTCCTTCTTTCAAGAGAATGGGTTCCTCTATGTCCATACACCAATTATCACTACCAGTGACTGCGAGGGTGCTGGTGAAATGTTCCAAGTCACCACTATTATTAGTGAATTAGAGAAGCTGGAGAAAGATTTGATTAAGAACCCTCCACCATCCGAGGCTGATGTACAGGCTGGGAAGCTTGTTGTTAAGGAGAAAGGGGAGGCTGTGCATCAACTCAAGGCTGCTAAAGCTGGCAAGCCTGAAATCGTTGCTGCAGTGGCTGAGCTTAACAAAGCTAAGGAAAATGTCTCTAAGTTGGAAGAAAGATCTAAACTTAAACCTGGAATCCCGCAGAAAGATGGGAAGATTGACTATGCAGCTGATTTCTTCGGACGCCAGGCTTTCTTGACTGTTTCGGGTCAGCTACAGGTTGAAACCTATGCTTGTGCTGTCGGCAATGTGTACACGTTTGGCCCGACTTTTAGAGCTGAACACTCTCATACTTCAAGACATTTGGCTGAGTTTTGGATGGTGGAGCCGGAGATTGCATTTGCAGATCTTCAGGTATGTAACAAAGTAGTTACCTAAGTCCTCTCTCTGCTCTCTTTGTTTTAATATGTGAAACAGAAGCCATAAGTTTGCTAGGTTGGCATTTGGTTGCGGAGATGTCGTAGGTTTCTAAGATATTTCACAAAATTCGAAATGTTAGTCTTTTGACTGTTCCCTTGGTTTACTCTGCTAAACTTGGGTATCTTTCTAAAATGCTTAGTAGTGATTCCGGTCTCCAAATATTCCAGGATGACATGAACTGTGCGGAAGCATACGTGAAGTATATGTCCTGTTGGCTACTTGACAAGTGCTATGATGACATGGAGCTCATGGCTAAGCTTTATGACAAAGGCTGCATTGACCGTCTAAGGATGGTGTCGACAACACCTTTCGAGCGCATTTCATACACTGAGGCAGTGAAAATCCTGGAGGAGGCTATAAAGGGTGGTAAGAAGTTTGATAACAAAGTTGAATGGGGCATTGATCTTGCATCTGAACATGAGAGGTATTATACATAGTTGTCCTTCTGCATCTTTTTTGGCACATCATATTTTCTTTTTTCCGGAGTGATGTCTGATTTGTTCGTCTTTGTAGGTTCTTGACAGAGGTCAAGTTTCAGAAGCCAGTTATTGTGTACAATTACCCTAAAGGAATCAAAGCCTTCTACATGAGGCTCAATGATGATTCAAAGACCGTTGCTGCTATGGATGTACTTGTACCAAAGGTACACTTCTTCTACCTCTATGAATTAACACATCATAATTCACATTACCATATGCCCGCCTTTCCATCAGTTGCTCAGAGCACCTTTTCTGTCATTACTAGGTGGGAGAATTGATTGGTGGCAGCCAAAGGGAGGAGCGATATGATGTGATCAAAGAAAGGTAACAACAAAAGTAGCTTATTAGGTATCGATTCAACTTGTGTTAGTAGATTGCTTTCATTATATTCGCAAGTTGTGTGGTGATAGGATTCTGGAAATGGGGCTGCCTCTGGAGCCATATGATTGGTACCTGGACCTCCGCCGATTTGGGACCATAAAGCACAGCGGGTTTGGATTGGGGTTCGAACGGATGATACTGTTTGCGACTGGCATCGACAACATCAGAGATGTCATTCCTTTCCCAAGATACCCCGGAAGAGCAGATCTGTGAATTAGCTTCTTTACTTGGTTTAGTTTCAAAAGAAAGAAGCAGATGTACCCCACTTGAAAGGTCGCCTAAATTAATGTTAGAAAATTTGCAGTATTTGTTTGCTGGTGCTTAAAAATGTTTTTGGGTTTGTTGCTAGCGGAGTTATATATACAGTCATATACCCTTTGTTGCAGTTTGCCGTTTTATAGCAGCTTTTCACAACTCTTCAGCTCTTGGTTGTTTGAAGCAATGAGTATGTGAAATCGTACGAGTTATAGAATTTCAAACTGCATATTGTATTTAGGGGTGAAAATTGGGAGGCCCATTCTCATATTGTCAAAATCCCAATTCCTAATTCCCAAATTAAGGCTCCCATTCTCAATACCGAATTTAATTTGGGAATTTTATTCGGGAACGGGAATTCTAATTTGGGAATCGGGATCTCAAATTCCCAAATTCAAATTAACACATGAAATCTTTCTCAAATTTGGCCAAAATTTTGTCACCGAATTTTCATCATCGGACTTCTGCATATGTTGCCGAACTTCCGCCGACGAATTTTCATCTACGTCGCCGGAATTTCTTCGCCGCCAGATTACTGTCACCACCGCTAAACTTTTGCCTACAAATTTCTATTGTCGTACTTTCCAAAATGTCGCCAAACTTCAGCCGCTGGATTTCCGTCAAAACCACCAAACTTTCGCCGCAAGATTTTTGTCGTTGGACATTCGCAGATGCCGTCAAACTTCCGCCGCCAAATTTTCATGAATGTATTGTCGCCAAAATTTCGCCGCCAAATTTCCATTGATGTCGCCGTACTTTCTCCACCGCCAAATTTTCGCCGCCGAATTTCCTTCGTTAGAATTTAGCAATGTCACCAAACATCCGCCGCCGGATTTCTGTCGACGTCACCAGATTTTTGCTATTGGAATTTTGTCACCACTGCCAAACTTTCGCCGCAGATTTTTGTCATTGGACTTCCGCAGATGACGTCGAAATTTTGCTGACGAATTTTCATCGACGTCGCTTGAATATTTTCGCCAAATTTCTATTGATGTCGCCGTACTTTCTCCACCGCCAGATTTTCGTCACCACCGCTAAACTTCGCCGCCAAACTTCCGCAAATGTCGCCGGATTTCCGCCGAATAATTTTCATCGATGTCGTCGGAATTCCATCTATGTTGCCGGACTTTCTCCGCCACCATATTTTTGTCGTCGGACTTTCGCAGATGTCGCCAAACTTCCGTCGCCGAATTTCCATCTATGTCACTAGAATTCTGCCGCCATATTTTCATCGACGTCACCATAATTTCTTTACCGCCGGATTTTATTCGATATCGACAAAATTTAGCAATAATACCCTAAACCCTAATTGGTAGAATTCAATAGCAAAATTTTGACGGCAGAATCCCAAATGTTAAAAGGATTTTGGCGGTATATCATGACAACTGAATTATGCAAGTATAATTTATGGCGACATATTTTTTTATTCAAACTTCACCAGCAAAATGTTTGACGGGTTAAGTCCCAAACAAATTATTCTTAAGAGTTAGACTCTATTTCATGGGTTAATTTGGTATTTGGGCTTTTCCAAACCCAAACTTAATTTCCCATTCCAATTTCTTAATCCCAAACCCAATTTTCAATTTTCATTTTGGTACATGGGTTCCCAATTCCCTAAATAATTTGGGAATTTAAATTTGGGAATGGAAGGGAATTCCCCAGTCCCAATCCCAAACTTCCACCCCTAATTGTATTTAGTTGTTCTCTTGTTCTAGGCCTATTGTTTACATATCAGTTGTCTGGGTATTAGTTAGGGGAACATGTTAAAGCTTGAGCCGCAACTATAAGCTGTACAATTATTTTGTTTTGTTAAAGCTCTGAACTTGTTTATAGTGAAGAGACTACCCAGATTCGGCTTGAGCTTGAACATAATATTGTATGTGTAAGCTTTTGTAGTCTGCTGTCATGGAGTTTATTTATAGATTTCTCTATATTCTTACGAATTCGGACATTCAGTGCATATTTGCATATTTGTTGTCTAATCCTCGTTTTGTTTTGCCGAGGCAAATTTTAGGTGTGGAAAGAATCAAGAGAGTGAGTCAACCTAGCCGATAAAAAGAAAGGAAAATAGATAAGAAAAACTGACTAACAAGGTTATAGTCTTCAAAGGACTATTAATTGAAGCAAACAAAATGAGATTGATTAAATTAGAATAATTAGATAGGAAGTTTAGAGCAAACTTTGCAACCTTATGAGCCAACTTATTTTGTCATCTCAGAATTTGTTTATATTTCAGTATTGTATTGTCAATTTTGCAATTAGTTTTCTCATTTCTTGAAGGCCAAATACCCTAAGATGACATCAACTATCCGATATGAGAATGTACACTATCTACTCAAATGACATTGTATGTCACCAACTTTGCCTCTATTTTTCGAGACTAGCACGTCGTTAGTTTTCACTATTCCAAAGCTTATGTGGCATGACGGTTTGCTTACGTGGCATGACGGTGTTAGAAGATTGTACATAACAACCAAACTAACATCACTAACATTCGACTATACATTTTTTTTTTATAATTCATCCAAAAAATCAAATCAAATAAGGCCAAATACACAAATCTGGCCAAACCTTTCAGTTTATGTCAATTTTGTCCACTTTTATCGAAAAACCCAAATCCGCCATTTTAATCATTTCCGTTAACTTTTTCATCCAAATTAATACCATCAAAATTAGGTGTCAGCTGATATGTCACACTTTTGACACATCACATTTTAAAAACAATCATAAATCATAATCCCCACACCGGCCACCCACTTGCCCTCCCCCACCTCTCTAACGATGAATCGCCGCCACCACACATAATGGAAAGATACACAAATGGTGTTATAATTTCTACGAAACCCTTCGAATCGATATGCGGCCACACCATTTCAATCGATATGCTACGCTTGAAAAATTCCTCATTGCGAGATCTAGATTGTTTCAGCCATTGCCACCACCACTAGATCGGAAACCCTTCGAATCTCGATTCGCCACCGTTGTACCTCTTATCTCTGCCACCAGCTGCTCTACTGTTGTCCTCTTTTCCTCTGTCACCGCCATCTCTGTACAAAGATCTGGAAAACAGTTCCGATCTAAGAATTTCTTAAACTGAAAAGCTTCTAACTTGCCCCTGAAACCCATCCAAATCGGAATTGAAACCTTCCAGATGATCGATCCAATGTCACCGGCGGCCACCGTTGAGGACGACATCGATCGAACCACCGCTGCCTCGGGACAGTGAGAGTGGAGGACGGACTCGACGGAGATCTGCGGAGGAGTTGAGGTGAGGATTGCGTCGGCGATGTCCTACGATTTGGAGAAGGAATCGACGGTGAGTTGCAGAAGAGGAATATTTTAGATCTAGAGTTCAATGATGATAGTTCTGGAGTTTTTTTATGAATATGTAACTCTCTCTCTCTCTAATATATATATATGAACAAGAAGAACAATACAAATCCACCAGCAAAACAAGCAGAGGCCAGGGATGAGCTTGAATCTGGATTGCAAGGAAGAAGGGAATGGTGTGTGGTTTCTGGTCAAGGAAGAAGGCTGCGGCGGCAATATAGTTGACAGTGGATTCTGTCGAATATGAAGCTACAGGGAAGAGGAAGGAGAGAGTGAATAATTACTTTTAATTAATTCAATTTAATGTTTTTCCATACATTTATCTAACGTGGAGGTCTACGTGGCCCAATGTGCCCAATGGCTTGCGTCAGCCGGGTGATGTGGCAAACTATTTAACGGTGTTATCACTTCCGTGGTTATGTTAACGGTCAACTGGACAAAATTGACACAAAAACTAAAGGTTTGGCCTAATTCGTGTCACTAAAATAGAAGTGGACAGAATTGACATAAACGTGAAAGGTTTGGCCAGATTTATGTATACAAAATTAAAAAATTAAAAAAAAAAACTCTTCCCCTACACTCTTCCTCAGTCCTCGCCAGCTATTGGACTACCTCTGCCTCCTCCGGACACGCCAACACCACCTACCTCCGTTGCACCATCAACCGATCTTTGATCTAGACGATTTCAACACATTCTCCTTTTCTGACCCCGCCGATTCCTCAACCGCAGAAGGAGAATCCATCGTCATCGTATTTTCGCCCCTCCTCGCCATGAAGATCCCTCTGTTCCCTGGCTTCGAATTCTCCATTACGTTTGCCTACAATCTTGCAACCACCGATGGGATGGCATTTAACCGCTTCATGAAAACCTGGGCATCAATTTCCAAGTCCGGCAATCGAAACTCCGCCAGAAATTCGTTGTCGTGCTTTGACAAAGCATGCATCAAAATTGAGAAAAATCTCGAGGATGCGTTATTAAAGAAATCGTGGAAACTAATCTCCTCTCTCCCTACTAACAATTTTTCCTCCTCTGATAGGTACCATCAGAATCTGAGCGATTTCCTTTCTAGAAGGTTCCCCGAAAAAATTAAAGCGATCTGGGTCGCCAGTGGACCAGGATAAGGGTAGCACGCTAGTTCACGAGCGATCCTAATCGTTGGGCTTAAAGTAAAAAAAAGGAATGGTACTAGGTGGGGAGGGGCTTGCAGCACGAAGAGCCCCTTCCTTTATATGTTCTTTTTGCTTTGAGAAAGACAGGTCGTTGAAGGTTATTTTAAGATGGTACAAAAGTTTGAACAACCTTAAAGAGGGGGTAATGTTCATAGACTACGAGGAACACTCAAAACCGCCACAACAGACCAGCCTACCGCACTATAGGCACCCAAGGAGGTTCTAATGCAACTTAATAGCGAATGAAAAACTGGAGTAGGAGGCAGGCGAAGGCCATAGGTGAAGGCTTCTGTCCAAGCACCATGCCAACCAGGAGGGAAATTTCCAATAGTAGATAAGCGGGAGGCCACGACATATTCCCATGTGGTAGGCAATTGCGCAAGAGGCTGAACTTTGGCGATCCATTGAGCAGTTCTTGACGGGTAGTAGCCAGGACCGATTATTCGGCGATCGACACAAGGATCGCCCTGCCACATGTACATCTAGTTGCGTACTACAAAATCACCATTCTTGGCGGTGACATTAGAGTCGATTTCGAAGCGGAGAAGGATCATGTCGAAGCCGCATTGATGGGGAAGAGATAGCTCAGAGGTGTTTTCGTCCTCCTCATGGGTGTTAGTTTGGGGTAGATCAAATTTAACCCTTTTTTCTTAACTTGAGGATAAGGAGGAACCACAGCCTCAACAGACAAGGTGGCGGAGGAGGAAGAAGTAGAAGGGCTGGAGCCCTGGGAGTAAGTGTTCTAGATTTTGACTGTCGCTGGCGAAGCTCATGGTGCAAGATGAAAGAATGGCTAGTATACAAAGAGGAAAAACTTGTTTAAAAACGGTTGAGAAAGATTTCGAGAAGAATCACATACCAGGAGGACGGCGAGGAGCTTCATCCATTCTGGAAGTGAAAAGAGGAAGAGTGGAGGAGAAGATCACCGATGTGAAAGGCTGATTGAAGAGAAAGAGGAAGTACGGTGGAAAACGTTAAGTAAACGAGAACGGAGAGAGCGTGAAAAGAGGAAAATTGAGGGAAGGGGGAAGAAGAAGTTTATATAGAGGACGAAGAAGGATATGGAAGATAGTGGAGCTCTCAATCGCCGAGGCTTGGTGATTGGGCCGAAACGCGGTGGAAGGGACGGTCTAGTTCCCTAGGCAATCATAACTATCTATAAAGCGGGTCTAGAGGGGATTTCCCCAACTTCCCAGACAAGCCGCACGAGGTTCATTTACGAAGATAGTCTCGGAGAATAATACAAGGCACGCACGCAGGAGGAGAGGCACGTGATGATTTGCAAAAAAGAAATGTAGGCAATTTCAGGAAGTTGCCTAAACGGTATGACCTGAGGGGGGCGATTGGTAAAGAGTGATCGCCCAAAGGAGGGAGACTCCAAAGAGAGAGATGTCAGCCTATCTTTTTTTTACATAGATAGCCCCGAGAGGAGAATCAAGGCAGTAAGCAGTAAGTTAACTACAATCTACCCACAGAATGAGGACTACCGGCAACATCCCTGGGAGATATTGAAGAGCCATACTTGCCACAGAATGGGTGGCTCTGTTTGCTGAGTGGCGGACCGAGAGCAGTTGAAGCTTAGACTAGCAGCCAACAAACGGATGACCTCTTGGATGATGATCCCATCACTAAGCAGATAGTTAAGCGATAAACTTAGGGGCAATTGATAGGTCTCATCCTGGCGATCATCAACCCACTCCTAAGCAGTAGGCTTGGGGGCAATTGATATGCCCCAGCCTGGCGATTGTGGGCCCCGAGAAGCCCACCAAAAGTCCATCAAATAGATAGTCAACAATCTGGCGATCTGTTGACTATGCTTTCATGATCGAATCGCCTTGAGGAACGTCCCAATACGGCTTAGGAGGCCCACCTCCAAGCCCTGGCAACATTAGGGTTTCAGAAGAAGCTGTGGCCACGTGTCATCATCACAACAACTGCCATGAACGATCACGATCGTCCCAGCAACACAACCAATCCCTTGCAAACACGACACCAAGAGGGCATACATACGACACTGACCCCCTTGCAGACGAAAAGACACATATTCAAACAGGGATTATCCCTCGGTATGTAATTCCCGTCAGATCACTCTTAATCATTGTTATAGTCTAAATCGCTCCTGAACTCACTACTAACCCCTTTTACTCCTGACACGAGATGCCCCTTTGAAGACCAGACAATTGGGCTTCCTCTCTAGGAAAACATAAATCGGTGAACACTTGACAATTTACAATTAATCCGATCCAAAGCACATGCATATAGCCACACAAAAAATTTGGAACTAAAACGAGAGGCGGGTAGTATTAGTTATTAAAGTTAAATTATACTTCTAAATATGATTTTCTACAATACATTTAAACAATGGTTGAAAATAGTTTTGATCCCTAAAAAGAAGCATGTGTTGTTTATAAAAGGAAGCTTCTCTTCTATTCCTTTCAGATCATAAACGAGCGATCATGGATAATATGGCTCAACGTCCATGGTCGCCGTTGATCACAATATTATTTTTTATTCAGCTTTTTTCTTCTATTAATTATTGTTTATCTCATAACAACACAAAATATTTAGATGCAATTGCGACATGGTATGGTCCCTCCACTGGCGGTGGAAGTACTGGTAATCTATTATATATTATAAGCAAATATAAAACACTCCCTTATTTTTCTTCTCGTAGCTATTCAACCAATCAAATTTTTTATTTTCTTTTTCATTTATCATTTTACCTTTTTTCATCCCTCTTTATTAGTCCACTCTCCTACATTTTATGTTTTAGTCAACAAATTATTTTTTATTAAATCTTTAATTATAAATTATATCCAATAACAAAAAATCAAAATTATTAATTAATATTTTTGGTAATTTTTTCTTAATTTTATGATTTAGATAAAATTTAGATATTTAATTTTCATCCTTTACAAATTTTACGTCAATTAGAAAATTAACTTCACTGGAATATATTATTTATTATTCATATTAATCTTACTATCTTATAATTTATAAGTGAAACTAATGGAGACATATTTTATGTTATATAGGTGGTGCATGTGGGTATTGTGATTCGGTAGAGAAGGCTCCGTTGAATAAATTGATTGCAGCGGGAGGAGATACATTCTTCATGGCAGGGAAAGGGTGTGGTTCTTGCTACAAGGTCAAATGCAAATCTCATCCAGATTGTTCAAAAAGGCCTGTTAATATAGTTATCACAGACCAGTGTCCTAGCACCAATGAACATTTTGATATGAGTGGGCATGCATTTGGAGCCATGGCACTCCCTGGCAAGGAAGAATCACTCCGTTGTGCCGGTAAGATAAATGTCAAATATAGAAGGTATCCATGCAAGTATCGAAACATTCCGGTCACGTTCCACGTTGACGCGGGTTCGAATCCTTATTACTTGTCGATTTTGGTGGAGTTCCTAAAGGGAGATGGCACAATTTGCTCGATGGCGTTCAAATCTGCAAATTCAGAAGAGTGGATACAAATGGAACAATCTTGGGGAGCTGTTTGGAAACACAGTTGCAGCTCTCCTCTTGTTGGTCCAGTCTCTTTCCAAATCACTTCTGCTGAAACCAAACAAGTTACAGTATTCAATAATGTCCTTCCTGTGGATTGGCATGCTGGTCAAGATTATTATGGCTATTATTTTCATTAATTATTTCTCTATTCAGATCAACACAAGAATGTACCTTGTTCAATTATTGCAACTATCACACTAAATATATAGAGGTTTCAATACTTCCACTTAGCCCCACATTAATTGCCGATTAAATACTCATACTTGGCTACACAACCATGCATGTTTGCTGTAAATATCACTTATATTGTAAACATTCCTCCCGACAATTCATCTCTCGTCATGTTGAAATCGTTGTCTTACAGCCACGATTGATTTATTTAAAGATATGATCTAGGGATGGTTACGTGTCAGAATTGATTAGTACCCACAACACTTAAAATTGATACTATTAAATTGGAAAGGAAGAGAGGGAGAGGGAGAGGAAGATGAAGGATATGGAGGATGAGATTCGACGGTGTTGCGAGAAATCTCTGCTCTCCGGCGGTGTTGGACATGGCGGCGGCGGTGCAGAGGGTTGAGAGGAGATGATCTGAGAAGAAGACCTAGGTTACTTTGGGAGGATTTGAAAGGGATTAAATTTAACATGATCCAAAATGCAATGTGGGCAAACTTGGCACTACAAAAAAAACGTTATTTGGCGTCGGTCGGACATGCGTTTTAGCGTCGGTCACTGACCGACGCCAAAAGATATAGTGTCGTTCGGCAAGACCGACGCCAGATTCGGTGACGCTAAACGTTAGCGTCGGTCGTTTGGTCAACTGACGCTAAAACGCATGTCAACCGACGCTAGTTTTGTTCCGGTCGAACCACCAACCGGTTGAGTGGTCAGCATTTAGCGTCAGTCGATTTTGGTGACCGACGCTAAATTACAAGGCTGACCTAAAACGCATTTAGCGTCGGTTGTGACCGACGCTATTATAGGTCAACCGACGCTAAATGTGTGTTCCAGTGGGCAGAATTCTGCTCCATTTTTTCCTATTCTCATACTCTTCTAGTGCCAATACCTACATAAATTTTCCTGCATACATCGATTTCACTTTTCACAATTCACTTTTCCAATCAATAGACATACTGAATTGCACTACATAATATATAAATGTCGAAAACATCCTCCTAAAACATTCTCCTAATACATGCACCTACAACATCCACCTAAACTTTTCAGCTACCTACTCATCCTCCTCTTCATCGTACGAGTCCAGGTCCTCGGCATCCATATCAATTTTTTTTCCCTATGTGGGGTCATCTAAAATCAAAATTCCCAAGATGGGGTTGTAGATGAATCAATTCTCAAAATGGGGCTGCTTTTGCCACATCATCACAAGAACGCCAATGACAATGGCGATTTCCTTTTCTTTATTCGTTTTCCAGTTTGCTGCTGTAACTGTTTCTAAGTTTGTTTGTTTGATTTTTTTTTATGAATAAACAATCACTCTAAGTTTGTTTAATGGCAAAATGAAACTTTAATTTTTTTTTATGTTTGAGGCCTTTTGGGCTATATATGTTAATGTTTTTTCAATACTGTTATTTCATGAATTTTTAATCAGTGTTTTTAAAATTATACCGATATGTTAAATTGATGAGTTTAATGATATATGATTTAACCGTTTCAATTATTATTTGTTATAGTGGTTTTAACCGGTTGACCCGCTCTGAAGTCTTTTGAAAATATAGGTTGAGTTTGCTACGTTTACACCTGAAAACAAAATGACTCGAACCTGACAACCCAACTTTTTTTCTAGGTGGGTTAGAGTAGGGTTTAGGGTAAACACGTGAATATTCGATAGGTTTATCAGGTAACGAGTCACTATATTTGAAAACTTAACAGGATGATCATTCGGGTAACGAGTTATTCGGGTTGGCCCTAAACCTAACTCTAAATGATCGGGTAATGGGTCAATCATAACATGTAAAGGGTCATTCGGGTAAATATTGCGACTCGTTACCCGAATAACCCGTTACCCGAATGACCAACCCGTTAATTTGCAAATATAGAAACTCGTTACCGAATAAACCCTTATTGAATATTAACGGGTTTGCCCTAAACCCGACTCTAACCCACCTAGAAAAAAGTTGGGTTGTCAGGTTCGAGTCATTTTGTTTTCAGGTGTCAACGTAGCAAACTCAACCTTATATTTTCGAAAGATTTCAGAGCGGGTCAACCGGTTAAAACCACTATAACAAATAATAATTGAAGCGGTTAAATCATATATCATTAAACTCATCAATTTAACGTATCGGTATAATTTTTAAAAATTGATTAAAAATTCATAAAATAACAATATTGAAAAACATTAACTTATATAGCCCAAAAGGCCTCAAACATAAAAAAAAAATTTAAGTTTCATTTTGTCATTAAACAAACTTAGAGTGATTGTTTTTTTAAATAAAAAAAATCAAACAAACAAACTTAGAAACAATTGCAGCAGCAAACTGGAAAAAGAATAAAGAAAAGGAAATCGCCATTGTAATTGGCGTTCTTGTGATTTTGTGGCAAAAGCAGCCCCATTTTGAGAATTAATTCATCTACAACCCCATTTTGGGAATTTTGATTTTAGATGACCCCACATAGGGAAAAAATCCATCCATATCTGGGGGCATCCTCCCTTTTCCCTTAGAAGATGAACCCCCACCAACTGGCTGAGCCGTTGAACCTCCTCCTCTAGATGGCTCAGGCGCTGAACCTCTGCCTCTAACACCCTCACGCGATCCTCGGCGGGACAATGGCCGAAGACGTGAGTGGTAGTAGCTGAACTACTACCCTGACTGGATCCACCGGCTGCTCCACCACGCCTCCTACTCATATTAACCTGAATAGACAAAGACAACAAATAATTAGAATTTTGGCTATTTTAAATCTACATATATCATATACTACACTACATTACCTGGGAGGGGGTCACGCCAGATCCCATACCGCGAACTCTACCACTGTGCTCCTTTGGATAGACAAGTCCGAGTGCATCGTTTGCAGAAGGAAATGTCGGGACTGTGGGATCACGGGTCAGCTCCAGAATCCGAGGCTGCACATAAGTGAAAACATACATATTACTAGGAATTAGATTAATCTTGACAACATACATATTACTATACTAGTTTAATCATTTTTATGAGACATGCATATTACAATCAATTAATTTACGTGTAAAAAATAGGCTAAGAAAAGCATACCTTACACCAAGGTGAGTGACAAACAGGCAGAAGACAGAACAACTAGTCGATAAGGGCACTGAGAAAATAACAACAACATATACAATTAGAACTAATCAGAATAACTATTTCAGTTCACTACAATGCTAATGACACATACAATCTAGAAACTAAACGGAATTTAAATTACAATCTACAATTCAATACTATTCTAGGAGTCACAGAATTTCAATTCACTACAATTCTAATAATCAAAACATATACAATTATAATTCTCTACAATCCTAATAATCAGAACATATACAATTCTAATTCTCTACAAAATAAATGAAATTTACATTACAATCTAGAAATTTAAAAATTAAATAACTTACACCGATACACAGGAGGAGATGTGAAGGAAGCACGGGTGATGAGAACAGCGTCACAGCAGCTCCTAGCTCGAATGCCGGCGATTTCAGAGGATTTGGGAAGTTGAGAGGATTTGAAACTGTGGGGAGAAGTTATTAAGTTATATGATGTGTTTAAATGGAAAAAACCATCGAGTAAGCCATCTTGGTGATCGATAGATACCTTGTTTCCGCATCGAATTACGTCATGTTGGTATAAAAAAGTAGGTTGGTCACATCTTTCCTCCTTTCTTACCAATACATCGTTTACCAACCTCACAAATAGGGGTGGAAGTTTGGGTATGGGATATGGGAATTCCCATTCCCAAATTCAAATTCCCAAATTAATTAGGGAATTGGGAGCCCATATACCAAAATGTAAACTAAAAATTGGGTTTGGGTTTGTGAAATGGGAATGAGAATTTTAATTTGGGTATGGGAAAGCCCAAATACCAAAATATGAAATTTAGGTCCGTCTGAGTTTTTGTCTGAGTGAACTCTGCTTGCTGAGTTGCTGTCGCGACGAGCCGACGAAGGACTCCGATGCTGTGATGCCTCCAGCTTCAATCCTGGGTTATCTCCTCTCCTCCTCCTCCTGACCTAAGTTACCACCGGCCACCACATCGATCCTCCTGGCCTAAGTTACCGGCCTCATTCGTTATCAAGTCGTAATCCTCCTGACCTAACCACCGGCGAACTTCGATCCTCCTCCTCCTTCTCCTCTCAGCTTGCTGCTCTCCAATGGGTTTTCTTCTCTCATCGTAATGTGTAAAGCTAAACTTAGATTCCGAAGCTCTCCAATGGGTTTACTAATGGCTTTTTTTTCTTCTGTTTCAGTTACAGGAATGGTGAAAGGATAAGATCTGACTAGGCTGAAGTTGAGACTTGGAACAATCAGCACATTCTCCGAAACCAACAACCTGGGCAGCAGTGTTTTGGTTCCCAGCATCACCATGGCAGAGAGTGGCAGAGAAGAAGAGAAGCAACAATGAAGAGGCACTCCCTCGAAAATAGGTAAGCATCTTCATTTTGGTTTGTGGCTGAATTGGAATACTGAGATGCATAGCACTTGCTTATTTTTATACTACTGTGTCAATGAAGAGCAGCAATGGAATTCAGTTAATGGCTGGCCGACACTCAGTTAAGGCCCTCACATGTGGTTCAACCTTACGTTTTGCACTCTCATAATTACTTGGTTTTTCTTCTTTTTAACTTCAAATGAATAGATTATCTCATTATCCTTGCTGTCAATTTTCATTGATTCAAATGAATAGTAACCTAATGTAATGATATATGTGAAAAATGCGCCTCTTTTGTTGATATGAATCTCTCAATTGTACCTAAGAAAACAAATCACAATTTAGAGTATCAAAAGAGGTGCTGTGTTGTGTCCTATTTTGGTGTCCACATTAAAACAGTACTACCTACTCACCAACTATAAAATGGTTGCACACAACCCATGTGTCTGAGTAAGTGACTGAATTTTGATACAGCTTCATGTGATGATAACAAATCACAATTTTGATACACTTGACAGTAGCAGTTTGGATAGATATTAGCTGTGGTTTCTGTCTTCTGATTATTAATTATTCATAAAATAAAGGGTGTGGGTGGCCTGTGTATAAGAAGAAGGTTCCCATTTGCAGTGTGGGTTAGCTCAGTAAGCTGACTGAAATGTAGAAGAGAGGGAAGCAAGCAAGCAGTTGTCAATACTTTAGCTTTATGGTCATAGCTTTATGCTCAAGTTGGTGAAGAGGATGATTGTATCAACTCAGGAGGTATCTGTTTTCAAGTTTAATGGTGGTTTTTTTACATGACAGTGAATCTATTTGGCAAAGATTAGTTTATGATGCCAAATCTCGCAGCTAATATTTCCCTCCGCCAGTGGATTCGAGGGCTTCGTTAATCTTGGTAGACATTTTCTAGAGTGTTGATCTGTATATTAAGCAATGAACTATACACTGAAGTTTTCTTTCAAGATGATATAAAGCAAAATGTGTTGATTCCCTTTGCTATCACCATTGTTGCTATCTGGTCCCTCCTAGTAAGAAAGTTCTGTTTGCTGTAGCAAGTAATAAAGATACGAGATAATTTGTTTCTCTTTTGTAGTACATACACTCTGCCTGCTGAGGATGTTGTGACTGTGGATGAAGATGCAACATCTTGAATCCAAAGGTACTGAAACTGAAACTGCTGTGAAATCAAAGGGTTTGAAGCAGGACATGATCAGCAAGATCCTGATGAACTACGCTCATGTTTCCCTTCAGGTGATTGCTGCAGTTGGACTACGAATGCTGAGTACTCATATTGAAAGAGTAATGGAATTGGATTTGCAGAATAATAAGAAGAAGAAGCAAAGGGTAATTGTGAAAACCATAGTTGGACTACGGATGCTTAGGAAGATGAAGAATATGCAGACACTGAAACTGCAGAACTCTGTTAATGTCATTTTTGAGTTTTATTGTTGTTATGATATCATCTTTTGAGTTTTGATTATGGAGGATTATGAACAATTGTTATGGTTTATTGTTGTTTATTATTTTTTTGGTTTTAACTTAAGAATTGGATTGGGATCCCGATTCCCAAATTAGAATTCCCGTTCCCGAATAAAAATTCCCAAATTAAATATGGGATTGGGAATGGGATTCCTAATTTGGGAATTGGGAATTGGGATTTTGAAAATATGGGAATGGGCTCCCAATTTCCTCCCAATTTCCACCCCTACTCACAAATACAACAATGTATAGATATAATTCTTTTCCTGTCTTGGTCGACGCTAGGACCAGTGGTGTGACCAAAAATTGCTTAAGCTCCTTTAAGCTTCGTCACACTTTTCATCCCATGCAAACTTTGAACACTTTTCATCCCATGCAAACTTTGAGTTTGGTGGGGTTGGTGTGAGGATGAGGAAGGTTCTGTTGAATTGATTAGTTGAGTTAAGTTTAATATGAATTGGGCGAGATATCAGTAAGTGATATGGACAAATATGGTAAGTTGAAATACTAATACCATCACTTAATGAAAAAGATAAATTGAGACTTGACAAATTGACCAACTCATTACAAAACCTAATAAGTTAATGACCACTAAATTATTATGTTACAAACCCAATACATTAGTGACCAAAATAGATAAAAAGCCTCATCTTCAAAATCTCCAAATATAAAGATTGATGATCATCCACAAAGCTCCAACTAGAAACTCCAAACATTATTTAACCTTTTTTTTATGAATAATATAGCCAATTGCCTTTCACAGTTTCACTTTAGCAAAATAACCAAAAAAATACAGAAACTCAATTAACTGTTCCAACATTTCTAACTAATTTCCTAATTTCTAACTAATTTCCTAGTATAATTTTATCCTTAATAATGTTTTCAATTTTTTATGGTTAATACACCTTTTTGCCCCTCTATTATGCAAAGTTAGCAAACATGCACTTTTACTATTTTCTAACCGATTTAACACCCTATACTTTGAAAAATTTAACAAATATGTCCCTCCATTTATCTTTTCATCTATTTTTTGGTCTAATGAATTGATTATACGTGCTACATCATATTATTTGTCCACAACATTGCTAATTGGGATGTCCACAAGGTGAAAATATTTAAATTAAAAAGAAAAAATAAAGAAAAAACACATTATAATCACTATTATGTACGGAAGTGTTTGTGGTATTCCTTTTTATTTTTCTTTCTAATTTAAATAATTTTCGATTATGAACATTCCAATCAGCGATAAAGCGGATGGTGGAGGGTGACAAAACTTTAATTATGTCTATGTGACATAATCCATAAGGACCCTTACATCTCCTTACAACACATCCAATGGTGGATGAATTATATGAATAAAATAATGAGATCCCTTTATTTATTACCCCAAAATAAATGTAATTATTACCAATATTCCATATAATAACTTACATTTACCAATTTACTAGCTTTTATTACCATTGAACCAAAAAAAGTAATTGCAGCCTCTTCCCGATTCTTGTCTTCGTCAAATTTTTTCCTCTGCTGGTATTCGCCGATCGGCCGCCGGTTGAAGGAGTATTCTCCGTCGACGAATCCGACAACTCACTCCATTCATTTAGGTAAGCACTCCCGAAAGCCATCCCCAATGGCGTTTCATCACTACTCCTTTCGATTGTTGATTGTGTTCCCTTTGTTAGGTAAATTCGCCGTCGGCTCAAGAATCACGAAGAACCCATACCCAGGTTCGGATAATAGTATTGGTTGGATACTATTATTAGTATTGGCTGGATACTATTATTAGCTTAGAAATAATATAGTGTTGGCTGGATACTATTATTAGCTTCATACCGTGTCCTTGCATAATTCCGAGATTGCCTGAAGATGGTACATTATTCTCAGTCGTTTCTGAATCATTTTCGTCGATTTGATCATCGGGTATGAGATTTAGATCAAAACATCCACTGGTAAGCACTCCCGAAGCCATCCCCACTAGCGTTTCATCACTACTCCTTTCGATTGTTGATTGTGTTCCCTTTGTTAGGTAAATCCGTCGTCGGCTCGAGAATCACGAAGAACCCATACCTAGGTTCGGATAATAGTATTGGTTGGATACTATTATTAGTATTAGCTGGATACTATTATTAGCTTATAAATAATAGTATTGGCTGGATACTATTATTAGCTTCATACCGTGTCCTTGCATAATTTCGAGATTGTCTGAAGATGGTACATTATTCTCAGTCGTTTCTGAATCATTTTCGTCGATTTGATCATCGGGTATGAGATTAAGATCAAAAACTCCGCTCTTAGGCTGCTGGTTGGCCTCGTCGATTACAACATGAGACTCCATGAGACAAGCAAACAACGCGGGCTAGGAAAATGTGATTATGGACTGAATAATGAAAAAAAGGAAGCATGAGAGAGGTTATATCTCAAATTTGACTAGAATAATATTAGTGATAATTTGGTAACTATATAAATGATTGATTGCAAAGAATAAGTATAAAATATCCTAATATAAATGCAGCCCTAATAAATCAAAGCAAATAAATGCAATTAATTCCAAATCATCCATATCTTATCAATCTTAAACAGCTTCCGAAAAGATGCCACGCGCTAGGAAAAGTTTATGATCTTAAGCAACTAAAGCCCTCTGCGACTTCCCTCGACGATTGGTTCACGTAATCATCGGTGATATTCATGATTTGCAGATCTTGACAGTGAATTTTTTGGCCCCGCAGGTCTTGGCTGTGTATTGATTGTGGATTGATTTTGTTCAGGTGACATAATTAAAATTATGTCGCCATCCTTTGGCCCGCGATAAAGTATACAAATAATATGATGTGGCATGTGAAATCAACACATCAGATGAAAACTAGATGAAAAATTAAACAGAGAAACATATTTGTTAAACTTTTCAAAGTAAAGGTTAAAAAATAGTAAAAGAGTATATTTGTTAACTTTGCATAGTAGAGATGTAAAAAGTAGGTGTATTAACCCATTTTTTATCTCATCTAAAATCTACAACTGAATATGCTTTAACAATGTAAAAATCAATTTAACAGTCAACCAGATTTGTAAAAAAAAGGATAGCAAGTACTAGAGAGCGTTTGTAAAATGAAACTGTTCCATACCAAGTTAAAAACCAATCCATGTTTCTTCTTCCATCAAACAGCTAAGACAAAAATCAAATAGTAAAAAGCTAGCATTCGGTCTTAATAACGAAAATTCTTGACAAGAAAACTCCGATCGGGAATACAGACATTAAGCTCACTTCCTGCCGGCAATCCTGGTAGCTTGCCTGTTCCTCTTCTTGGGACCGGAAGATGTCACCTTAAGACTCCTGCTCACAACGCTCAGCCTTGCAAGTGCAGCCTTCTTCAGGTCAGGACGGTAAAAGTTATCTGCAACCTGAATAGCAACAAGCACATTCTGTCAATCACATTCCCTTATTGAAAAGACAAGTTATTACATGAGTAAGGGAACCCATGTGTTTAAACAACAAATAACCAAATGAGCCTAGATTGAATACAAGAGAAGATGAACTCTGAGGAGAAACAAGAAATGGAGAGCTCAGAAGCCAAGCGTAACAATGGTATTTCACTGAAGAGCCCTCTACAAAAGAAGGTTCCTCTTACATGTTAGCTTCTCATCACTGCCCAAGAAACAAGCAAAAGGTACTACACAAAATCAATGGTAGCCCTACACTTTAACCAAAACACCAGTAGTTGAACTGGGAGAACTCAGAAGGCACGCGTAACAAATACAAAGCGGAGAAGAACCTTCTACACTACAAATGATTCCTCTAACATGTAATTTTTTTGCAAACGAGTAATAGGAGCAAAGCAGGAGTTCAAAGACATCCGTTCTGATTAATCAACGCAATAGCTAATCGTGTCATCGATATTCAGGATACAAACTACTTCAATCATTAACCAAATAGGTCGAAAAACTCTCTGAGATAACATGATAGGAAACAAATCAGTGATGAAATCACATAGTTCAACATAGTTCACGACTGGATGAAATACCTGATTGGTAACAGCCTTGGACATGGACTGGAACTCCTTCCTCATGACAGACTTGTGCTTGAGAGCGGCAGGCTTGTTCTGCTTTTTGGTCTTCGTGGTGGACAGCACCACCGCCGAATCCTTACCATCGGCCTGGATAGAAACAGTTTTCTTGTTTGCCAAACCTAATCACAGAAACACCAACAACACATTTAAAAATCTAGGAATATCTAATCACAGCCAACCGTAGTCAACAGAACCATAAACAAAATGAATCTAGAGAAAGAAGAAATTTCGATACCGGAGTACTTGTAGGTGTTAAGGTTGTAGAGATTGTTGCTCTCCTTGCTGAAGCGAACGCCGGCGTTGCCTCTGCCGAACTGTTTGACGAGGAAACAGTTGTTCCTCTTCACGACCTCCCAGATCAACTGCCCTGGAACTGTCGCCATTTTTACCTGTTCCAGCAATCAATCAAAGTGTCCAACCCCGTAAACAAGCTGATGGAGTCTGAACAAGGCGGAAAACGAAAGACGGAGGAAATGAAGAAGCAAAAAGGAGGAAGAGCTAGAGTGAGATCGAAGAGAAGGAAACTTACCGCCGCTAAGATTGGAGAGAAGTCGAGATTAGGGTTTTAGGGACGTCTTGGGCGGTGGAACGATTTGCAAGCTTAGGTTTTATAGTTGGTTTACATAACCTTGTAAACCATTGATGGATCAGTTGCCATTAGGCCCATTATTTTGCGTTGGGCTACTTGATATTTCTTTTGGGTTTTGTATAAAACTTGACAATTTGTCACCATAGACAATTTGGCTATTGGGCCGAGACTGAAATCTTTCGGCACCATTTAAGAGTCACATCCAACGATGGAGGATCATCTTCAGTTGTTTTGTTGATTCAACAGTTGGAGCCATTTGGGGTATTGAGGAAACGAGCTAGCTCTCGAGGTTCGTCAGTCGAGCTAATGAGCCGAGCGGAGCTGGCATGAGCTTGAGCTCATCTCGTTTGTAATCGAGTCATCTCGGTAGCTAGCTCGTTAAAGGTCGAACTGAGTTTCGATCGAGTTTTTCTCGAACCGATCGCAGAGATGCTCGCGAGCGTCTTGGTTCGTCAACAACCCTAATTATTTGGATCCCTCATGATTAATAATCTTTGCTGGCGGGAAATTTTTCAAGTAATTACTAATTATTTTATAATTGAAAGCCTCACAGTATGAGAAGCGTTGGTTAGGTGCATTCAAATGAGGGTTTTGGATATTGTACTGGTAGGTGATGTTGAATTAGTGCACAAAAAAGTATTGAATTCTAAAACATTCCACTTGGTCGCATTAGCTATTATACAGTAAATTAGAACTATTTCTACAAAATTTTAAAGATTCAAATATTTTCTAGTCCCAAGAACACAAAACTAGAATGCTCATAATATAACAAATTTTGCACCCAATTTTCTTCTAAAAACTTCAAGTTTGATTAATCTCACTCTCTTTACGCCTTGTCTTATAATGATGGTTAATTCTTTCTTATTATTTCCAGCATTTTCTCATCCCTTCTCATAAACCTTTTTTTTTTCTTTTTTCTTTATATTTTGGATTTATACACTTTTTGCAATTCTGCATGCAAAGTTAACAAACATCACTTTCTGTAATTTTTCAACCAAATGAAGCCCTTTTACTATGTAATATTTAACAAACGAGCCCTTCAGTTAAGTTTTTCATCCACTTCTCGTTAAATTTGCTGATTAAGCATATATATTGTCAACTATTCCACACACATGCTGCTGGCAGGGTAAACATTCACCATATTAAAATTAATTAAAAATCATTTATATTACATTCACGAGTAGCAAAAGCTTTTTTCTCCTCCTTATGAGAGGTTTTCCTCGGTTTTTAGGCCAAACTAGGGTTTCCACGTACGGCGGCGGCGGCTCTTTTTTTCACGTTTTCTTGGAGAAGGTTTTGCTCCCGTTCCACGTTTAGCACTGCAACAATGGAGAACGGCATGGCTTCGTTGACTATAACGGAAGAGGAAGAACAAGAGCTCGAGATTGAAGGCCTCACCATTGAAGACTCGACGGAGGAATATCCGCTTTGTGCTGTAGGCATGTTTCTGACTTACCGGAACTTCAACTTTGACATCATGCGGGTGCGTATGGCTGAAATCTGGCGTCCAGGAAGAGGCGTCACGATAAAAGACCTCGGGAATAAACTGATACTATTTAAATTCTATCACGAAATCGATCTTCGCTGGGTGATCGATAAAGGGCCGTGGACTCACAACGGCAACCTTCTGGTTCTACATGAGATGAAGACAGGGGAGCGTCCAGCAGAAGTTCCGCTGACACAATCCTTCTTTTGGATCCAGGTTTATGATTTGCAGAATGGATTCTTTGTGAGGCTGTGGCGAAAGCACTTGGTAATTATATCGGCTCCTTCATCGAGTATGATGACTATACATATGGGGATGCCTCCGAGAAAATCATGAGATTTCGGGTGCAATTGGATGTGCGTAAGGCGTTGAAGAGGGAGAAAAAGATCAAACGTCCAGGAGGAGGCACTTTCACGTGCTCGTTCAAATACGAGAAGCTGCCGACGTTCTGTTATATCTGTGGATTGATAGGACATGTGGAGAGAAACTGCGAAATTCGCTTTCAACAACCCGAACATGAAATTGTAAGATTATGGGATGAACAACTCCGGGCACCACAACTCACCAAACGACCCAAGGCTGCATCAAGATTCTTGGTCGATGATGGAGGTAAATCTGACGATAGCATACCTAGTGGCAGCATGGGACGTGGTGTTGGAAGGAAGCTATTTACTGAGAAACAAACCAATGCTATAGCATGGAATGTTAATCAGCTAATTTTGGAGCTGGGTATGTGGATGGAAAATTAAAGGGTGCGGAAATAGCTGATGCAATAAGATCAGAAGAAGAAGAGTTATTGGTAGGGCTGGAAAAGAAAAGGAGGAGAGATGACGGGGAAGAAGTTTCGACCAGCTCACCACCTGAAGGAGATATGATGATGGAAAGTCCGACGAAGAAGCAAACTCAAGGGAATCACGACCCAAAAAACGTGAATCAGGCAGGTCTGACAGGGTTCAGGTCCTGCCCAGCGTCATGATTATCTTAAGTTGGAACTGCCGAGGACTTGGCCAACCTCGAGCGGTTCAGGCGGTGGGTGAACTCATTCGAGCTCACAGGCCAGATGTGGTTTTTCTTATTGAAACTTTTGTTGATAAGCAAAGAATTTAACACGTGCGAAGTTTAGTGAAATTTGAAGGATGCTTTACAGTTGATAGTAATGGACATAGCGGGGGATTGGCGGTGCTATGGAAGGAAAAGGAGACGGTAGATATCAAAACTTTCTCGTCGAACTTTGTCGACATGGAGGTGGTTGACCGGAAGTCACAGAGATTTCGTTTAACGGGGTACTACGGTTACCCTGAAAGGTCGAGACGCACGGAAGCTTGGAACTTGCTGAGGAGTTTGGCGGATAGGTCAGACATGCCTTGGTGTGTGATTGGAGACTACAATGACCTTCTCGATAGCACTGGAAAAAAAGGGTGCATGAGCACCCGCCGAACCTCATCCAGGGTTTCAGGGAAGCAGTAACGGATTGTAACTTGGTGGATATCGCTCTAACGGGTTATCCTTTCACCTGGTCTCGCTCACGGGGCACTAGTCGTTGTGTTGAGGAGCGGCTCGACAGATGTATGGTGAATACAGATTGGCTGGAAATTTATAGCGACGCAGAATTACTCAACGGAGTGGCTCCAATCTCGGACCACTCGCCGATCGTTTTGGTGACGGAACGTGCTCAGGAGTTTGGAGGGACAAGACCCTTCCGTTTCAAAAATTTCTGGTTCTTTGAGTCGTCTCTCCGGCCAACAGTTGAGAATTGTTGGAAACAGGAAGGTGCAAGTGACATTCTCAACAAACTCAAAGCATGCACTGCAACCTTAGAAAGCTGAAGCAGGAGGATTGGAGTGAAGTTCAAACGCGATATCAAGCGTGTCAAACAAAGGATGGAGTCGCTCAGGGAGAAGGAAGACATTGATTCCTTTGCGGAGTATGAGCAAAGCCGGGACGAGCTACTGCGACTTTTGCATGAAGAGGAATCTTATTGGAGGCAGAGAGCTAAACACTTCTGGCATAAGGATGGAGATAAAAACTCAAAATACTTCCATTCGGTGGCAACCGGCCGAAGGCAAAAAAAGCTAATCGGCGAGCTCAAGGACGAGAATGGTGAAACTATTGATGACCAGGAGGGTATGTTGGGAGTGGCGACTAATTATTTCCGAGACTTGTTTGCCGCAACTCATGTGGAAATCGAACCGGTTCTGGCAACCGTGCAAGCAAGAGTTTCCGAGACCGATAATGAAATGTTGCTTGCACCATTCACAAACGAGGAATTCCGCATTGCGATTTTCGACATGCATCCGGATAAAGCACCGGGCCCGGACGGGTTCAATCCAGGTTTTTACCAAAAGTTTTGGTCTCATATTGGTGACGAAATATCTGAGGCTTGCAGGAATTGGCTGGAAAGGCAAGAGCTACCAGATCAAATTCATGAGACCACAATTGTGCTTCTTCCAAAAACGCCTAGCCCGAAGAGTATGAGAGAGTTGTGTCCAATCTCGTTGTGTAACGTCCTATATCGCTTGGTCGCTAAAGTCCTAGCCAATCGATTTAGGAAGGTCATGCCAAGTGTTATCGGGGTGGAGCAATCAGCCTTCGTCAAAGGTCGGAGCATCATGGACAACGTGTTGGTGGCGTTTGAATCGCTGCATGCAATGAAGATTAAACAACGCACGAAGCAGGAAATGGCAGCACTCAAGGTGGATATATCAAAGGCATTCGACCGAGTGGAATGGCGTTTTTTACGAGGTATGTTGACAAAGCTGGGATTTGCGGAAAAATGGGTGAATTGGATGCTCATGTGCATGGAATCAGTGGAATACAAGGTGCTTTTGAATAATAATCTCGGCGAGGCGTTACGGCCTGGGAGAGGGATCCGTCAGGGATGTCCTCTATTGCCGTTTCTTTTCATTATTTGTTTAGAAGGCCTCTCGGCCTTGATGAGGAAAGAGGAGAAAAGCGGACGGATTCAAGGTATTCGAGTCAGTAAGGCAGCTCCGAGAATAACCCATCTTCTGTTTGCGGACGACAACTTTTTCTTCTTTCGAGTTGGCCTTCGAGATGCTAGACGACTCCGAATGGTTTTTGATACTTATGCAAGAGCATCAGGTCAACTAATTAATTATAGCAAATCCGGGATATCATTCTCAAGGCATACAGACACTATGCTTAAAGAAGGAGTCTCGTCGATCCTAGGTGTGGAACAGACACTAATCTCCGGACATTACCTTGGGCTTCCCTCGGTTATTGGCAGGAACAAAAAGGCAGCTCTACAGTTCGTGAAAGATAAGTTGTGGGAGCGTATCCAGATGTGGCGGAAACGGTTCTTCACTAATGGAGGTAAGGAGGTTCTGATCAAGTCTGTTGCACAAGCTATTCCATCATACTGCATGAATGCATTTCTCATCCCTCCATCGATGGCGGAGGAACTTGAAAGGATGCTTAACAGCTTCTGGTGGGGCACAAAACAGAATGGTAGAGATGGAATAGCGTGGATGAGATGGGAGAGGTTATGTGTGAGGAAGGAGTTTGGAGGTTTAGGTTTCCGAAATCTTACCGGTTTTAATCTCGCCATGTTGGGTAAGCAAGGGTGGAAGTTCCTAACTGAACCCAATGCATTAGTCACAAGGGTCTTCAAAGCTAAATATTTCCCGGATGGGGACTACTTGACAGCTTCGGTCGGATATCGACCTAGCTATATCTGGCAAAGCATTCATGCAGCTCAAGCAGTGGTGAGAGAGGGATTTCGGTGGAGAGTGGAGGACGGCAGATCTCTAAACATCTGGACTGAACCGTGGTTGAGAGACGAGGGGAATTGTTATGTCGAAACAATCCCTAATATGCAACTTAATGATTTGACGGTAAACGACTTAATTATCCCAAACCCACGGGGATGGGATAATGAACTTTTGGCTAACCTTTTCTGTGACAGGGACCAAAATATTATTAAGAAGATGCGGCCACCTAATAATGAAGGAGGAAATGTTCGTGTTTGGAGGTTTGACAAAGCCGGACGATATACTGTAAGCAAGGTTCAAGAAAGCACTAGGCGCTAGGCAGGCGGTGACGCTCTGCCTAGCGCCTAGCTCGCCTAGGCGAGTCTAGGCGTTTCTACCAATATTGATTAAATACCTAGGATTTAAGAAAAAATTACAATACCATACTTCAAACTTGACAGTTAACATCCAACATAGTAGTTCACTTCACATATTCAAGGTAGACAAGGTTCAAATTCTAATGTTTGAATAGAGAAACAAGCATAAAAACATGATAAGATAAAGATGGAACAGAGGGCTGCTGGAACTTGGAGGGCTGCTGGAACAGAAACTAAGGGTGCTGGAATTGGAGGTGAGAGTGTGGTGCTGGAACAGAGGGCTGCTGCTGGACTCGGCCGACTTTGCTGGAAGGAGGAGCGGCCGACTCGGCCGACTTTGCTGGAAGGAGGAGCGGCGGCGGCCGACTTTGCTGGAAGGAGGAGTGGCGGCCAACTTTGCTGGAAGGAAGGCAGCCGACTCAGAAGAGGAAGAGCAGCCAACTTTGTTGGAAGGAAGAGTGGCGGGGGGCCGCGGCCGCCGAAGGAGAAGAGAAGAGGGAGGAGCGGCGGCGACGGCGACAGCGGCTTCGGCAAGGACGAAGAAGATGGAAGGAAGTCACCGAAGAAGAAAGTGTCGGCGTTGAGAAGAAAGAAGATTCGAAGGAAGAAGTAACTAAACCCTAATTTCTTTTAATTAATATATTATTAAATTAAAAAAAAAGCGCCGCCTAATAAAATAAAACCGCCTGGGCGCCGCCTAGGCTACCCCTAGTCGCGCTGATCGTCGCTTAAGGCGCTCCGACGCCTTACTCGCCGCTTAAGGCAAAGGCGAGGCGGTCGGCGGCCGCCTAGCGCCTAGGCCGCCTTTTCGAACACTGACTGTAAGATCGGCGTACAGGATTGCGACAGAAACCCTAGGATCACTACCACATTTGTACGTTCATCGGCCATGGCGAAGCCTCTGGGACTTGTCTCTACCACCCAAGATCAAGCACTTTGCCTGGAGGGCGGTGAGACAGGTGCTACCCACGAGGACAACACTTCGACGACGTGGAATTGAAGTTGAGGATGTTTGTGGTCTTTGCTCGATGCCGGGTGAGTCGATTGAGCATTTGTTGTTAGAATGTGTGGTGGCTCGTGATTGCTGGTCGGTGGCAGGTTTGCAAAATTGGACTCAAGACTTGTGGCAGCAAGGAGGAAGCATCGCTGATTTCCTTTTCAATGCAATTGAAACCGGTGCGGAAGACCGAGTGCAAAGACAGGTTTCGATCATGTGGGCTCTATGGAAGGATCGAAATGAGAGGGTATGGAACTCCACATCGAAGCCGGCTGGAATTATTGTGAGCCTCGCAACTGATGAACTGGCCGAATGGAGAGCTGCCCAGCAAAACTGAAGTATCACCCAAAGCTCACGGCCCGAAGTATGCCAACGATGGCATCCGCCGCCAGCGGGATTCATCAAATGTAACGTGGACGTGGCGATTTGCAGGGAAGAAGACCGCACTGGCATCGGCAGAGTGGTACGTGATGACTCTGGTTGTGTGAAGCACATTCTCATGACCGGTAAAGATGGGTGTTTGGACCCACGCGAAGAGGAGATGGAAGCTTTGCTTGAAACAATGCAATGGGTAAAATACATGGGTTATGACAAAGTTGTGTTCGAAACTGACAACATGGATGTGGCCGCAGCAACACACAGAGACGAGGTTGACGTTACAGAATTCGGAGTCAATGGCAAGTTGTGTCGGGAGATTATTGAAAGTAGGCCATTTTTCAAGGTCGAATGGGTTAGGAGATGTAGAAATGTGTTCGCTCACGAGCTTGCTCGTCGTTCACGTTATCTGGCGAATCTATTTACATGGAATCGCCTCCTAGCTGGGTTGATGATAACATTTCGGATTGTTGTCTTTGCATGATTCATTAATATAAGCCTTGAGCTACATTTCGAAAAAAAAAACATTTATATTCCCCCCTTCCAATCAACTCGAACTCTTTCTCTTCCTAATCTTCCCCTCGGGCCTCGTTCCACTCCGATCAACTCTTCCCCTCAATCGAACTCTTCCTCTTCTCGATCTCCACCTCGGGCATCGTTCCACACCGATCAACTCTTCCCACCATCACCTATGAACAAACATACTCGCAATCAAGCAATGGAAGAACTAACTTCTTCCCTAAATCTAAAAATCCTTTCCAAACTCTAAAATTCTTCAAACCTAGAAAAACCAAGTCCGAGGTGATGTTCCTGTAAGAATTTAATTCTCGGGGGATTGTATATTGGTCTGTTTTGCTCGAAGCAATTGTGGCAAGGGACACATTGAATCCAATTTAGGTCACTACCGGTATCGATGTTAGCGTCCTTGTGGGGCTTGGAGCCGGTGAGAGGCTGGTGCTTCAGGTGAAGCTTCATCCCGATTTGTCTGAAGCGAGAGAGGCGAGTGTTTGTTCCGCGAAAGAGTTTGACCGAGTGGAAGTGGAGAAGCTACAGTCTGAGGAGGCAGCAGTTGAAGTAGAGCCGACATTGAAGTTCATGTGTTGGTTCAACTCTATCTCGGCGAAGGAGGAGAGATTGGATTGTGATCGCCGATTCCGGTGATGGTGGGAAAAGTTGATTGGAGTGGAACGAGGCCCAAGGTGGAGATCAGGAAGAGGAAGAGGAAGAGTTTGATCGAGGGAAAGAGTTGATCGGAGTGGAACGAGGTCAGAGATTTCAGATCTGGAATTCGAAGTAAGGGAGGTCTTCTCCGCGATGGAATCTCTAATGAAGTTCATCATCACCACCCTCACAAACCCCAAAACCCATCTCCACGCCATCACTTGTTTTCTCTTCCTCCTCACATTTCTCTGTCTCTCCCCTTCCAATGGCAATAACAATAACAATAACAATGTTGTCACCTCCAATTTTATCGTTGCCTTCGTTGACGTAACAAATTCTCCTCTGTTGATGATGGCAAGCTCTCAGCCAATCAAAAACCTCATTGGATGCTGATTAAACAACACCCTTTTTATCTATAAATGAATGATTACAGTACTTGCAAAAGATAAAGCTTCAGCCTTATCAGTCTTGCACTAGCTTTCACGTCGGATCCAAGCTCCAGGAGATCTGAAAATTGGGGATCTGAAATTCTCTGGCCATGACTACACCTTATTGTAGTTTTAACACGGGTATAGATGAAATTACTAAAGAAATTGATTTGGGCACAAATCGAAGGGGCAACGAGAGTGGAATCGTTTTGGAGAGGAAGAGTGGGAAGGATGTTGAATCCATATCTTTGAGCAGAGGCTAAAAGTTACGGTTCAGAGCTAGGAGTCATTGGTTAAGACAGGTTAGAAAAAATTGGTTGAAAGGATAAGGAGGAGCTGGTTATAGGTAGGGCTGTATATGAGCCGAGCCGAGCGAGCTGGAACTCAGCTCGGGCTCGGGCTCGCCAAATTTTGTATTGGCTCGGGCTCGCTACGAGCTCGGATAGCCCAGCTCAGGCTCGGCTCGTTTGTTAGTTGACCGGGCTCGGGCTCGTCTCGAGCTCGGCTCGGGCTCGGCTCGTTTACGATGATAAACGAGCCTAGCTCGGATTTGGCTCGTTTAACATTAAACGAGCCAAATCCGAACCAGGCTCGTTTAATATTAAACGAGCCAGACTCGTTTATCATCGTATGATCTCGAGCCGAGCTCATGATATAAAATATTAAATACTTTAATAAATCATATATTCTCCAAAAATACGACATCGGTGATACATAATATCTGAAATCACAATTCATAAATATTCTAAAATTCATAAAGAGTCTAAAAGGCAACAAGCAAACAACTAATACATATAAAAAATAGCAGTGGCATAATAGCATCAAAATATATTATCAAGTGCATCTGCATCTCCAAATCTACAAATGTGCATCTGCACTATCCTCTTCATCCTCATCTATGTGTTGTTCCTCCTGTATTATATGGAAATGAGCATTAGAAGAGAGTGATCAGCAGACATTGTCAAAGCCATGTACAAGAAAAGCTACAAATATGAGACATAGACAGATACATAGATACACAGATCATAGATTGAAGGAGCAAATTGAGGAAGCAGCAGCAAGCAATAATAATAGATAGATACACATAGCCCATATCAGCAATTCAGCATAGGCTGACGATGACCTTCATATAGCATTATCAGTTAACAATGGCAGGCTAAGGGACCCACAGCAGGCAGGCAGCCATCGGCATTTCTTTCCCCTTCCTGAACCGTTAAACTTAAAGGTTATGCTAAACACATATGCACAGAATTAGCAACTGGCAATTCATTGGAACTTCCATCTCTCTATGTATAATATATATAAATATGAACTGGCCTCCTACAAGTGGGTAAATGGATATTTCAGAATAAGCCATGAATCTATGTTAGAAGCCTAATGTTATGAAGAAAACGATGGGGGGGTGATGCTTAGTGCCAGATTCTGAGGAAAAAAACACACAGCTTAACTTAAAAGATAAAAACAGGTTGAAAAGGGATGATTGATGGGTGTCACTGTCTGGTACAAGGCTAGTGCTGGTAATACTAATTTATACTTGGTAATTGGGCAAGTTCATTGTGGTTTACCTGAAACGTGGACTACGATAAGTGAATTACGACCGACTCTTCTTGTTCTCCAGACGACTTATTTGTAGTCTGTCATAAAATAAAAAATAGTAAATAGACCTAAACTTAAAATTAGAATTGAAGTACATAGAAAGAAACTTTCTCACAAACCATTAAGTTTACCTTGGTACCCTTTCTTGGACCATAATGATTTCGTAACCAATCTTGAGTGCAAAGTAATGCTTGCACGGTCTTTTCTCCTAAGGATGCACGATGAGAATCGATTACTCTCCCACCAGCACTAAATGCGGCCTCTGAAGCTACCGATGTGATAGGAATCGCTAAGATGTCAATAGCCATCCTAGACAATATCTTATACTGTTGACTATGCTCCATCCACCATCCAATTACATCAAATTCTGATCCTGTAGGGACTTCTAAAATATCACTTTCAAGATATTTGTCAAGCTCAGATTTTCCAGCTGGAGCAGAAACTTGCTTTTGGAGAATAAAATCAAATGCGGCTTTTCCTCAAAGCACTTTGAATTGTACATTTGCAGTACTAGTTCCGCTAGTAGTCTCACGTACTTGCTCAGTTGGGTTTTCATTGTTCTTCGCTCTGAACTCTGTAGCATACTCATCATAAAGCTTCGTAAGCTTTTCACGCACCAACCCAATATAGTAGCTACTCTCACTTGAATCATAAAGATCTGGGTACATGACATATATTATTGTGAACTTGATTGTTGGATCCAACACAACAGCAAATGAAACCACATTCAATTGTTGTTGATTCTCCCTTGCAAGGTTGACAATCTTTCTTGGACACTTAGTTAAGTGTCTCCCCAAATGTGAAGTCGGACCACTTGACTCATGCTTGTACTCCTTCTTGCAATGAATGCACTGTACTTTTCGAGGTTGTCCCTCTTTTAGAGGAAGCTCTTTGAGGTCTTTCCAAACTCCTGAAGTTTTTATCCTGGGTTTTTTCGCATATGGTTGTTGTTCCACATCTGTTTGATCAGTGTCGGTAGCTTGATTTGTAGTTGAAGGTGTGACGTTGGTACTATCGACTACTGGGATGTTTGAAGACATCTCTGCTGACATTTTGTAATGGACCTAGCAGAAGACATAAGTAGATTATTAAACCAAACAAATGAAGAAGACATGAGTTACCATATATAGACATTAAATTCAAAGATATATCAACTCAGAATTCAGTAGCAATCGACATATGGTTAAACAAACACAAGAGCTGTCTTGCTGAATGAGGATCATGCTGCTGTGAGATACACTGAAAACTAAAGTCTGTCTTGCTGAAAATTGATTCATTCAAACAAGATCCAAATATGGAAGATAGAAAGACAATCATTTTTTTTTATGAATATATGTTGTATTAATCACAAAGAAGAGATATACATATAGCCCAAATGGAACCATCAGCTTACAGAAAAGCAGCAGAGGGTAAGAACACCCAAAAAACCCTGCTGCAGCAAACATAAAACCCCAACCAAAGCCTCAACAAAAACAGAGACTACCCCAAAAGGTGGTAAGGAGGGAGGTGAATTGGACCAGTGGTGTGAAACATGAAGCTAGGGGTGGAAGTTTGGGATTGGGATTTGGGAATTTCCATTCCCAAATTATTTAGGGAATTGGGAACCCATGTACCAAAATTTAAACTTCCACTACAAAAAAAACGCGTTTTGGCGTCGGTCATACACGCGTTTTAGCGTCGGTCATGACCGACGCCAAAATAAATAGCGTCGGTCGGCAAGACCGACGCCATCGGTCGCAAGACCGACGCCAGATACGGTGACGCTATAATTTAGCGTCGGTCGTTTGGTCAACCGACGCTAAAATAAAACACGACCGACGCTAAAATATGGGTTGACCGAATGGGTGGCTAACCAAACCAATTTTTTTGTTTTTTGTTTTTTGTTTTCATTTTAATTTTTCATTTATTATTTTCGTTTTTATTTTTAATTTTTTCTAATCTGGGTTTTTTTCCAGATTTGGGTTTTTTCCCAGATCTGTTTTCTCTTCTCCACCGCCGTCACGTTGGCTTCGTCGCTGGCGGACGGCGGACGGCGGCGAAACGGCGGCGGAGTGGTGGTGGCGGACGGCAGATGTGGGAGGAGAGTTGAGGGTGGCGGCTGAGAGGAGAGTTTGGAGGAGGAGGAGGTGGGGTGGTGGTTGGGAGAGTTTGGAGGAGGAGGAGGGTGGTGGTTGGGAGAGTTTGGAGGAGGAGGAGGAGGAGGGGTGGTGTTTGGGAGAGTTTCAGGAGAGAGAGGAGAGGATTGAGAGAGGAGGGATTGAGAGATTTGAGATTAGGGTTAGGATGGGGGTTTAAATACTTACGCGTTTTAGCGTCGGTCGACGACCGACGCTAAAACGCGTGTCAGCCGACGCTATAAAACACGCGTTTTAGCGTCGGTCATAACCGACGCTATTCTCTTTTTGCTGACCGACGCCAATTTAACCGCCCGGTCAGCCAAAAAACGAACCAAAACCGGATAATAGCGTCGGCTCTTTGTCCCATTTTAGCGACGGTCGCCTATCAACCGACGCTAAAACGCGAGATCAACCACTTAGCGTCGGTTGATGACCGACCGACGCTAAATTGCTACGTTTCAACCGACGCTAATTAGCGTTTTTTTTGTAGTGTTCAAATTGGGTTTGGGCTTAAGAAATGGGAATGAGAAATTAAGTTTGGGTCTAGGAAATCTCAAATACCAAACTAACCCATCAAACTGAGTCTAACCCGTAAGAACAATTTGTTTAGGACTTAACCCGTCAAACTTTTTGCTAGTAAAGTTTGAATAAAATAATATGTCGTCATAAATTATACTTGCATAATTCAATTGTCAGGATTATACCGCCAAAATTATTTTAACATTTGGGATTCTGCCGTCAAAATTTTGCTATTGAATTCCACCAATTAGGGTTTAGGGTATTATCGCTAAATTATGTTACACCCCGAATTTCGGAACCAAAAAAAAAAAATTGGTACGGTTGATTTATTTTTCATACAGTTGAGAATAACCGTAATGATTAACCGTAACGATTTAATGATTCCGGGTCAAGTTAAGTTCTTTCGCGGTAGTCAAAAATTATTTTTGACCGAGTTGGTTGAGGAACCAAACAAAAATCTCAGGTTCGAATTTCTTTTTTTCCAGGTGGTGACGTCACCACTATTCATCGTCTTCCTCTTGGAACCAATTTTCCAGCAACTCTTCCCAAGGGTCAAGGGCCATTTTTCTAGCATGGGACTCCACCAAAACGTGGATTAAAGCCGGGAATCACGCTACGAACGTGAATCCATTAGGAAACGGCCAAGATTGATGGGAAATCGTTCCTACTCCAACGACTTTAGAGGAAACAACGGCGACCCCTCTAGATTACGAATCGGCTCGTAATCTTATCCTCTTTGGCGTTATTCGACACCTCCGAGCCTATATAAACCATCCGTGCCTCAGTTCGAAGCTTACACCACCCGAAATCCAACTAATGTGATTTCTTTCCTTCTCCTACGATTATGGTTCCGACCAAACTTGCGTCGGTATGCTCCAGGCTTCGTCGAACCATTTCAAAGCCACTTTTATAATCTCATGGGTCCTGTGAAGATTTCCTATGTTCAAAACTCCATTTCGATTAAAGAATCGGAAGAATCGAGCTTCACCGAAGCTTGGAATGAGCTTCCATGGAGTTTCCTGCAAAGTTGGGGAAGATGGCCAAATTGCAGTTTGGTCACCCAAACTCTATAGGTGATAGTTCAGTCTCTCCTTCTTTTTCCTTTGTTATTTCGGCCCTTGAAGTTTTCCCTTGTGACAGTTTGATCCTTATCTGTCAACTTGTGACAGATTTGGCCCAGCTAACTTTTCAGTTAGTACAATTTGGCCCGGAAGTTACGAAAGTTCGTTAACTCCTTATTTCCATCCGATTCAAGCTACGGAACCGATTTCCAAGTCAACCGACTCGATTTATAGGTGGGTTTGTTTAAGGGGGTAAATTTCCTTGGATTAATTAATTCCTCCATTTAATTAGCTACTTGGTTAAACTTTGCCATTAACCAAATATGGTGATTATTCCGAATTAATCGTTTGACGGGAACCGGATCAACAAGTGAAGTACTCGAGCCTTATTTTGGACTCGTATATGCTTAAATTAAAGTCCTATTTAATTCTCGTGGTTATTTACTGTTAACCGAGCATTAACCCATCGGAGTTGGTTTTCCCCGATAAATTAGATATCAAAATTGTTTAATTAAGTATTTCCATTCCGATTATTTTGGAAATGAGCTCCGGTAATTACCTTTTCACGGAACGGGGGATTTATCGGAGGGATCGAATTGCTGGAATACCGTAAAGTGTTATACTCCATATGGAATATTAATTCCTTAATATGATGTAATAATTGTTATGATATTATTACAAGGACTTATAAATTACCCATAACTCCTATTCAAATCAGCTATCTTCCGAGGGTTGGATTTAACTCGGAATAAAACAACATGATAAACGATGGAGTTCGATTGCTCTGGGTGGTTAGTCAAATTAATGGTGACGTGATGGATTGTTAAATCCATATAGACTATAAACCTATTACTTGCAGGTACTATAATACCTTGATGATTTGGATGACTAACTGTTGTTTGTTGATTGTCCAGAGTTAATGAGTGACACGGATCCTCATTAAACCCGGTTTATAAAGTTATGATGCCTAAGGTTAGAAGGGACTTAAGTAGTCCAAGTGACTCCCTTACTTACCTGGAAATCAAGACATAAAGTCTTGGTTTTGTCAACAAGGTGTCGTTTCTACGGAAAGTTCCATCTTTCTGGAACCATCAGTTTTATACCGAATCATGACTGATTCGACTATGGTTAAATCGTGAGGTTTTCGGATGATGTTTGGCACCTAGTGTATACAGGTGGAAAGTAAAGCCTCGCTAGCTAGTCCTCCGCCGGGAACATCGATGGATACGGGTTCCTATCGGGTGATGGGAGTTGGGTATTGTTAGCCCCAATCGATTCACGGTAGATGCGTACGGATAGCCCTACCGGATGATAAGAGGTGGGTGGAATAAGCCTCGACAGATGATGGGAGTTGGGTATTGATAGCCCCAATCGATTCATAGTCGGGAAGAATAGCGACTCTTGCGAAGTCCCTATTACAGGCTCAGAAGTAAGCCTTATCGATGATGGCGTAAAGGTTAGCTAGGCTGGAAGAGGGGACGCCCTGTTGATTGATGAAAGCTGTTCGGGTTTGATCTCGATATTGTGTGGTACTATTAGAATAATTCATGTGATGTATTATTGACTCGTGATTATGTGTGTTCATGTTTCACATATAGGTCGGGTTTGGAATATTGGATTAATATTCCTTGTGACCAGTCATTTGATAAACAGTAATGGTAATCTCCGTTACGGAAGGATGAGTATGGAATTACTGGTTTGCGTTGCTAAATCCATTAAATGTGTTTATTCATGTTTATATGGAATAATCATGATAATGGACTGACCCGAAGCCACCCACCAGTTTTGCAGGAATTTCCTAGATAAGCAACGGACCACCGGAGTTTCTTAAGGCGTGCCGGAGCAGTGGATCATGAGACGGTGTAATGGCGACTTGGAGAATTTCTCTCAAAGTCATTGGGCCAAATTCCGCTGTAAATGTTTTGACGATTAATACCCTAGTTTTATGGTTGGTTTGAAAGTGGTTGGTCAAAGTTGTATTTTTCAACCTTTGAGTCATCGGCTGTCCCGGGACACGTTGTCGTTTTACGATTCATAAAATTGGGGTGTTACATTTTGGTATCAGAGCCGGCTTCCTCCTGTTTCTCAGGTTACCAAGAAACACTGGAAGATCGGTCTGGTGTAGAAGTTATTCTGGTGATTTTAAAAGAAAAAGGGTATTAGGTTTTGACGGATTTTAAATCAAGGTTTAAAGGTGAAAGGTTTTTCACAGGCACCGGTCTCAGATCCCTGCATCATGGCACCGACACAGAAACCTCCACGGTGAGACGTTCTTGAGTTCTATAACTAACGTTGTTGAAATAATTCGTTATTATGACGATGGTGGGTGTGGCTGATATAGATGTGACAGGATAAAAGCAGGAATTTATTTGTTTATCACGCGAATGATAAGGGTTCCGACAAGGATACAAACAAAGGCAAGGACTGCTAAGAAAGTTTTGTGGGTAACTTCTATGTTTCTATTACGAAAACCACTATTAGCCTTGTTCCTGACAGAAGATGCAGATGACGCAGCAGTATCGGGAATAGTCTCTCCTGAAATTGCTTGTCTTTCACTTCCGAAGGTACGCTCGTAGATGTTTAATTTTCGTAAGAGACCGTTGATCACGACTTTGGCTCGATGTTGCATCGGGGGATCTAACCATGCAAAGTAATTACAGTGGCTGTTCATCCTCTGCCACAGACCAAGGGGATAGATGAGTTTTTCTCTGGTTAGTTTGAAATGATAGTCAAAACTCGTAAATCACTTTTGACTTACCGAGCGACGTCTTTTGCAGCTAAAGAACCTTCGCCCTGGATTTTCTTCCGTCCAGGATGTTGTTATAATCGTGGCTTCCCCGCACTGGCACATGGGAATCGTAGCCATTTCTTTGATATAAAAGTGATGAATGAGGTATTTCTTTTCCGACCTCTACTCAGTTATCCAAAGCATTTCAGTACCATCTATTTAAAGGGACGAACCCTATCCTCCTAGCCCTTGACTTATTGGCCACCTCTTTTTGTTCTTGTGTGCCGACATAAAATGAGTGGTGTCACAATTATTGTGACCACTCCTTTCTCGAAATGGGCTCCCATAAAAACCGGGTTTTGAAAACTTGACCAACCATCACCATCTCTCTTTCACTTTCCCTCCATTGCTTAGTAAACTCTCTCAATTCCGAGAATGTGCTATCGAGAGGATGGCAGTGTGCGTGACGTGGGATTGGTAATCTTTGCCTTGATCCTCTTGTGTGGTCAAATTTTTGTCATCTAGAAGCTGACATTAGAGGCAGCTGAGGAACGACGTCGGGAACTCGATCGCAAGAACTTGCATGATGAGTAGACCACCTTAATTCCGTACAACTTTTGTTGTGGTAACTCATGTTTTAAGTTATGATCTTGCGTTTTGAGTTCGTTTGAATAAAGGCGGAAGAAGAAAATTATTATTATTAAGAAGGAACTGGGTACATGAACTGGTAGTACAAAACGGCTACTTGGGCCGTGTTCTTAGAACTAACTCCGTGAAAGATCCGCTAACTCGATCGGACGCTCTCGCTTCTTCCCCTTGTCAGCCTCCAGTATCTTACTGGCCGCTTCTTGAATTCCGTCCTTAACCCGCTTCTTTCCGCAGCAAATCTTGACTGATTCCGCTTGGTCTGGTTTTCCTCTGATGGCAACTCCTGTCTGCGTAACATGAGCCATGTTAAGCGGAAAGCACCTGCCTACTTTTGGTACAGAGAGAAAAGGGTTTCCGAACTGATAAAAAATGGTACACCACCCTCCCTTAAAAAGGAAGGAAAAATTCAGTTCCATAAGCTGGCTTATGCTTATGAAGCTACCGGCAATGCTAGACATCAGTAACACGTCCGGTATGATCAAGGGACCCAACCTAATGGAACCCTTTCCTTTGGACTTTGATTTGGAACCCTTTCCAAAGGAAACGAGTTGGGTAAAGCTACGATCTAGAGAAACGAAAGAGTTTTCATTCGGAGTCATGTGATTCGGGCAGCTACTATCTAGTGTCCATTCCATTTTAATAGAATCGCAAAAGCGACTTGGAAATCGGTTCCGTATAATCAAGTCAAGATTTCCCTATAAATCGAGTCGGTTGACTTGGAAATCAGTTCCGTAGCTTGAATCGAATGGAAATAAGGAGTTAACGAACTTTCGTAACTTCCGGGCCAACATGTACTAACTGAAAAGTTAGTTGGGCCAAATCTGTCACAAGTTGACAGATAAGGATCAAACTGTCTCAAGGGAAAGCTTCAAGGGCCGAAATAACAAAGGAAAAAAAAGGAGGGACTGAACTATCACCTATAGAGTTTGGGTGACCAAACTGCAATTTGGCCATCTTCCCCAACTTTGCAGGAAACTCCATGGAAGCTCATTCCAGGTGAAGCTCGATTCTTCCGATTTTTTGAATCGAAATGAAGTTTTGAACATAGGGAAATCTTCACAGGACCCATGAGATTATAAAAGTGGCTTTGAAATGGTTCGACGAAGCCTGGAGCATACCGACGCAAGTTTGGTCGGAACCATAATCGGAGGAGAAGGAAAGAAATCGCATTAGTTGGATTTCGGGTGGTGTAAGCTTCGAACTGAGGCACGGATGATTTATATAGGCTCGGAGGTGTCGAATAACGCCAAAGAGGATAAGATTACGAGCCGATTCGTAATCTAGAGGGGTCGCCGTTGTTTCATCTAAAGTCGTTGGAGTAGGAACGATTTCCCATCAATCTTGGCCGTTTCCTAATGGATTCACGTTCGTAGCGTGATTCCCGGCTTTAATCCACTTTTTGGTGGAGTCCCATGCTAGAAAAATGGCCTTGACCTTGGGAAGAGTTGCTGGAAAATTGGTTCCAAGGAGGAAGACGATGAATAGTGGTGACGTCACTATGACGTCATCACCTGGAAAAAAAGAAATTTTGAACCTGAGATTTTTGTTCGGTTCCTCAACCAACTCGATCAAAAATAATTTTTGACTACCGCGAAAGAACTTAACTTGACCCAGAATCATTAAATCGTTACGGTTAATCATTACGGTTATTCTCAACCGTATGAAAAATAAGTCAACCGTACCAAATTTTTTTTTTTGGTTCCGAAATTCGGGGTGTAACATTTCTCCCCTCCTTAAAAAGATTTTGTCCCCGAAATCAGACGACAGTTAACTTTGACGGTGCCAAACTAGAGCAATTCACCACGTGAGAAAACTTAATTACTTTTTCACTCGAGAAAATTAAAAAGGGCCCGAAACAAGATCACTTAAACAGATGATGATCGCTGTTTTCTCGAACGCATCCACAGTTCCATCGAAGATGCTCCTTTGATAACCCAGACATTCAACGTGTGAATTACGAGATCATCTTAAATTCATCAGTTCACGTATCGATACAATCTATTGGTATCTCTTGGTTCACCTGTCCTCCGCAGGGATTCTGAGAAACAGAATTCTCACCAACTAGCCAGTGATTAAAGATCGTATGCACCATCTGAGACGATACATGCTTATGTCTCAGACAAAAACCACAAGAAAGAGAATAAGGGTACAATCATGAATTTGAGGAAATACTAAGGCATGCGGGATGGTACTTCTGTCTGACTCCGCCGAATTGTTCCCTCTGGAGGATTTTCTTGACGCCTTCGTCGGTCTATATGTTTGCATAATTTCAGAATGAAGGTGGTAGCCACGAAGAGAAGAATGACTATCAGAAGGATAAAATTTATCCCACTCAAGGTTTCCGTTTCATCAGGGCAAGTCATTTTTCTTTAGAGAATGACTTAGAGGAAGGGCGTCAATTTAAAGACGGAAATGTTACGGTTAGCTTGCCAAAAAGCCGTCGTTCGGACTCGAAAGTCAAAAGTAAAAAGAGTGACATCACAACACATGTTCAGGCTTTAACTGAGCCTCAAAAGTAGCGCTGATGCGGTGGGCGATTTCCAGCCGTCTACGTGTCTCCGCCGAAAGCGAGAGATTTACGTGGATCTTGTGTCGGAGATCATTGTTTCCTTGCTTGGGTATTTAACCCGGATGAAGCTCGGTTCTGGGTGTCACCCGCATCGTACTCTGAGGGGATTTCGTCGATACTTACGGGAGGTTCGAATGGAAGGAAGGAAAAATGCAGGAGCAACTCCATTCCTCAACATTTTTCCCACCACCGAGAGTCCACCAGTCCCTTCTGGTAATCCTTTCTTGACCGATTTCTGTCCCTTTTGCGATTCTATTAAAATGGAATGGACACTAGATAGTAGCTGCCCGAATCACATGACTCCGAATGAAAACTCTTTCGTTTCTCTAGATCGTAGCTTTACCCAACTCGTTTCCTTTGGAAAGGGTTCCAAGGCAAAGTCCAAAGGAAAGGGTTCCATCAGGTTGGGTCCCTTGATCATACCGGATGTGTTACTGGTGTTTAGCATTGCCGGTAGCTTCATAAGCATAAGCCAGCTTATGGAACTGAATTTTTCCTTCCTTTTTAAGGGAGGGTGGTGTACCATTTTTGATCAGTTCGGAAACCCTTTTCTCTCTGTACCAAAAGTAGGCAGGTGCTTTCCGCTTAACATGGCTCATGTTACGCAGACAGGAGTTGCCATCAGAGGAAAACCAGACCAAGCGGAATCAGTCAAGATTTGCTGCGGAAAGAAGCGGGTTAAGGATGGAATTCAAGAAGCGGCCAGTAAGATACTGGAGGCTGACAAGGGGAAGAAGCGAGAGCGTCCGATCGAGTTAGCGGATCTTTCACGGAGTTAGTTCTAAGAACACGGCCCAAGTAGCCGTTTTGTACTACCAGTTCATGTACCCAGTTCCTTCTTAATAATAATAATTTTCTTCTTCCACTTTTATTCAAACGAACTCAAAACGCAAGATCATAACTTAAAACATGAGTTACCACAACAAAAGTTGTACAAAATTAAGGTGGTCAACTCATCATGCAAGTTCTTGCGATCGAGTTCCCGACATCGTTCCTCAGCTGCCTCTAACGTCAGCTTCCAGATGATGAAAATTTGACCACACAAGAGGATCAAGGCAAAGATTACCAATCCCACGTCACGCACACTGCCATCCTCTCGATAGCACATTCTCGGAATTGAGAGAGTTTACTAAGCAATGGAGGGAAAGTGAAAGAGAGATGGTGATGGTTGGTCAAGTTTTCAAAACCCGATTTTTATGGGAGCCCATTTCGAGAAAGGAGTGGTCACAATAATTGTGACACCACTCATTTCATGTCGGCACACAAGAACAAAAAGAGGTGGCCAATAAGTCAAGGGCTAGGAGGATAGGGTTCGTCCCTTTAAATAGACGGTACCGAAATGCTTTGGATAACTGAGTAGAGGTCGGAAAAGAAATACCTCATTCATCGCTTTTATATCAAAGAAATGGCTACGATTCCCATGTGCTAGTGCGGGGAAGCCACGATTATAACAACATCCTGGACGGAAGAAAATCCAGGGCGAAGGTTCTTTAGCTGCAAAAGACGTCGCTCGGTAAGTCAAAAGTTCTTTACGAGTTTTGACTATCATTTCAAACTAACCAGAGAAAAACTCATCTATCCCCTTTGTCTGTGGCAGAGGATGAACAGCCATTGTAATTACTTTGCATGGTTAGATCCCCCGATGCAACATCGAGCCAAAGTCGTGATCAACGGTCTCTTACGAAAATTAAACATCTACGAGCGTACCTTCGGAAGTGAAAGACAAGCAATTTCAGGAGAGACTATTCCCAATACTGCTACGTCATCTGCATCTTCTGTCAGGAACAAGGCTAATAGTGGTTTTCGTAATAGAAACATAGAAGTTACCTACAAAACTTTCTTAGCAGTCCTTGCCTTTGTTTGTATCCTTGTCGGAACCCTTATCATTCGCGTGATAAGCAAATAAATTCTTGCTTTTATCCTGTCACATCTATATCAGCCACACCCACCATCGTCATAATAACGAATTATTTCAACAACGTTAGTTATAGAACTCAAGAACGTCTCACCGTGGAGGTTTCTGTGTCGGTGCCATGATGCAGGGATCTGAGACCGGTGCCTGTGAAAAACCTTTCACCTTTAAACCTTGATTTAAAATCCGTCAAAACTTAATACCTTTTCTTTTAAAATCACCAGAATAACTTCTGCACCAGACCGATCTTCCAGTGTTTCTTGGTGACCCGAGAAACAGGAGGAAGCCGGCTCTGATACTAAATGTAACACCCCAATTTTATGAATCGTAAAACGACAACGTGTCCCGGGACAGACGATGACTCAAAGGTTAAAAAATACAACTTTGACCAACCACTTTCAAACCAACCATAAAACTAGGGTATTGATCGTCAAAACATTTACAGCGGAATTGGGCCCAACGACTTTGAGAGAAATTCTCCAAGTCGCCATTACACCGTCTCATGATCCACTGCTCCGGCACGCCTTAAGAAACTCCGGTGGTCCGTTGCTTGTCCAGGAAATTCCTGCAAAACTGGTGGGTGGCTTGGGGTTAGTCCATTATCATGATTATTCCGTATAAACATGAATAAACACCTTTAATGGATTTAGCAACGCAAACCAGTAATTCCATACTCATCCTTCCGTAACGAAGATTACCGTTACTGTTTATCAAATGACTGGTCACAAGGAATATTAATCCAATATTCCAAACCCGACCTATATGTGAAACATGAACACACATAATCACGAGTCAATAATACATCACATGAACTATTCTAATAGTACCACACAATTTCGAGATCAAACCCGAACAGCTTTCATCAATCAACAGGGCGTCCCCTCTTCCCGCCTAGCTAACCTCTACGCCATCATCGATAAGGCTTACTTCTGAGCCTGTAATAGGGACTTCGCAAGAGTCGCTATTCTTCCCGACTATGAATCGATTGGGGCTATCAATACCCAACTCCCATCATCTGGTCGAGGCTTATTCCACCCACCTCTTATCATCCGATAGGGCTATCCGTACGCATCTACCGTGAATCGATTGGGGCTAACAATACCCAACTCCCATCACCCGGTAGGAACCCGTATCCATCGATGTTCCCGGCGGAGGACTAGCTAGCGAGGCTTTACTTTCCACCTGTATACACTAGGTGTCAAACATCATCCGAAAACCTCACGATTTAACCATAGTCGAATCAGTCATGATTCAGTATAAAACCGATGGTTCTAGAAAGATGGAACTTTCCGTAGAAACGACACCTTGTTGACAAAACCAAGACTTTACGTCTTGATTTCCAGGTAAGTAGGGGAGTCACTTGGACTACTTAAGTCCCTTCTAACCTTAGGCATCATAACTTTATAAACCGGGTTTAATGAGGATCCGTGTCACTCATTAACTCTGGACAATCAACAAACAACAGTTAGTCATCCAAATCATCAAGGTATTATAGTACCTGCAAGTAATAGGTTTATAGTCTATATGGATTTAACAATTCATCACGTCATCCATTAATTTGACTAACCACCCAGAGCAATCGAACTCCATCATTTATCATGCTGTTTTATTTCGAGTTAAATCCAACCCTCGGAAGATAGCTGATTTGAATAGGAGTTATGGGTAATTTATAAGTCCTTGTAATAATATCATAACAATTATTACATCATATTAAGGAATTAATATTCCATATGGAGTATAACACTTTACCGGGTATTCCAGCAATTCGATCCCTCCGATAAATCCCCCGTTCCGTGAAAAGGTAATTACCGGAGCTCATTTCCAAAATAATCGGAATGGAAATACTTAATTAAACAATTTTGATATCTAATTTATCGGGGAAAACCAACTCCGATGGGTTAATGCTCGGTTAACAGTAAATAACCACGAGAATTAAATAGGACCTTAATTTAAGCATATACGAGTCCAAAATAAGGCCCGAGTACTTCACTCGTTGATCCGGTTCCCGTCAAACGATTAATTCGGAATAATAACCATATTTGGTTAATGGCAAAGTTTAACCAAGTAGCTAATTAAATGGAGGAATTAATTAATCCAAGAAAATTTACCCTCTTAAACAAATCCACCTATAAATCGAGTCGGTTGACTTGGAAATCGGTTCCGTAGATTGAATCGGATGGAAATAAGGAGTTAACGAACTTTCGTAACTTCCGGGTCAAATTGTACTAACTGAAAAGTTAGTTGGGCCAAATCTGTCACAAGTTGACAGATAAGGATCAAACTGTCACAAGGGAAAGCTTCAAGGGCCGAAATAACAAAGGAAAAAGAAGGAGGGACTGAACTATCACCTATAGAGTTTGGGTGACCAAACTGCAATTCGGCCATCTTCCCCAACTTTGCAGGAAACTCCATGGAAGCTCATTCCAAGCTTCGGTGAAGCTCGATTCTTCCGATTCTTGAATCGAAATGGAGTTTTGAACATAGGGAAATCTTCACAGGACCCATGAGATTATAAAAGTGGCTTTGAAATGGTTCGACGAAGCCTGGAGCATACCGACGCAAGTTTGGTCGGAACCATAATCGTAGGAGAAGGAAAAAATCACATTAGTTGGATTTCGGGTGGTGTAAGCTTCGAACTGAGGCACGGATGGTTTATATAGGCTCGGAGGTGTCGAATAACGCCAAAGAGGATAAGATTACGAGCCGATTCGTAATCTAGAGGGGTCGCCGTTGTTTCCTCTAAAGTCGTTGGAGTAGGAACGATTTCCCATCAATCTTGGCCGTTTCCTAATGGATTCACGTTCGTAGCGTGATTCCCGGCTTTAATCCACGTTTTGGTGGAGTCCCATGCTAGAAAAATGGCCCTTGACCCTTGGGAAGAATTGTTGGAAAATTGGTTCGAAGGAGGAAGACGATGAATAGTGGTGACGTCACTATGACGTCATCACCTGGAAAAAAAGAAATTCGAACCTGAGATTTTTGTTCGGTTCCTCAACCAACTCGGTCAAAAATTATTTTTTACTACCGCGAAAGAACTTAACTTGACCCGAATCATTAAATCGTTACGGTTATTCTCAACCGTATGAAAAATAAATCAACCGCACCAAATTTTTTTTTTGGTTCCGAAATTCGGGGTGTAACATTTTTGTCGATATCGAAAATCTGACGGCGAAGAAATTTTGGTGACGTCGATGAAAATATGGCGACAGAATTCTGGTGACATAGATGGAAATTCGGCGACGAAAGTTTGGCGACATCTACGAAAGTCCGACGACAAAAATCTGGCGGCGGAGAAAGTTCGACAACTTAGATGGAATTTGATGGCGGAATTCCGACGACATTGATGAAAATTATTCGACAGAAGTTTGGCGACATTTGCAGAAGTTTGGCGGCAAAGTTTAGCGGTGGTGACGAAAACATGGCGGCGGAGAAAGTACGGCGACAACAATGGAAATTTGGCAAAAAAATTCCAGCAACGTCGATGAAAATTCATCAGCAAAATTTTGGCGTCATCTGCGGAAGTCCAATGACAAAAATCTGCGGCAAAAGTTTGGCGGTTGACATAATTCCAACAGCAAAAATCCGGTGACGTCGACAGAAATCTGACGACAGGTGTTCGGTGACATTGCTAAATTCTAACGAAGGAAATTTGGCGGCGAAACTTTGGCGGTGGTGATGGAAATATGGCGGCGGAGAAAGTAGGGCGACATCAATGAAATTGGCGGCGAAATTTTGGCGACAGTACATTCATGAAAATTTGGCGGCGGAAGTTCGAGGGCAAAAATTTGACGGCGAAAGTTTGGTGGTGTTGACGGAAATCCGGCGGCAGAAGTTTGGCGACATTTTGGAAAGTACGACAATAGAAATTTGTTGGCAAAAATTTGGCGGTGGTGACAGTAATCCGCGGCGGAGAAATTCCGGCGACATAGATGAAAATTCATCGGCGGAAGTTCGGCGACATATGCAAAAGTTCGATGATAAAAATCTGGTGACAAAATTTTGGCCAAATTTGAGAAAGATTCTATGTGTTAATTTGAATTTGGGAATTTGGGATCCCGATTCCCAAATTAAAATTTCCGTTCCCGAATAAAAATTCCCAAATTAAATTCAGGATTGGGAATGGGATCCCTAATTTGGGAATTGGGAATTTGGATTTTGGAAATATGGGAACGAGTCTCCCATTCCCTCCCAATTTCCACCCCTACCGTAATTTGATGTCTTGCGTGGAGGAGGTGAATTACGTTCAACGAAGAAGACGATAACAAGGAAGATTTTTTTAGGAAAAAAATTGTATTTTATTTTTTATTTTTTAAATTAGATTTAAGTTTAATAATTTAGCCTACATGGACGAAAACGTTGAGCTAGATGTACAATTAGCCAATTTAACAAAATTTGGACTAAAAAATTAACGGAAGGGCTCATTAGATAAAAGGGTTAAAAAGATTAAAGTAGAGGGGCTTAATTAGGTTGAAAAATAGTTGAGGAGTACCTTTGTTAACTTTGCATAGTAGAGGGGCAAAAAGGTGTATAAACCCTTATATTTTTTGGGATTGTTCATTTAGTTTTCCAAGTTCTTAAAAAAAGGTGCACAATTAATCTCTTATTATTGACACAAGATTACTATGGTGTCGTGGTCACATGCGGGTAAATTGTACTGGGTACCACCTACCTAATTAATTTCTTGGCTCGGACATCACTGCATAGGGTGACAAATTTGGGTTGATTTTTCGGTCTGACCAAATGACCGACCAAATTTAGTTTCCTATTCCCATATCTTCTTCAATTCTTCTTTGATCTTCTTCTTATTATTATTTTTCGGATGGTATTATTTTTCGGATGATATTATTTTTCAGATAGTACATGAGTTCCTTCTTTCCTCTTCCTGACCAACCTCTCACCGCCCCCAACTTCGGATCAGACGGCGACAAGTCTGACGGCTTCGTCGAGACTCAAAATCGGTCGTCATGTTAGCGCACAGACACAAATAAAGAGAATGCAAATCAGTAGGGACTCTGCTACGACAACATAATCTAGTGGTTGTCAGTGGCTACAATGCAGATCTTGGTAGAAGATGTCGGAGATGGTCCATCTCCCAACCCATAAATCTCTTTGGAAGTCGGGTTCCTGCAAATTTTCAACGTCGACAATTAACTTTGGCCTCTAACAAAATTGATTCGGAGCTCTTCTTCTTTTTTCCATCTTCCCAATTCGTCGTCTTCTTCTTACTTTTCTTCTTCTTATTTTTCTTCTTTTACTTCTTCCTTTTCCCAGATATATCTTTTTTTTCTTTCTTCCCATGTTCATCCGTTTCTTTTCTTTCCATATTGTCTCTTCCTGAATCGGTTGACCGTGGTGGAATTTGAATTCGGTCACTGGTTTTGGGCGAACTCAATTTCAGTCACCAACCGAATTCGATTAAGTTTAATCGCCAGTACAATCAAACAAAGGCAAACGGAGTTGAACAATATGTATGGTACTCCGAGTTAAGGAAATTTGAGTTCAATAGTATCTGAATCAAGAAAATTAGTTAGGTGGCTGCAATACGTCGGGAGTACCAGTGCAATTTACCCGTCACATGGGGAAATTAGTCAGGTGCTGACTCCTTATGGTGCTGAATGGTGCTGAATCAAATCTCAGCCATCCATGAGCTTGGCCCCACAAGATCAATGGTTATAATAAATGAGAGTGTCAGAAGGGTAAAATAATAATCTCGTCATGTGTTAAAGTGATGGAGAAAGTGACTGAAAAGTAGGAAAGAGAGTACTCAATTTTTCTATTCTCTTTCTTCTAATGATTCAAGTACAAATCATGATTCGTAACGTTTGAGACATGTTTCTTAACGTTTTGAAACCAATTTTGTATTGGATTATAACAAGTTTCGTATGGGTTTGAGTTCATGTTTCGTAACGTTTGAGACATGTTTCGTAACGTTTGAGACATATTTCGTAACGTTTTGAGAACTAATTTTGTATTGGGTTATAACAAGTTTCGTATGGGTTTGAGTTCATGTTTCGTAACGTTTGAGATATACTTTCGTATTAGTTATGTGGGTATTCTACTTGAAGTTCTAACCCTTGTCCATTTTCTCCCCCTTATTACGTAGTATGGTCCAAATTGATACGAATAAGATCTCAAAGTATATGTTTTGCGAATTATTAGAGTATATATTACTTAATTTCGTAACACTTGATGTCATGATACACATGTAATACTTCCTCTTCTTTTTCTTCTTCTTCTTTCTTCTCCTTCCTTCTTCTTCTTCTTCCTTCTTCTTTCTTCTTCTTCTTCTTCTTCCTTCTTCTTCTTTCTCTATTCCAGATCTAGATCTTCTTCTTCTTCTTCTTCTTCTTTTCTTCGTCTTCTCCTTCCTTCTTCTTCGTCTTTCTCCTTCCTTCTTTTTCGTCTTTCTCTTTCCTTCTTCTTCTTTCTCTATTCCAAAATAAAAAAAGGAGAGAAAAAGAGAGGGAAATGATTGATTTTGAATTTTGAAAATGGAGGGAGAAACAACATGAAAGTATTACGAAAGTAACATGAAGAACACGAAAGTGTTACGAAATAGCTACGAAAGTAGTTGAGAGAAAAAATGAGAGAGAAACAAAAAAAGGAGAGAATCTAAAATTGTGTATCATGAGAGGAAAAAAAAGGAGAGGAAAAAAGGAGAGGGAAATAAAAAAGGAGAGAAAAAGAGAGGGAAATGAATGATTTTGAATTTTGAAAATGGAGGGAGAAACACATTCTCTTTCTTCTTCCTCTTCTTTTTCTTTCTTCTCTATTCTCTTTCTTCTAATGATTCAAGTACAAGTCATGATTCGTATGGTTTTATAGCATGTTTCGTAACGTATTGAGAACCAATTTCGTATTGGGTTATAGCAAGTTTCGTATGGGTTTGGGATCATGTTTCGTAACATTTGAGAATTACTTTCGTATTAGTTATGTGGGCATAAAATAGAAAAAAAAGGAGAGAAAAAGAGAGGGAAATGAATGTAATACTTGGTACTTAATTCGTAACACTTATTTTTCTTGAGAAAAAAGAAAAAAAAAAGAGAAAAAGAGAGGGAAATGAATGATTTTCTTGTTCTTCTTCTTTCTTCTCCTTCCTTCTTCTTCTTCTCCATTCTTCTTCTTCTTTTCTCTTCCTTCTTCTCTTCCTTCTTCTTCTTTCTCTATTCCAGATCTAGATTCTTCTTCTTTCTTCTCCTTCCTTATTCTTCTTCTTCTTTTTCTCCTTCCTTCTTCTTCCTTCTTCTTCTTTCTCTATTCAGATCTAGATTCTTCTTCTTCTTCTTCGTCTTCTCCTTCCTTCTTCTTCTCTTCTTATTTTTCTTCTTTTTTTCTCTATTCCAGATCTGGAATCTTCTTCTTTCCTCCTTTTCTTCATTTCTTCTTCTTGTTTCTACGAAAACATTACGAAAAACGAGAGAATGTGAGGGAGAAACAACACGAAAGTATAACGAAAGTAACATGAAGAGCACGAAAGTGTTACGAAACAGCTACGAAAGTATTTGAGAGAAAAAAAGGAGAGAGAAAAAAGAGGGAAATAAAGGATTACGAAAGTAACACGAAGAGCACGAAAGTGTTACGAAATAGCTACGAAAGTATTATGAAAATTGATAAAAAATATTACAAAAACTGATATTATAAAACAATAACGAAAGTATTACGGAAATGGTTACAGACATTACGAAACCCAACCAAATGTTACGGAATCAATTTTTTGCACCCTCAAACAAGAAAAGAACATGAAGAACACGAAAAATATGAAAAATACAAAGATTCATACACATTATGAGGGTTGTATGCACTCTCCCGACGTTTTCATGCGTAGATCCAACTCCGACGTGCTATTTCCCGGCATAATGAACACACAAATCTCCTCTTTGTTCATGAAAAATTGAGAGAGAAAAGGAGAGAGAAAAAGGAGAGAGAAATGAAGATTTTTTATTTTTGAAAATGGAGAGAGAAACAATAGTGGTTTCTCAATTATATAGTGACTTTTTATGTTAGATTTGTACTGTTCACGTGTCAGATTCGTAATACATATTTTTACCAAAATACCTCTCGCGGATTGGGTTCAGCACCGTGCTGAAAGCATAATACCATTAGCCGTCACATGGACTACGGAGTTTGGACTTTAGTGTGGACAGTGGAAATTATTGTTATCCCCAAACACTGCTTCATGTTTCACACTTTCACCACCAGTAGTGTCTCCATTTCCAACTCCATGGATGAATTACCTCCGTCTTTGCTCGTAGACATCCTCAACCGGCTGGATGATTCCGCCCATCTGGCTCGGTGCAGACTCGTCTCCGCAACCTTCTGCGCCGCCGCTCACGAAGTCCGATCCCTGAAATTTTTCTGCACTCAATCCCGTTATCTGAAATTGAGGTCGCCGGAGACCAGAGGTCGAGTTACACCTTTCAAGGCTGTACTCAGCGATCTTCTCCGAAATTCCCGCGTTCCTCTCGAGTCCGTGTCGATCGGCGTGGAGAAATCGCTCGCCGGGGTATCGTACGACGACGTTGAGGACGAGTCAGACGACTTGCACCTAACGGACGTGAGGTTTGTGGAGGAGTGGTTACCTAGGGTTTGTGGAGAGCTCAGGTCGTTGTCGATATCGGATTTTTGGATTCAATCGTGCTGGAGAAGATCCGACATCTTGCGTCTCATTTCTTCTTGCTGTAAGTATTTATCTAAATTCCTGCTCCTGTTTTGCTTCGCTTGATCGAATCTTGAAATTGTTGTCAATGTTTTTGCTATTGATCATGTTTGGAAATTTTGGAACCATAAGAGTGGAAGGAGATTCTTTCATCATATAAGGATGAAGGATGATAATATCAGTGGCCAAAAATGTTCAGCTGAAATCTCATTGATCATCTGTTACTTTTCTTCTTCGTTGTTTGCTTTAATGGAGTTAATTGAGATTGGATTATTGATCACAGGCCATGCTCTTCTCAAGCTGGAGGTGAAGAATGCTTGGCTATGTGTAGATGGTTTAATTTGTATGCCTAGGTTGACAAGTTTAACTCTGGAGTTCGTAAGGTTAGATGATGAAGATCTACACAAGGTTAACGATTGCTTCCCATTACTTCAAGTTCTGAATTTGATAGGAGTTGGAGGACTTAAAGAACCAAAGGTTTGTCTGTCTCATCTGAATTCATGCCAATGGACGGTATCAAATGCTCCATTTTCTTTGACCATACTTGCACCCAGCCTTGTGAAACTCGAGCTTAGATGTATCAGACCCAGATCACTCATTATCGACGCTCCACTGTTAGCAGAATGTCATATTTCCATTGAAGAAGTGAATGAGCTTCAGATGAAACAGTTGCTGCGTCTGAAACATCTTCAGCTTGAATCAAGAAACATTTGTAAGCTTCTTCATTCATTTGGTTCAAGTAATGCTACTACAATAAAGGAGGTAACTATCAATTCATTTCGATCCAGTGCATCTGATGTGACCACCACACTGAGTTTAGAATCAGTAGTTGGTATTTTCCCAAATGCAACTTCTCTAACTCTGCAATCTTTGGCTTGGTCTGAGATGTTGACATATTTCCTCTCTAATGGGTTGAATAAGCAGTCCCTGTTGAGAGGTTTGAAAGAAATCACTGTCCAGTTAGTGAGACATAATATTGATACTAGTTTGTGGTTTCTTTCCTGTATCCTGGAATGTTGCACGAGCTTATCAGACATCGGTCTGCTGATGGACTGTGAGATTGATCATGAAGCTGCTTGTAAACTAGTCTCCAAGTGGAGTAGCAATAATCGCCCAAGTGTTAAGTTGAAATGGGGAACATGGAAAGAAGGTACAGAGGATATTTGGGTTTCAGACTTCTTCTAGACTCTAGTCTGATCTACATGATTAGTTGAATAAGGAAGGGAACGAGGTGGAGTAATTTGTATAGCAGTTGCGGATAATGTTGTGTATTCTCAAGCAGGTGCAGAGTGATTGTGTAGTCTGAATGGAACATGTATGAATTCTGTACGTTGTTACTAATATTAGTACACTTTCGTGTGGGGTTGATTATTGCTTTTTTTTTTTTTTTTTTTTTTTGTATAGAAACATTGTTAAGGTGTTTGTACACATGATTTTGACAATTTGTCATGGTTTGTTGTATATCTTTATCCTGAAAGAAAGGTTCTTGTAGATATGTTATTAATTGGTTTATTGATTTTGAGATTTGAAAGATGATTTAGACCAAATCGTCCGTTTGGATTGGAAAATTATGTGGAAATGTTGGTGGGTTTTTGTATCACTTGTGATTTCGAACTTCACTTAAACCGGAGATTTCGAACTTCATTTAAACCGGATAAGTAACGGTTTTAAATAAGGTTTAATATCTTTATACTTTTAGGCTTATTACGAGTCTATACATATTGTTTGTCGGGGATCTATTATTGTGAGGACCTTATTAAGAGTCCTTATATGGGGACACTCTTTACGGCCGTTGGTGATGATCCTAATCTAATTGTGGGGAACCAAGTATGGGCATAAGGGGAAAATGAGGTAATTAATTAAAAGTGGAACCAAAACGGGAATTAGAAAAAGCAGTACCAATTAAGCAATTTAACCTAATACCCATTTCATATTAACTATTGGATCTATATTAAATAAATTAAGGGTGTAGATTGGTTTCCTTATATAAAGACACTTAGTGAGTCCTCATACTAGTAATTGTCTGCTTGTCGAATTTCAATATAGACGCGACCTTTTGAGCACATTTTCGAAATTGACATGCCGTCAATTTTCGCACAAAATCATCCTATGTGGCTTAACAGAGTTAGCTGACTGTGTCCAAATTCTTACGTGGCATGTGACATTGCTGCCACGTCATAATAACTAATTTTTTTAATTTTCAATTTTCCTTTTCTTTCTCCCTCCTCTTGCCTTGCCCTCCTCCACCGCTGACGCCTTCTCCATCTCCGCCACCGCCGCCTTTCTTCTTTTTTCCCTCCACCTTCGCCGCCACCTCCATTGTTGTTATTGTTGTTGTTGTTTTGCTGCCATTCCTTCTAATTATTCTTACCCCCAACAATCGATTTATTTGAGGTGTGGTGGGTCATCTTCTTCTCATCTTCGTGTACTTTACACAAACAAGATCAAAACCACCTTCTCCCTTAATGATCCCTCTGTCCGAAATTCTCTTTTTGTCATAACTCAACAATAGTAATTTCTGGACAGGGGTTTGGTTTAGGGCTTCTCTGCATCAAACCTCCTCCCGATTATCCCCCACAGGAACATCGTACTTCACGATTTCTTCCCAAGGAATTCTCTCATCAGCCGAGAGAGCTCCACCGTTAAGGTCCCAAGGAATTCGACAGTTGGTGATTGACTTGGTTTCTTATCACTGTTGTTCCGTCTGAGTGGCCTCCACGAGAACGGTTGTCCCCCTGATTCTTTGGTTCAGAACGTCTGTTTTGTCTATCAATTTGGATCGTTGGTTTCTTCCTCCCACTTCCCGATTTCCTTTTACTCTAAATGATGTTACGTTAGTTGGTTCCGATTTCGTTTCACCAGTAAAATTCAGGATTTTTTCCAAAAATAGGGTTGGGCCAAATTCAATTCCAAATAGGCTCGTTCTATCGTCAATTTTCCCAAGTAGGCTTGGTGTGCTGACTGGACGAGTATTCGACCAAATTAATGGCATTACCTATAAAATCGGCAGATTTTGGCGACATGAGCTCAGCCAAAGCCATTATAGTGGCGTTTACTCTGAAATTCCACTGTAAGGCATTTTGCTGACAAGGCCCCAAATCGCCACTTAAGGCGAATTTTCAGAAATGCACTAAATGGGGATTTATGCTAACTTTTCAGACAAAATCCATTAACCACTACTGCCTCTACCTTTTTTCAATATAGTAAAAGCTTGGTCTTCTCTTTGTCAACTTAACAAATAGCCCCTTATTGTATAACGTATTTATCCTCATACTTATAGTTGATCCTTCTTAGTTGAAAGGAGGGTCAATCAATGGTCAAGTAGAGAGATAAATGCGTTTTAAACATAGGGGGCTATTTGTTAAGTTCATAAAGTAGAAGGCCAAATGCTTTTCATATTAATATAAAGTGTCACACTTTGATTTCAAATTTACTAAGATAGCATTTTGGTTCTACTCTGTTCACTTACTAAAGCCCTATTGTATAAATCGCATTTTATCTTTCATACTAGAGGATCCTTCTTTTAGTTGAATGGAATGATCTAAAATAAAATTGTCTTCAAAGTTGAGAGATAAATGGATTTTCAATAAGGGATAGTTACGTGTAACTAAAATCGTTTATTACATATTAATCATACGTCAGACATGCTGTGAAAGTCTGTGTATTTGCTAAAGTGCGATTTGCCTACAAATTAGCATAATCCCATTATAGTGGCGATTTAATCTAATCGCACTTTAACGATTTTGTCTGCTTTTGTAGCCCAAAATCGCCAATAAGGCATCAGATAGAATCCCACTATAAGTGCGATTTTGGGGCGAGTATGTCATACTTCTCCGATTTTATGCTAATCGCCACTTAATTGCGATGTACGGTCCAGTCACACAGTAGACACCTATCGTTTTGGATTGAATTGTTTGGCCGCAGCCTATTTTTGGAAGAATCCAAAATTCAGTTACTTCAGTTGGAATTCCGTCAAAAATTGCGTTACCCCTTCGGTATGTCCATCCACCCTATTCTTTAGTCTAGGTGATCTTGGTTCTCTAATCTGTGAGAGAGTTCGACCAAATTAAATTTTACTCTATTAATCGGTTCGAGTTCGAACCGATAACCATTTAATTGCTTCTCTAGCTAATTTCATAGTTTCGTGACGGTCGGGGCCCCTTAAACAATTCGAAAATAACTGGATTGCCACCATAGACGGACGAAACCATAACCCTCTGCCGTCTCCATCTCTATCGTCGGCTGTTCCTCCGTTTGCCTTTCTGGGATTTTATAGATTGCTCAACTGCTTACCTGCTTCGAGAGATGGGAAGGAGGATACTTAACGATGCGTTGAGGGCCATAGTGAATGCTGAAAGGAGAGCCAAAGCTTCAGTGGAGCTCCAACCTATTTCCACGGTCATGTCGTCTTTCCTTAAGATCATGAAGGATCGAGGTATCTCCTTCTCAATCCAATTTTCTTCGCCTATTATTTTCTAGCTCCGAGGCTGCCGTGGTCTGAATTTATTGTGATGCTTCCGTTTTAATTGTCTTCTAGTTTCGGCCAGATGGATTTCAATTTAGGGATCAGGTTACGTCGTAACTAAGTTCGTTTGATTACTTTCAATCCTTACCGTCTAGCTGGCTGTCCATGTCTGTTGTTAGTTTGTCTCAAGGTGTTGAGTTCTGCCTAAACTAACATTACATTCACCAGGTTTATGGAGGAGATTCAGATTCAATGGGACACTTTAACCCTGATTTCTGTTCTTAGTTACTGTAGTTCATAAGTCCCAAAACACAGAATGGGAACCGACTTAAACTGTGATGTTTCAGAGGGGGTAATACTTCTCCATTTTGATCGACATGCTTCGATCAAAATGGAGAAGTATCTACAAGAGCATCCCTTCGGTTCATATGATTGAATTTGGTTTGGCTCGTTTCTTCCGATTTCTTGGGAGACATTACCAAAGTAGCCGATATAAGTTTACAAGCATTATGATTGATTGGGGGCGGGGGGGTGGTGGTGGGGGGATGAGGTCTGAGTATCTATTCTCAGCATTAACCTATCCAGCACCTGTGGGAGATGTTAGAATTGTCAATTTTCTGTCAGAAGAAATACAACTTCATTTATCATCCATGTTTTTATGTGGAGAGCTTGGAATTTCTAAGTGAAAGCAACTCACTAACACTAATTCAGGTCCTTTTTAATCATTGCTGTCATATGGAAATGGCAATTATCTGAAATATGCTCAGAACTAAGCCTACAGACTTGTATATTACCTAGTTTGAAACAATGAAAGCACTAATATGACAACTGTTGATGGTTTAACTAGTCTAGTTGACTGAAGACTACAGCATGATGCTTTCACTCTCTTTCCTTCTGCTTCCTGATAAAAAGGAATGGATAACGTCTTCTGTTCATACAGAAGGTGGCATACTATTGCAGATTTGCATTCTTCAGCTCATTTTCGAATGCAATTGGTGTTTTCTCTTGCACTGCTACTGAATGTCAACGACTAATACTTACTCGCCATTTTATATACTGTTAACTCCTAATAGAAACTCGAAGCTGTGGCAATATCATCGCTTTTAAACTGTTTCAACTCCTTATTTTTATGCTTTCAGGGTACATAAAAAGTTATCAAGTGTTTGATCCACACCGAGTTGGGAGGATAACGGTTGAACTACAGGGAAGGGTAAAAGATTGCAAGGCACTTACTTACAGACAAGATATCAAGGCAAAAGAAATAGAAACTTACACAAAGCAAACTCTTCCCACACGTCAGGTTGAGCTCAGTTTCTTTTGCCATCTCTTCGTCTCCGCAAGCGGTATATAAAATATGAGACTGAATCGTGTTTATCTTTCTCTCTTCTTATGCAGTGGGGTTATGTAGTGATCTCAACTCCGGATGGCGTACTGGATCACGAGGAGGCAATTAAACGAAACGTAGGGGGTCAGGTTCTTGGTTACTTTCATTAGGTCACTGTCTAGAATCTTACGAGTTCTGGATAGTAGGGAAGTCATTAAATCAGAAATCATATCCCATACCAACTGAAGCTTTGTTATTTTTCTGTTTAAAAAGTGGTGATCAACTGTTTAAGTTGTTTTGATTAGCACTCAGTTCTGAAAATACTGGAATTTTTCTCCGCAGTCAATCCTTCCTTGTAAGTTTTGATTCTGTTTGAATGGTAGTATGAGATCTCAATCCACCTTATTCAGTTGTTTGTTACGATGAATCATGGTTTGTTGCAGAATAATTTTCATTTGAATCTTTATACACTTTGGTGTAATCTTAAATCATGAGCAGAGTGATGATCATGCTTATTATTCAGTGTCTCCTACTGGAATGGAAACCCTAGGAAACTGTCAAGGATTCTTACGACACATCACGAATATGAGTAGTCTTTAGAGTATCTTATCTTGTCACGGATAGCTACATCTTCGTATGAATTTGAAATCTGACTGGAAGTCTTCAGTATTATTGTTCATGTGTATGGCCGTGATCTGAAAGTCTTAAGTAGCACTAGCGGCCATCCACAACGATTGTGTGTTCTATCACCATCTCTAGGCCCATGAGAATAGAACATAGTTTAGTTGGTTTTCTTATAAGAAGCAAATACTTGTTACCTTGCCGTCCTCAATTCTCTCTTTTGGGCAGGAAGAAAGGGGATTATTAGATAGTGAAATTTTGGGCACATGATTTGAGAAGAGGGAATTTCAAATACCGGGTCGTTCGATATGTGGATATTTCAAAGATATTGGTATTCAACGTGAAATTCTTGTTTGGTATTGGATATTAAATGGAAATGATTTTTCTTATGCAATTACACATTTAACATTATTTTTCGTCAAAGTCATATGTAAACACAATCAGCGAAAAAATATCGAGAGTGGTCTTGTTGGATTCGCTTTCGCAAAACTAAAACATTGACGCAAAAAATTTATAATTCCGAGTTTGTAGGTAAAAAAATATGACTTTTATACCAAATCTCTTCCTTCATCTCCCAATCTCTACCCTTTATGGAGATTTAAAAATCTTCTCCAAATCTCTCCTCACAAACTCCAACAAATAGCCTCCTATACTATAAATCACTTTTTTTACCCCTCCTACTTTGACCACTTTGCCGTTTGGTCGTTTTGTCTTTGCAATTAAAATTGGGTGGAATGTACCAAAGTCGGTGGATTCTATCAAATCCATGTTTTCCAATTGTTAGAGCTGCACTTGATTTCGACAACTTTAAAATCTGACCCGCTTTCAAAGCTACCAGAAGCCCTGTTTTCAAATCCATGATACCCAAAATTGCCCTTCAAAACACCACACCACCTAAGCGCGGTACTTCTTTTTCTTTCTTTCTTCTTCTTTCTCCTCTCGTACTTCTTTTTCTTTCTTCTTCTTTCTCTTCTCCCATTTTCTAATCATAATAAATTGATCATGGAATGTCAACCTTCGGACGTTCAGATAGCTTGATTCATAACAATTGTTTGGCTATACAGTAAAGAAGTTTCTGGTCAATTTTTTTTTACAAAGGGTCTCATGATATCAGATTATCAGTGCATGCAAACAAACCACCCACAACTTAACATAACTACATAAGTTTTGTTTATGGGGAAGCAAATCACCTGGGAGATACCATCCACCTAATGTTAAGAACCTGTACCTAAACATCCAATTCTAATTACAAAACTCAGAAAATTGATGAGATGTCTCATCTCATATTGTAGTGCGTACCTCCAGAAATCAACTCGACTTTTCTTGCTCAACTCTTGAAATGTGGCCCTCCTCAATTTTCCGAGTGAGCAGTGAAATCCCATAATTTGTTAAAGTTGCAGGCAGAAATTAACCAACCAACTGAAGTCACTCTCCCTCGTCTCTCACAGCAGTGTTAAACTTGATTATAAGAGAATCAAAGTTAAGGTTTGTGCAAAAGTTACGGGGGTTGAGTGACTCGGGATGGGATGACACAAAGAAAAAGTTGTTATTGTTGAGGGGCGGCCATTCAGTTAATATAATGGAAATTCAAGGCAGTGTAGTCATTTCTCGTAATTAAAAATTTCAATTCCATTTCGTTATTTGTACAGAAAACAAGGAGTTCAATTCCGGGAAGATGTGATTACCTCGTGAATTCAATTGCAATGGAATTGTCCAATCCCGCTAGTATTCATATTTTACGCGGAAAACGACCTGTAAATTTGGATATATTCGCACCCGGTGGAGAGAGATATCGGAGGTAGAAGACGAAGACTTGGCCAGGAGGTAAATTGATGATGTATTATGAAGAGTATGCTGAAATACAAAGGGTTTAAAATCACACATATTGTTCGTCAATTTTATGGACTTAAATACCCCGAATACCACTAAACTTCTTAAAGTAATCACTTTGACCGCTGAACTTGTTTTCGTTTATCGAATACCCACTAAACTCAAATTACAAGATACCACTAAACTTTTTTTCGTGTCTAGCGTCTCATCTGGTTAAACAAACGAGTACAAATTGGTACTGAGTATGGTCATAGTAGGGTTAAGAGCCAGTAAAACCTAAGCGTGACGACTGAAGAAGAGTATGTAAAGCTATTACACTGATGGGATAGTATCTATCAACTGATGATAGGGCTTCACTCGTCTCCATAAGAAAAGCATCTCCTTGCTTGTTGCAAAAACTGGTGCTAATGATCTCTCGGATTCAATCTCCAGTTCTCACATTCACTTCAACACAGAGCCGCGAACTAACATCATCACCAGGATTTGAACAAGAAAATAAAAAAAACTGTGGAACATAGAAACAAACAAATGGGAAAGCAAACAGAGAATAGGACATGAAAGAAAACAGCATGAGTGAGTGAGAGAGCATAAATCAGATAAGAAGACAACACTCTAAACCAAATAGTGATGTACTGAATTGTCATTATTACTTCAACTTATTCGCTAATGTACAAATAATCCTTCAGTTTCCATTTTGTATTTGTATATAAATTACAATCCCAAAGCCACAAAGAATCATCTCTCTCAGTTCACCAGCAAGCAGCTGCCGACAGCATGCCTCACTCTCTTCTAAAGTATTTACTTTGGGCAATTTGCACGACTCAGAATGCCCTCTATTTCTGTATCAGCCATCTATCAAACAATCAAAAAATTCCAACAATAATCAACGCAAATAACCTCAAGTATACCTGTGTCAAATTTACTTTTTACTGCCGGTTCTGGCGAAGAGATAGTAGGTGTGCTGCAAAAGTATCGTAATCGGGAAGCTTAGGATGGACATGACTGGCTCTGTTGATGGAATCTTGTCTTGATGGAGTCTCCCCAGCCGAGCCACTTGCATTTGCACTCTCCTTCTTACCCGTCAATGCTGTTTCTGGAGCAACATGATTCAATGCTTGTTTCGTACCAGATGATGACCGTAGGCTATTCTTCTCGGAGGAGCTGCTAAATTCTGGAGCTGCCTGCGGACTGGCTTCAACTGTTGACCAACGCTTCCCTGAACTCATCTGTGATGTTGATACCTTTGACTGACTTTGATGAGTGCCAGCAGAACCATATGAAGATGATTTCCCATGTGAGGACCTCTCAGATGTTGGAAGTGGTTTTGAGTCATGTTCTTCCAGTGCTCTGTGAACTTCATCAGCCTCGTAACCCCGCGAGGATGACTTTGGTTCATCAGCACGCCTGACATTGACATTTCCTCTAGCCCGCGATGAGGTGTTGGCCGCCTTTGCTGAGGATCTTATATCCGAATTTGAAGCAGCAGCAGCAGCACTAGCCTTTGTTCGACGTGAAAATATCTGAGCTGGAATAGTTTTCCCTGTTGGTTTCTGTTTAGAAAGGTCCTCACCAACATCACTATCATCAGAATCAAAGTAGGTTCTAGAGCCTGAGAGTTTGTTCACTTCACCCCGAGAACCCTGGGTGTGTGGCTTTTCAGTGCTAACGAATTTCTGTTGAAAAGGTTCCTCCACTGAATCACCACCACCTAAACTATGTTTTCTAACTTGAGTTCTCGGACTTGTTCTTGTACTAACTTCTGGGTTCAGTACCTTACTGGATGTCTCTTCCCTATTTTCTCTAGAGCCAACATTGCCTCTGAGATATGTCGAATGCTCAGTAGAAGTGTCTTCCAAAGAGTGCTTAGACAGTGAAGAACGAGCAACATTGCTGCGATAAGGTGGGTGTTTATAGCCCTTATTCCGAAAGCCACCTGCCAGTAATCCAAAGTTCAATCCCAAACCACTTTCAGAATCAGATTGTTCAACAGAACCAGTATCATCCATATATCCTAGTGGCTGCTGACTTCCATCATAATCTTCTGTGGATGGAGGTCCTTGTGTTTGCAAGTTCTCATTCACATCACTTGACTTGGGCTGCGATTCTGCTGTTCTGATTGAAGGGTGATCTGTATAGAAGTTGGAGTAACCAAATTGTGTATCTGGCTTCCCACCAGCTTCAACTTCCTGCTTGATCTGATGATGCATTTGTCCGTCATCGAAGTCAACTGAAGATGGCCGTGAGAAATTCTTTCTATTTTGCTCTACATTATCCTTTTCTCCAGGTAAAGGTCCCCTCCAGGGAGAACTCTCATTGCGGGAATGGTCAAGATTTCTGGAGTCAACAAGAGAAGACATATTGGTAATTCTTGGATCTCCAACCTTCGCCTTACTCAGATCCTCTTCATTTTCGGAACTTGGACCATCTGAGTCATCAAAAGTCACTGGTAAAAAATCATCTGGCTGGGAGGGTGCTGTATTAGTAGTTGAACCACCTGAAAATACAGAACTAGGGTGCTGCTCAGAGGCGAAAATAGAGGACGAACTTGACTTCCTTGGAGACTCAGACATGCTCTGCCCAGGACTCCATGCATTTTTCCTTGATGGGACATGAGAGGATTTTTGGTCCTTGACTTCATCCTCAGCATGAAAATCATAAGCATCATCATCAGAACCATAATCATCAAAAGCTGCAGTGGCAATGTCATATGAACTTGTTTCTTGGGCGTTTGCTTGACTTCTTTCCTGACTGATGAAAAAAGGATCCCCAATAGTATCTTCACTTGATTCATGATGGTCCCAGTTTGAAGCCAAATTTTCATCAACCCTTGGAATCCGTGAATGGGGATGCGAAGGAAGACTAGTAGACTGTTCTTGGGTACTCGATTCCTGAAAACTATCACCAGTTCCTGGTTTAATTCCACCATGGATGTTACTACCAATATGTACCTCTTGGTCACTTGGCTGTCTTTTCATGCTTGTGTCACTTGAAATGTCACTCCTCGTTGATTCCCAAGAGCTCTTTCGAGAATGTCTCTCCATTGTTTTGGGGTTACTCATAGATGGAGAAACAACATCTGGAGGACTGCTGGATTCTGAGGTAGGCAATCGGCTCTTCAGGTTGTTAAACCTTTCAGACAACGCAGCTAGCTCATCTTCTTCAACGTCATCAAGCTGCTCATTGGTCACATGAGAATTCCTTTTAGATGTGTTTGGCACATCCTTGGAAAGTTCCTCACCTTGAAATTTAGAGCCAAAATGATGTCCTTCATCTCTTGGTAATGAACCGGAAGCAAAATGTTGTTCTCTTGAATGTTGCCAGTTTATGTTATCACGGGTTGAAAGTTCTGCAGCAGCCCTTGCAGCCATGCTTGCTCGTTCTGCAGATTCAGCAGCTGCCTGTGCTGCAGCAGTGGCATCCTTGAACTCCATATTCCACTGTTGGCTCCCTGAAGATAAGTTCCCTGGTCTATCATGTGTATGTCTATATTCCACAACTTCGGGTCTCGAACCTGTTAATAGACCCAGGTTATGCACTCAGAAAGACAACTAGATGAGACATATTAAAGGTAACCTTGAATCTTCAACCAACAAATACAGCAGAAATATACAGTGTTGAATAGTGGCTCTACCTGGAGTCCTCTGATCTCGGTGAGAAACACCTGGCTTTGTGTTACCTGCACCAAACTCATCAACACTAGGAGATTGCATATGAGAAGATGGGCGGGAACTGGGGGCATATGAGTTCATGCTTGCATCATGCCTGCCACGGGAAGAAGCCTGGCTTTGGTTGAAATTCATAGATGGTTCCACATTATGAGTTTGTGCATGCATCGTACTTTCATGTTGAAATGTTCCAGGTCCGTTCTGCTCAAGAAGTTTCAGATATGCAAATATTAGTAACTACAAGTACCTGGAGAACAAAATGGGAACAACCGATTTACTTCCAGACTTACGAGCAAGTCCTCAGAAGGCTTGATGTCATCTTCAAACGATTTAGGATCCCACTTAACATTGTGCTCCTGAGCAATTGCACTCAATATTTTCATCTTTTCTGGACCATCAGGCGCTTTTGCTGACAATTTCTCAACTAGCTACAATAGGCGGAAAAAGGGAATGTTAACCATTTGTCAAAACCACAGAATCAAGCACAGCAATGACTGATTGAGACTTACTAGGCGGCTAACCCCACTGTTTGGACGTAGTTCAATGGCTGCAGAGACAAAATCTTTTCCATATTTTGCTGTAAAGTTCTTTTTAACATCCATCAATTCAGGTAAGTCTGCACATCTAGGGGTAGCAAACATTACACTAGAGATTGCTTCCTTCAAGTCAACCGGGCAGATTCTGCAAGCAGTTAAAAAAAATTGAGACATTAAGAACATGATTTACAAGCTAGAAAGACTACCCTCAAACCTCAACATCACAATGCCACCAAGTGATTATTTCATTATACAGCTTCTTAATTGCGTACTTCAGACAAAACCCATGAATTCATAGGATCCTATATCCATAGTATGTGTCCAGAACAATAGCATAAACTAGCTTCAAGATTAGAAGGAAGTACAGAACATACTTCTGTGACTCAATCATGTTCAAGCGGGCCACAATCAATTCGCAGTATATCTCAATAAGCTCATATGCTGCCATCGTCTTCTCTTCATTAACTACATGTTCCACCTGTAAGGCAAACATCAAGAAGAGGAATCAATAGTAGTCCAGCTATAATCAGAGTCCTATCCGATAAAGAGCACATCATAGCATTCAGTCAGAAGATTTCAAATAAAGGTATTAAAAAGAGTACAATCAGAGGATTTCTCACCACAGTAATAAGAATATAAAAGGGAAGGAAAAGAAAAATACAAATATAAGAAGTCGAATCCACAGTGATAAACAGCAGACACACAAAAAAAGAATCTAACGGAGTGCTTACTCGAATCCTAGCAGTCCGGTCATGGCCGGCGGCGAGCAATTGAGCGACTTCTCTCTTCAACTGCCTCAACTGCACATCTCTCTTGTTCCTGAGCAGCTTGATGCGGGATGAGGCCATCTTTAATGCCGTTTTGCTGCAGAACAAGGACAGAAGGCCACAAGTCAAAACAAAAGCAACGCGGTTAAAATCGCGAATCCGCAATCAAAGTTTCCTTGCCAAAAACAAAAGATGTAACAGAGAATTCCGATAACCTCGCCGGTCAAACAAAGGCAAATTCGGCGACGGCGAAGATGGAAAATAGAAATCAGGTGACAAGTAAAACGGACAAGGAAAGCGACAACTCACCATTTTGCAGGCTTGAAGCTCTTGTGCAGCATAGGCATAACTCTGTGGGAAAAGCAAAGAAGAGAAAGTGTCGTGTACTACAGCTTCAGCTAATACCTCTACAATTTGAACTTGGACAAAACCAGAGGAAGAAGAAAAATGGAGGGGTGGATTCTCTGAGAAGAGAGAGAGAGAGATGCTAAGAAAATTCTTGGTATGGAGGAAGAATGGAAGGTGAAATTAAAATATGGTTGAAATTTCCGGGAAAATGTGATATTATTAACGTGAGAGAGAGGTCTGTTTAGTTAATAGGGGCAGGAGGGTGATTGCTTAATTGAAAGGCCAACTGGGCTTGAATTGGGTGTGGGACAGCAATACAGAGCTAATCATGGATGCGAACCTTCTTGTCGCTCTCTTCGTTAATTCACGGGCGATGGGAATTGGATGGCTAGATGGTTGTCGGTATTGTTTTTTTTTTTTTTAAACTTTTTATAATTGTATTATACCGCAGGTTTAATCGATAATTAAGAGAAATATACCATGTTTGACATTCAAGATTTGTAAATACATGCATTTAGCACAATATATATGTTTTGTTCAAATATGGTGTTTGTATCATATAATATAAAAATAGTATATTATTAAATAAAATGATAACATGCAAATTATAATAATTTTGATAAATATCATTACCAAATTGTATTATTAAATTATCCTAATTATCTTTATAAGGTAGAGATTTGGACTCCAAATCACCAAAAATCTTCACCCCAATTCTCCCACCCGAACAACCCCAATGTATATATTACTTATTTTCCTTTTCTGGTTTTCCCTAGGATTTAGGCCTGATTGTGCTGTTGTAGCTTTTGTCTTTATCCTTTCAGTTATTTTCTTAATTACTTGTAATCTTAATTTATACTTTAATTAAAATCAGTCCGTTGCCAAGGTTGCTACGTGAGTTTTCCTCAAATCTTTATGGTATAATCTCTTTCTAACCTAGCCACAGCCCACAATCATGGCCGCAAAACAATTCTTCTGTAAATACTTCGCCTTTATCCGCCCTTCCCAATACCTCCAACACTTTCACGGTTAAACTCAAACCCAAAAACTATCACCCATGGGAATGTGTATGGACAACAGGAGATCACTCTTCAGAGACTTTTTGTTCAAGAAATCACGGATCTTTGGGGTTGGTGGAATTGGCCGAGTTGTGTGGTAGGGGATTTTAATATGATTCGTTCTAGGACAGAATCAAGAGGGGCTCCCCGTAGCCAGGCCGAGCTGAACCTGTTTAATGATTTTATTGAGAACCTAGCTTTACTTAATCTTCCGTTGTTGGGGGCGTAGTTCACTTGGTTGGATTTTAGATCGAATGGGGTTGTTTCCAAGCTTGATAGATGCCTAGTGTCGGATAGCTAGGAAGACAGGTTTCCTAATTGCAGAGTGCAGGTGTTAGCTCGTATTTGCTCAGACCACAAGCCCCTTTTGCTTTCATGTGGGGTCGGAAGGGGGAAGGAACCGTCTGTGACGTTTTGGGACGATGTGGTTTCAAGAAGAGTCGTTCTTTGATTTTATTTCGAAAGTGTGGCCGACTTGGGTGGACAGAAGTGGAGATACTTTAAAGTTGGCAGTTAAAATGCAGATGGCGAAGAAGGAGTTAGGTTTGTGGAATGATAGGGTGTTTTGTCGGGTGGATAGGTAGATTCAGGAGTGTCTCCACTCCATTATAGCCATTGATGAACAGGAAGATGAGGGGCATTTGAGTGAACCTGATAGGTTAGGGAGATGTGGCCTTAAGTGCTATCTTGATAGATTGGGGAAAAGAGAAGAAGTGTTTTGGCGGCAGAGATCCAAGGAGTTATGGTTGACTTTGGGTGACAAGAACACTAGGTTTTTTCATAAGAGTTATTCCGCCTGAAGGAGAAAAAACTATTGATCAACTCTTAGTTGGGGGAGTGATGGTGGCTGGTTAGGCAGATGTTGGGATGGCGGTGGTGAGGTTCTATAAGGATTTGTACTCGGAGGCTCGACCAGTCAGACGTTCCCTTTAACGGTTCAATTTAAAAAGCTCCAAATGACTTATTAGGAATGGTCCACGGAGGATGTCACTAGGAAGTAAATTTGGGACGTTGTTAGGAGTTGCGACGGAGAGAAAGCTCCAGGTCCTGACGGCTTCTGTTTTGCCTTCTTACAAATTAAGGTGTTGTAGTGTGGTTGGGGATGATTTCGTGAGGGCTGTTGAGGATTTCTCTCGTTCTGGTTCTCTCTCGCGTAGGGTGACACAGCCTTTCTAGGGGTTGAAATGAAGTGTCGTATTCCACGAGGGTTCTCTCGAATGGCCAGTGTTCCAAAATGCGTAAAAAAATGGCAGCCTAGCGACGTGATTAAGCGCTAGGCGACCGCTTAACGCCTCGCTTATGAGGAAAGCGGAGCAAAAAGCGGTCGTCGGTGCTTTCTCGGCGCTTATTCAATGCTTAATTAGCACTTAACTTATTTTAATTAAAAATAATAATAAAACGTTGTCGTTTTGCTTTGCTGGATAAATGGAAATGAACAAAATCTAATACTCTTTCTTCTACCTCTTTCCTCTATCTTCTTCTTTGTTATGTCGTTGCTTCTTCTCTTCTTCTCTATTACGCCACCGCGGATCTCCTTCTGCATCTTCTTGATTAAGTCGTCGTCGACTCTCTCTGCTTCTTCTTCTTCCTCTTCTTTCTCTTCTTTTGATTCCAGTTTGGCAGTTCCTCGTCCGACTACTTCCTCACTTCCTCTTCCAACCAGGCGACCACTTCCTCTACCGTGAGCCCATGAACCCTCTTCCTTTGTCGTCGTCTTCTTCTTCTTCCACAACCAGATTTCCTTTGTCGTCTCCTTTATGGCTTATCTTTCTATTTTAATGTGCTTATGTGCTTCTTGTTGAAACATGAACCTAATTAACTTTGAAATTTATTTGATACAGAAGTGTATTTCTGTGAACTTGTGAACTATTATGATTGTTATTAAGTATTACGTATAGTATTGCAAACTGTACAATTTTGTCCCTCTCCGTGGGACTCTGAGGGGTGGGGCGGAGCGAGAGAGGGTTACTCTGTCTCGGTCTACCATTTTCGAGGGACCGACAATGCTGGCGTGGCCCTTGGAGAAAAGCAGGGTCTTCACGGTCAGGTCGCTTGCTCGGGTGAATATAATTTCATAGGTTGTGATGACTTCCCAACAGAGATGGTTTGGATGAGGTAAGGTGGCTGGTTTCGTGTGGCAGGTGGCGCAAGGGAAGGTGTCTACCATTGATAACCTCATCAGTAAGGCGTTCATGTTTCCAAATAGGTGTGTGATGTGTGGTGTCGACTCAGAATCAATTTTGCATCTTTTCCGGGATTGCAGGTTTGCCTCGCAAGTGTGTTATGCTCTTAGTTCATGATATTCCGTGTTTGGTCATTTTCCTTTGACTATTGAGTAGTGGCTATGGGCGTGGAAAAGATTGAACTATGGTATGATGTTTTTGCCTTGCGTGAAGATGATGATTCACGGGTTTTTATGGGGTGCTGTTAGAATGTGTTTGGGACTAGAGGAACAATAGGATTTTTCGTAATGAGTGTCCTCTTGGTCAACTGTGGTCTTTAGAATTGTAACCTTGATTGGGAATTGGTGTATTGGGGTGATTTGTTGGGTAGAGATAGGTTAGGGATTGGTTAAGGTTATGGAGGGCGGTGGAGGATCCTGATTAAGCTCCTAGGCAGCTTCTGTTTTGTTGGAGGGGTTAGTTTAAGAACACCCTCCTTTTTTGCTGTTATTTTTGTTTCCGGTTTTGGTTGCAGAGAGCTGTTTTTGGGTGGTTTTTTTTTGGGGGGGGGGGGGGAGGAAGTCTATTTTTGCCTTCTTGATTGTGGGGTGTGGTGGTCGTTAGTCGGAATGTTGGGTTGGTTCAGTTTGATGGAGGGGTAAGTTCAAGAACACCCTCCTTGCTGCTGATGTTTATAGTTTTCAGCTTAGAGTGCAGAAAGGTTTTCTTGGGTGAGTTTTTTGGGATGAAGGTCGTTTTTTATGTCTTCATGATTTTGGGGTTTGGTGGTCGTCGTTTGGACTATTCGGTCGGTTCTGGTTCTTCTACTGAACTAGGCTTTGTATAGACTTCTCCTTCTTTTTTATAATTAATATATTTATTCAGTTAAAAAAAATATCTCGTATGTAAGCTTCAGTTTGAGCCCTTTCTAGCTGGATATGAACTCCTTGGTCACGTTGATGGCTCAAACGCCGCTCCTCCTACCCTTACTGAAGTCGGTGCACCGAACCCCACATACAAAGAATGGTTCCACCACGATTATATTGACTTAGGATGGATCATCTTGTCTGTCTCGGAGGGTGTTCTCTAGAATTTGGTTGGTGTTCGCACGACTGTCGATGCCTGGAGCTCGTTGGCCACAGCTTATGGAACCGACACACAATCTCAAATAAGATCGTATGAATCTCAATTGTTTGATTTATGCCAATCTACTAATTCTATACCTGTTTATCTTCAACGCACCAAAGCTGTTGCTGATCACAATAACCTTGCTTCCCTTGGAAATCCGGTTGCCAATGAAGATTTGGTGTAGCTCCTACTTCGAGGTCTACCGAGCCTTTACTTGATCCCTTCTCAATTTGTTAGCCCTTGTTTCCTTTATTGAGTTAATTGACTTGCTTCTAACCGAGGAACTCGAGCTCGCAGCCAAGGATTCTTTTTCCTCTACAGGTTTGTCATTTTCCAATTTTCCCGGCCGTGGCATTTCTCCTAGTCGAGGTTGTGGCCGTCGTCCTCCTAGCCGAAGTCGGCAGTCCTTCCATTCCAATCTAGCACAGCAGCCAGCCCGTGCATATAACTAGGCTCATGATGTCCATCCTTACTCCTAGGCCCAAGAAAACAATCAGGGACATGGACTCCTACTTAATCCAAAAATGGGTCGAACCAATCAAGTTGTTGGGCCTAAAGAATTAATTTGTTTCAACTGCCATGACAAAGTCCACCATTTTAGACAGTGCTCGTCACCTCTACCCAAAGAATTAATTTGTTTCAACTACCACGACAAAGTCCACCATTTTAGACAGTGCTCGTCACCTCTACCCAACTCGTACTTGCCACCTGATAACGTGCAAAATAGGGTATCAAATACTATCAAGCTAAAAGCAAGATAGATCAAATCTCTCGAGGTTTCTTCAAATTGTTTACTCAAAGAAGCTGGCAAATTACTCAGGTTTAAACAGGTTGTGCGTGGTGTGAGTTCCACGACTTCTAATCTATAATGCAAAAAATTTTGAAATGGAATTAAAAGACAGATTGAATGATTGGGGTTGACTAACGATTTGACAAACAAAGCTTAGACTCGAATCCCCCTAAGATTATAAGGACATTGTCGATCACAAAACCGGCGACTTTCGATCCTAATTCATTCAGTTCTCAGACACAACCATAACTCCTTACCCTTAGGTCTAAGTTCCACGAACGTTCGCTCTACCAGATTTAACTACCAAGATTAATTAACCGTCCGTGCGTTCACTTCTGCAACGGAGAACAAACTTGTGCAATTAATTGAGTTTAATGAGTTACTCTAGAAGCGGATTAACCCTAAATGGTTCCTACGAAAGGCACACTCCATTGAATAGGTTAATTGGTTGATTTGATGTTCTAAAGTAAGGCGGACGTTCGCCATTATCCTTATCTTAACATGAATCTAATCTAGGTGATCAAGCTAAACAAGAAACATAGGAAACGAAGAACAAATCAAATATGCAAGAGAAACTGTCTTAATTTGAATCTAATTGCCGCCAATCCGTGATCGCTTTAAAGCCCCGGGTCACTTAGGATTCATCTAGTCTAAGCTTAAACGAGTTTAGCTACTCATGTTGACAACAAAAGAATCAAAAGAAACAGAGGAGTTCATCATACAAAAGGAGAACATATAGAAACTGTAAAACCCTAATTCTGACTACTCCGACGAAGTTTCAAACTCTGGCAATCTTCACTCCTAGCTCCGAGCACTCCGAGGTGGAAAAGACGATGTCAAGATCTCTCCGGGAATTCTTTGATGCTCTCTGAACTCTATCTCTCAGATCTGAAGTCTGGATTTTTTTTCCAAAAAAGTATATTATGAATGACGAGGGAGGCGGCTTCTTATATAGTGGCTTTCCTCATCACCGTTGGAAAAGAAGAGAGTTATCGGCGAGAACAATTGGAGTTCTCTCCGAGAATGTATGTGTAAAGTTACATCAGCTAGCGACGAGATTTTTGAATTGATTCCTTCATAAGTTCTCGCCGAGAACATGAAAGTTCTCGACGAGAACATCCTTGTAAACTGAAGCTGACACTCGACGAGAATTTGTACTGACTTTGAGAACATCTTCTCGCCGAGAATATTAAACATTCTCGGCGAGAACTTAGTGCTAGGTAGGTGCTTTGATTATTTTTTGACTGTTTTGATTCTGGATTGATTCCGGGACACTTCTCGAGACTCCATTGCGTACCGAACATGTCCGAGGCTACATATTTGATGGTAAAAACCTGTGTACTCAACGAGACACTAGACAACACATCAAATAGGCCTAAAATGGGCCAAAGTAACCAAATCGGACATGTAATAGTGCAAATGAGTGAAAACACTCTAAACTACCCTAAAACCATGTTACAAGCAATGAAATGTCGCTTAAACGGGGCTGATAATCACGTTAAATCTAGTGTCATCAACACCCACGACCCACTACTCTACCTCGGCTGACCCAACCACTAGTGAAAATTGGACTCTGGACTTGGGCACGAATCATCACCTCACCAACAACCTAGCCAACCTCCACCTTCACTCCGAATATCAAGGCACCGATCAAGTCCGACTCAATGATGGTAGTACTGTTCCAATCTCACACTCTGGATCGTCTCTTGCATATATATGTGACACTTCTATTACACTCGGTAATATTTTATATGTTCCACAATCATGCCAAATTTTGTTGCCTCTAAGTTCTCTAACTCGTGATACTAATGTGGCTATTCTATTTTATCGCACGATCGTGTGTGCATTCAGTACTTGACGACCAAAAAAATAATATTCCAAGGCCAGAGTAATAATGGCTTATATGCCATTCCCATGTCCCTCATTCGACCTACCTTGCCGAAAGTGGCCAATCTCGCCACTCTCCCTGTTTGGCATCAGCGTTTGGGACATGTGAATTTGCAGAATGTCAAGCGGGTGTTGCGATGTTATAATATTCCTTTTCCTAACAAAAATCCCCTTAGTTTGCTCAGAATGTTGCTTAGGAAAAATGCATAAACTACCATTTTCTATTTTTGATTTTCAGACCGCTAGGCCTCTTGACTTGATTTGTAGTGATGTGTGGGGACCTGCTCCTACTTTGTCTACCACTAATCAGAGATATTATATTCTATTTTATGATCACTATAACAAATATGTCTAGTTATATTTGTAACAATAAACAAAATCAAAACGATAAATCTTCCCTAATATCTCTTTTGTTTAATGGCTTGATTTATGCTTTCCTCTATTGTACTTGCAATAAAAAAGACACAGTCTTTCCTTTTCGGCCCAATCAACATGCTATGGGTGAGTTAAAATTCAAATCGAACCACTCGATAACTCAACAATCTCCTCCTAAGTTGGATATTCTCAATCTTAGCAACTTGACTCACAACCAATGCCTGATTAAACAACGTCCTAAGATTATTGCCTAGTTCAGAAAGTTCTTAATACGAAAACAACAACATAAACACTAAAGGAAAAAAAAAAGCAAACTACCAATAACGACATAATCAATTCAAATAGTTCAACAAGATTCAAAACTCCACTTTTGGGTCACTAGCATAGTCGAAGACATTTTCGGTCTCCGGCTCCAGGGGCGGAACTAGGGGAAGCCGGGCCGAGCCCCGGCTCACCCCACTTTCGGTTCCGAGCATTTAATTCGAGTAAAAATTTGTGATTTTTTTGAATTCGGCTCAGTGCAAAATTTAAATCCGGCTCAGTGTTATTTTAATTCTGCTTAGTTCATTGTTATAATTTCAAACTTAACAACTAAATATATTCTAATACCTTTGTCTCTTAAAAATACCTAATATAGTTAATATACTCAAACATATTAACCATACCCTTCCCTAATGCTAATGTTTCGTCAACATGTGTAGAGGGTTTCTATGGCAAATAGCATTATATATTGAAAGTAAAATAATATATGTAACCTAATATATATTCTAGTAATAAATTTCGGCTCAATGCATTTTCTAATCCTGGTTCCGCCCCTGTCCGACTCCTTTTCATAAATTTCTATGATCATCTTCTGCTTCTTGAATCCTTTCCAGATCGAGATTTTGAATGTCTTCATATTCCAAATCTTCGTGATCTTTGAGTGCACCAACCAAATTTGTGATGTTACTTCCAAGGGTGCAGTTAAGTAGAGTTTTCAATCGGATGTTCCATTCATTATTTGTCTTAACAGAGGAAACCATAATGTTTTAAAGATTTATATTTTTTGGGTAAATATTACCAAAAAGCCTAAAGTTTGGCAATATATAATGAAAAAGCTCTAAGTTTTAAAAACCCCAAATCTATCCCGTAGTTAACACCGTCAGTCCTTGTTTGTAAAATTTTAAACATTTTGAATCAAGTTGCTAACATAATTAATTTTGAAGTTTTTTTGTATTCTAAAATTAGTAACCTAGGTTTGCCCAAATTGCATTTTGACCTTTCTGAATTTCATCCCTTACAAATCCTCCCAAGCATCTCTTCTCCGTTCATCTCTTCTCTCAAACTCACCTCACTGTCGCCGCCGCCATGTCAACTCCGCCCTTCTGATAACAACTCCATGCATTCCTCCAATTTGCTATGAGAAGGGCGGAGTTGACATGGCGGCGGCGACAGTGAGGTGAGGTTGAGAGAAGAGATGAGATGCTTGGGAGGATTTGTAAGGGATGGAATTCAGAAAGGTTAAAATGCAATTTGGGCAAACCTGAGTTACTAATTTTAAAAGACAAAAAAATTCAAAATTAATTCCGTTAGTAACTTGGTTCAATATGTTTAAAACTTTACAAACAAGGACTAACGGTGTTAACTACGGGATAGATTTTGGGTTTTTTAAACTTAGAGTTTTTTCATTATATATTGCCAAACTTTAGACTTTTGGTAATATTTACCTTTTTTTTTGGGTGAGCAACATTTTGTACGGTGACCAATTTGAAGAAATTTGGGTTTGGGGGAATTGGATTTCATAATTCCACCAAACAAAGAATTTTTTTTAATGAATATATGTATGGTATAAATGAAGAGGCCAACACCCTTAAATGTAGGGATGTAGCAACCGTCAGAATAATACAAAGGTCTGGAAACTCTAGTGACACAACTAGAAAATAGGACCTCAGAAGGGCATCCGAAGTCAAAGGCAAATCGACCATAAATAGAGGACGGAAAAACATAATAGAGAACAAACAAAATCATGGAAGAAGCAAAGGTCAAACCGAGACAACAACTATCAAAAGTTATCTACAATCAGCCCGGATCATTCCATTTTCCAATTTTACGAGCCCAACGTTTTCCCAAAACTCATTCTATTTTTCACCATAGCAAGCAACCCCTAGATCTTTTTGAAAATTTCAGTGAGACTAGTGTAGAATTTTTTAGAGAATTATATCCCTTAGACCATCTCCAATGCATTAGCTAAAAATGCTATTTTTAGGTTACTTTTTCAGTTTTTATCCATGCAAAAAGTGAATATGCTCAAATGTTCTTTGGCTAAATTTAACTTTGGCTATTTACATTTTTATGTAAATCTAAATTAGTGTTAATGTTGACATTATTTTTTAATAATTGGTTTATCATATGTGTGTTAATTAATTATAAAAAATATTACAATGTAATTTTTTTTTTCATTTGGGTGAACTTTTCTTTAACAAGGAAACAAATACATTAATCTTAAAATAGGACTAATTCGAGAAAGATCCATACTTATTATCTTCATATCATGTTTATTTTTTTCGACTTCTCTCGGTCCTCTTTAGCGAGGGCTAGTCTTACATGCGTTTTCGATTTTTCTACCAAGTCACTCATGCTCTTCTCCCAAGCCGCCACAATGTCGGGTTCAACGTTGAATTTGCTTCAACATCGAGTTTGACACTTTCGGTGTATGACATGGTCGAAGGGAGCAGTTACATCGGTGGAATGGGTGCTACGAGAACCCATTAAACATCGAATTTGTTCAAAAGAAAATACATTAACTTAGTGTAAAATAAAATATATTACATTAGTTGAAAAATAATACATTAACTTAGTTTAAAAAAAACAGTTGAAAAAAAATACAATAACTTAGTTCAAAATAAAATATTTTAAATTAGTTAAAAAAACTTACTCTATATACACATTACTTCAAATATACGTTAACTTAATCCAGCCAATGGAATAGTGCCATGTGGAATCCACTATCCCCATGAATTCTTCTTTTTTTTCTATACGTGGTGGTCCCCAATTTACACATTATAGCTAATTTTCCCTCACCTTTTTTCTAAATATACATACAAAAATACACATTTTAGACAATTTTCATTTTTGGACAATGCATTGGAGGATATTTTTGGTAAATATATCCATTTTTTGTTATACACTAGCATTGGAGATGGTCTTATGCAATAATAATAATAATAATTATGTGGTTACTTAATTCCTAATTTTCATCAACAACGTCTCCCATATGTTGATCTCATCTCATGATAGATGATCAAGGGATATAGCTTTATACCAAAAATTTCACTAAATATGTTGATTTGGTTAATTCCCGTTTTCTTGCTTATGTGTCCAATCCCGGTGGAATGGTTAATTCCACCGGAATTCGATTACCTGAGAATGCTAAGCCACTAGTAGATGTTTTACTTTCCTTCAATCATCACCGAGAAATTAAGCAACTGAACCACATCATAAACAACAAAAATTGAAATTCATAAGCTATAGCTAAGAAGTAAGAACTTAACTGGTAGTTTAATTGGGAGGCTTACTCGATCTTATGATGGCATTTAGATACAAACCAACACATGATGTCAAAGAGATAAGAAACTGAGTTCAGGATATGATACATGTACTTTGAGCTCTCAAGTCTCAACCTTTTGTCTTCAACTTACACTTTCCATCCAGAACAGTGTCGGCTTAAAGCAGAAAAAACCCCACAAGACATGCAAAACAAAACCAGAAATACTCAGGGCGAAAATTCGATTATATTACATAGATATCAATGTGACGAAATCATTAGATGCAATTGGATAATGAGTTCAGGGATGGAAGACATTAGGTTTGCTTATCAACTGAAGAACTCAAGGCGACTATAGACTAAGACTGATACAAGAAGAAAGAGTGAGAGTAGCTTGTATGTTGAGTGCAAGAGATGGTTCAAACAATCAGCATGAGAGAGACACTGCTTCACAGGAACAAGTAAGCATTTACATAACCGGAAATGGAATTGCGTATTATTAGGAAGATAGAAGGGACAGTGGCCATGAACACACATTAGAGCAGAAAATATGAAGAAGTTTGAATCACCATTGATCATCTTGATAATCAAGAAAAAGAATGGGTACATGCCATAAACTAAACCTAACTTAGTCCATAAATATTATAAAAAAAAATACCAGCAAAATGGAAACAGAAAAGCATATAAGTAGATAATATAGTATGAACCTGCTGTATCTTGGAGGTAGTAGAATCCATGAGTGTTCCAACTGGTTCACTGTCTTCTACAGCGGACAACATGGAGTGCCGGAAAAGAAAAGACTGCAAATATGCAAGTTTTCAATCAAATTATGGGCACACAAGCAGGAAAGCCACAGAGATCAAACTTTATCACTCCAATAAATGATTGATTTAACTTAGGTAGGGCTAATCACATCATCAATGTAAGAAAAACGATTCTTTTCACAATTCCACTAACAACATATCAAAGTGAGCAGCTGAATTGAGTCACCAGGTCTCCTTTATCTTTCGTATACATAAGATCAAGATATCAATTTCTATTGTGCCCAAATGGATTCCAAGCATTATCCTAATCTACAAAGGTTCTCTTTCAACCCCCTGAACAAACAAATAGAGACTGGCCTTTCTAGAGCAAGCAAGGATCTTTCAGTGGACCACTTGATAAAAAATATGAAAATCAACAACATCAATGAACTTCATTTAGAAAGCAAAAACCATTCAAGACTATCTATCACATATGAGCTGAGCAAAGAAGAAGAAAAGAACACATACAACCCACAGAAGACTGTCACATATCCAAACCTCCTGTTTAGTGGTTGAACCACTAAGCACATCAACCCGATTAGTCCTCTCTGAAACCAACACTAGTACAGAGAGATGGCCCATGTGTCTGTGCGTAAATAGCCTCAGATATCCTATTCCTCCTCTTAAAACCGTAACCAGGAAACAAAATAAGAACCTATTTTAAACTGTCAAGAAAAATAGCCACTGATAACATACAGAATTCACTGAACAGAACCCATATTACATCCAGCAGAAGAGTGGAGAAGCAAACCTAACAAAAGCTTCGAGGAGCTAGTCGATTGCCCTTGTGTTCGCTTTGACCTGAAATCGAGCAGGCAAAAGAAACAGCAATAATTACAGACTCAAGCAGCATAATTAGTAATATGTTAAAAAGAAATCAGAGGAGAAATATCATTCAGGTAAAATGTGTTCTTCTATACACATCAATGAATTCACAAGGAATCAACAATCAAGTCAAATAATTGTGTTGAAACATTTAGTCCAATTAAATGAAAAGAGTTTGTGTTTCTGAAGATATCATCATCAATCAGAGCTCTAAGTTGGCTTCACCGAACTGGCTCAATAAGATGCCCATATCTATACCATTGAGCATGGTGGGGATTGCTCTCTCGTAAGTACACTGGTTAGAGAATCCTAATTTCCCTGATTTTTGCACCCTCTTCGCACACGCCTTGAACTTTTGGTGGCACTTGATGTTTGTTAGACCTTTCTTCCCAACGCAATTGTCGTGAATCTTGCAGCAGGCGTCCAGGTCATCGCAGGGTTTCTCGCCGGGGCAGCCAGTCCACCCTAGCCCACAATACTTGCCGTACCGTATCCCAAATGCTGAAATCGAACAAGACGATTGTAATGAGTCTCTGCAATCGAACGGGAAAAAAGTGATGGAGAATGAACTGCAGGAGAGAAACGATAGATGCTTACAATCACAATTCTCCACCACACACGTCCTGCTGCAAATCGTCTGCCGATGAATCACAGTGTCAACGACTGATTGAAGGATTTAATGGTAATAAGAGAAAAGAAGAAGAAAATGTAGACACTGATGGGAATCGGAGATAGAAGACATGTTTACCTCAGCTGCGGAGGAGGAGTGGACGAGGGCTAAGAAGAAGAGGAATGTGAAGGCGAATGCTGCGATCAGGCCATTAATAATCCTGATTGGAGTAGAGGTACAGAGTAGCAGCATTCTTCTTCTACCTTTTTTCTTCCTTCCTAAGCTTTCGTGCCTCCGTCAGACCTTGACAATGGCTCCTGCTGCTTTTTTAAATGTAAGAAATGAAGCCAATCACAAGATTTAACAGTCTTTTTAACATAATAATAAGAAGCTTTTTTTACCCGGCCGGTTGGCCAGATATATGTAATTTTTTTATGTTGTTCGTCTTAATTTAAATAGTAACAATAAGAATATGAGTTCTAAAATTTTAAAATTATTGATTTAATTTGCTTCATTTGTATAGCTTATTTGAAGTTTAACTAAGTTAAGTGTAAAATAAATAAGGAAGCAAGCTTCATGATTTCTAGATTATAATCACTTAATATACTTCATTTAAAAAATTTAATTTATGATTTTATCAGCATAATTATCTCATATGTCATATATACTAATAAATTTGAGAAATTAATTTTCTAAAATGTTAATTAAGGACAACTAAAAAACCACCTATTAGTTATTCACAATATTAGATCTGAATTAGGAACATACATAAAAAATTAAAATTGTAAAAAGTTGACTTCTCCTTCTAACCTAATTTATCCAATGTTTATTGTTAAACTAAAATTAAATGACATATAACATGTGTAGCTCATGATGTGATGAACCCACATTATACTTAATAAATTTGACACAATTAACGTGTGACCTAATAGACATGAGTCATTTTGATCTATTGACTCGATGATATGCATATTATTATATTTTGGGTTAATACACCATTTTGCCCTTGTACTATGCAAAATTAACAAACATACCCTTATATTATTTTCTAACCGATTTAACACCCTCTACTTTTAAAAGTTTAACAAATATGCCCTCCATTTATCTTTTCATCTATTTTTCGTCTAATGAGTTGATTATACGTGTTACTTCATATTATTTGTACACCTTATCATTGATTGGAATGTTCACAATCCAAAATTATTTAAATTAGAGAGAAACAGAAAAAGGAATACCACAAACACCTATGTACATAATGGTGATTATAATGATTTTCCTTTTTCTTTTCTTTTTAATTTAAATATTTCCACCTTGTGGAAATGCCGATCAATGATGTTGTTGACAAATAATATGACGTAGCACATATAATCAACTCATTAGACGAAAAATAGATGAAAAGATAAATGGAGGGGCATATTTGTTAAACTTTTCAAAGTAGAGGGAGTTAAATCGGTAAGAAAATAGTAAAATGGGTATGTTTGTTAACTTTGCATAATAGAGGGGCAAAAAGTTGTATTAACCCTTATATTTTTTACATAATTATATCCAAAATATTCAAAATTTTATGAAGGAAGTCTAACCCGCCTTATGTTGAAAAAAGCCTAACCTGCCCCTTGACATATTGCCAAAAATATTCTCATCTAATGTGTATCTTAAAAGATATTGTGATTATAGAGCTAGTTATAATTAATTAAAAAATATTAATAACATAAAATAGTATATAGATTGGAAAAATTTTATAATAAAAATGTCATATTTATGAAAGAGTTAGAGGTAAATTGATTTTGAGTTAACATATTCCAATTAATTTTTAATAAGAATTCGAATAAGTGGTCCGGTTGAAATTAGAATGCTAAATAATATTTTTTTGATAACATGACACCTTAATATGTCATTTTTAACAGAAATTATCATAAAATTGATTAAAGTGATCACTAAGCTGACCCGATCTTCAAACTTAAGTTACTGAGTTGACCTAGTTTAAACTTAAGTAATTGCAATGAAGCAATCTTAAGTGACCACTAATGTATTTGACCCATTATGAAATATAAAGTATAGGGCTATATCGAAACCTTAATCATATTAACACAATAAAACTTATCTTTGTTACAAAGTATAAGGCTATTTATTAACACAATAAATAAATAATATTTTTTTAAACTCTTTTATCTTCTTTTTGGCATTCGTCCACCACTACTTAGAACTTGATTTGGTTGAAATTAGAATATAAATAATATTTTATGATGACATGGCACTTGGCGTGTCATTTTTAACATAAATTATCAAGAAAATGGTCAAAGTGATTGAGTTGACCTAATCTAGGAACTTAAGTTACTGAGTTGAACCAGTTTAAACATAAGTGACTACAATGACACAATAATCATACTTAGGTGACCACTTAAGTATTTGACCAATTTCATAATGCATAAACACATTAATGTGAGTGCATTTATTAGGAAGACAAAGAATGTATTTTTATATAAAATATGTAAATGAGGTGGAAAATTGTGGTTAGAGCTTTAGCTTATGTGGCAAAAAAAGCTTGGAGATCTACCATAGTATATTTTAAGATATCTGAAAATTAAATAAATGGCCTAAATTACTGGGCAATTTGGCAATTTCTAGAGGAACTTAATGTACTCATTTAAATACACTAATCTACACTTTTAATTGAGATCTAAAAGTTAATATCAAATGAGTATTAGCGTAAATTTTGCAATTAATAACTGTCATTTATTAATTTTTGTTTTAATTAATTTAGTGTTAAAATTAATTACATACAGTTATTTTGGGATTAGAATTCCTTTAATTAACGTTTATCTTCGAGAGAATCATATTGATCATGCCTCATATTTGTTTTTTCGGTTTTTGAGTTCATTGTCCCGTACCTTTTTCGTGGTTCCTTTTAAAGTTTTTGAACATTTATCTCGACATGCTTGGTGTGTTACATTTTATGTTCTTGGTTCCTAATTAGTTGTGGAATCATCTTATATTTAATATGATCGTGTTCCTTTTAATAATAATACAAGAAATATTTTCTAATATTTCCTATTGAAATGTATTTGGTTTCTTCACCCCCATGATACACACCACTAATGAGTTGGAGGAGATTAAGATTGTTGATTTGGATGTTAATAGTGTAGATACTATCTTGTACATCTTTCAGACTTTCACTATATAAATCAAAGACTCCACGGTCAGTGGCGGATCCAGGGGGCTTCCCCCGGGCCTCGGCCCAACCCTCTTTTGGATTCAGAGCAATCATTCAAAGTGTTCAACCTAGTGTTAATTTAAATCTGGCCCAATTCATTTTTAAAATTGATTAACTTAAATTATAAATCCCAAAAAAACTCTTCTAGTATTCTACACTAGTGTTAGTCTTCAATTGGATTGCTTCAGTTGAGCGGAACACTAAATCCCAAAAATTCTTTTCAGTCTTTTAATGAGGATGATATTTACAAGGTTGAAGAAGAGTTTTATCCTCAAGATTTTGAAGGCCATGAAATACATGCTTTGAGGAATGAGTTGCGTTTTATGGTGTTCATGCTGTTCAGTCAGAGTCAGGAACATGATGTTCCTTCTCTTGCTAAATTATTAGAAAAGCTGGTGAAAACAGGGATGGACGCAAATTATAGAATGATAACCAGGTTTATTAATCGTCTAATGTTGACTTTGCCTGTTTCAACGGCTACCACTAAGAGAACTTTTTCAGTAATGAAATATGTGAAGACCGGTTACACAACAAAATATCGATGAATTTCTTAATGATTGTTTGACTATTTTCTTTGAGATAGAGTATGCTAATGATATCGATGAAGACTCTATTATTGATCACTAATGAGTTTGCGAAAGTAATTGCTGTTGTGTACAATTGATACTTTAATGAAGGCCTCGTTTCGGATGCAGGAATTGACCAATTTCGGCGACTTTGTCCAATTCCTTGTTTTCCGATGACAATTGGTCCGTACAATGTCGGTGGCTTTGATTGAAAGTCGGAGTAGGCCCAATTGTGCTCCAAACTTATTAATTCAATTGCTGTACAACTTGGTGGGTTTTACCCATTCCGTTACACTTTTTTGTGTGTGTCGACAATACCCATCTTCTTCTATTCTTCTATTCTGAACGCCATTTTTTCAAGGAGGAAGAACTCTCCTCTCTCCGACTCCAACTGCTACCTCTGCTCTCTCCGACTGCTCTCCACAGAGGAAGAACTCCGACCAGAGGTAATCCAATCAGTCTTCTATCTAATCTCGACTCAATCCTCATTTTTGGTTTCTTCTACCTATGCTCAGTCTTCTCTCTACTCTACACTCTGCTCTCATTTTTGTTTTTTCGACCTATGCTTTTGTTCTATCCTAATGTGTAGTTTAGGGATGCATCTTCTAATGTGTAGCTAGGGAAATCAGTTTGGGGTTGCTACTTGAATCAGTTTAGGACTGTCGAAAAACACATCCACAATGAACCTCTAAACTTGAATCAGATGTCACCTGCTGCTGCTTTGATTCGGTGACAAAAGGCTTAACTTTATTCCCAGAAGCTGTTGGTTTTGCTGGAATTGGCTCAGTTTATACAATCTACAGAAGGGAAGATCATAGTAAGGAGAGTTTAGAAGGCAAACTTTGACTGTTAGGGATGGCAGTTAAACTTGTACTTATGGGTATTCGACTCTTCTCGATAATTTGTCAAAAAAAAAAAGACTCTTCTCGATTTGGTCAATCTATGGTTATATTATATTTTTATTTTTATTATCAGAGTTTTCTTTACAAATGCGGCCCAGTGCCTTGATTCATCCTAGATCCGCCGCTGTTCATGGCTAAGATTGGTATGAGAATTTCTCCTATTACATTGCTATATCATTCTATCACGGGCTTGTCTCTATTCACGATTTGAAAGAACATATATAAGAACCATTATTCAGTTAGAAAGAACATAATTCCACAATAACTATACTAATTCACTTCCTTGCTTCTATCCAGCAATGTTGCTCAAAATAGGAAGATCCGTCAATTTGAACTCAACAACTGAGAAATTTACAAACTTCCCATGAATCAGTGACAGACAAAACAAAACCAGCAGCAGTCTCCTAAATCGCTTCAGGCCTATCAATTATTGGGGCCACAAACTGTAACCAACTGATGTTATCTCAGCTTCCAAAACTTTGCAGATGAAACTGAAGCTTACATATCCAATCTCTCCCAACAAACATGTAGTTTACTATTATTAAGATTACTATTCTCAAGGATAGTAGCCGGTGAAGGTGAATCCTCTTCCGATGATTTCACCAGCACAATACCACGCAAAGCATTCCAGTCCAAACAATGCAGCAATCCCAGCATCCTCAACCTTCAGCTCTTGTCTTTTCTTCCACAAGTTCTTCACGTAGTCAAGCTCCTTCCAGAATGCTTCATTTCTACCCGGAATACTGTTCCACAACAATCATCAACACTTGTCAAATATGAAGCCGATTTAAATCCAGTTTGCCTCACTTAGTACTTCCACAAATTAACAGCTAGTGATTTTTCTTTCCTATTTCTACACCAGCAGTACAGCTACTCAGCACTGAGTTTTATCACACAAGTGACGAACAGAATATGTTTATTATGACCCTGATGCATTTAAGGATTAGTTTACTGCATGGTCAACAACCTTCTATGGTGCATAATACGGAATCAAAATTTTCACTACAGTTTGACAACTACAAAACTTCAACACTGATACTGTACTCATAAGATTCAGCCATGACTATAGTCTTTTTGATACTGAATGATACGCAAAATGAAACTGCATGAGCAAACAAATCACTGAAGCAAAGAAATGCCATCAAGATATCAATTCAAGTGATCTGGACCCTGGAGAAACAACAACTACCACCTACCATTTCACCAGCATTATCTTAAGTTAGGCACAGACTCAATTAATAATAGCTTACATCCACAACTACGTGACCATACTTCAGGAATGAATTATACTTACCAAGTAACAAAAAGATTCAAGAAAGAAAAGGAAACAAGTCACAGGGACAATTAAAATCTCACTATTATGTACAATCATCAACGGTAAAGGGAGTCTCTTTGGTGCAATTCCCTCTCTTCTCAAGGCAGTAAGGCACAAGATTGATTGATAGAAGCAAATTATACGTATATGTCAACAAAAAACCAAATAATCTCTTCTAACCTGGACAATGTTGATACAGTTGACCATGGAATTTAATAGAAACCCTCAAATCAATGAAATAGGTATCATAAAACTAATTAGGTTATCAATGATAGTAGCAAACTTCAGAGCTAAGGTTATCTCAAAGATTCTCTCCTCTAGATTGAAGCCGATTCTTCCAGGGATGATCTCAAAGTTACAGGCTGCATTCACAAGGGATTTCCTATTTGTGGTTCTAGCAAAGATGGGGTTCAGTGACAGGTGGATTGGATGGATCAGAGCCATTGTCAGCTCAGTTAGGTTTGCAGTGGTGATCAATGGGGCAGCAACGAGCTTCTTCGACCCCACAAGAGGGTTGCGACAAGGTGACCCGTTGTCTCCCTTCCTTTTCATTATGATCACCAACGCCCTCTCATTTCTGATCCATTCGGAGGTTGAACGAGGAAGGATCCAATGAGTTAAGCTAACCTCGAGATGCCCAGTACTGACTCATGTCTTATTTGCCGATGATACGGTGCTTTTCGGGAAGGCCAATCGGGGTGAGGCGGCTGAGATAAAACAAATCTTGGCTCGTTATTCAGCAATCTCTGGGCAGAGGGTTAATGAGGACAAATCAGCTCTCTTCTTCTCCAAGAATACGCCGGCCGGAAGATGTGAGGAAGTGGCGGGTGTTCTAGGCGTGGACCGTGACTGCCAGTTTGGGAAATACTTAGGGCTACCGGCTGAATGGGGCAAATCCAAGACTGAAACGTTTCATTTCCTCCTCGATAGAATGGTAAATCGGGCAGGGAATTGGAAGAGCTTATTATTATCTCAAGGCGGAAAAGAGGTCTTAGCAAAGTCTGTCCTGCAAGCCATCCCGACTTACGTGTTCTCGTGTTTCATGCTCCCAGACACGCTGTTGAAAAAGCTGGATGCTGTGGTTACGAAGTTCTGGTGGTCCGGAGATGTTAACCGCAGATCAATACATTGGTGCACGAAGGAGCGACTAACGTCATCTAAGTTCAGTGGGGGACTAGGATTCAGGAGCTTCAAAGAATTTAATCTAGCTCATCTTGCTAAATTAAGCTGGAAGATTATTCAGCAACCAGAGGCACTGTGGGTACGAGTTCTAAAAGCTCTCTATTTTCCTAGATCGGATTTCCTTGAAGCAAGAGGTCACCATCGGCCATCGTGGATCTGGAGTAGTATTTTGAAGGGTAGAGATGCGCTGCTTAAAGGATTACGCAGAAATATCGGAAATGGGAAAGAAACGCGGATTGGAGACCCTTGGCTGCCAACAGAGGAGAACTTCAGAAGTAACACTAACGAAGGCCCGGAGAGCAGGGTCGAGGAATTTATCATTCAGAGTACAAGGGAATGGGACATCGCCAAGCTAAGAGGTAGATTTGAGGAGGTTGTGGTTCAATAGATTAGAAGGATCCTAATCGGTCCCCCCAACATGGCAGACAAATGGGTTTGGCATCACGAGCCGAAAGGTGCTTTCACGATCAAGTCGTGCTACAAATGCTTAAGAGAGAGGATGGGGGTAACGGAGGACAACAGAGGCAATGGAAGTGGTTATGGCAGTTGTCCCTTCCTCCAAAAGTGAAGTTCTTTGTGTGGAGGATTTGTTCGAATCTCGTCCCAACTCGGGCGAATTTGATGCGACGCAGGTGTGCTCAGAACCCACTTTGCCCATGCTGCAAACAGGATGATGAATCGAGCTTCCATTTGTTGTTTGAATGTTCGACAACGAAGCACATATGGAAAGAGCTAATGCCGGCTATCACCCCCCCCCCCCCCCAACGAGTCAACAAGAGATTGGAGAGTGGTTTGAAGAAATGAACAAAGATAACCAGGGGGAGAGAAGCATGAAAGCTTCGATCTGCTGCTGGGTAATCTGGAAAACAAGGAATGAGATGAGTTTTGATAATCTCATTCCAACGGAGCAGGGGATGAAGGTCCGACTTTTCAGAGAAATTAACTTATGGGAAAGAAGGAGAGAAGTGAATGGGAGACAAAGTGGAAGTGGCGGAACTGGTGACGGGGAGCTGTCCCACCGACAACATGACTACCAAATGTCGAGAAGCCCGAGATGGAGGTTTCTGTGCGATGGCTCCTTTAAAGGAGAAATCCGGAAGGCAGGTGTTGGGGTAATCAAAGTGAATCTCGAAGGTATAATTGTTGATGGTGTTGCTCAACGTTTTTTGTGTAGAGGTCCAATTGTCGCAGAAGCATATGCTGTTCTAATAGCGTGTAATCTAGCGATGAGAGAAAGTGAGGAGGTGAAAGTATGGTCCGATTGCAAGCAAGTTGTAGAAGCTGTGAGTGGGGATAGCCCTTGGGAGTGTGCTTCTATCATTGAAGACATCAGGGAAGTGCTGAAGCAGGCCCCCAATATCACAATTGTGAATTGCAGAAGAGCTGATGTTGCAGCAGCAGATGGAGTAGCAAGGAGAGTGTGTAATGGTGTTTTGGAACCCTGCTGGACTCAAACTCTCATAGGCAGTAGGGTGATTAGTTAGTTTCATTGGTATTTTGTATTCCTCTCGCTTTTGGAACCTTTAATGATTAATCTAATCAATGATTTCTGGCAAAAAAAAAAATTCTTATTCATCATCCGAAATTTGAAGTCATTGGGCCGTCGTGTTCGGCCATATTGCTAAAAATGCAAAATGGTAATTTAGTGCTTAAAATCATTCTTCACCCCAATAGGTAAAATAATAAATGGCTAAAAATTGGATGGCTAAATAGTTAAGTAGCAAATAATATGCCCACTGACCTGAGTTTGGGTTTACCCCACATCCTTTACGGATTCAAGATAAAGTCATTGATTCGACAATTAATCTAGAAAGATGGATAACACCTGAAATCTTCTGCATCTGGCCTCCAAAGATCATTCGACCAAGTGCTTTCATTGTTGCCCACATTCTTCATGCAACCCTTAATAAAAGTCTCTCTTAGGATACTACCACATCAATGAAGCTTTAAACTCCTTCTTTGCCATAAGAAATTCTCAATTTGGAAAATATAGAGCCTTAAGAAGACGTATCCATATAACATCTAGCTAAGTAAGCACTTTCCAACCCATCTTTGCAAGAAAGGCGCGATTAAAGTCCTCAAAGTTCCTAATCCCATTCCTCCGTGACTTTTATTTCTTTGAATCTCCTCTTTTTCCAACCCAATGTATACTTCTCTTATTCCCATCTTCTGCCCACCAAACACTCTTGTAATCTGCTCCCTTGTATTTGCAAGTGTATTTGCAAATAAGATAATAGCAGACTTAGTCTCATTAATCTTCTATCCTGAGAGCTGACAATAAGTACCCAAAACCAACTTAATCCTCATTGCCTCTATTACAGACGCTTTCTCGAATAACATTGTATCATCAACAAACAAAATGTGATGTAAAATAGGGCACCTTGGAGTTAACTTAACCCCCTTGATCAGCCTTCTCTCAACATTGTTATACAACAGAAAAGACATAACATTTAAGATGACAATAAACAAAAAGGGTGACAGGGTATCCCTGTCTTAGCCCCCTTGTTGGTGTAAAATACCCTAACTGAGCTCCATTAATCTAACGGAGGATATCAACACTCTCACCCATTCCACAAACACTTCAGAGAACCCCATCAACCTTAGTGTAGCAAGAAGAAAGTCCGAACTCCCAACTAACTCAATCATATGCCTTGAGCATGTCAACTTTGAGAATGAATCAACAATTTTTACCTTTCTTCCTTAAACGCATACTGTGGACTGTCTTGAGCAACAATTTGAACTGTCTTATGCAACAAATTTTCTCTTAATCCTATTATATTAATCCTTTTAGATGGCTAAACAGTTTAGTTTTAAAGCGCGAGGTTGCACACCACTAACCCTAATTATTATGCAATACGGAAACTAGTGATTCAAGCAATGAATTTCAACCAACTGACAAGCACAGTGATCAAATCGAACTAACTTGCTCAAAAAAAAAAAAAAAAAAAACGAACTATAAAAAAAAAAAAACAATTGAGAAATTATCAATCTTTCCATGAAGCAGAAGCAGTAAATAAATATTCGAAGGACAGATGAAAGAAAGCAGCAGCTCCTAAATCTCTTCAGGCCTACAATTATTGGGGCCACAAATTGCAACCACTGATGTCTCAGCTTCAAAAAATTTGCAGGAAAGCAAAAAACAAAAAATCTGCGAGTATTAGAGTGTCAGCAGTGTTCAATCACGCAGATGAAACTGAAGCTTATATATCCAATCTCTCCCAACAAACATGCAAGTTTACTATTATTCTCAAGGATAGTAGCCAGTGAAGGTGAATCCTCTTCCGATGATCTCGCCAGCACAATACCACCCGAAGCATTCCAGTCCAAACAATGCAGCAATCGCAGCATCCTCAACCTTCAGCTCCTGTCTGTTCTTCCACAAGTTCTTCACGTAGTCAAGCTCCTTCCAGAATGCTTCATTTCTACCCTGAATACTGTTCACAACAAAACATCAACACTTGTCAATTATGGAGCCCGATTTAAATCTAGTTTGCCTCACTTGGTACTTCCAGAAATTAACAGAGTGGTTTTCTTTCCTATTTCTACACCAGTACAACTACTCAGCACTGAGTTTTATCACACAAGTGACGAACAGAATATGTTTATTATGACCATGATGCATTTAAGGATTAGTTTACTGCATGGTCAACAACCTTCTATGGTGCATAATACGGAATCAAAATTTTCACTACAGTTTGACAACTACAAAACTTCAACACTGATACTGTACTCATAAGATTCATCCATGACTATAGTCTTTTTGATACTGAATGATACGCAAAATGAAACTGCATGAGCAAACAAATCACTGAAGCAAAGAAATGCCATCAAGATATCAATTCAAGTGATCTGGACCCTGGAGAAACAATAACTACCACCTACCATTTCACCAGCATTATCTTAAGTTAGGCACAGACTCAATTAATAATAGCTTACATCCACATCTACGTGACCATACTTCAGGAATGAATTATACTTACCAAGTAACAAAAAGATTCAAGAAAGAAAAGGAAACAAGTCACAGGGACAATTAACATCTCACTATTATGTACAATCATCAACGGTAAAGGGAGTCTCTTTGGTGCAATTCCATCTCTTCTCAAGGCAGTAAGGCACAAGATTGATTGATAGAAGCAAATTATACGTATATGTCAACAAAAAACCAAATAATCTCTTCTAACCTGGACAATGTTGATACAGTTGACCATGGAATTTAATAGAAACCCTCAAATCAATGAAATAGGTATCATAAAACTAATTAATTCTCAACAAGATATCTACAGGAATAAGGACACATCATTTACACAGACTTGTATGAACTCATAAACCATAAGGGGCAGCAAAAGAAAAAACCAAAAGCTTGAAAAACATCAATATAACTGAAAGCCAACACATCAGGCGTGGAAGAAAACAACACCTGGCTAGCCGAGTGTAAAACAATTGCTTAGACAATTCATTGCACTTCTCAACACTAGCGGGCTCCTGAATGTATTGCTTGTTCTGCTCCAGTAGCTGTTTGTAGTAGGTAGTTCCATGCTTGGAAACAAACTTAGACGCCTGGCAAGCTTTAGATTGTAATTGCAGTAATTTGGACGCCATCGGTTCCACAAATCTGAAATCAAGCAGAAAAAAAGTGTCACCATCGCAGTCCCAAAAACCATAGATAGAGCAATAAACAATCTCATCTGCGTCGAGAAGCCGAAAAGCACTTAAACAAGCTGAAGACCAATGCCAAAACCCTAATCAACACCGTCAACTGAAGGACCAAATCGCCGACGCCACAAAATCGCACACAATGACATGGTAAATCCACGAATGATCAAATCGAAATAACATGATTGAAAACATCGCAAGAACTTTTCCAAAAAAAAAAAAACATCGCAAGAAGAAGGAACGAATCGAGCAAGATCTGGACAGGCTCAATATTCGACTGAACCAATCTATGAATCGGAGGAACTACAAGTGGGAAATCGAAATTGATATTGAGATTATAAACGATTGGTTACCTGAATACAGAGGAGAGGAAATGAAGCAGGCGGTGGCTGAGAGAAGAATTACGGCGATTGCTTGCTTCGCCACTATCAGTTGGTTCTGTGAGGAGAAGAGAGCTAGAGCTTCAAGGCTGTGCGGAACGGGGTTTCCTTATTTAACTTGTGACTGTTTTGGTGATAGGAGAATTTTAGGGAGCTTTCTGTTATTTTCTCCAAAGCTTTCTTTTGCATCAAGGTAGGACTAAGTTGACAATTTTCTCGTCTCATTTCTTACCAGCTGTTTGCCCGCCTGTTGGCGGGTCGCAACTTGTGAAATATATAATTTTGATTATCATTTATAAAAATGAATAAATAATTTGGAGATAAAAATAACATTCTAATTAGGAAAATTTGCCTCTCTTATCCATAATTTATAACACGTTAATCTCGATGTTCATTATTTCATTATTCCTATAATATAAAAATTATTATTGTAAATTATAAATCGTAAAATTCATATAAGAAAGAGAAACGGACATTCATCAGCTTAAGTAGACTCCTTTAAACAAAAGTGGTGGCGGAGCTTTTTCGTGTTGTTGTGTCATGAAGTTAAATTGCAACATATGTTTACTCAACAATATGTAACTATTCAAATTAATTTTTTTTAGTGAAAGTTTCCAACTATTAATAAATTTATTTTTAATATTTTGCTAAGTATGTGATTAGTTATAGATAGAAAGTTTTTTGGAAGAATCAATAGAAGGGTGTTAGAAACTCAATCATCTATATAAAAAATATGTTAATTTTGGAAAATTATACTATCACTTTACCCCTCAATGTACACATTTTTTAAAATTTTTCTAACTTATATATTTTTTATTCTCTGATGCTATTTATTTAATATCCTAATATAAAATAACTAATAAGTTCAAATATAGATTTTCTATATTTTAAGTGTTTTTTTTTATATTTCAAATACATAAGTATTTCTTTTAAGAAAAATATATCACCTCAATCGAGGCGATCTCGTCTAGAAAGATTTAAGGTGTAAGTTTGAAAATGATGATAAATGCATAATTAGTTATTTTATTAGTATTACTACGGTGAAATCACCTGTTCAGGAGATTTAAGGTTTTACAGTTACAATTTTTTATGGTTAAAGTTTAGAAAATTAAGGGTTTAAGATGTAAAATTGAGTTTATGAGTTTACGATTCTAGTATTTGGACTTTAGATAGTTAATATCAAAATTTTATATTAAACATGTTAATATAAAAACTAATAGTAAAATTCATCCAAAAAAAGTAATTTTAATTAATGTTACAATTATATTCCAAAAGTATTAATTGATATAAGTTTGCATATTAGATTATCTTGAATGTCATAGTATGATTTATTTTAATAATTGTATACAATATTTTAAAAGGGTCAAAAACATTGGCGGTCACTTAAGTAGGGGTCATGTAAAAGCGTGGTCACCTAACTATGTTTTGTAATAGCGTGATCATCGAAGTTTGTAAATCGTAACCGATAGGCATCTCCGTCGATTTTATACCAATCTCTAGTGAATTTGCCAGATCAGAGGGTCACATCAGCAACAAAATATTTTTATTCCATCTTCTCCATGTTAACAATATTATTTTGTTGGCTGATGTTGCCATCTGAGCTAGCAAATTCACATGAGATTCGGTGAAAAATCGTCAGAGATGCATGTCTGTATGATTTACAAACTTAGGTGACCACACTGTTACATGACCCATACTTAGATGACCGCCAGTGTTTTTGACCCTATTTTAAAATCATACAATCACAGAGGGTCCAACCTGTTAGATTTGATATAATTATTGTTCAACTACGATTTATAACAATTTGAGTGGTTGAACCACATATCATTAGACTCACCAATTTGATCGCTGGTATAGTTAAAAATGCTATAGTTATATGATTACCATCTAATACTTTATTTTATTAATTATAGCAAGGAAATTATGAAAGAAGTCTATGATATCAATAGATAATAGATATTTCTATTATTTTTAATATTTCTTCAATTAATCTAATTATTTATGCCTAAAATTTTTGGTTGATAATTTAATTTTGAAGATATCCAAAGGCTTAATTATAATTATGAAATAAAATTTTAAAGATAAAATGTTGAAGAAATCATCAAATATTTTCTATAGATTAGATAAATGTAGGATTGTGGTCAAAGTGCACATGGTTCAATTATTAACATCTTATCAAATTTTATATAGGATATATAATTTAATATATAAAGTATAATTACAGTAGACAGTGAGGGTTTTTTAACTTTGTTTATAGAAAAAATATATAGATTAAAATAATCCAAAATTAGTTTCTCAAGGCAATATAGATATAAATATATGAACATATGATATTGTTCTTTTTTGTATATATTCAGTTCATTAAATTATTTATATTTAAGCCTATTTGATTGCTCATTTACTTTTATAAATATTATTTTTTAAACTGAACATTTAAATTATTGATTACAAAATAAAATTGTAAGCGTTGAAGCCATTTGTTTAAAATATATGAAAAATTATGTTCATAAAAAAGGTTCAATACACCTTCTTGCCCCTCTACTATGCATAGTTAACAAACATACCATTTTACTATTTTAACGGATTTAACGCCCTCTACTTTGAAGGTTTTAACAAATATGTCCCTCCGTGGACAAATAATATGACATAACACGTATAATCAACACATTAGGCGAAAAATAGATAAAAATAAACGGAGAGCGTATTTGTTAAAGTTTTCGAAGTAGAGGGTGTTAAATCGGGTAGAAAATAGCAAAATGGTATGTTTGTTAACTTTGCATAGTAGAAGGGCAAAAAAGTGTATTAACCCTTCTAACTCTAAATTATATTCATTAAAAAATAAAAATTATTAATTAATATTTCAGGTCTTCTTTATTTTTTAATATAGGTTAAAAATTTTAGATTATATTAATATTTATCCTATACACATTGTACAACAATTATAAAATTAACTTCACTATTAAAAAATGCAATATATTATTTATTCTTCCTACATTATAATTTATAAGTGAAATTAATTGATACATTTTATATTATATATACTATTTCTGGACATACTTAAATAACTAATCATAATTTAGTGTGGTATGTATACTTAATATCAGAAATAATATTTCATACTTAAAATTAATGGGATTTTGACACTTAAATAACATGAAATTTAACCACATTTCAATTTTTTAAGAAGAATGAATGCAGTCAGTTACTCTAAGAAGAATGAAAGGCATTAAGTTGAACAGGTTCTGTCCTACTTTGCATCATATCCTATTTGCAGATGACACTGTTATATTTGGATCTGCAACTATTTCAGAAGCAAGAACCATTCATTAGCTGAATTTGGGGTTGATGCTTCAGTTTCCATTGGAAACTATTTGGGTGTTCCAGCAGAGTGGGGTTCAACTAAGAAAGACACTTTCATATACATGCTTGATAGATTGACATCAATGGCCCAATCTTGGCAGTCTAACTTATTGTCTCATGCTGGGAGAACTGTTATGATCAAGGCAATACTCCAAGCTCTACCATCTTATCTATTTTCCTGTTTCTTGCTACCTAAACATTTGCTCAGGAAAATGGATCAAGTGCTTATTAACTTCTGGTGGTCAGGTGATAATTCCAGTAAGAAGTTACATTGGTTGGCATCATATGAACTTCGAAAACCAATTGCAGATGGTGGACTTGGATTCAGAAGTTTCTATGATTTCAATTTAGCTTTCATTACTAAGTTGGCCTGGAAAATTTTAACACAGCCAGAATGCCTATGGGTTCAGCTCTTAAAAGGCCTCTATTTTCCACATTCTAATTTTCTTCAAGTAAGTAGACACAATAAGTCTTCTTGGATTTGGTCTGGAGTGATGGAAGGTAGGAAAGCATTACTACATGGCCTAAGGAAGAATATTGGTGATGGTTTTGGTACAGATATTGTTGATGCTTGGATTCCAAAAGCTACTTGTTTCAAAGCCTCTTGTTCTGCTACTTTCTCAGCAACAAAGGTTTCGGATTATATCATTAATCCACAGAGAATTTGGAATGCAAATAAACTAAGAACTGTGTTTCCTGAAGTTGTGGTTAGACAAATCTTACTGATTCCATTAGGTCCACAAGGATTTTCAGATAAGTTGATTTGGCATTTTGAATCTTCAGGAAAGTTTACAGTGAAATCATATTATAGACATCTTCGTTCACTTGCATCTCCTCAAAATCATCCAGTAGATGAGAGTACAAGAAAGCTTTGGAAATGGCTGTGGCAGCTTGACTTGCCACCAAAGATTAAATTCTTTGTTTGGCGTGTTTGCAGAAATGCTCTTCCTACAAGAGTTGGATTACTAAGAAGGAGATGTGGCTCATCATCAATCTGTCTTACATGTAATGCAGATGATGAAAACTTGGAACACTTGCTCTTCCATTGCCCTGTTAGCATGTCTTTTTGGCAGCAGGTCATGGCTTCTTTGCAAACACCCGCACCAAACCAGTTAACAAAAACATGGCTCAGTTCCATTATTTCAACAGTTTCCACATCCTTAGCAACTCAAATTGGTTTCACTATGTGGTACATTTGGAAGATGCGCAATGAATTACTCTTTCAGAATATCTTTCCCTTGTTACCTGATTTGGCTTTAAGAAGAGCTCACGAGTTGCAGCAATGGAACTCAAAGGCAACATTCAGAGGTACCAGTACTACACTATCTTCATCCAGTGCTATTTCATCCCATTTAACCAATTCTCTAGCTCCAACAACCCACTCTCACAAGGTTGTGTGTGACGGTGCTTATAGAGCATCAGTCCGGAAAGGAGCCTACGGTGTTATAGTTTATAATGCTGAGGGATATGTGGTAAATGGTAAGGCTGGAAGTGTGTTTTGTGCAGCACCAGTTTGTGCTGAAGCATATGCGGTTTTACGTTTTGTTGAATTGATTAAGAATACTTCTGCTCCAACAACAATCTTCACAGATAGCTCTGTAGTAGTTGATTCAATTAGAGGGTTTCAAGAAGACTGGCCTTGGTCAATAGCTGGTTTATTAGCCTCAATTACAAGGATTCTCTTTTGGAACCAGTATATTCAAGTTGTTAAATCTCCAAGAACTGCAGTTCAACAAGCTCACCGTATTGCAACTCAGGCACGCGATGATACTTTGCCATTGGATTGGCTTTCCTCTTTGTAAATAGCTGGTTTTAAGTTTAACAGTTACTGTTTTGTTAAGGACCTTCATCGTCTTTTGTTCATGTTGCTAGTTTCCTCTGTACTTAGCAATATGGTTTGGTGTTGAATAATAAGATTGGATGTTTTCATAAAAATAAAAATTATTTGGTGAATAAAAGTGATGAAAAAGTGGACATATATTAAACAATAAAATAAAACTGAAGTATTAATTAATAATTTTTTTTCATTGAATATAATTTATAGTTCACGTTAAAAAAATATACATTAGAGTTAAATGAAAATTAAATAATAATTATTTTGTGGGCTAAAAGCTAAATTGTAGGAGAGTGGGATAAAAAAGAGAGTTGAAAAACTAAATGATATTAAGAAAAAAAAGAAAAAGAAAATATTTGATTGGTGGAATCCCTACACTTAAGGAGAGAAAGAATAAAAGGGGGTCTCTTTTATATTTGCATAATAATAATAATAGATTCATCGTTTTTTTTCTCTCTCCAAAATGGAGCTTTTTTCTCTCTCCAACATGGAGCCAAACCTTCTCCGTAACGGAGCGCCAACATTGGCAAGAAACATCAAATCCGAACAGCATTCAATGCGAATTAGAGTTATGACAACCCAACAACCAAAGGGAAAACAGATGGCTGGGAACAAAATTAATGACTCAAGGAGAGAAGAGGCCGAGCATTTCATTAGCACTCTTTGGAAAGGTAACCTCATCCCCTGTTTCTCTCTGATAGTGCTATGGATAGCTGGTACAATAGATCTGGGAGCAATGGAGGCCACTCTAGAAGATATAATAGCGCAAACGGCACTCCTCCATTGTGATGAGCCGACGGTGGAACTCACAAGAGAAGGTGAGAGGTCTTCGAAAATGGCACAGAGGTCACTTGTTGGGAAGTTTGTGGGGGAAAGGGAATGCAGTGTAACAACGATCCGAAATAATGCTCAGAGGGTGTGGAGGTTGGAAGGGGATCTGAAGATCAGAAAACTGGAAAAAAATGTATATCTGTTTACATTCTCTCGGGGAGGAAGATAAGGTCAGAGTTGAGGAGGGAAGCCCCTGGCTGATGTTACAATCGCACCTGATTATGAAGAGCTGGGAGAAGGCGAGGAGACAGGAAGAAGTGATTATTGATTCGACCGACGCCTGGGTTTGGATGTGGGGCTTGACCCCAGACATGAGAGGTAAGGATAACTTACGAACCATTGCGAGAATGTTTAAAGGGCTGGTGGAGTATGAGGAAAATGAAAACGACACGAGGGAGTGGAAAAGCTTTGTCCGAGTCAAGATGGAGCTGTTCTTGTCTAAGCCGTTACCAACGAGATTCTAGAGTCCGGATGGCAGAGGAGGGTTTGATAGAATCGAGTTTGCATATGAGGGAATACCGGATTTCTGTTATTGCTGTGGGGTGATGGGGCACACGATCTCCTTCTGCGAGATAAGGATGAAGCACGCCGAGTTCTTCGACAAGAAACTGACGAAGTATGGGAGTCACATGAGGGTTGAAGGATCTCGCGATTGGGAAGGACAAAGAAGGAGTTTGAAGAGCAAGGACAAAACGGGGTACTCGTCGCCGGCGAGGTCACGCGGTCAACGAGGACCAGCTGGAGCCACATGGGGAAAAGAGAAAGTGGCAGCTGGAAATATTCCAACTTTCCCGCCCTTGGACAGCAGCGGCGGCGGATTAGGGTTACAGAGGAGGAGGGGCGCCTATGAGGAAAATGTAGTGGATCACCAGGCATGGGGGGCCCAAGCAGGGGGACAACAATCTTGGGGGGGGCAAATTCAAGCCCACATGGGCCCAGGTCAGTTCTTCAGTACTTTGGAAAGGGCCCAAAACCCATGGTTTAGTACTCTATGTTTTTCAGACAGTGGGAGGAGAACGATGGAGACTATAGCTGTGAACTTGGGGATAGTGGCACCTTACAATCTTCAGTTCTTGTCTACTGCCAACCTCGTAAAGCTCCTAGTGGAGATAAATGTACCGCATGTGACGGAAGCTCTCAAGCAATGTGGATATTTTAACTATGTCGGGGAAGGAGGAAATGACACCCCTGCAAATAATCAGATGGAGCTATTGGAAGAGAATGACCATGGAGAGAGTGGGGGGATGCTAAGCTCTACTAGGCCCAAACGAGGTACGGAAGGGGGCAGGTCTGGTCAACAAAAAGACATAAAGGTGAGGAAGGAGAAAGGAAACAGTTTGAGTGGGAGGAAGTGTTATTTTCTGAAGGTGCAGCCAGTGAAGTGGGAAGGAGTAAGGAAAGGAAGTTTAAACCGAAACCGAGAAGGGGTGAAAGGGGGCAGAGCTCGAAAGGGAAAGCTGAGGCGGTGGTGGAAAGCCGATTGCCACCCGATCAGATATGATTCTTAGTTGGAACTGTAGGGGTTTGGGGCAGTCCCTTACAGTTCGACACTTGCGTGACCTAATCACCAAGCACTGCCCCTCCATGGTTTTCTTGATGGAGACAAAACAGGAAAGGAGGACCATGGAAAGGATAAGGAAAAGGATGAGGTTTACGAATGGTTTTTATGTAGAGCCCGAGGGAAGAGGAGGAGGTTTGGCTCTGTGGTGGACGAAGGACACGAGGCTTCGTGTACTTCGACACTCAAAAAATTCCATCGACGTCTAGTGGGAAGAACAAGGTGTTGTGTTTATAACATTTGTGTATGGAGTCCCATGTGCACAAGATAGAGGGAGGGTGTGGGATGAGATAAGTGACTTCAAGCGATCCCCGGATGTACCTTGGTGTCTCGTTGGTGATTTCAACGCGATAAGGAGCCGGGAGGAGAAAGAGGGAGGCAACCCTACGTCGGCGTTAAGGCTGCAACAATTCAATGGGTTTATAGCAGAGATAGAAGTCATGGATATGATGGTATTGGGAGGACGATTCACGTGGTGTAACAATAACAGAAATGGCAACGTGATTAGGCAGAAACTGGATCGAGGGATGTGCAATGGGGAATGGAGCGAGAAGTATCCACGGGCTATTACCATTCACGAAGCGAGAATTCAATCTGATCACTGCCCCATAGTGCTGCAGCTCGAAAATAATATTAATAGAAATAGATGGAGAAGGTTTTACTATGAGCAGGGGTGGCAACATTTGGAGGGTTATGATGATGTTGTGAAGGATGCATGGGTGCAAGGAGATGGTACAAGGAAGAATCTTGCTAACTGTACAACTAAACTGAGAAGATGGAAGCAGGAGACATTCGGAATACACAAGAATAGAATTGAAAGCTTGAAGATGGAGATTGAGGAACTAACGAATGGGGAGTTATCGGGGGAGATGCTCGACGAAATAGATGCAAAACAGACAGAATTAACCAGGCTGTGGAAAGCTGAAGAGGAATATTGGGCAAGTAGAGCAGGAGTCCAATGGGCGAAGAGTGGGGACCGAAATACCCATTTCTTTCACCTTTCTACAATTCAACGAAGAGGGAGGAATAGTATCACAAGATTGAGAAATGAGGAAGGTGCTTGGATCGAAGAAGACAGGGAAATCCGATAGCACGCTACAAATTTCTATCACTCCTTGTTTCAGGCAGAGAAAGATGTCTATGATTACTCGATCATGAGTGACCTGCCTACGGTGGTGAACGAAGAGATGAATCGCAGGTTGGACAGAAGGGTTGAGGAATGGGAAATCAAAAGGGCAGTGTTTCAACTTGGACCGAACAAGTCTCCGGGACCGGATTGATTTGCAGGCAGCTTTTTCCACAGACACTGGGAGGAAGTCAAAGTCGACATGGTTAGAGAGGTGAACGATTTCTTCGAGGGGGGGGGTGTTTCCCGAGGATTGGAATCTAACACATATAGCCTTGATTCCAAAAGTTCATCACCCTGAGACCATCTCGCAGTTTAGACCGATCAGCGTAGCAAACTTCAGAGCTAAGGTTATCTCAAAGATTCTCTCCTCTAGATTGAAGCCGATTCTTCCAGGGATGATCTCAAAGTTACAGGCTGCATTCACAAGGGATTTCCTATTTGTGGTTCTAGCAAAGATGGGGTTCAGTGACAGGTGGATTGGATGGATCAGAGCCATTGTCAGCTCAGTTAGGTTTGCAGTGGTGATCAATGGGGCAGCAACGAGCTTCTTCGACCCCACAAGAGGGTTGCGACAAGGTGACCCGTTGTCTCCCTTCCTTTTCATTATGATCACCAACGCCCTCTCATTTCTGATCCATTCGGAGGTTGAACGAGGAAGGATCCAATGAGTTAAGCTAACCTCGAGATGCCCAGTACTGACTCATGTCTTATTTGCCGATGATACGGTGCTTTTCGGGAAGGCCAATCGGGGTGAGGCGGCTGAGATAAAACAAATCTTGGCTCGTTATTCAGCAATCTCTGGGCAGAGGGTTAATGAGGACAAATCAGCTCTCTTCTTCTCCAAGAATACGCCGGCCGGAAGATGTGAGGAAGTGGCGGGTGTTCTAGGCGTGGACCGTGACTGCCAGTTTGGGAAATACTTAGGGCTACCGGCTGAATGGGGCAAATCCAAGACTGAAACGTTTCATTTCCTCCTCGATAGAATGGTAAATCGGGCAGGGAATTGGAAGAGCTTATTATTATCTCAAGGCGGAAAAGAGGTCTTAGCAAAGTCTGTCCTGCAAGCCATCCCGACTTACGTGTTCTCGTGTTTCATGCTCCCAGACACGCTGTTGAAAAAGCTGGATGCTGTGGTTACGAAGTTCTGGTGGTCCGGAGATGTTAACCGCAGATCAATACATTGGTGCACGAAGGAGCGACTAACGTCATCTAAGTTCAGTGGGGGACTAGGATTCAGGAGCTTCAAAGAATTTAATCTAGCTCATCTTGCTAAATTAAGCTGGAAGATTATTCAGCAACCAGAGGCACTGTGGGTACGAGTTCTAAAAGCTCTCTATTTTCCTAGATCGGATTTCCTTGAAGCAAGAGGTCACCATCGGCCATCGTGGATCTGGAGTAGTATTTTGAAGGGTAGAGATGCGCTGCTTAAAGGATTACGCAGAAATATCGGAAATGGGAAAGAAACCGGGATTGGAGACCCTTGGCTGCCAACAGAGGAGAACTTCAGAAGTAACACTAACGAAGGCCCGGAGAGCAGGGTCGAGGAATTTATCATTCAGAGTACAAGGGAATGGGACATCGCCAAGCTAAGAGGTAGATTTGAGGAGGTTGTGGTTCAATAGATTAGAAGGATCCTAATCGGTCCCCCCAACATGGCAGACAAATGGGTTTGGCATCACGAGCCGAAAGGTGCTTTCACGATCAAGTCGTGCTACAGAATGCTTAAGAGAGAGGATGGGGGTAACGGAGGACAACAGAGGCAATGGAAGTGGTTATGGCAGCTGTCCCTTCCTCCAAAAGTGAAGTTCTTTGTGTGGAGGATTTGTTCGAATCTCGTCCCAACTCGGGCGAATTTGATGCGACGCAGGTGTGCTCAGAACCCACTTTGCCCATGCTGCAAACAGGATGATGAATCGAGCTTCCATTTGTTGTTTGAATGTTCGACAACGAAGCACATATGGAAAGAGCTAATGCCGGCTATCACCCCCCCCCCCCCCAACGAGTCAACAAGAGATTGGAGAGTGGTTTGAAGAAATGAACAAAGATAACCAGGGGAGAGAAGCATGAAAGCTTCGATCTGCTGCTGGGTAATCTGGAAAACAAGGAATGAGATGAGTTTTGATAATCTCATTCCAACGGAGCAGGGGATGAAGGTCCGACTTTTCAGAGAAATTAACTTATGGGAAAGAAGGAGAGAAGTGAATGGGAGACAAAGTGGAAGTGGCGGAACTGGTGACGGGGAGCTGTCCCACCGACAACATGACTACCAAATGTCGAGAAGCCCGAGATGGAGGTTTCTGTGCGATGGCTCCTTTAAAGGAGAAATCCGGAAGGCAGGTGTTGGGGTAATCAAAGTGAATCTCGAAGGTATAATTGTTGATGGTGTTGCTCAACGTTTTTTGTGTAGAGGTCCAATTGTCGCAGAAGCATATGCTGTTCTAATAGCGTGTAATCTAGCGATGAGAGAAAGTGAGGAGGTGAAAGTATGGTCCGATTGCAAGCAAGTTGTAGAAGCTGTGAGTGGGGATAGCCCTTGGGAGTGTGCTTCTATCATTGAAGACATCAGGGAAGTGCTGAAGCAGGCCCCCAATATCACAATTGTGAATTGCAGAAGAGCTGATGTTGCAGCAGCAGATGGAGTAGCAAGGAGAGTGTGTAATGGTGTTTTGGAACCCTGCTGGACTCAAACTCTCATAGGCAGTAGGGTGATTAGTTAGTTTCATTGGTATTTTGTATTCCTCTCGCTTTTGGAACCTTTAATGATTAATCTAATCAATGATTTCTGGCAAAAAAAAAAATTCTTATTCATCATCCGAAATTTGAAGTCATTGGGCCGTCGTGTTCGGCCATATTGCTAAAAATGCAAAATGGTAATTTAGTGCTTAAAATCATTCTTCACCCCAATAGGTAAAATAATAAATGGCTAAAAATTGGATGGCTAAATAGTTAAGTAGCAAATAATATGCCCACTGACCTGAGTTTGGGTTTACCCCACATCCTTTACGGATTCAAGATAAAGTCATTGATTCGACAATTAATCTAGAAAGATGGATAACACCTGAAATCTTCTGCATCTGGCCTCCAAAGATCATTCGACCAAGTGCTTTCATTGTTGCCCACATTCTTCATGCAACCCTTAATAAAAGTCTCTCTTAGGATACTACCACATCAATGAAGCTTTAAACTCCTTCTTTGCCATAAGAAATTCTCAATTTGGAAAATATAGAGCCTTAAGAAGACGTATCCATATAACATCTAGCTAAGTAAGCACTTTCCAACCCATCTTTGCAAGAAAGGCGCGATTAAAGTCCTCAAAGTTCCTAATCCCATTCCTCCGTGACTTTTATTTCTTTGAATCTCCTCTTTTTCCAACCCAATGTATACTTCTCTTATTCCCATCTTCTGCCCACCAAACACTCTGTAATCTGCTCCCTTGTATTTGCAAGTGTATTTGCAAATAAGATAATAGCAGACTTAGTCTCATTAATCTTCTATCCTGAGAGCTGACAATAAGTACCCAAAACCAACTTAATCCTCATTGCCTCTATTACAGACGCTTTCTCGAATAACATTGTATCATCAACAAACAAAATGTGATGTAAAATAGGGCACCTTGGAGTTAACTTAACCCCCTTGATCAGCCTTCTCTCAACATTGTTATACAACAGAAAAGACATAACATTTAAGATGACAATAAACAAAAAGGGTGACAGGGTATCCCTGTCTTAGCCCCCTTGTTGGTGTAAAATACCCTAACTGAGCTCCATTAATCTAACGGAGGATATCAACACTCTCACCCATTCCACAAACACTTCAGAGAACCCCATCAACCTTAGTGTAGCAAGAAGAAAGTCCGAACTCCCAACTAACTCAATCATATGCCTTGAGCATGTCAACTTTGAGAATGAATCAACAATTTTTACCTTTCTTCCTTAAACGCATACTGTGGACTGTCTTGAGCAACAATTTGAACTGTCTTATGCAACAAATTTTCTCTTAATCCTATTATATTAATCCTTTTAGATGGCTAAACAGTTTAGTTTTAAAGCGCAAGGTTGCACACCACTAACCCTAATTATTATGCAATACGGAAACTAGTGATTCAAGCAATGAATTTCAACCAACTGACAAGCACAGTGATCAAATCGAACTAACTTGCTCAAAAAAAAAAAAAAAAAAAAACTAAAAAAAAAAAAACAATTGAGAAATTATCAATCTTTCCATGAAGCAGAAGCAGTAAATAAATATTCGAAGGACAGATGAAAGAAAGCAGCAGCTCCTAAATCTCTTCAGGCCTACAATTATTGGGGCCACAAATTGCAACCACTGATGTCTCAGCTTCAAAAAATTTGCAGGAAAGCAAAAAACAAAAAATCTGCGAGTATTAGAGTGTCAGCAGTGTTCAATCACGCAGATGAAACTGAAGCTTATATATCCAATCTCTCCCAACAAACATGCAAGTTTACTATTATTCTCAAGGATAGTAGCCAGTGAAGGTGAATCCTCTTCCGATGATCTCGCCAGCACAATACCACCCGAAGCATTCCAGTCCAAACAATGCAGCAATCGCAGCATCCTCAACCTTCAGCTCCTGTCTGTTCTTCCACAAGTTCTTCACGTAGTCAAGCTCCTTCCAGAATGCTTCATTTCTACCCTGAATACTGTTCACAACAAAACATCAACACTTGTCAATTATGGAGCCCGATTTAAATCTAGTTTGCCTCACTTGGTACTTCCAGAAATTAACAGAGTGGTTTTCTTTCCTATTTCTACACCAGTACAGCTACTCAGCACTGAGTTTTATCACACAAGTGACGAACAGAATATGTTTATTATGACCATGATGCATTTAAGGATTAGTTTACTGCATGGTCAACAACCTTCTATGGTGCATAATACGGAATCAAAATTTTCACTACAGTTTGACAACTACAAAACTTCAACACTGATACTGTACTCATAAGATTCATCCATGACTATAGTCTTTTTGATACTGAATGATACGCAAAATGAAACTGCATGAGCAAACAAATCACTGAAGCAAAGAAATGCCATCAAGATATCAATTCAAGTGATCTGGACCCTGGAGAAACAATAACTACCACCTACCATTTCACCAGCATTATCTTAAGTTAGGCACAGACTCAATTAATAATAGCTTACATCCACATCTACGTGACCATACTTCAGGAATGAATTATACTTACCAAGTAACAAAAAGATTCAAGAAAGAAAAGGAAACAAGTCACAGGGACAATTAACATCTCACTATTATGTACAATCATCAACGGTAAAGGGAGTCTCTTTGGTGCAATTCCATCTCTTCTCAAGGCAGTAAGGCACAAGATTGATTGATAGAAGCAAATTATACGTATATGTCAACAAAAAACCAAATAATCTCTTCTAACCTGGACAATGTTGATACAGTTGACCATGGAATTTAATAGAAACCCTCAAATCAATGAAATAGGTATCATAAAACTAATTAATTCTCAACAAGATATCTACAGGAATAAGGACACATCATTTACACAGACTTGTATGAACTCATAAACCATAAGGGGCAGCAAAAGAAAAAACCAAAAGCTTGAAAAACATCAATATAACTGAAAGCCAACACATCAGGCGTGGAAGAAAACAACACCTGGCTAGCCGAGTGTAAAACAATTGCTTAGACAATTCATTGCACTTCTCAACACTAGCGGGCTCCTGAATGTATTGCTTGTTCTGCTCCAGTAGCTGTTTGTAGTAGGTAGTTCCATGCTTGGAAACAAACTTAGACGCCTGGCAAGCTTTAGATTGCAATTGCAGTAATTTGGACGCCATCGGTTCCACAAACCTGAAATCAAGCAGAAAAAAAGTCTCAATATCGCAGTCCCAAAACCATGAAACCATAGATACAACAATAAACAAGCTCATCTGCGCCTAGAAGCCAAAAGGCACTTAAAACAAACTGAACAACAAAGAAAAAAAACCTAATCAACACAGTCAACAGAAGGACCAAATCGCCGACGGCACAAAATCGCACGCAATGACAAGTTAAATCCACGAACAAACAAATCGAAATAACATGACCGAGAACATCGCAAGAAGAAGGAACGAATCGAGCAAGATCTGGAGAGACGGACAGCCTCACTATTCGACTGAACCCAATCTATGAATCGGAGGAACTAGAAAGGGAAAATTGAAATTGAGATTGAGATTAGAACCGATTGATTACCTGAATACCTCGGAGGGGAAATGAAGCAGGCGGTGCCTGAGAGAAGAGTTACGGCGATTGCTTGCTTCGCCGCTGTGTGAGTTGGGTGGAGCTAGAAAGAGAACTATGAGGAGCTATGGTTTTAACTTTAAAGGCTGTGCGGGTTTGAGTTTCTTTTATTGGCTATTATTTGCTTAAACTACGTACAGACTTCTACGAAATTACCAAAATGGCACAATCGAAACATTGATTAGTTATGACACGTAGTATTTTACTAAACCAAGTTCATATTTGATCAAAAATTAATTTTTTTTCTACCATAGACAACTCCTGTAAGAGCGAAGGAGACAACCATACATAAAATAGATATTAAGTACCCACCCAAGTCGAAAGGTTAACCACACCTTGACTTGGGAGACAACGAAGCGTTTGGCCAGCCACATAATGGGCTGCCATATTAGATTGACGTTGGACAACCATCAATCTTGAACGGGGCAGCGAGTCCAAGAGAAGCACAATGTCTGCAACTATGGAACCACCGTCACGGGAAAACAACTGTCATTGGGTCACCGCCTGTTGGACTTGAGTAGCATCACCTTCAATATCCACCTCACTCCACCCCATTGTCCGGCATAGTGCGCAGGCATCCCTAACTGCCAATAGCTCCAAAACGAAAGGAAGAGTAATACCAAGGTAAGACTTACCTGTCGCAAACAGCTGTCCTCCCGACGCATCTCGAACCACCATGCCTATCGCACCTCCGGAACCAGCTGCTACCACTCCATCAACGTTTATTTTAAGTCTGGAATAAAGGGGCACCCACCAGCCTACTTGACGTGGGATATAGACGACTTGAGTTTGGGGCAGAGCGAGGAAGAAGAGCTTGTTTTGGTTTGTGGTGTAGTGTCACTGCAGGGCCGTCATCGAGTATTGAAATTTATCAAAAACCACCCAGTTTCGTGACTTCTAGAGGCGCCACCAAGCCGAAACTGAATGATAAACCTCCACACAATAGTTGGGTGAGTGTGGGGGATTGATCACAAATCCAAGTCCATCAGCTTGAAGAAGCGTCGAGCTATTAAATAAGAGAAAAGGATATGCTCCACCGTCTCAGGGTGTAGCAAGCAGGCCGGGCAAATGGGATCTAGCTCCATTCCGCGTGAATTCAAACCCTCGATGGAGGGAGAATTCGGTGACATAAGCGCCACAAGAAGAAGCGAAGCTTCGACTGGACTCGAACAGACCAGACCGATCTCCATAGGAGGGGGTCCGTAGCAGAAGCCCAGGAAGGTGGCATTTTCTTTTTCTTTCTAGAGCGAATTGCAAAGTCATAGCCAGATGAAGTGGAGTACTCTCCACTGGGGGGAAGAACCAAATTGGTTTATCCGCGAACCAAGTCTGTGGAAGCGGGATACTCTCAATTGCCTGAGCTGACTCCAAAGTGAATAGATCACGGAGCAAAATCCTCTTCCAAGCTCCGTGACTCAATAGACTGGAAATAGGGATCTACATCAACTCCAGAACTGGTACCCTCGGGGCCGGGAGGGACGACCCAAGTGCCCCAGGTACTCATGCCCGATCGAGAACAGCCAGTCGGGTGTTTAAGCCTATCTGCCACAGTAACCCAGACAGGAGAAGATCCCTTCCATGTAAAATACTCTGCCACCCCCAAGAAGGGTGAGAGCGTTTCGTAGCATTTAAAAAGTTAGTTGAGGGAAAATAGCGTCCTTTAAAAACATGGATAGAAGTAGATCCAGCTGCGTAAGTATCCACCAACTCTGTTTTGCTAGCAAAGCCTGGTTGAAGCATTGGAAATTCCGGAATCCCAATCCACCCTCATCCTGAGGAGTGCATAGCTTATTCTAGCTTCGCCATTTAATCTTTTTTTGGTCTGCCACTTCTCCCCACCAGAATTTTGACATTAGAGTGTCTAAGGATGAACAAACTTCATTTGACACGCGATAACAGGACATAATGTGGACTGGAAGACCCGAAATGACCGAAGTGAGTAGCGTACCCCAGCCGGGGGGAGGGTTTGCCGCTTCCAATTGTGAAGACGGGTGGTGACCTTGTCCTCCAAGAAACGAAAGGTTTCCTTTTTGGATTTCAGTACCACACATGGCGCGCCTAGATAATTTGGTGAACCACTAAGGATTTCAATCCTTAGGACCCCCGAATATTCAGATCGGAGTGCCCTTGAAACATTTTTGCTAAACAAAATTGAAGACTTCGCGTAATTAATCCGCTGACCACTCAGCCTCTCATAATTGAAAAGAGAGCGTAAGTGGACCAACACTACAAAAAAAAGTGTTTTAGCGGTTCAAGCGAAAGTAATTAGCGTCGGTCGACCGTTCGACCGATGCTAAACATTTTCTCGCGTTTTAGCGTTGGTCAACCGTCGACCGACGCTAAATACTAACCCTAATGAACCGTCGCCTCCTCTCAAACCCCCTCTTCTCTTTCTCTTTTCCCTTCTCTTCTCTATCTGTCATCATCGCGCCGGCCAGAAGCTCTTCTTGGCGTGGACATCTGCATGTACAAGTGAGTTAATCTCTTTCTCTGTTGTAGATTAGATCTGTGATTAGATTAGATCTCTGTGGTTCTTTGTCTTCTCTAGCGGCGGCGGTGGGAGGGAGCGGCGGGAGGAGGCAGGGAGTGAGGAGAGGAGCACGGCGGCGATGGGAGGGAGTGGCGGTGGTTCTTTGTCTTCTCCGACGGTTCTTCGTCTTCTCCAGCGGTGGCGGGTGGGAGGGGGAGAGGGCGGCGGTTTTTGTCATCTCAATGACTGGCGGTGGGAGGGAGCAGTAGTGCTTTTGTTTACTAAGGGGGAGTGGGCGCGATTTTCGTGCAGGGGAAATGGACGGCTGCAGCTGCAGCTAATTTTTTTTGTGTATTTTCAGTGGGTTTAGCGTCGGTCGGTCATTCCTTAAGACGTCAGCCAATCAAAAACCGACGCTGAAATTTAACGTCACCAGTTCTAGCGTCGGCTCGGCCGACCGACATCATAAGCGTTTTGGTGCCAATTATGATTATATAAATAGTAACTTGGGTTTTGAAAAATGTAGAGAGAGCAATAGTTGTTGATGAATAGTTTATAAAACACACTTCTAATTAGTATTGCTATAGCTGAATTTCCAAATCCTTAATAATAATAAAACATTCAACAAGTAGTTTCAAATTCTACCGTATTTCAAATAAATGAATTTTAAATTCATGTATTTCAAGTTCATGAATTTGAACCAAATACAAATGCATACTATCCAAACACACTTTATAGTATTTCAATGATTTTTTTAAAATGTATTTTTTAAAATCGTCAGAAATGCTATCCACATTGGTCTTGTTAGATACGTTTTAAAGGCGGTTTTTTTCTATATAAAGTAGTGTCTAAATTAAAATACGAACTTCATATAGTAGCGCTATAAATTAATTTTCCTTATTAGAATAATAGTATAAGTATTACCAAAATGACACAATTACTATATGCAGTCTCGTGTTTTACTAAACAATTTCATATTTTTTCAAAAATAACTAGTATACTCGTAATATAAAATATTGCCTTATATGCACGCGTTAGTAACACGGATTGTATTAGTAAAATAATAATTTGGTGTGAAATGGGCGACCATTATTCGGCTCCCGACCTACGACATGCTAAGGAAAGAAATGTGAGCAGGTGGTTCAGAGGGAATTGGAATTTTGTAGCCTAATTTTAAAATTTTATGTACCGTCAGTAGCCAATTGCGTAACTATGTCCAAAAACTAGCACAATCTGACTGGCAGCCAGGCGTAGCCAGCCAGCCACGCATAGCGCTCTAGCCAGCCATATGGCCAGCCAGCGCATCGCTGGCCAGCAACGCGTAGTGTTCATTTTTGTCAGTTGAATTGAATTCAATATTGTAACATTGCATTTTGATCACTTTTGTTTATCTATTTTACAAATGGATTATTATTATTATTAATTTGATAATATAAGCCGGTCTTTGATAAAATAATAATATATAAGTTATAATTAATTAAAGAAAATTATATTAGCCGTCACAATCTCTTAGTTACGGATCCCGAGGTCACGTTTGTTGGAAGCACTACGATGAAGGAGACAACGGACTTCCAATATAGTTTTAACTTTGAATCAATCAGTGCATAAACCAACGCAACGCATACCCAGACCAGCGGGACGTGACCTCGGTCACGTTTGTTTTAACTTTGAATTACGAATCTCAATGTCACGTTTGTGTTTGTTGTTGTTTTAACTTTGAATTACGAATTCTATGTCACGTTTGTCGTTTGTTGTTGTTTTAACTTTGAATTGTTGTGGCTTCAACAAACGTGACCTCGGGATCCGTAACTCAAGAGATTGTGATGGCTAATATAATTTTCTTTAATTAATTATAGCTTATATATTATTATTTTATCAAGACCGGCTTATATTATCAAATTAATAATAATAATAATCCATTTGTAAAATAGATAAACAAAAGTGATCAAAATGCAATGTTACAATATTTGAATTCAATTCAACTGACAAAAATGAACACTCTACGCGCTGGCTGGCCAGCTATGCGCTGGCTGGCCGCATGCGCTGGCTGGCTAGCTACGCGCTGGCTGCCAGTCAGATTGTGCTAGTTTTGGACATAGTTACGCAATTGGCTACTGACGGTACATAAAATTTTAAATTAGGCTACAAAATTCCAATTCCCTGGTTCAGATCCCTACTGTGAAGAAATAAACTAATTTTGGTTGCTGTTTAAGGAGTGAAGGAGCATCTATTGAGGGAGAGGGAACGGGAGAGGCGGGCGAGAGAGGGGTGAGCGGCGTTGAGGAGAAAGAGGAGACCGGCGTAACGATTAGGCTTGCTGTTCAAATTAAATATTTTTTTGAAATACCAATACTACCCCTCCTGTCAAAATGGTTTGGAACGTTCCAAACTTGAAATTTTGTACGTGGATTCGAACTCCAACAATCACACCATGAAAGTGATCTCAAACAACAACAAAATTAAAATAATCTAATCAATGAATGAGTACCAAGTTATGAAAACTAAATACACACCATCAATCAATTAACAAAACAAGGTTTTGTTGTTGTTGTTGTTCCATTTTCAGTCATCCAAATGGTAATTTGAATGCACAGTTGCAGCTGCGAAAGTGTAACCCAAGAAACTCAAGTTCCACTTACCTTTTGTTCAGTTCTTCAAAATCACATTATTCAGAGATTCAATATACCTTCAAACAATTTACCCATTTAAGCGAGTGGGGTCGTTTGTTATGGGGGAATTTAGAGTAGGGGAAATATGAAATTGGGAACTGAGGAAATTGTGTTTTGAGGATGTTAAAAAACACCGTTTGATATAAAGTAATGTTATAAGTTATGATATTGCAAAAAAAAAAAAAGTAATCATTAATGGCATGTTCATTGACCAAACTACCCCATCTTCTTTCTCTTCTTCCAATCTTCTTTCTTTGTGTTCTAACATTTTCACTAACCTTAACAAAAACCAGTACAAATGTCGAAGATTGAAAGAGACAAGGGAGTAGATATCTAAGGCAACGTCATTCGTATTAATATAAAACCAATCAATTTGGAGGTGCTTGGGTGCTTGACGTGGGCCATGATTCCCAGCTCCGACAAGAAATCCGTCGTCATCTCGTCGGGACTCGGGAGTCCCTCTCGTCAACCGTTTAATTGCCACCAGTTTCCCGTTCCAGAGACGCCCCTTGTACACTTTCGCATAGCCTCCTTTCCCGATCAGATTCGTTGGGCTGAAGTTGTTGGTGGCAAATTGGAGCTCAAAGAGGATGAAGTTCGAGGAAGAGGGTTAAGTTCGAGGAAGAGGAAAACGAATTGCTAACGGTAGCGGTTGAATCGACGGGGAAGAAGTTGGAGAATTAGTTGAAGCTTTAGATGATTCCTCCTCATCTGCTTCGCTTCTGAAGTAGTCTTCCGGAACTCCGACGATAGAAGTCGATTTTGCCACCTCCTCCTTCTTCTTCCTCCCCATAGAAACAGAGACCAATAGTTAACATCTTCTTCCTCCTCCTTTTCACATACCAGAGGAAACAGAGTCTTGCCCGATGTTTGCTATTGAAGGACAAAGTTTTAAGGATTTCATTTCGGTGAAGAAGAAACCAAAATTTGTTTGAGAAAAGAAAGAGAGAGCTTCATTTGCTTCTCTTTGAGAACTAGTAATGGAGCAAATTTCTGCAGCATCTTAATTTTCAAGAAGATGGGAGAAAGAGAAAGAAGGGTAAAGGCCAAAGGGCATTCACGGTATCTTGAAAATAGTGTTATAAGGGGACCACCAAATCCCATTGTTTTCTAGAATTTTTGGGGTGAGTAGAAATTTGAAGAATGCGTTTTGGGGAGGAAATTGGCACTGTAGGAGAATTTGAAATACATTTCCCACTTGACTTTACAGATAAACAAACAATGATTTTTTCAAATACAGAGTTTCTCAAATACTTACACCATAACAAACGACCCCACTATATAATTGAGAAACCACCATTGTTTCTCTCTCCATTTTCAAAAATAAAAAATCTCCATTTCTCTCTCCTTTTCTCTTCAATTTTTCATGAACAAAGAGGAGATTTGTGTGTTCATTATGCCAGAAAATAGCACGTCGGAGTTGGATCTACGCATGAAAACGTCGGGAGAGTGCATACAACCCTCATAATGTGTATGAATCTTTGTATTTTCATATTTTTCGTGTTCTTTTCTTGTTTGAGGGTGCCAAAAATTGATTCCGTAACATTTGGTTGAGATATGTTGGGTTTCGTAATGTTTGTAACCATTTCCGTAATACTTTCGTTATTGTTTTATAATATCAGTTTTTTAAATATTTTTTACCAATTTTCATAATACTTTCGTAGCTGTTTCGTAACACTTTCGTGCTCTTCATGTTACTTTCGTAATCCTTTATTTCCCTCTTTTTTTCTCTCAAATACTTTCTTAACTGTTTCGTAACACTTTCGTGCTCTTCATGTTACTTTCGTAATACTTTCGTGTTGTTTCTCCCTATGTTTTCGTAGAAACAAGAAAAAGGAATGAAGAAGAAGAGGAAAGAAGAAGATTCTAGATCTGGAATAGAGAAAATAAGAAGAGAAGAAGAAGGAAGGAGAAGACGAAGAAGAAGAAAAAGAATCTAGATCTGGAATAGAGAAAGAAGAGGAAGGAAGAAGAAGAAGGAGAAAAAGAAGAAGAAGAACAAGGAAGGAGAAGAAAGAAGAAGAAGAAAGAGAATGTGTTTCTCCCTCCATTTTCAAAACTCAAAATCATTCATTTCCCTCGCTTTTTCTTTCCTTTTTTTCTTTTTTTCTCAATAAAAACATGTGTTACGAATTAAGTACCAAGTATTACATTCATTTCCCTCTCTTTTTCTCTCTTTTTTCTTTTTTTTCTATTTTATGGCCCACATAACTAATACGAAAGTAATTCTCAAATGTTACGAAACATGATCCCAAACCCATACGAAACTTGCTATAACCCAAATACGAAATTGGTTCTCAAAATGTTACGAAACATGCTATAAAACCATACGAACAAAGTACCAAGTGTTACGAATTAAGTACCAAGTATTACATTCATTTCCCTCTCTTTTTCTCTCATTTTTCTTTTAAGAAGAAGAAAGGAGAAGAAAGAAGAAGAAGAAAGAGAATGTGTTTCTCCCTCCATTTTCAAAATTCAAAATCATTCATTTCCCTCTTTTTTTTGTTCTCAAGAAAAACAAGTGTTACTATGCCCACATAACTAATACGAAAGTAATTCTCAAATGTTACGAAACATGATCCCAAACCCATACGAAACTTGCTATAACCCAATACGAAATTGGTTCTCAAAACGTTACGAAACATGCTATAAAACCATACGAACAAAAGTACCAAATATTACATTCATTTCCCTCTCTTTTTCTCTCCTTTTTTTTTCTATTTTATGCCCACATAACTAATACGAAAGTAATTCTCAAATGTTACGAAACATGATCCCAAATCCATACGAAACTTGCTATAACCCAATACGAAATTGGTTCTCAAAACGTTATGAAACATGCTATAAAACCATACGAACAAGTGTTACGAATTAAGTACCAAGTATTACATTCATTTTCCTCTCTTTTTCTCTCTTTTTTCTTTTAAGAAGAAAGAAGGAGAAGAAAGAAGAAGAAGAAAGAGAATGTGTTTCTCCCTCCATTTTCAAAATTCAAAATCATTCATTCCCCTCTCTTTTTCTCTCCTTTCTTTCTTTTTCTTAAGAAAAACAAGTGTTACGAATTAAGTACCAAGTATTACATTCATTTCCCTATCTTTTTCTCTCCTTTTTCTTTTTATTTTATTTTATGCCCACATAACTAATACGAAAGTAATTCTCAAATGTTACGAAACATGATCCCAAATTCATACGAAACTTGCTATAACCCAATACGAAATTGGTTCTCAAAACGTTACAAAACATGCTATAAAATCATACGAACAAGTCTTACGAATTAAGTACCAAGTATTACATTCATTTCCCTCTTTTTTCTCTCCCCTTTTCTTTTAAGAAGAAGGAAGGAGAAGAAAGAAGAAGAAGAAGAAAGAGAATGTGTTTCTCCCTCCATTTTCAAAATTCAAAATCATTCATTTCCCACTCTTTTTCTCTCCTTTTTTTTCTTTTTCTCAAGAAAAACAAGTGTTACGAATTAAGTACAAGTATTACATTCATTTCCCTCTCTTTTCTCTCCTTTTTATTTTTTATTTTATTTTATGCCCACATAACTAATACGAAAGTAATTCTCAAATGTTACGAAACATGCTATAAAACCATACGAATCATGATTTGTACTTGAATCATTAGAAGAAAGAGAATAGAAAAATTGAGTACTCTCTTTCCTACTTTTCTGTCACTTTTTCCATCACTTTAACACATTGACGAGATTACTATTTTACCCTTCTGACACTCTCATTTATTATAGCCATTGATCTTGTGGGGCCAAGCTCATGGACGGCTGAGATTTGGTTCAGCACCATAAAGAGTCAGCACCTGACTAATTTCCCCTGGCTTCGCCAATGCAGGTAATCGCTGTAGCCAAAACGTGGACAGGACTTGCATTCAACTCAACTTATCAAATCCTTACTCCCTAAACATAATCGTAGATTGAGCTCAGTATTTCCCATCATACAATGACTCAAAGAATAAATCCTAACCCACTAACAAAGACATCAAATCCCTAAGTTCAAAACCCTATCATACTTAGCCAAACAAATGCTCGATAAAATTACACGTTCATCAGCAAGATCAAGCAAGCTTCCTAGTCTACAAGACACTCGAAACAAACATCTAAACACAGAAAGAATCATCATCTTAAGAATTCCTCCACACAAGAAAGTGAAGATGGACCGTATCGAGCTCCCCCAGGTGGACTTCTTTGACTTGGCGGATGGATTATCGAACCAAAAAGTCCAATGATGTTCGAGTTGATGAGGCTAGTAATGTGCGACGACCAATTTCTTAGTAGACTCTTCTTCTCCTCCGACTATCTCTCCTACCTCAAGAACATCTTCGTCGGATTGGAGGTTAGAGTTTTTTATTTTCTAAAAATGACACCCCCTATATTATTGATTATGTAGGAAGGGAGAAATAACAACAGATGTAGCCGATACGTGGCTGGAGCTTTCGTGGAACTAGCTCATCAGCGATGGAGTAGAGCGAGATGAAATTTGGGGCGAATATTGGCGCATAATGAAAAAAATTGGGTAGAAATATTGAAAGCAACTCGAAATCTCAATTGGGATAGAGTAATGTGGTCCCTTTTGAGTTGAGAAATAACCACATAATCCATCACTCCATTGAACACAAAACACCACATAATTCAAACAAGGATTGAACCAACTTGTAACAATAGTAAGGAAAATCCATAGTAGCGAGATAATTAAATAAAATTAATAAAGGGAAAATTGCACTTTGCCTCCCTTTACTTTGTCAACTTAACAAATAGCCCCATATACTATAATCGCTCTTTTTACCTTCTCCTACTGTGACGACTTTTTCGTTTGGGTCCTTCCGTTCCAAATTTCATCTACTTAACATTAAATTGGGACGAATTTGCACACCGACGGAGAGAGATATCGTAGGTAGGAGAAGAAGAGTTGGTCATGAAGGTAAATTGGATAGGTATCACGAATAGTATGGTGAAATATGAAGGGTTCTAAAACCACGCATTTTGTTCGTCGATTTCATCATATTTATATTTTCAATTAAAAAACACTTAGTAAGTTAAGACATTGCTATTGGAGCTAATGTGGTGTACTGAATGCACATCAATTAACGTTACAGAGACAAGTTATAATGGAAGGACTCAAATGACAAAGTGGCGGAAATAGGAGGGGTAAGAAGAACAATTTATAGTGTAGGGAGCTATTTGTTAAGTTGGCCAAGTAGAAGGGGTTAAAGTGTTATTTTCCCATTAATAAATTTACCAAATCAAACTCCAGGAAATCAACGCTTGACCACATCCCAAAAAGTTATGTTGGAAGCAATATGATTGAAGAAGTTCATGGGTTGGTTACTTAAATGATCACTAAACTTTGACCAAATAACTCATTGATCACTATTCTTCAAAAAATTTTCTAGCACTCACACAACTTTGGCCGATTATCCTAGCAGTCACTACCGTCTACGGACATCCAATTTTCCATCCATCTGCATACGTGGCGATGCCATCAAGGCAGCCACATCATTTAAATTGCCACATCATCTAAACCAAACCCCAAACCCAAACCTGAACACCCACCCTAATTACCAAACCAAATCAACCCAAATCAACTCTTTCCTCTTCCCTCCTTCTCTTTCCTCCTTCTTCCTCTTCCTCTTCCTCTCCTCCATCACAACCTCCATAATCCACAGCCACCCTCACTCCCCGCCGCCACCGCCGCCGCCGCCCTGTCACCTCCGTCGGATGTCACCGGATCTGGGTTTGTTTCCCTCTTTCTTCTCAAGACAGATCTGGGTTTATTTCCCTCTGTCATACCCGATTGCTCTTCTTGGACGAATTGGAAGGGGTAGAAGAAGATTCGAAGAGGGCACGGGAAGCGACGATTGAAGAGGGTTTGGAGAGGGGAATAGGCTTGTGGCTAATGAAGAACGAGGTGAGGAAATAGAGGGAGAGGGAAACCAGAGAATCCATTTGTAGAATCTGAAATAGGGGTTCTTCTTGTCCTGCTGCTTGGATTGGAGAAGAGAGAGGTTAATTTATGTGGTTTGGGATTCCAAATCCAGCTTCCATGGAGACGGCGGCTGGTTTAGGGCGGTTGATTTGGCGAAGGAGAAGAGCCATTTGGTTGAGATTATGAGGGTGAGGATTATGATCGGAAGAAGAGGCAGAGGATTGGAGAAGAAGAATTGAGGCAGAGGTTTGACAGCAGATGGATTGGAGTAGATCTGAGAAAATGGATCTGGAGGTTGGACAGCACCAGGCTCTTGTCCTCTATGTTCGCGGCGGCGATGCGGCGGCGGTAGGCAGTGAGGGCGGTGGATCTGGAGGTTGTGATGGAGGAGAGGAAGAGGAAGAGGAAGGATGAGGAAAGAGGAGGGAAAGGAAAGAGTTGATTTGGGTTGATTTGGTTTGGTAATTAGGGTGGGTGTTCAGGTTTGGGTTTGGGGTTTGGTTTAGATGATGTGGCTGCCTTGATGGCATCGCCACATATGCGGATGGATGGAAAATTGGATGTCCGTAGATGGTAGTGACTGCTAGGATAATCGGCCAAAGTTGTGTGAGTGCTAGGAAATTTTTTGAAGAACAGTGACCACCGGGTTATTTGGTCATAGTTTAGTGATCATTTAAGTAACCAACCCAGAAGTTCATATATCACCAACAAGTCAACAAAAGAAGTTTGACTATTACTAATTAATCATAAAGATTTCCACAACAACATTATTGTTAGCTCATTAAACTATAATCAATCAATGATTAGTAATTATAATGGTGCCAAAGGGGCATTCAACGTACGTACACAACTTTAGGAATCGATCCGAGCACCATGAAAGGAACCCAACATCACCGGAGCAGATAACTTCAGCACACCAACGTGATGTGCTATAACAAGAACATCTCATTTATTCCTCACTATCAGAATGAGTTATAACTACGTTCAAAAAAGTTTCAACGATATTTTAACTAATTACAACAACTGTATAGTTACAATGACTGTTCAACTAATTAGTTCAAACTTTTCTATTGTACGATATTAGTTTTTGTAACATGTAGGTTCAATCGTAATCCGAAAAAAAATCACAAATAAAGTAACAAAATATAAATTTGCATTAATACATTTTACACTCCGTGTACCAAATGTAAAAACACATACAAAAAATAGAACATTAAAAAATTCCTCACAAATACAAAATTACATGTTGGATATAATAAAAGTTGTACACACAATTTTAGACAAAACCGCTTTAAACCCTTCAAGCCCCAAATAAAAAATTCATGACCGATCCATCAATCAATCGATAAAAAACAATGGCCTCAACTTATCAAGAGCCACTAAAAAGAATGAGACTTTTTTTTCCAAAATTAATAACAAATGACTATATTTGAATTAAATTAATAATAATTATAATACCCACCCCTTTAGGGCTGGCAATACGGTTAAGGTTATTGGGTAAAACCGATTAACCGACCGAATTCGGTTAATCATCGGTCAACCGATTTAATGTTCGGTCGGGCAATGGTTAAGGCAATTCAGTCAGGTCGGTTTCGGTCAAACCGCGGTTAACCATCGGTTGACCGTCTTTAACCGACCTGACCGAATTCTTTTTTCTCTTTCTCACTCTCGACGCACGGAGAGCCACCAGATGCTCCTAATCCTTCCTTCTTCTTTCCTTCTCTTCTTCTCCTTCGTTTTCTTTCTCTTCCAAGTCCAACAGTCCAGCTCCAAACTCCAATCCACCCTCCAGGCCTCCACTATTCTCCTTCTCTTCCATTGCTCTACTCCACCTCTGTCCCCCGATGCAAATCCGAAGCACACACTTGACCTAATCTCAATCGATTCCTCTGTCATCCCAACAACTCTTGATTCTCGATCCTTCAATTGAGTGATGCAGCCGATGAGAACTTGACGGAAGGAGGGTGGAAGGTCTGAAGGACGACGAGGGAGTGAGGAGTGGTGATGATGACCTGGTCTTGGAGGCCGAGGGAGATGACGGCGGCGCGGATGGACTGAATCGCAAGGAGAAGACTAGGGATGAAGGATTCGTCACCCCAGTTCAACTCTCTCTTCACAAAAGTGGGGATCTCTAGATCTGATTTTTGGAGAAGTTGGCAAAAGGTGGGAGGTCTGGAGGACGACTAGGGATTTTTGGAGCTCTTCGGTTTTCGTGTGTTGGAGAAGCTTCCGCTAAGATCAGTTGCAAAGGGGGTGGGAAGACGATCGGTCAAAATCGGTCGGTTAAAACAACTGATCATCGGTCACGGTTAATGGTTCGGTTGACCGAAATCGGTCGGTTTTTTCATATATAATTTTCGGTCGGGCAGCGGTTAACAATTTTTCAAGGTCGGTTAACTACGGTTAACCTTTTTCATCGGTTAATGACCGACCGAACCGACTCCCAGCCCTACACCCCTTAATTAAACCAACGTCTACTCAATTAGTCGGTCCGTGGGCGGTCCACCATGAACAGTCGTATCCTAGAAAGGACAACCTCGAGCGTATCCTCGCTCATGTTCGCGAAACACACCCTAAACCAACCGGGTTTGGAGCAATGACAGGACGACCCGAGTGAGATATTGAGCCTAACATCCTTCAAAATCAACTTCCACAGCGCCAGCTCAGCTTCCTTAGTGGGCTCCACAAGCATGGGGCCCAAATTCATCCAACAGAACAACCCAACGTTCCCTTCATGACACTCGATCCCTGCCCACCGTAGCCCAGCAATGATCAAATCATACCTCCTCCTCAGCCGCTCTCGGTTCCTCTCCACGTACTTGGTAGTGAATTCCGAATCGGGAAGCATCGATGCTAGGAGGTGCTGCGTCTGGGATGAGATCAATGTGAAGCTTGACATCCTTCGTGCGGTGGTCACTACGACGTCGTTGTAGGAGTAGATGGTCCCCACTCGGAATCCATGTCGGCCCAAGTCCTTTGACAGGCTGTAGACGATGTGGACCCGGTCTCCAGAGTCCACGTGGCGGGGGTCGTTGAGTATCTCATCGATGCTGACAAATTCGGAGGAGGAGAAGGTGGAGCTAGAGTAGGGTAAGTCTTTGTCATGAGTTTCAGAGACTGTAGTTCTCGACAACGTAACCGCTTCCTTGGTGGCTTGGTGATGTTGCTCAATTTCAATTGTATATTTTATTTTATTAATTAGGAATATTGTATGTATAAACCAGTGTTGTTAAAACCGGACTGGCCCGGCCGGTTCGACCGGTAAAATTGGGAACCGGCACTCAAGCCGGTCCGATTGAAGAGAAAAATAGCAACGGTTCAATTACATCATTTTTTTGGGTCGACCCGGTAAAACCGTTTGAACCGGTCGACCCGGAAAAAAACGGTTTTCCCCGAGTCAAGCGATAAAGTCATTGGCTGCTGAACAAATCAAAACCCTGGCTAATCGCTTCACCGCCGTCATCACCCGACCATCTTCCATCATCAACACCAAACTATCTTCTTCTTCTCTACTGGAGGATCGAACCATTACGTATCAGTAACTATAATCGCCGATCCCAGACTCCAGGCTTCTCCGGCTTGAACCCCAACCCTGACACCCTCGCAGTTGGCTTTTCCCCCTATTGACGTTGATTATTGCTTCGGTCAAGCTTAATTGGCTGTGTTCGAAAATGATAGAAGAAAGAGATTTTTTTGCATAAGTTTTGATAGATTAGATTGGAATTTGATTTAGAAAGAAGGGGATAAGAAGAGATTGGTCTAAGAATTGAAGAAGAAGAAGAACAGAGAGAAAAAGAGATAATGAGAAAGTAGATGTAGGCGGCTAGGATTTGCTCACACCTAAAAGATCTTATATAAATTAATTATTGCATTTTGATACCTAAAATATAAGTAATCACTAAACAATACATAGCTATTTTAAAGTAATAGAGTGACCGCTTTTTTGTTCCGGTTTTTACGGTTTGATCCCGGTCGAACCTTTAACCCTTAAACCTCTTGCTAGACCGGTTCCACGACCGGTCCGGTCCTGACAACATTGGTATAAACCTATAAATTTCATAAAGGTGTTTGAATATATTGAAATAACAAATAAACTAATGAATAAATTAGTAGTAACTGAAAAGAAGATAAAACATTATAAAATTGGCTTGTTGGAGGCTATCTGTAAATACATTATCTACTATTATCGACTAAATATTGTATGCTATAACAAATTTATAATAACATATAACATATATAAGTTAAATGTTATATATAATATTTTTATAACATATAAAATGTTATATACTGTGACATAAAACTATCTAATCGTAGCAGCCGTAGATGATAACATATTTTCTTTTATTGTGATCAGATAAAGTGGGTCCAACAACTTTCTCTTAGGAAATAGTCGACTTTGAAAATCTCTACATTAATATTTGAGTTTCAAATGAAGATATTAATATTAAGAAATTAACAAATTACTTATTAAAATAACTTGGACTAATTATTTATAGTTCTAGAGATAAAAACTTCTCTTGCATTTTTTTTGTGGCATAAACAATTTTTAGGAGTTAGGATAACATGTCCTTAAACTCGGTAAAAGTTTGGTGAGACTTTATGTTAATTAGCTAATTAGTATAAATATGGAATGCGATTAAATTTTAGACCTCGAAGAACACGCCGAATAAGGATCATAGTAACTGAAAAGAAGATAAAACATTGTGAAATTGGCTTGTTGGATGCTATCTATAACATATATTATCTACTATTATCGACTAAATATTGTATGCTATAACAAATTTATAATAACATATAACATATGTAAGCAAAATGTTATATATAACATTTTTATAGGGTTGGTTACCTAAATAGTCACCGAACTTTGGCCAAATAACCCAGAAGTCACTAAACAAAAAAAATTGCTATTGATATTACCAAACTTTGAGCCATTTTTCGAAGAGGTCACTGTTAGCTACGTACATCCATTTTTCCGTCTATCCGCCTATGTGGACTTGCCAACTCTACTGCCACGTCATTTAAAGTGCCTAGTCATCTGACCAAAGAACTCAACCTGATTAACCCCAACCCAATCAAATCTAACCGAAAAGTTAAATCCTTCTTCCTCTCTCTCTCCCTCCTCTATCCTCAACACCACACCAAACACCACACCACACTGCCGCCACGCCGCGCCGCCGCCGCTGCTCTTCTCTCCATCTTCCTCCTCTGCTCTCCAAACCCAGCTCCCTCTCTTCATCTTCCTCCTCTGCTCTCCAAACCCAGCCTGGTCTTAAGCTTGGTCGGAGTGCCATAGCCTGGTCGTAAGCCATAGCCGCCGCCTCTGGCGTGTCGATAGTCCCCAGCCACACCCTTGCCCTGTTCCTCGTCGAGTCCCTCATCTATCTCCGCAACGAATTTCCCCCCAGCCTGATTAACTCCTTTCCTCCACTCTCTCCACAATCCAACATAGAGCTAGGTCGATTAAAGCTCAGCAATTGAAATCGCCTGCACTTCCAAATCCCAGATCTGGTTCTTCAGCTATGGCGGCGGCGATAGGGGGTAGCTGGAGCTGCCTCTATGGCGGTGGCGGTAAGGGTCGATTTCAGAGCAGCGGCGGGGGGTGGGTGGGAGATGCAGCGGCGGGGGTGGGTTTGGAGAGCAGCGGTGGGGGGTGGGTGGGAGATGCAGCGGGGGGGGGGGGGTGGGTTTGGAGAGCAGTAGCAGGGGGTGGGTTTGGAGAGCAGCGGCGGGGGGTGGGTGGGAGATGCGGCGGCGGCGGCGTGGCGGCAGTGGTGTGGTGTTTTGTGTGGTGTTGAGGATGGAGGAGGGAGAGAGAGGAAGAAGGATTTAACTTTTCGGTTAGATTTGATTGGGTTGGGGTTAATCAGGTTGAGTTCTTTGGTTAGATGACTAGGCACTTTAAATGACGTGGCAGTAGAGTTGGCAAGTCCACATAGGCGGATGGACGGAAAAATGGATGTCCGTAGCTAACAGTGACCTCTTCGAAAAATGGCTCAAAGTTTGGTAATGTCAATAGCAATTTTTTTTTTCGTGACTTTTGGGTTATTTGGCCAAAGTTCGGTGACTATTTAGGTAACCAACCCCATTTTTATAACATAAAAAATGTTATACACCCTGACATAAGACTATCTAGTCATAGACAGCCGTAGATGATAACATATTTTCTTTATTGTGCTAATCAGTTAAAGTGGGCCCAACAACATTCTCTTGGGAAATATTCGAGGGTTGGTTACTTACATGATCACTGAACTTTGGACGAATAACCCCGTGGTCATTAAACTTTAAAAAATTTCCCCGCCATCACTAAACTTCGACGATTTAACCCAACAGTCACTGTTAGCTACGGACATCCATAATTCCTTTGTTTGCTTACGTGGACTTACCACATGGGTTGCCACGTCATATAAGACCGCCACATCATCCCAAAGCTGCCCAATCATCCAACCGAAGTACCCAAACTGGTTCCAAACCCAACTCCATAAACTAAACCAAACCATGCCTAATCTGCCCAGAAAATCAGATCTGACCAAAACCCAATCTACTCTAGATCTGACCAAAACCTATCTCTGTTTCCCTGTTCATCGACACCCCCGCCGTCCATGCACCTTCCGTTCGAATCCTCTCCTTCTTTGCTAAAATCGAACGGAATCGTCGATTGGGTTTTGGTTCTCACCACCCTTCTTTGCTAAAATCAAATGTGATTAGACTACCGCCTCCTCCTCCGACGATTTCTTCATCTGCAATTCCGATTTCTTCATTTACGCTCTAACACCATGTTGCTCACCAACCAGCTGTACTTCCTTTAGCCAATCTCCATGGTCAATTCCACCCTCACTAGCATTGCAACCTGAGCAGAGTAGGAGCATTTGGGCAAGGTTAACATCGGAGCAGAGGAAGCCTCCGCTGCTTCCACCGCCGTTGGCGGCGGCACCGTCAACATTGGAGCTGCTGGTCTCCATCGTTGTCGCCATCTTGTTAGACTTCTTCCTCCTCCTCCCCATCTCCTATTTAGGTCCAACGAATATGCTCAATCGAGAAGTAGGTGGCACACTGTTGTCGGCGGAGAGGTTCGTGTTGTGAGGATGCAGAAAGATGACAAAGGGAAGAGAGATTGGATCTGAATTTTCAATTTTGTCTGATTATTTTTGTTCAGATGACAAATGGGTGGGGAGTTGGATTGGGTTTGATTTGGGTGAATAATTGGGTTGATTGTGGGTAAATAGAGAGGTGACATGGCAACTTCAATGACGTGGCCGATCGGTTGGCAAGTCCACATAGACGGATAGACGGAATTATGGATGTCCGTAGCTAACAGTGACCGTTGGGTTAAATCTTCGAAGTCCAGTGATTGCTAGGAAATTTTTTGAAATTTAATGATAGCTGGGTTATTTGGTCAAAGTTCGGTGACTATTTAAGTAACCAACCCAAATATTCGACTTTGAAAATCGTTACATTAATATTTGAGTTTTAAATGAAGATATTAATATTAAGTAATTAACAAATTACTTATTAAAAATAACTTGGACTATTTATTTATAGTTCTAGAGATAAAAACTTTACTTACATTTTTTTTTTGTGGCATCAACAATTTTTAGGATTTAGGAGGATAACATGTCCTTAAGCTCGGTAAATTAGTAATTTTTTTTGAATGAATACAATTCATAGAAATCATATGTTAAGCCCGCTAACAATGTCGGGGAATAATGTAATTAGGTGTGCTTGGAAATTTTAGTGGATTAAGTATGTGCGGTTGAAGATTTTGAAGAAATCATAAATTAAGCCACTAACTATGTCAGTGAATAATGAAATTACATGTACTTGGAAGTTTTTAGTGAATTATTCGATTAAGTAGGTAACGATTAAAGGTATTGTATAAATCATATGTTAAATCGCTAACGAAGTGAGTCAATAATACAATTAGATTTTCTTTAAAAAATTTATTGAATTAAGTTAGTACTAATAATGTTATTGGTTTGACTATCTAATGATGGCCATGAATATTTTGTTAAAAGTTTAATAAAATATATTAAAAATTATATCATTATGTTCAAAAAATTATAATAAAAAATATTTGTGAATAAAAAATAAATTTTGAGTAACACATAAAATGTTATGGAATGAAAACTAATTAAATGGGAAAAGAAAGATACAAATGAGAGATAAAATATATAAAAAAAGTAATTTTTTTGAATGGTTGTAATCCTACATTTAAGGAGAAGCCTCCAAAGGCTTAGGTGGCAAAACACAAAAGTTGAAATCTTATTATATATACTAGTTTTAAACCCGACCTGTTGGTCGGAGATTTTGTGTAACAATGGTAGTCATATAATATTTTTATTTCTTTGAAGCTATTAGATTTAGGCGTGAGGAATGGTACAAATGCTTATTTAAATTTAATCGAAAATAAATATATACCTATTTAAATAAAAACTCATAGCTGTGTTGTGAACCCAAAAATCAGTGTAGGATGAGAATCATATATCCATATTCAAAATCATATACGTGTCTTAAGCCACATAGCTTCTTGTTGCCATGCCATAAAAATCTCCAACATTTTTCCAGCCACATTATTTTTCCTTTGTCAGACACCATTGATCGCTTTAAGCAATCAATACACATGTCATCAAAATTATAGGTTGAACATCAAACACGACCAAATTGATACTATGCATGTTCCCCGAAGTATCACGGGTTACTCAACCCAATTAAGTGTCTTGACCTATATTAACTCTAATTTTCTACAATTTTAATATAATTTTCTTAAATATATCCATCATTTTTACTCAAATCTTACTCAAGGTGATTAAAATTTATTGTCAATCAACCCTTATAAACTTGCAATAGGATGAATTCATAATTTAAATTACATGTGACATGACTAACATGCCCCCTATTAAACTCAACTAAACTTGAGACTAATTAGCTTGTGTAACTCCTCAATATCCGACCACAACCATGACAAAAGTAAATAATATATTTAAGTACATGATAATCACCGTCCAATCTATTGATAATTCAATTGACTCATTAATCTTATTAACTCATTATCTAGTGGACCCTACTTCTCATAAATCAAAACACTCCAATTCTATAAATATACTTCTTTCATAAATTTCAAAAATAATTCTTACTAATATGCAACATGATCGAACTTGATTCATGACCAAAATCCTTAAACCCATAATATAAAAAAAATAATTTTTTTAATGATGATTTATCAATTGAATAATTAGAGATCCATAGATTTATTTTAAAAAATTAAAATTGGGAAAGTATGCACCACTAATACCTCCAATGTGTATATGATGATTTATTATCAAGTATTTAATACTTATTTATTCATATTATCATCATTTAACCTAGTTGATTTAAATTTTATTGAATAATTATTTATATTTAAATTTTCAAGATTTACAAAATATTATGTTTATTCTTTTTCATGTCTATAATTTATAAATATATGTATATAGCTATACCAAAATGAACTATTATTGTTGAAGTAATTAAGAAAGTGTTTTAATAAAATTTATGTATTAAAAAAATGTAATAATTTTTTATAAAATATTATAATTTAAAATTATTTTTTCATATATTAGTTATGTTAAGATGATAGAGTTGAACATCAAATTACTTAGGCCCCGTTCACTATAAATTATCTTAAATTATATAATTGGGTGGATTATATAATTTAGATAATTATAATTCATAATTGAAATTCTGTTCACTTGGGCTTTTGTAAATTATGAAATTAAATAATTTCATAATAATAATTGTGTTTATTACTTTAGTTGAATTACAAATTATGCATTCTTCTACACTACAAAAAAGGGGGATCTGCGTCGGTTGAAAGGAAAGTAAATTGCGTCGGTCGGTCAAAGACCGACGCTATATGCAGAATTCGCTTTGACCCGTGTAAATAGCGTCGGTCATTGGTTAGCCGACGCTAAATGCGTATGAATCAACCGACGCTATGTACTATCCTAGCCAGATACGTTGGTTGAACCAACGAATTAAATAGCGTCGGTTGTAACTAACGCTATATACACGAGTTTTTTGCGTCGGTTGTCGACCGACGCTAAATTCCTTACCTATAAAAGTTGGCTTCCAACGAAACAGCTCGTTTGTGCTTGTCATCTCTCTCTCCGCCTCTCATCTCTCTCTCCGCTTCTCAACCTCTAGACGTCGCCGCCATCTCGCCGCCGACCATCTCTCCTTCGTTTTCAGGTCTGTACTTGGGCTTCTCTTCATCTTTCATCCCTACCAGCTCATTCATCTTAACTATAAACTTGTCTTAATCTTAACTATAAACTTGTCTTGATCTTAAATCTGACAAGCTAGATCCCGTCGTTGGGGATCCGCCATCCACTCTCGCGGCAGCGGATCCGGGGCCTGATCGAGCAGCAACATGGAGACAAGGGAGCTGGTGGATACATGGTTGGGGAGGCGGTGATATGCGGTAGGGACGGCGGAGGGATTTGGAGCAGCAACAGGAGTAGGTGCTAGTCTTGGGAGTCGGAGCTGCTTTCGGCGAGCCTGCGGGAGTGGCAGCGGGCGCCTGAGCAAGAGCGGAGCCAGCGATGAGAGCGAAGAACATCACAGAGCTGGCTTTTTATTTTTGCGTCGGGCTTGCATTTAGCGTCGGTCATAACCGACGCGAAACCCAACCGAATAACCAACCAGTGGGTGGCTGGACATTTTTTTGCGTCGGTTGGTGTTTCGACCGACGCTAACATTTAGCGTCACTGTTATTCGCGTCGGTCACATCGACCAACGCAACATGTATTTAGCGTCGGCTCTGACCGGCGCTAAAAACCCGATCTAACCGACGCTAAATGTAAATTTTTTTGTAGTGCTAGAATTCAAGTGAATCGCGTATAACACTCGTCTAAACTCGACTAATTATTAGCACATTCATCACTCCATATCTTATTTGCAATCCCGTCACGCTTAGAAGCCATTTCTCGCACCTGTGATGAAGACGTCCCAAATTCTATACGAGCCACTGATTCACTTGTTTCCGCTTGACCATCACTCTCTTCAAACTCAGCAAATATGGTGTCCCCTTGTGCAGCATCCGAATAAAGTTGTGAATCGCACAACATGCTAGAACAATGTCTGTTTGTTTGCCTGACCGAATGACCCATTACCCGAATAACCAGATCAAATGACTAGTTACCTGACTTGTTACCCGAATGAGATCCGCTATCGGGTGGCTATATTTGAAAATTTGGTCTAGCGACCGAATGACTTGTTACCTGAATAGCCCGATCGAATGACCAGTTACCCATCTTTTTACCGGTGGATATATTGAAAATTCGGTCTGGCGAGCGAATGACACGTTAAACGACTCGTTACCGGGTGACTATACTTAAAAATTAACGGGTTGGCCCTAAACCCGACCCTAACCCACCCAGAAAAAAGTTGGGTTGTCGGTTCGGGTCATTTCATTTTCAGGTGTCAAAGTAGCTAACTCAACCCTATATTTTCAAAATGTTTTAGAGCGGGTCAACCAGTTAGATCCACTATAATTTATAACGATTAAACCACATATCATTGGACTCATCAATTTAACGTACCGATATAATATTAAAAACATCAATAAACATTCATAAAATAATAACATTTCAAAAAACATAAACATATATGGCCTAAACTAATAATACATGTACATAATACAAAAACAAAAACATATGTAATACATGTACAGAAAACAAAAAATAAAAGAAGTCAACACAATCAGGAAATCGCCAATAGTATTGGCGTTTTGGATGACGTGGCCACATCTGCCCCTGTTTTGGAATTTACATAAAGTCTGCCCTATATTGGGAATTTTTATTTTGACCGACCCTATGCTGGGAAAAAATCCGGATTATGTGGAAGGAGTTGTTGGGGTTTGAATAGTGGGTTGATTCTATGAGAAAGGTGATTATTCCTGTCTCCTAATTATGGAATCAGTATTATATAATTTCCATAAGTGACTTTTTTTAGCTTTTTTAATTTGGCCGAATTTGGGCTATTATTATTTAATTAAATTATTTAATTAACAACTAAACAACATTTTAGGTAAATTATAAAATTATTTAATTTGATTATATAATTAACATAATTATAATTGATAGTGAACAGAGCCTTAAAATTTCATTCATAGGGTGTTTAATTACATTCAACATTTAATGAAAAGAAAGAGAAATAATTGAATTTTGATTTAAAAATTGAGTGATGATGTGGAAATTTGTGAGAAGGGTTCTATCCTATTTGTCAAAATCAATTATACCATACTACCATTAAGCTTACTAGTTTTGAACCCGACCTGTTGGTCATGAATTTTATTTAACAATGACAGTCATATAATATTTTTATTTTTTGGAAGTTATTAGATTTAGGTGTGAGGAATGATACGAATATGTTTCATTTCAAACATATATAAATACTTATTAAATTTAATCGGAAAGAAATCTATACCTATTTAAATACAAATTCATATCTGTGTCGCGAATCCATAAATCACTGTCGGATGAGAATCATATATCCATATTCAAAATCCTATTCTTGTCTAGCTTCTCGTCTCCATGCCATGATTTCCAACATTTTTCCAGTCACATTCTTTTTCATTAGTCAGACACCATCGATCGCTTTAGGCGATCAATACAGATGTCATCAAAATCATGGGTTGGAACATCAACCACGACCAAATTAATACTATGCTTGTTTCCCCAAGTATTACGGGTTACCATCAGACAACATATGGTTATTCATATTATCATCATTTAACCATAGTTGATTACATTTTATTGAATCCTTATTTCTATTTAACTTTTCAAAATTTATAAAATATCATGTTTATTATTTTTCATGTCTTCAATTTACAAATATAAGTATATATCTATAATAAAATGTTTTTTTTCGAAGTTATTAAGAAAGTGTTTTAATAAAATTTCTGTATTTAGAAAAAATGTAATAATTTTTTATAAAATATTATAATTATAATTATTTTTTCATATATTGGTTTATGTTAAAATATTATAGGTGAACATTAAAGTACTTATAATTTCATTCATAGGGTGTTTAATTTTGGGATATTTAATGAAAAGAAAGAAAAATAATTGAATTTTGATTTATAAATTGAGTGATGATGTGGAAATTTGTGAGAAGGGTTCTATTCTATGTGTCAAAACCAAATATACCATACTACCATAAAGATTATTAAGATTAAGACTAGATTATTTTTGGCCCATTGGTCGATTTTTTTTTGTCGTAACAATTCCCGAACGGGAGTGATATACTATCATCTTTACCTGAAACCGTATGAAGTGAAATTTAAAAAATAAACAACTATATAGTAAGTTTCCAAATTTGGAGTTTCTCTTATGATTGAGAATGAGATTAGGAGAGATAGAGATTGTATGAGTTGTTGTGAGTGTTGGAATGAGAGGTTTGTGGAAGAAGTGACTTTGTATCTATAGAGCAAATGGAAAAAGGTAAGACTCCGGTTTGCCATCAAGGAATTATGGGCTCCTTGACATCATCAAGGATGCATCACAGCCACCCATCCTCCTCCTTCAATCTAACGGCTGAAATCTTCTATTACTCTCCAGGGCTTTTTTGTCTTTTCCTTCTGCTGAGGGTTTTCTTCATTTACGCCACCTTCCTAATTTCTTCGACACCTTCATTTATGAGTATTTTAATCTTCTTCCCATTTTCTTCCTTCAGCAGTTATCAGGACGGTTACCATTAGCTTAGGGTTTTTCGAATTCCTCTTTCAAATTCTACTTCATAACTGCACAATTTCAAATTCCTATTCTTTAACTGCTCATCAGTTCCATTTTCAAATTCCAAATCCTTATTTATACCGAGTCCAGCTTACTGTCAAGGAAAACTCCCTTCCTTGACACTATCAAGGAAGGATCTCAGCCATTGATTTATTTTTTCAGATCTAATGGTTTAAATTAAAAGGGTAAAAAGGTCATTTCACCATTTAATTTAATTTAATTATTTTTTAGTTTTTTTAATTAAGTTCAAACAGCCAATTACCAAAATTCCGGCGACCGGAGCTCCTGCGACGCTCCGACGACTTCTCCGATGAATTTTCCAGACGATCGGAGCTTCAATTTCGAAATTTTTTTCGGCCACCGGACCACTGTCGTCGGGCCTATTTTTCTGGAATTTTTTTTCTGGTGACGCTTCGTACTCGCTTTTAATATGTGTACACATTTTTGTACATGTGTACGTGCACATTTTTGTACATAAACTGTGTACTCATTTGCAAAGATTTTTCGTACACGTGTTATACATGTGTACATGTTTCTATACATGTGTACATAGGGGTGGCTATTCGGTTAAATCGGTCAAACCGAACCGAATTCGGTCGGTCACCGATTTCGAGTTCGTCCCAAACTTGGGACCGTGCCCGCAACCGATTTGAATTCGGTTTGACCGTGACCGAATTCAAATCGGTCACGGTCAACCGAGTTGACCGATTTCTCACCCGATTTTGAGTAGATCTGAGATTTGGAGCTCTGTTTTCGGCAGCCATTGACGGAAACGTGTTCGGCTGGAGGAGAGGGTTTGGTCAGCCGGCGGAGGAAGGAGGAAGGGAAACAGAAACAGGAGGCGGAGGATTTGGAGAGGAAGAAGAGGAGGAAGAAGAAGAAGAAGAAGAAGAAGAAAAAAGAACAAGCGGAGGGATGGGTCTGCCGGCGGAGGGTTTGGTCGGCTGGAGGAGAGGGTTTGGTCGGCTGGTAGAGGAAGGAGGAAGGGAAACAGGAGGCGGAGGATTTGGAGAGGAAGAGGAGGAGGAAGAAGAAGAAGAAGAAGAAGAAGAAGAAGAAAAAGAACAAGCGGAGGGATGGGTCTGCCGGCGGAGGGTTTGGTCGGCTGGAGGAGAGGGTTTGGACGGCCGGCGGAGGAAGGAGGAAGGGAAACAGGAGGCGAAGGATTTGGAGAGGAAGAAGAAGAAGAAGAAAATGAAACTGGAGAGGAAGAGGAAGAAGAAGGAGAAAAAGAAGAAGAAGAAGGAGAAGAAGAAGAGAAGAGGAGGAAGATTCTGGAGAGGAAGAACCGAAGAAGAAGAAGGAGAAGTGCAGGACTAATTCGGTCTGGTCGGTCATTAATTTGAAATCGGTCAATGACCGAATTAGAGATATGTAACCGTGGGTTGAATCCTATAACCGCAGCCGTTTTCGAGTTGGTGAAATCGGTTAATCGGTCACCGAAACCGATTTCAAATCGGTTTTCAATTCGGTCAACCGGAAACCGAAACCGAACCAGCCACCCCTATGTGTACATGTTTTGTACACATTTTATACACGCACACGTTTATGTACTTACATTTTTGCACACGTACACACACTCTTTGTACACGTGCACACACTGTTTGTACACGTGCACATACTCTTTGTACACATGTACACAATATCTTACATTTTGTTTATGTACGTGTGTACACACATTTTATACACGTGTACATCTATTCGTACACATGCACACTTATTTTTTACACTAGTGTGCACATATTTTGTATGAATCATGTGCACGTTTTATACATGTGTACACGTTTTATACACGTACACATTTATGTACTTACATTTTTTATACACATGCACTTATCTTGTACACATGTACATGTGTACACCTATTCGTACACGTGCACACTTATTTTTTACACTAGTGTACACATACTTCATACTCGTGTGTACATATTTTGTATAAATCATGTGCACACTACTTAACAATCTAATGTGTGTACATGTGAACGCCTATTCGTACACGTGCACACCTATTTATTTTTATATACTAGTGTAGTGTACACATATTTCATCCTTGTGTACACATTGTTTTATAAACCATGTGCATCTATTTAATAAGATAATTTTATTATTATACAATATCAATAAGTGCTTGGTAGCATAGTGGTAGGAGTTTAGTATTTAGCAAATGAGGTTATGATTTGAATCACATCAACAACATTTTTTTAAAAAATATATATATATATATATAAATTTATTGAGGACGGCGGCGGCTGACCGGCGGCGGCGGATGACCGGCTACGCGGCGGCTGACTGGCGACAACAGTGGAGGGCTGAATAGCTTTTTTGAAAATCCCCAAAATGCCCTTCCTTGATGGATCAAGGAAAATCATTTCCTTGATCCCAAGCCGGTCTCATTTATACCTATCACATTTTCGATCCCTCTCATTCTACGTCATTTTCGCTCCATCTCATACTACGCCATTCTCGGTTCTACTTTCAAATCTCAAGTTCTACTTCCATGGATCCTCGTCGTGCTGTTGCTAGTACTGCAACTAGTTCTCGTCGGAGTTTAGGGCAAAATCTTCTAAGTACAAAGTTTTCCTTATTCTAGTATTTCATTTCCTTTTTTTGTGTACATATTTGTTTTTAGTATGTACTCATTCTTCTACGATTTCCATCTTGATGCTTATGGTTCAGTTGTTTTGTGTTTTAGATTTGTGAACTATGTTTTTAGGATCTTCATGAGTCATAGATTTTTTTTTATTCTTTCGTTTATGTGTATGAAGGCGTTTTGTTGTTGTGTTGTGTGTGTATTCTTCATGTTCTAGGGGTGGATTGTGTTTATGTCTGTAGGTTTATGTGTTTGTCTGCTATTTTTGCATGTTGAGGTTGTATAGGTTTTACCACCTATACACAGACATACATATTTTGTTCTCGGATTTCATTCCTGTGTACTCATGTGTGTGCTTTTGTTTGTCTGTTTTTTTTTGCTGTTGTACTCATTTTTAGGGTTTTAACACTTGTACATATATATTTTTGCATGTTGAGGTTGTATAGGTTTTAACACCTGTACACAGACATACATATTTTATACTCGGATTTCATTTCTGTGCACTCATGTGTGTGCTTGTGGTTGTCTGGTTTTGTTTTGTTGTTGTACTCATTTGCTTTTGTACTCATGTCTAGGGTTTTAACACTTGTACATATATATCTTTTTGTAGTCGTTTTCTACTATGTGTGTACTCATATTTTTGCTTGCTTGTTTTTGGCAGGGGAAAAAACATAGCAGTGATATCTTCTGATGACTCTGATGTTCCTGGTGACAATGTCCTAGTATCTTATCAGTCTAGGTTTGGGTATGCAAGTAGGTGTGCCCCATCTCATGTTATTCGTTGCGCGGATTGGAAGACTCTCATAAGTCCATTTTGCGCAACCATGGCCTTTTCAGTTTTACTTTTAGTCGTCTTACACAAATACACAGACCACTAGTTTCTCTAATTTTGATGAACTATGATTATGTAAATTATAGTTTCAAACTTCCTTCTGGTGACGTACACACGTTGACACCCTAAGATGTACATTCTGTGTAGGTTAAGAGGAAGTGAATATTGAGTCTGTTTTCGTACCAAAGAATCATTACACCGTTGATATTAGATACATGTACTTTGTGTGTGTTGGTGATTCTGTCTTTTTTTTTTTAAATTCAATTGGTGCAAGTTTGTGCTTGACTAGTTAAAGTCCTGTCTATCATTGCACAATAGTGGAACAAGATACATCACTGCTGACTTGCAGTTTCTCTCAGTAAGTTCATGTTCTGTGTACACTTTTCTTCCATTTTTTTGTGTGTATTTTTTCCAATGTACTCATTTTTTTTGTGTACTTTTCTTTGTACTCATTTTTACAGGTCTTATTCCTTCAAAAGTGCATTCCTACTTCTCCTCAGGGATCATTCATAGCTGAGTATACTGATCTCGCTGTAAGGAAGACTAAAAAGACTATTGTAGCTATGTACCCTGGTGATAAGGGTAAGACTGTCAAGAAGACTAAAAAGAAGGCTATAACTTTTGGTCAAGGTCAACCATCAAAGATTAGATCAAAGACAAAGTATGATGTTGTCAAAGATTTCATGCAATCCAATAAGTCAGTTGAGAGGAAGGAGAAGAGGAAGTCAGCTGAGGTGCAAAGTTCTGTTGATCGACGATCCAAGCGATTGAAGGTTGAAGAAATTTCTCTTGACTTGGAGTCGAAACAGACTTTTGACGAAGTAAGTACATAATTATGAACATTAAAAAAAAAGTCTATGTACACATGTTATGCTAATATGTGAACAGGTATCAATTTGTATACACCAACATGTGTACAATATAAAAAACTATTTACACATTTGCTATACAACATGTGCACTTTTAAAAAATGTGTACACAGATAAGTGCGTCTCAGTCTTATTTTAAAATCTCCAATTTTTTCAGGCTTTGAAAAAGAAGGCAGAAATCTTTGCATGTCATGATGAATGTGTGAGTTGTTGCTAGCTGCAGTTCTCAATTGAGAGTCATCGATAAACATTTTGAGGATCTACGACACATTGAGGCTGCCAAGTTGATTGACGCTAGTGATGACAACAATGACAAGAAGGCTTCTGTTCAGAATTTGAGTGAGGACGTCGAAGACAGTCCTTGGCGCATGGTTGAAGACTGTCCTGTGCACAGTGTTGCAAGAGAAGAAAGTCATGTGCACGGTGTTGCAAGAGAAGACAATCTTGTGCACAGTGTTGCAAAAGAAGACAATCTTGTGCACAGTGTTGCTCAACCTGAGGTTGAAGATGACAACATGGTGGAGGATCTACATGTTCAAGCATTAGGTCAAGATGATGACAAAGACAATGAAGATGACAGTGATGAATATGATGAAGACGATGACAAGGACGATAATGATAATGTTGTTGTCATAACCAATGCCAAAAAAATTGATGACAAGGATAAGGATGATCCTAGTGGTCAAGGTGGTCCCAGTAAAGGTCAAGATGATGTGAATCAGGAGGTGATGGAAATAAGGGTGTTGTAGGTGATGGCAGTAAGGGTGTTGTAGGTGATGGCAGTAAGGGTGCTGTGGCTGATAAGGAAGGAGATGACAATAATGTGTCTGATGATAAAGTTGATGATGATGGCTGTAAGACACCACCAGCTGCACATTATGGAGATGGATTAGCATTTGACATCCAGATTTTTGATATCTCCCCTTGTTGATATTGACTTGCCATCGTTTGATCGTCAGTCCCCTAGTATTTCCGAGACAGTGATGGATGTGGTTAATTTCATTAATGCTGAATATGGCAGTGTCATAGAAGCTGGTGAAGCTTCTACAATCAGAGAAAATGTATTTTTTTAAAAAAAATACAACTAGTGCAAGTTTTGCGTACAAAGGTTTTTTTTGGTTATTAATTTGTGTACACATTTTTCACAAATTTATGATGAGTTAGGCAATGAGGGGCTTCATGAGGCTGTTGATGCAATTATTGGTCTGGGAGAGGAGGTTTGTTGATGCACTTTTTTTTATTGCACATAACTATGTGTTCATATTTTATAATGTGTGTACTAATTGCTGTACACATTTTTCCACCATGGTTAGGCTGCTACAGTTGGTGTTGAAACCACTGAAAATGATGTTATGTACGATTCAAGTACTGATGTTGCGAAACAGGTTTTTACTCAATTTATTTTATGTTCTAAGTATTTTTATTCAAGTACTAATGTTGTGTACACACATTTTTTATGTTGGTACAGGCACAATATGTGTACATTTTGTATGTGTACACATAAAATATGAGTACAGAGATTACTGTACACATAAACACCGTGTACAAATTTGTAAACTATACTGTGTACACAAATTTATGTCTACCCTTATGTCTTTACACTAGATTGTTTTATGTGTATATTTTTTTAATAATTGTACACATTCGTTTAATGTATGTATTCATATTAATTATATGAACATTATTTTTATAACGTCTGTACTAATCTCTGTACACATTTTCCCCCTTGGCCAGACTGTTTCAGTTGGTGTTGAAATTACTGGAAGGTTTTGGATGAGGTTGTTTGGGATGCAAGCACTAATGTTGTGAAACAGGTTTTTTACTCAATTTATTTTATGTTCTTAGTAGTTTTATGCAAGTACTGATGTGTGTACACACACGAGGGGTACAATATATGTGTACACATAAAATATGTGTACATAGAGTACTGTACACATAAACCCCTTGTAAACATTTTAAAACATACTGTGTACACAAAGTTATGTGTACCCTCATGCTTTTTATGTGTACATTCTTTTAATATATGAACACATATTAATTTTGTATATGTGGACATTCTTTTTAATGTGTGTTTTGTTAATTAATAGGACAGTAAGCTTGGGACTGCATCATCAGCAATCATCCCTCATGTTGATAATACTGATGGTGAGAAGTTAGGGAACAATTCAGTTTCTTTACTTAAGGGAAATGAAAATTGTGGTTCAAGTGCGAGTGATGATTCATTAGAGGGGGTCAATGTTGCTGCTTCTGTACTCACGGGATTGAGAATCAATGTTGATATGACAAGGACCCCAACTGATTTGATAAAGACCCCAATTGCAGCTCAACCAATTTCAACAATACTTGCTGTCAAGGAAGATTTCCCACCACGCGACGACAATATGGAAATTCTTGCTTTAATGCAATAAGCATGGGACACTAGTCTTGATGAGTATGTGGTCTAGCTTTTATTATTATTTTTTGGTTCTGTATATGTTTTTTTCTATGTGTACTCACTTTTGGTTTGTGTGTCCGCTACAGGGATGAGGTTCTTTTCCAGGCCATAGGCTGTGAATCGTTATTGAAGAGAAAATTTGCTTTAACGTTACAATTCACAGAAGAGATTGATGTACATGTTGTCGATTCATACTCATTTTTGCTGAATCGTAGTGCGGTAATTGATGGAAAAGTGAAGAAATGGATTTTTGCAGATAGTTTCGCAGTAAGTGTATGTTACTTCATTTAATGTACCCAGTTACTTCCTTTTGTGTACATTTTGTAAACACTGGTGTACTCCGTTTTTATTTTATTGCATCAATCAGTCAATAAGAGGATTTTATGAACACCTATGGAGGAAGCAGAAGCAGCTGTAATACTTAGAGAAAACATAGATGGATGGGCTACCTCCCTGGATTTCAGTGCAGTTGACCTTGCAAGTTTTATGTGTACATTCTGTATGTTAGTTTGCGTGTACATAATCTGTATGTTAGGTTGTGTGATTGAATTAAGCACACATTCATATTTTGGGTTCATTGTTGTTTTTGCAGTAGTTCTTTCCCTTCTACAACTCAGGTCATTATGTAATGTTTGTCGTGGACAACATTCAAAAAAAGTATCATTACGTTGACTTGTGAAATAGTAATCCATTTACTCATTTGATTGAGTTTTTGGAAGAGAAACTTGTATATTTTATCATCAGCTTCACCAAAGTAAAAAAAATTCACTCGCAACAACAAAGCTGATTTTGGAAAATTCACATGGCATACCGAGTGCACATAATTAATGTTATGAAGACAAGTTGTAATGGAAGGACCCAAATGACAAAGTAGTCGAAGTAGGAGGGGTGAAAAGAAGTGTAGGGAGCTATTTGTTAAGTTGGTAAAATAAAGGGGGGTTAAAGTGCTATTTTCCCATTAATAAATTTATCAAATCAAACTCCAGGAAATCAACGGTTGACAACATCCCAAAAAGCTATGTTGCAAGCAATAAGATTGAAGAAGTTCATATATCACCAACAAGTCAACAAAAGAAGTTTGACTATTACTGATTAATTATAAATGTTTCCACAACAGCATTATTGTTAACTTATTAAACTACAATCAATCAATGATTAGTAATTAAACCGGTGCCAAAGGGGCATTCAACGTACGTACACAACTTTAGGAATTGATCCAAACACCATGAAAGGAACCCGACATCACCAGAGCAGATAACTTCAGCACAACAATAGCAAGAACATCTCGTTTATTCCTCACTATCATAATAAGTTATAACTACGTTCAAAAAAAGTTTCAACGACATCTTAACTAATTACAACAACTATATAGTTACAATGACTGTTCAACTAATTAGTTCAAATTTTTATTTTGTATGATATTAATTCTTGTAACATATATGTAGGTTCAATCATAATCCAAAAAGTAAATCATAAAAAAGTAACAATTATAAATTTGCATTAATACATTTTTCACTCCGTATACAAACGTAAAAACAAATACAAAAAATAGAACATTAAAATTACATGTTGGATATACAAATACATTTTTCTTTTGTATGATATTAATTCTTGTAACATATATGTAGGTTCAATCGTAATCCAAAAAGTAAATCACAAATAAAGTAACAATTATAAATTTGCATTAATACATTTTGCACTCCGTATACCAAACTTAAAAACAATACAAAAAATAGAACATAAAAAATTCCTCACAAATACAAAATACATGTTGGATATACAAATACATTTTTCTTTTGTATGATATTAATTCTTGTAACATATATGTAGGTTCAATCGTAATCCAAAAATAAATCACAAATAAAGTAACAATTATAAATTTGCATTAATACATTTTGCACTCCGTATACCAAACGTAAAAACAAGTAAAAAAAAATAGAACATTAAAAATTTCCTCACAAATACAAAATTACATGTTGGATATACTAAAAGTTGTACACACAATTTCAGACAAAACCGCTTTAAACCCTTTAAGCCCCAAATAAACAATTCACGACCTATCCATCGATCAATCGATAAAAAACAATGGCCTCAACTTAATCAAGAGCCACCAAAAAGAATGAGACTTTTTCCAAGATTAATTAACAAATGATTATATATTTGAATTAAATTAATAATAATTATAATACCCACCCTTAATTAAACCAACGTCAACTCAATTAGTCGGTCCGTGGGCAGTCCACCATGAACCGCCGTATCCTAGCAAACGCAACCTCGAGCGTATCCTCGCTCATGTTCGCGAAACACACCCGAAACCAACCGGGTTCGGAGCAATGACAGGACGACCCGGGTGAGATATTGAGCCTAACATCCTTCAAAATCAACTTCCACAGCGCCAGCTCAGCTTCCTTTGTGGGCTCCACAAGCATGGGGCCCAAATTCATCCAACAGAACAACCCAGCGTTCCCTTCAAGGCACTCGATCCCTGCCCGCCGCAGCCCAGAAATGATCAAATCATACCTCCTCCTCAGCCGCTCTCTGTTCCTCTCCACGTATTTGGCAGTGAATTCCGAATCGGAAAGCATCGATGCAAGGAGGTGCTGCGTTTGGGATGAGATCAATGTGAAGCTTGACATCCTTCGTGCGGTGGTCACTACGGCGTCGTTGTATGAGTAGATGGTCCCCACTCGGAATCCAGGTAGGCCCAGATCCTTTGACAGGCTGTAGACGATGTGGACCCGGTCTCCGGAGTCCACGTGGCGGGGGTCGTTGAGTATCTCGGCGATGCTGACGAATTCGGATGAGGAGAAGGTGGAGCCGGAGTAGATTTCGTCGGAGATTAGGTGGATGTTTTTACGGACGGCGAAGTCGAGGATTTGTTCCAGTACGGTGCGGTGTACGGTGGCGCCTAATGGGTTTGAAGGGTTGGTGATGAGGATGCCGCGTACGTTTAGGTTCATTGATACGGCGTCGTTGTATGCGGATTCAAGTGCCTTTGGTGTGACTTGGAAGTTGTTTGAGCTGTCACAGTGGATTGGTACTATTTCCACTCCAGTCCTCCATCTTAAGTCTCTGTCAAATCTGCCCAATTACACAATGATTAATTAATTTAAACTAGTGTAAGATATTTGTTAATTAATTACATACCCAGGGTAGTAAGGAGTCGGAATAAGCAAGGCATCCCGGGGTTAGCGAGAATGAAGGTGAGTAGCTCGTTGGCGGCAGTAGCACCAGCGGTGAGAACAATGCGGTCAGGGTCGAATTTGGCCCTGCCACCTCGAATTTGCTCCATGAAACTAGCCATAGCCTGTCGAAAGGACTTGAGGCCATGATAATCTTGGAAGAGCGCGTTCTCTCTAAACCCTGGAGCTCCTTTCCCCCAAGTAGTGGAAACCTGCGGATGGAGCTCAACGTACTCCTCAAGCAAGTCAAAGGAGACCTGATTCTCCGCCAATCCCATCTGGATAACGCCGCTGGGGTTGGTGGTTTCGTGGTAAGGATTCTCATCGTAGGCTTTCCATCCAGCAAAGTAGGGTGAGTCTTCGCCGTGGGTTTCAGAGACTGCAATTCTCGATAGCGTAACCGCTTCCTTGGTGGGTCGGTTCTGCTCGATTCCAATCGCCATATATAGTATATTCCAAATTTGGAGTTTCTCTTATGATTGAGATTGAGATGAGAGAGAGAGAGAGAGTTGTATGAGTTGTTGTGAGTGTTGGAATGAGAGGAAGTGACTTTGTATATATAGAGGAAATGGAAAAAAGTAATGTATGGTTGGTGGCCGGTACGTATAGCAATAACAATAATAATTGAATTGAATTATTATTATTTGATTCTGGAGAGTATGTATGTAAGCAAATATATATATATATATATGGAGGGAGGGGGACAAATCTTGATATCCAAAATATGTCTGAATATGAGAACGTAACTTCCCGCCTTTAATTTATTTTCACAGGGTGCAATAAATATAAGAATGAGTGTTGTGTTGAAAATTGACAACTGTTGTTGGGCCGGTTATGTCATCCCAATCTTAAGGATATGAAGATATCTCTACACCGAATATGGTGGTGGTTGAATATATGGATTGCGGGGAGTTGGTGGTGCTACTACTGCTAATTAACTTAATCCAAGTCTGGGATTCTCAGTTATAAGCACATTAGGTTGTTTAAGATCATAGGAATTAGGATGATGGATGCCACACGTTACAGATTAATGTTCCAAACAAGGAGGAAACGTGCACCACAACATAATCTAGCTACGGAGGCAGATTCATAGAGGCACATAGAATATTTGCCTCTAAATATACTTTTAAAGAACAAATACTATATGTGCCTCTATAGATGCAAATATATGCCTCTAATTGTATTTTATTTATTTATTTTAATATTAATAAATAATTTTTATAGTTTTAGAAGCAGATAATTTATAATTGCCTCTATAAGTCATACGATTACATCTTTTAGAGGTAGATAATTTATAACTGCCTCTATAAGTTATATGAAAAAAATCTTTTAGAGGCAGATAATTTATAACTGCCTCTATAAGTTTTTTGTCTTATACAAAAAAACTCTTTTTGAGGCAGATAATTTATAACTGCCTCTATAGGTTGTATGATTAAATTTTTTAGAGGCAGATAATTTATAATTGCCTCTATAGGTTGTATGAGTAGCTTAGAGGCAGATAATTGATCTATCTCTATATGTTGAATGATTAAAATTTGTAAAGGTGTCCTTTTACAAATGACACCTTTTGCATGTCACCGTTGGTGGGTGATAGCCATCCGATTTGGCTAGATGAGACTTTGTTGGAGTGTTGTTTAATTTCTCATGAGAGTTGATGAATAAGATTTCGATTACTTTCAAAAAAAAAATTGTAAAGGTAGATAACTTGTAAACATTGTACTATTTTGTGTAGATAAATGTTAGATACTATATAATTAATTATATATATAATAACACTAACGATTTTCTTTTCTAATAATGAGTGAGAAAATGTTTCATTTTTTTTTTCCTTTGCATAGTTTCTCATATCATTGAGTTTTAGAGTTCATATTTGAAAACTACGCAAAAAATATCAGTAAGTACCCTTGGGCCAAGTGGTAAGAACTAAGAACTTAGCACATTTCCTTGAACCACCCGGGATCAAACCTCGTAGATAGCAAAGTCCAGTAAAGGAAATATCCTGGTAAGAGTAAATTCTTTTTAAAAGCATATATATATGCCTCTAAAAAAAATTACCAGCGACAAAAATAAGTGCCTCTAAAAGGTGGCTAAGATGACAGATACGTAGCTGTTTAAAGACGTAATTACCAACAATTATATCTGCCACTAATAGTGGCAGATAATATGTGCCACCGTATTTGCCTCAAAAGACCTTTAGCGACAGGAGCATTGGTAGCGCATAAGCTATCTGCCTCTAAAACTCTATAGAGGCAGAAAAATGACTTTTAAAGGCAGATACGGTGTGCCTCCGTAGCCAGGTTTTGTTGTAGTGGTGGGTAAGTCATCCCTACATTAAAATGCTACTTCAGATGTTGTTCTCTGGTACTAATTAACTGCCCATAGGAAACTAACAGTGGTTCCAAAACCGTTTGCAATGGAGAAATTAGGATAAATTAGGGTAGTTCAATTCATATCACTATTTAAGTTTTTTTAAAGGAATTGTATTGCTCAACAGGTCTGATTAGTCCAATAAGTAGTTAGACTTGGATGAGTGTGGATTGACTGATTCACCTTCTGCTCCTTGACCGCCATGGAGCCTCCTTCGGTGGTTCCTTGCAAGATGTATAGAGAAAGAGAGTAAGACCCTGTTCACTATAAATTATCTAAAATTTTAAAATTTACATAATTATAATTCATAATTGAAATTCTGTTTACTTTGTGTTTTGTAAATTATGAAATTATATAATTTTATAATAATAATTGTGTTCATTACTTTAGTTAAATTACAAATTATGCATACTTCTAGAATTCAAGTGAATCACATATATAGGGTCAAATACTTAATACATCCTGTAACTATAGGGCGGGTTACAAACTCGTCCTAAAACTTTAATCTGTTACAGAGTGGTCCGATTACTATACAACATGTTACAAAGTAGTCCTAATGATGTCACTAGTGTACTTTTTCAGCCATTTTCGCCATGTCACCGTTGATATGTCATAAAAAACATAATTTAAAAATCATCTTAAATTGATTCGAATCTAAAATTATATCAATCTAACTCACTAGATTTATCTTTGAACCAAACTTTATTAGGTAGATGAGTTTATATTTAGATTTGAATCAAATTGTTGAAGTTTGAATTATGTTTTATGACATGTCAACGGTGACATGGCAAAAAAAGGCTGAAAAAGTACGCTGGTGATGTCATTATGACTAGTTTGTAACCCGTTTCATAGTAATAAGACCACTCTGTAACGGATTAAAGTTTTAGGACGAGTTTGTAACCCACCCTATAGTTTCAGGACGATTTAAGTATTTGACCCCACATATATATAACACTCGTCTAAACTCGACTAATTACTAGCAGGGCACACCTCTGTTCCACCAATCTCCACACAGTCGTCGGATTGTTGTGGTACAAAATTCATACTAAATATGACTATACACCAATAACCTCATTAATCATATTGCTTAATGATGGAATGAGGCCAAATAATAATGGGTGAGCAAAAACACATAATCAATATACAAATGATATGAAACGTAAATTCACCAATCGTAGAGCTCATAAACGTGATAAACTTTAAATCACTATTTAAGAAAGACATGTGTGATTATGATAGGTACGTCACTATATAACTCAACAAACCTCTATGTTGACTTATTAGCCCATGTTATAAACTGAGCGACTAATTAAAAAAAAATGCTTTGCTTCCTATCCTTATTAAAAAATTGATTTTGGTTTGTTGAGAGTGGAGAGGATGTGAGGATTTTGCGTTAGAAAATGTTGTTGTTGGGAGTGGGACTTGAAAGGGGGAAGTTGTTATGAAAATTTACATAATTTACTGTCTCCACATTTCATAATGTGAATTTTATAATTTTCATAAGTGACTTTTTTTTCACTTTTTTAATTTGGACGAAATTGTGTTAAAATTATAAATTGAATTTTTTAATTTACAACTAAACAACATTTTAGGTGTATTATGAAATTAATTAAGTTGATTATGTAATTTTGATAATTATAAGTGATAGTAAACGGGGCCTAAGTGTTTGGTTAAGGGGTAAGGTGAATAGGAATGAAAGGGAAATAGGGAAGTATTAGGCTCCTCGTAGGTGAGTGGTAGAACTTCGTCAATTACATTGGAAAATGGTTTTAATTTCGTCAAGCCATGTAAAAGTGTAACGCCCCGCTACTGGCTCGAGAGGATGGTACTAGGAGCGGGTGTGAAATGCAGGTTCTAGGGTTTAGGGTTTAGGGTTTAGGATGTAGGGTTTAGGGTTTAGCCACTACATGTTGCTTCTGGTTGTGTTGCACCTTACGGTATTCTATGGATTATGCATAGAGGAAACCACTTTATGCGGATACATGTTCATGACAACTGTCTTATGCCTCTCATCTATATGTTGTGGAAATACAATAGGGACGTAACAATGACTCAATTCGAATCTATTTACATAGATATAATAAACCGTTTAGGGTTTAGTGTTGTTAGGATTTAAAGACCAATCAGGCAACAGTTTCAAAGTGTCTTACATTTCCCTCTCCTCTCATTTTGACGAACATACGAGAATTTAAAGAGAGGCTCATATATCATATGTATAATTGGGTCATGTGTTGTGTTAGTATACATGAGCAAGAGGGAAAAAGAAAGTGGGATGCTTCAAGCACTAACCTTCCACTACATGTTGCTTCTGGTTGTGTTGCACCTTACGGTATTCTATGGATTATGCATAGAGGAAACCACTTTATGCGGATACATGTTCATGACAATTGTCCTATGCCTTTCATCTATATGTTGTGGAAATACAATAGGGACGCAACAATGACTCAATTTGAATCTATTTACATAGATATAATAATTGAATTATGGGAAAAAGTATTTTGGGGTGTCAAACAAAATGTATACAATACCATCTATATATTTTTTTCGGATATTTTTTAGTACATGTAATAGTTTATAGTTATTCGAATTATTTTTTGAGATATGAAATGAATAATATATCATGCATTTTAGTTTTTTAGTTTTGAATATGTAATTTTTTAAAAAAATTAAATAATTTCTCAGCAATATTTTCACTCAAAATTTTTAATTTTTGTAGACATATATAATTTCTTATCAATATTTTTTTTCAATTACTAATTTGTTTTAAACATTTATAATTTCTCATATATATTGTATCATATTCTTAATTTATTTAAATTTTTTTAATTTTTTATCAATATTATTAATTTATTTTAAATGTTTGTAGTGCTATCTATATAAACTATGCTCGTTTTTACTAATATATTATGAATGATATTTGTTAGTAAAATTGGAATGAGTTAGTAAAAAATAGACTATGTTAGTAAAAATGGACTGTGTTAGTAAAAAATTAGATTGCGTTAGTAAAATTGACCTCGCTAGTAAAAAAAAAGGATTGCGTTAGTAAAAATGCAGTACATTAGTAAAAAAAACATATTGCGTTAGAAAAAATGGACAGTGTTAGTAAAAATGGATTGTGTTAGTAAAAATGGTATGCGTTAGTAAAAAAATGAAATATGTTATAAAAACGGTCTATGTTAGTAAATACGAACTGCAAAGACATAATAATCAATTTATATTAAAATACGGACTGCATCCATAAAACACGGAGTGAAAATTGGAGCACTTTTTTATTAGGTATTAAGTATTGTGTTATGTACCTAATGAAAGCAATTGGTTGTTCTAAAAGATTAGGAAGGTACTTATCAATCCAACTCCATAAAGATTAGTAGGAGAATCTTTTTCTCCTTCGGAAATGGAATCCAACTGTACAGTGGAAGCACCCAAGAACAAGAACCACGTCTGCCAAAGCAAAATCCTTAGCTAACTAGCTAGCTATAACCTTATCATATTTGGATTTCATACGACTAAAACAGGATTCTTTAGCTAAACTGAGTCAAAGTAGAACAACTTTTGTGTGATAAGTAATTAAAATTCATCAACTAAACAATACTATCTATCATTGTTGTCTTTTCTTTCTTAAAGTATCACTATCATGCTTTCTGGCTTTGTCACACTCTTGTTCTTCGTTTGGGGTACATAACTTCAAATTAAATTATTACTTATATATTTCCCTCTATTTTGCACTTTACATGCTCATTCTATTTTCCTACCCTCGACTTCATATTGCATGTTAAAACCGACACTTGCTTAATTTCCTCATCAATTTCTTAAAATTAATATAAAAATAGGGTTTTATATAATTCCTCAATTAATATATGTGAATTTTTGCTAAATGGTGATTAGGGCGCTTGACGAGTCAAGCCGCTCGCGAGCAACTCAACGTTAAGATTAAAAAAAAAGGTTTGTTTCTGACTCAGCTCATTTAAAATTGAGCAGAATCACGAACGGACTTTTTTTTACTCGAACGCAGAGCGGCTTGGCTTGTGAACTCGAGCTCGATCGAAAGCCAACTCGAATACTAGCTCAACTATATGGCTCATTATAGACTAAAAAATGGAACATGTGGTTTGTCAAACATAACAGAATATGCTACTTGTGATTCTACTAATGAAAACGCAGGTGGTATATTATTTAGGTTTAACCATTTTAAACGACAAAAGTAAAAACTTGTAAAGTTTTGGTTAACTTGTTATTTAGTTTGACTCATTGATGTTTTTAGTGTACAACCTTCAAATTGGGCTCAAACTGTTTTAATGAGCGAAGTTGAGGTTGAGTTTAGCTCGTCAAGGCTAGTTAACGAGTCAGGCTCGAACTCTTCATGAGCTTAAAAATTCTAACTCAAGTTCAAACTCGTCTAAAAAGTAACGAGCCAAGGTTGAGCACAGAAAACTTCGACTCGGCTGGTTGGTGAATAGCCCAATGGCGATGCACTCAGTCATCCTTTAAACTAAACTAGTGGTTCAATAATTACAAACTAAACTTGTTATTAAACTCGTAAATATTACTATTTGGCGTATAATATATCATATTGGCGGATGGCTACTCGTACCGACTGAACCGACAAAGGATCTGCGTCCAGGATTTTAATCCTGGAACAATTCCAAACCCAAATTCGGAGGGGCATTTCGGTCATTTAGGAAAAATGAAATAAAACCTAATCTATCTCCGACTTTGCCCTTCTTCCCGTTCACAAACCGAATCCTGCCACAAATAATCCCTCTTCCCACCGTCGGCCAACCTTTAATCAGCTGATAACCACACCTTGGCATAGCGCCGGCGAGGCAGTGGAGGCATAGCAGTTCCGGCGTCGGAGCTGCGGATGTGGAGTATTCGAGACAAAGCAGATGCGACGGCGGCCAGCGAATCAATGGAGGGAGAGCTTGGTGGTCGGAGAATCAATGGAGGGAGAGCTTGGAGGCCGGCGAATCAGTGGCCGGCGAATCGGAAATTGGAGGTCGGCGGAGTGTAGCGGAGCTTGGAGGCCGACGGAGTGAGGCGGAGCTATTGGTCGACGGTAGCGGCGCCGACTTGCTGAAGCTTAGAATTAGGTTTTTTAATAATTATTAAAAATTACAATTTAGTCACTGTATTTTAAGTTATAGATATTTTGATTTTTTAGTATTATTAATTATAGTTTCAGTCACTATTTTTTATGTTGTTGACATTGTTGGAATAATATTTGAACTATATAAACCGATTGTCCAATAACGTGTTAACTAGTTCGTATAATTAGTTAACTAGTTTTGTGGCTTGAATCGAAAATCTTCAAACAACGAAGTTGTTTCTGATTCCCTTATTTCAAACAGGGGAGATTGAAAATGTGGAGCGGATGTTCGATAAGTTATCTAGTTAACTAGTTATCTAGTTAACTTGATTGGGTAACTAGTTAACTCGATTGGTTAACTCCATTCGGTTACTAGTTAACTCGATTGGTTAACAAGTTAACTCTATTAGATAACTAGTTAACTAATAATCTCGTTAACTAGTTACTCAATCATGATGTTAACTAGTTAAATACCCCTTGTTAACTAGTTAACTCGATTGGTTAACTAGTTAACTCGTTATCTAAATCATGATGTTAACTAGTTAACTAATTAAAAATAACATAACTAGTTAACAAACAATTCAATTAACTAATCATGGTAATTCGTTAACTAGTTATCAACAAAATAACATGTTAACTAGTTATCCGCTGATAACTAGTTAATTGTAAAAACTCAGGTTAACTAGTTATTAATACAAAAATATTGTTAACTAGTTAACTCGAGAAGATAATTAGTTAACTTGATCGGTTAACTTGTTAACTCGATAAATCATGATGTTAAACAAGTTAACTAGTTATCTGCTTATAAGTAGATAAGTTAACTAGGTAACAACTTGTTAACTAGTTACCTCGATTGGATAACATGTTAGCTAGAGTTATCTGTTGATAACTAGTTAACTGTAAAAACTCAGGTTAACTAGTTAACAAGTTATCAATAAAAAAATATTGTTAACAAGTTATTAGTAAAAATCAGGTTAACTAGTTAACTTGTCCTCGCCGGAAAATTCACCGGAGTTTGTTCGGTTTTCGGCGAAATCACTGGAAAAATGTTAACTGTAAAAATCTAAGTTAACTAGTTAACTAGACGTCGTCAGAAAAGTCACCGGAGTTTGATTGGTCGCCGAAAAAGTCACCAAAAAAATCAACAAAAAAGTCACCGAAAAGTCACCGGCGGGGGTGGTCGGCGACGGTGGCCGGCGTCGGTGGCTGGCGACGGTGGCCGGCGACGATGGCCGGCGGGGTGGCCGGCGACGAGGCCGACGACAGTGGCCGGCAACTGTCAACTTTAAAACATAAAGATAATAATTCCATTAAATCTAATAATTAAATATTTATATTAAATATAATAATTAAATTATTTAAGTAAAGTCCTAAATGTGTCAAATCTGGACCATTAGATTGGTCAAAGGGTCAAATTAGATCTAATGGTTGAGATGGGTTTAGAACTATCCAAACCCATAAAGGTTTGGACGCTGATCTGCTCCGACTGAACCACCTATATCATATGTTATATCCATGTGGTTAGATTTAAATTCTTAATATGGTTCTTTAATGATTTTATAATTACACTTTAATCCATTATAGTCTTCTCCCTATACTATTTAACAGAATTTTATTCCAATACTAAGTCAATGTTCAGATAAAATATATTATGAGTCCTGAAAGTCAATCATATTCAAATATTATTCATATTAATAAAGATTAAGAAAAATATAAACAATTAGATCTAAATTTGACCTTTTTGATTAATCTGAGATGGTATATTTAAAGGTGCTACTATATATCGTTCGTATTTTACTTTAGGCAGTCCATAATTTCTAATAAAATGATCATTATACGGAGCTTTCACCATAATAAATAAATGAAACTATGTACCAAAATAAATACGTTTTGAAAGTATGAACATTTATAGCTATAAACGCCCCAGCCCTAGGCGATTTCGCCCCAACCACAGGCGTTTTCGCCCCACCCTAGGCGTAATTGCTTTTTTGGGTCAACCAACTTCCAACCAGCCGAGTTCAGATCAGGTTCCAGACACTAGGCGATTTCGCCCAGGTATTGGGCGTTTTCGCCTGTACCATGGGCGTTTTCGCCTGTACCTTGGACGAAAACGCCTGAGCTAATGTGGATCAACGTCCTATAAATACCACCTCCTCTCAAGCATTGTATCATAAAAAAAAACATTCAAGTTGTTCGAAAATTGTTTGTCAACATTGAAAGATGGCCGACTCTGGTAGTTTCCGTGACTTTCGTATCCAGGTGTATTGGGGTGGTCGAATCGTCCAGGATTGGTCTGGATTAGCATACGATGGTGGAGAGAAAGTCCGTCTGAAAATGACCTACCAAGCCAGCTATGGTAGCTTGGTGACCACGTTCGGTAGGAAAATGGGGCTTGGTCCGGATCGGTTGATCCAGTCATTTGTTTGGAGGATGCCGATATTCATTCAGGGGACTCTGTCGCATTACGAAGCTCATTCCATAACAGATGATACCGGTGCGCAAGCCATCTACGACATAGTTCGCCGTAACCCTAGTGTTGAAGTTGTCCACTTGTACGCCTTGATAGAAGAGGAGCCGTCTCACTACTCCTGGGTGCAAGGGGTCATGCCACCCCAGATCGAAGTGCAGAGCCAAACATACGATGGATCCTACATGGCTACCAGTCGTGTCGGTCCGGAGGGGGAGGAGGTTGATCAAGTGGGACTGGCGCGAGATGAATATGTCACCTCTGATGACTCGGAGGACGAAAGAATCCATTGCACGGATGATGAAGGGAATCCTAATGTCGACGATGAAATCGGCCAAAGTGACGAGGAAGACGACGCCGAGGGTGGGAGAGCCACGGAAGAGAGCGTGGACATATATGTGCCACCGGAACATGCCACGAGCGGGGGTGATGATACTGACAACATCATGACAATCTCCAACACCTACTCCATGGACAGGCGTTTCAGATCCCAACGAAGTCGTACTGGTCGGTGGAGATGGAATTCTACTCCGGACAAACATTCGCAACGAAAGCCCAACTGGTGTCCCTAACGAAGAGTCAAGCAGTCCTCCGCAACTATAAGTACAAGGTGACCACCTCCAACCCGAAGGAATGGGCCATAAATTGCATTGAACCGACGTGCCCGTGGAGGATGCGTTCGACACTTAGCAAGAGATACGGCTTCTGGATAATAAGACAGCTAAACATCGGCCACATTTGTGACCGATCAACTATACTAGGTCCCCACCCGCAACTCGACGTCATGCTCATCTCAGATGCCGTCATGCACATTGTCCGTAGGGAGCCGAGCATGAAGGTTGAGACTGTGATTGACTGCATTCTGGAGAAGTATCATCGCAACATTTCGTACAGGAAGGCGTGGTATGGTAAGCAACGTGCTGTCGAGAAGCTGTACGGTGACTGGGTGACCTCCTACAACAACATCGAGACAATACTGAATGCTATTCAACTCACAAACCCCGGTTCACGGTACGAGCTTAGAACCACTCCTGCGGCGAGAAAAGGATGTTCAAAAGTGTGTTTTGGGCGTTTGGCCCTTGTATAGAAGCCTTCAAGCACTGCCCGGGGGTTATGATCATTGACGGAACATTCCTAACGGGCAAGTACAAACAAGTGTTGTTGATGGCAAGCACGTTTGATGGACAACATCGGATTGTGCAACTGGCGTACGCTATAGTTGACCAAGAGGACGGCGATAATTGGACGTGGTTCATGGAGATGCTACAAAAAAATGTCACCAACCGGGCCAACATAACAATCATCAGTGATCGACACGCGGGAATAGAAATGGCGATGCGCAATATTGGTCGAGGGTGGGTTTGGCGGTGGTGCCTACGACATTATGTAAGTAACTTCAACAAGAAGCACCGCCAATCATTGCTGAAGAGTCGGCTTTGGAACTTGGGTATTATACTAATTCGTTTCCCAATTTCGTTTAACAAAAAAACCAGAATATTCATACACGAGTACATGTCTACCTGCAGGCTTGGAACACAATGTGCGGAAGTTTGAGGCAAAGAAGGCAGATTGGTTGGAAATCCATAATGAAGAAAACCTACGAGTCCCCAAATGGGTTAATGAGGATCTCGCGCTATGGAGCATGGCCTACGACAACCTTGAGGGAGGGAGGCGGTGCTCGGTGGGGAACTATGACGACTAATGCGCAAAAGTGCGTCAACGAGTACTAAAGGGTGTGCGACGGTTGCCAATGGCTTCTGTGATCGAGCACACATTTCACCGTATGGTCAAGTATTGGCACAACCGGCGTGGAGAATATCAGGCAATGTTGGCTGAGGGGCATGAGCTAACTGAGTACTGTCGAGAATTCACCACCAACTGGACGTCACGTTTTGTCTCACACTACGTGCTCCCGTACGATGCAGCTAATGAGTGTACGAGGTGAAGTCTGCTCCCAACAATCAGAACCGTAGTGGTAATAACAGCTACGTTGTTCGGTTTGATGCTTGATCCAACCGTAAGGGGACATGCACATGCGGGAAGTTTCAGTGCTACAAGATGTTATGCTCACACGTCGTAGCTTGTTGCACGTTTTCTGGGTCGAATTGGCCTTGAAACGTGACAGTATATGTATAGGAACTCCTGGTGGCTGGCTAGGATCTCCTGTGGGCTGGCTGCTAGAAGCCCCTGATGTCCGGTGTACTGAGAGCCCATCTGTGTCGGATACTCCTCCACTGATAGTGACGGTCTGGTGGTAGCCAATGACACTGTGTGGTCTGTCGCCGTGGTCTGCTGAATCCAATCCCGTGCTGGGCTCTCGATGAATGGTGGGAAAGTCGTCGTACGGTGGGTACGCCTGCTCACGTGAGGCCATACGTGGGGCGTGTGGTCCTCTCTCGGGTAGCCGCTCGTAGCCCCCACTCGCAGCCAATCCAGCCTGAAGGACGTGCACTACAAAAAAACAGGTATTTGGCGTCGGTCATACACGCGTTTTAGCGTCGGTCATGACCGACGCCAAAATAAATAGCGTCGGTCGGATAAAACGACGCCAGATTCGGTGACGCTAAATTTTAGCGTCGGTCATTTGGTCGACCGACGCTAAAACGCGCTCCAACCGACGCTATTTTGTTTCGGTCGAACCACCAATCGGGTCAGTGGCCAGAACATAGCGTCGGTCGATACGTGTGACCGACGCTAAATTGGACAACGACGCTAAACCGCGTGTGTCCGGTCAACCACGCGTTGACCTGTATTACGATCTAGCGTCGGTTGTGACCGACGCTATTACAGGTCCAACCGACGCTATTATAGGTCCCAGTGGGCAGAATTCTGCTTGCTTTTTTCGTTTTCTCATACTCTTCTAGTGCCAATACCTGCATAAATTACCCTGCATACAGCAATTCCATTTTTCACAATCCATTTTCACAATTCACTTTGCCAATCACTAAACATACTGTATATAAATGTCGAACATGTCTAAAACATTGTTCTAACACATGCACCTTAAACATCCTCCTAAAACATCTAAAAACACATGCTATCTACTCATCATCCTCCTCGTCATCGTACGAGTCCATGTCTGAGGGGGGCATACTCCCTTTTCCCTTAGAAGATGAACCCACCAACTGACTGAGCCGCTGAACCTCCTCCTTCAGATGGCTCAAGCGCTGAACCTCCCCCTCCAGATGGCTCAAGCGCTGGACCTCTGCCTCTAACACCCTCACTCGATCCTCGGCGGGACAATGGCCGAAGACGTGAGTGGTAGTAGCTGAACTACTACCCTGACTCGATCCACCGGCTGCTCCACCACGTCTCCTACTCATATTAACCTAAATAGATAAAGACAACAAATAATTAGAATTTGACTATTTTAAATTTACATATATCATATACTACATTACATTACCTGGGAGGGGGTCACGCAAGTTCCCATACCGCGAACTCTACCACTGTGCTCCTTCGGATAGACAAGTCCGAGTGCATCGTTCACAGAAGGATATGTCGGGACTGTGGGATCCTGCACCAGCTCCAGAATCCAAGGCTGCACAGTGATGACACAAATGGGTTTCACAAACCAAAGTTAATTAAATAGACACTATTGGAGATTATTTTGTTAGATTGGAATAGGTGAACAAGTACTTACCACATTAGGATCAGTGTAAGTCTGATCCTTCTTTGTGTGAGTGATAGCATACAACTCACCTCTACTGGGCGCATTTCCTCCCCTTTCAGCTGCCTACAAGTGTACGAACTAAACAATATGAATACACTTTCTAAAACGTACTAATCACAAAAAAATTATTGGAAAGTTGAACTGGATTATTATCGGTAGTTCTTTCTGTAGAATGCCACACCATACTCTCAGTGTTCTAGGGCACATGAACAATCTTTGCAACCTTGGAATTATTGGAAAGTATCGATATATTTTCAATGCCTTAAGTTTCTTCTCTTTGCTTCCATCAACTACGTCATCATCAACACCACCATCCTTGTATCTAGGCTGCTTGCAAATCCTGCAACTCATCTCATCTATGTCATTACCCCAGTACAACATACAATCGTTCACACATGCATGAATTTTCGTGTATCCCAGCCCAAGTCGTTTGATCATTTTCTTTGCACTATATCCTGTTGGCGGTATGTTGGCAAACTCGAAAGCTTCATGCAGCAGCTCAATGATCATTGATATTGCTTTATCGCTGATGTTATGCATCCCCTTGATATGATAAAGTCTCAGAATGAAAGATAATTTGGAGAACTTCTTACATCCTTCGTATAGTACTGTTTCTCCATCTTTTAGTAAATCCCTCAAATTTACATTGTCATCATCAACCGACTCTTGTATTGGCTCAGGGATGCTAGTGTCATTATCTCCGCTCATAGGAATTTCTTCATTCAATTGACCTTCCTCATTAACATCTTCATTAACAAGTACTTCAGTAGTAGTCTCGCGGACCTCCTCAGTAACGACACCAAAAGCATCATTAACCATTGAACGAAGTGATCTATTATGATCACTTCCATGCACTATTGTACGTGCAGTCCTAGAAAAAGATCCATACAGACGCTCTCCATGTCGATCCCAAACAGTATATCCTGGCGGAAATGGCTTGCGGAGTAAATGCTCATACTACACAACCACTTCTTGAATCCACATTTTGGACATGGACAGACTATTTGCTCTCCGTCGTTGTTGTTGGAGAAAGAAAAATTCAGAAAGCTTTCTAAGCCAATCATGTACTCCGGTGATAATCTTGGGGTGTTAATCCAAGATTTATCCATTAGGAGATACCTGATTTAGTGTAGGGAATAGATTCTCAGTACTGGAGATCATAATTTATATATAAGTTAACTAAGGTAAAATGTTAAGATGTTATAACATTAATTTAGAATCATGTTGTAGCAAATAATATACTAGTAACTAGTGTTTGTACGAAATTACCATGAAGTAGCTAGCAATATGTTACTGAGTTTAGTTAACTTAAAAACAAACCATAACTCAACCAACCAATTCTAATATTAATCATATTCTAACAAATAATTAAAAATAACAAACAATTCTACTAATTAATCTCATTTTCAATATAAATTATAACTACCGCATAATTCATACAGAAAACACATAACACAGTAATCATATACTTTTACTCGCATTAAACCATAAAAACAAATTATAACTGCTCATAGTGAAAACATACATATTACTAGGAATTAGATTAATTTTGACGACATACATATTACTATACAAGTTTAATCATTTTTATGAGACATGCATATTACAATCAATTAATTTACGTGTACAAAAAAAGACAACAAATGCATACCTTACACCGGGGTGAGTGACAAAAAGGCAGAAGACAGAACCACGAGAAAAGCACTACTCGATACGGGCACTGAGAAAATAACCACACAACATGTACAATTAGAACTAATCATAATAACTATTTCAACCCACAACAATGCTAATGACACATACAATCTAGAAACTAAACGAAATTTAAATTACAATCCACAATTCAATACTATTCTAGGAGTCACAACAATTTCAATTCACTACAATTCTAATAATCACAAAGTATACAATTCTAATTCTCTACAATCCTAATAATCAGAACATATACAATTATATTTCTCTACAAAATAAACAACATTTAAATTACAATCTAAAAATTAAATAACTTACACCGAAACACAGGAGGAAATGTCAAGGAAGCACGGTGATGAGAACAGCGTCACAGCAGCTCCTAGCTCGAATGCTGGCAATTTCAGAGGATTTTCAGAGGATTTGGGAGTTGAGAGAACTTTAAACTTTGGGGAGGAGCTGCACAATGATTTCTGCCGTCTGGGAGGGGTTTTTATATGCACGCGATTTAGCGTCGGTCGATACCGACGCTAGCGTGTCAGCCGACGCTAATTACACGCATTTTAGCGTCGGTCGTGACCGACGCTAAATTGCTTATTCTGACCGACGCTGAGCAAACCATCTGTCAACCAAAAAATCAAACCATGATCGGCTTATAGCGTCGGTTGACGCGCTCATTTTAGCGTCGGTCGACTATCAACCGACGCTAAAACGCGAAGTCAACTTATTAGCGTCGGTCGTTGACCGACCGACGCTAAATTGCTACGTTTTCAACCGACGTTAAATGCCGTTTTTTTGTAGTGGTGGGCCATGTCGTCATCAGCACTGCCCCTATCCCTACACATAATGGTAGCACGCTCTAGCGAGTCAACCTGAAATAGAATAGAAGATGTCAGGTAATACAAACGAATATCGTTGCTAATGAGGAATGAGAAGTCAGTCACCAACCATCATCTGGTACCGAGCACCAGCGTGTGAGAGGGCCATGCGCGTCCGCCTCCTATACCACTCGTCATACTCGTCGGAAGTCGTGGAAGTGGGGGGGCACCACCCTGTATGTACCGCTCTGCAATACGGGGGAATCTCTCCAAGGCCCATAGCTCGACCAAGAGGGTGAATCCGCCAATGTCACTGGTGCCCCTCATACTACCAGCGGAGAAGAAGGCCGGCCTCCCCATGACCTTATAAAGCCATGCGAGAACCGCACTACCCCAGCTGTATGTGGATGCAACCATAGGGTCCCCAATAAGCTGTAGGAGGTGGACCTGTATGTGATCTCTGTTCCGGTCAGCCAGTAGAACTCCAGCTACCAGAACCCACGTGTACGCCCGTGCATTATAGGTAATAACCTCTGCTGTAGCGCCATCCGACAGACGATCGAATAGCCTCTTAATCCATGAAACCTTAACTGTCCTACCCTGTATAGCGTTACGTGGCGGTCTAACGCCCAACCACTGCTCGCATATATCATCCACGGGCTGATCGTCCGGAGATACAATAAGAGGACGTCCCGTAGTAGGAAGTCCGGTGAGAACCTTCACGTCCTCCAAAGTGATAGTGGCCTCGCCAGGGACCAGGTGGAAGGTGTTCGTCTCGGGCCGCCACCTCTCAATCAATGCGTGACCAGCTCTTACCGTGTATGACCAAGTACGCACGAACCCCTAGAAGTCGGCACCTCTCCAAGAATGCCTGATACTGTGGACTCCAATGCCGTGATGTGCTCCGCTGCCGCATCTTTAATGCCTTGCACTCAGAAGGGCTGCGCCAAACAAAACCAGCCCTATGCTTGTTCTCCCCCCAGAGGAGAGAAGCATTCCTAGGTTGAGGTCTACTGCCCTCGGGAATCTCATCCTCTAGTGGCTCAGACCATCCGTAGTAAGACATCTATTGTAAAGTAAGTTGGTAGGTTAGTATACAGGGTGATATTGTTATTTTCTTCCAAAGTCCGATCTAGTATTTCTACAGACAAAAGTGATCTATCCTAAATCACACTAGATAACGCTAAGTTCGATTCTCTAACCTAGTCCTACATACAAAATTTAACTATCCTAATTCACACTAGCATGCAATAGAGAAACAATCTCAATTCCATAAACAAACCTAATTTACAAAATTTCAATAATGTACACACTACTTACCTCGTGTAATGGCCTCCAACGAATATCCTCTGCAAGACACGAACGTCATTTGCTTAAAAATCCTACAACGGCAATAGGACAGTGTAAATAAATAATCACAAACGGCAATACTCCTAAACTAATTCTTTACCATAAATCCTAAACTACATCTCTAACCTAAATTAACTTTCTTAAACTCATTCTCTAAATTCAAGCCTAAACTAATTCTCTAACCTAAATCCTAAATTGTAATTCTCTAACCTAAACCCTAGATTCTAATTCTCTAACCTAAAACCTAAATTCTAATTCTCTAACCTAAATCCTAAACTAATTCTCTAACCTAATCCTAGACTTAAAAAATGAAAAACAAGAGAGAAAAGGATAAGGGGACTTACCTTGGAAGGGGAGAGGTGGTAAGAGGGGTGATGAGTAAAATGGGGTGTTGGGGGATTTTATAGGAAGGGGAAGGGGGGGGGGGGGGGCGTTTTCGCCCAATTAGAATTAAACGCCCGGGCCACAGGCGAATTCGCCCTGGCCCTAGGCGTTTTCGCCCCAACCATAGGCGGAACCTGATCTGAACTCGGCTGGTTGGAAGTTGGTTGACCCAAAAAGGCAATTCCGTCTGGGGTGGGGCGAAAACGCCTGTGGTTGGGGCGAAATCGCCTAGGGCTGGGGCGTTTATAGCTATAAATGTTCATACTTTCAAAACGTATTTATTTTGGTACATAGTTTCATTTATTTATTTATTATGGTGAAAGCTCCATCATTATACCCTTACTAATTTGTGTAGTACGTATTTTACTTCGCTCAATCCATATTTTACTTGGCACAGTCCGTTTTTATTTTGTTCAGTCTAGATTTTAATAACGCAGTCCGTTTTTACTTCGCGTAGTCCATATTTAACTAACATAGCTCGTTTTTACTTCACGCAATCCGTTTGTACTAACATGGTCTAAATTTTACTAATGTAGTCCATATTTACATAAAATAATTATTTTATTATTTTAAAAATAAATATAAAATACTTATTCAAAACTGCAACACATTTCATATATGAAAATAATATTCTAATAAAATAAAAATAATTTCTCAAAAATAAGTTGAATAATTATAAACCATTACATATCTTCAAAAATATTTAAAAAAACATAAAAAAATTGAATACATTTTGTCTCATATCCCAAAATACCTTCTCCATAAAAGAAGTATGAATGTATAAATGGATTCAAATATTAAATAAATTAATATTGTAAGAATATTATGGTGTCTCAGTAGGGATGAAGCTGTGACTCAATTCGAATTTGGACGACACCAAGTAAAAACGTATTGCATTAGTAAAATCTGAACTACAAAAAGTAAAAATGAACTATGCAAAGTAAAATATGGATTGTGCAAAGTAAAAACCACTAAAAAAAGTTTTCTTTTAGCTACGGGAAAATTACAACAACATGAAAATACAGTAGCAAATAGTGATCTTTTACACAGGAATCACTATGTTATGTAGTAATTTGCGAGTCTCAGTATCCCCGTTTTTTAAATAGTAGTGTCGCAAATTGTATTTGCTACAGCAAATCACTACATAACATAGTGATTCTCGTCAATGTAGTCGAAATCCCGATTTTAATCTTAAAATCTTACGGTTTTACGATTTCACTGGTCTCTAACGATCTTGATTTCACGCAAAATCTATGGGTTGTAAAATCTAGTAAAATATCGATCAAAATCTTAGAATCTTATAAAATCAACGATTTTTCTTGTATTCTACGATTTCACTTTCTAGGCGAAATTACCAGTTTTTACAAATACATATAAGTCAGAACAAAGATAATTAAATTAAATTTAATTTTTTTAGATTTTGATTAATTAAGTTAGAAGTTATTACTAAAAATTGTCTAAAATCTAATTATTACTTCCTTGAATGACCGCTTAAGAGCCGACATTCTCACTTTTTTCTTATCTAGACTTTTCAAAGTTGGGTAGTGGTCTTTTTATTCTTAATATATTGTTGACTTAAATGTTTAGATAGTAGTTCATAAAATCTTACGATTTTACGATTAAAAACTACGATTTTGATTTCACCCATGTTTTTGATTTCACGTGAAATCACGATTTTAACTACATTTCTCGTTGCAAGAAATCACTATTTGCTACCGTTACATATCTTCGAAAATATTAAAAACATAAAAAAATTGAATACATTTTGTCTCATATCCCAAAATACCTTCTCCATGAAAGAAGTATGCATGTATAAATCGATTCAAATATTAAATAAATTAATATTGTATAGAATATTATGGGTTCTCGGTAGGGATGAAGTTGTGACTCAATTCAAATTTGGACGAAACCAAGTAAAAACGTATTGCATTAGTAAAATCTGAACTACAAAAAGTAAAAATGAACTATGCAATGTACAATATGGATTCCGCAAAGTAAAACCTACTAAAAAGTTTTCTTTTAGCTACGAGAAAATTATAACAACATGAAAATACAGTAGCAAATAGTGATCTTTTACAAAGGCAATCACAATGTTATGTAGTAATTTGCGACACTCGGTATCCCCGTTGTAAATAGTGGTGTCGCAAATTGTATTTATTACAGCAAATCACTACATAAGATAGTGATTCCCGTTGCAAAAAATCACTATTTGCTACTGCTTTTCCATGCTGTTGTAATCTAGAGTAGTTAAAGAGAAACTTTTTCCCATCCTCTGTTACTAATACTCTTAGTTCTTAACCCTTCGAGTGATGAAATGGCAAGTTCTTCTGTCAAACAATATCAAAGGATAACTTACTAAAGGGTTGTTTTGTTTTTAAAGAAAATAAAGGGGTGTAATGGCTATGGTTAGTATTTTAAGGTATTTATGGTTAAGATATGTACTCTAAAATTAAGTGATGCTATAATCCTAGAGTTGAATTAATTTTGTCTGGACATTGGTATATCTTTGGGAGTAGGTAATCTTATAAGCCCAAATTTATATTTGGGACATGTAATTTATGTGCTTTTTATGCCAATTATATGAGAATCTTCCTTGAAGATATAACACCAATGATGACTGCCCACGTATGTATCTCTCATTTATAGTTTATTGTATCATATCATATCTTTGATGGTCAGAAAGAAGTTTATAAAAGTTTACATTTTCTCCAAATGTTGTTTATTTCCAATTAGTTTAATTTTTCCTAATTTCTAATGAAATAAAACTGATAAACGACACCTAACTTTAAGAAATTCAGTGCCATGATTAGGAAACTAAAGGTGGGAGTTAGATTTGGATAAAATGGCTAGAGGATGTGATCGAGGATCGTGTTTAAATGGTTTCGGTTAAATTTTACAAGATTTAGAATCTTCCCAAGGAAAAATTAATCAATTTTTTTTGGTAAAACTCGGATGCAAATTAAATACATCCTATCCTACAATCAAAATCAGACGAGTCTCAGAATTATCAAGCAGTTCATAAGAAGACCAGTACAAAAGTATAAGCTCAGTACAATGTGTTAGAATTGGTATGTCTTGCCTGTTGCATTGCCAAGATTGGTATGTCTTGCCTGTTGCCTTTTAGAGTTCATTAATGACTCAAATCATTGAAGAAGAATCCTACAAGATCAAGTACAACAACTAGTCATACCAAATAAACATACTCAAGCCATTGACGAAGAAACCAAGGACGACGAGTGTGAAATTTGTTGGTGTTTCAATGACGAGTGTTTTTTTATTCTAGGTGTGTGTTGAGATAAAATAATATGATTCTGTATAAACTTGAGTAGTGAAACTCAAGGGTTGAGTAAAAGTGTGAAATAAGAGAGACTATCCCAAACTTGATTGAGCGTGGAGTAGGGATCATTCCCAAATTTTTATCTTATCTCTCTTCTTGCATCGACCAATTGCTGGGAAACTGATCAGTTCTCAGTAACTCCTTTCAAACTCATCAAGAACCATTTTGGTTCATCTCAACCGTGCAACTATCTCACTCGGTGTGGTCTATATCATCCAGAACCATTTTGGTTTATTCCTTATAGTTTTTGCTCGTTGTTGCATAGCGCTTTTAGGTTGGTTTATCGTGGCTCAATGTCATTACCCTTAGCTTCGTGGTACCGTTCATCTTGATACTTCGAGTTCTTAGCTCATTATAGCTAGTGGGTTCAAGTCTGTTTCCATTCATTTTTGAGGATTGCATTTGATTGTCTTATCGACGAGCATTTGGTATAGGGTCATGGCCCACAGTAGTCGTTGGTTCATATCATAAGGGCCCTTAGGGTTTGGCTTATACACCCCAAGGGGAAGGATGGATTGCTTAAATAACTACGTTTTTAGATGTTTAATACAAGTTAATTGTGATTTTTCCTATCCTGCTCTCATGCCTCATGACTATGTACACCATGGATGACTTGATCATATGTGCTTGATATTTAGATTAGTTTGAATTGTCATAAGAGGGTGTTTGATTTGTCGAGCCTTGTGATTAGGATCCTAGCTAGTTGTTACACTAGAGAGTGGGGCAAGAAACTAGGTTCGTTTTATTGAAAAACCTCTTAGACGTTTCATCGAACACTTGGTGTGCAGTAACTTTAGGTCTATTAGTGGTGAAAGTCCTAATTCTTGATGTTTGGTGGCTGTTCTAGGTCTCAAGAGAGTCCTAGAGCAAGTGTTTGGTGTTTTCACGATTTTCATAGCATATGACCTTGTTTACTAGTCTTTAGCCACGTTTCACATAGCGACTGACCATCTCGAACCTTAGGGGGACATTCTCCCAAACCCTTTAATTCTTATTCAGTTCACTTTATTTTGACTTGATTGCATAGTTCATGTTGGTTGTTGATTGATCACGTACTTTCTATACCACCCCCAATTTTTCCCAACAAGATATTGTCCTCTTTGGGCCTAGGCCCTCACGAATTTTCTTTTGGGTTCATATTAGTGACTTCTAAGAGGTCACCGATTCTGTAGTGTTCCATCCCGAGCAAGTTTAACTTTGGAGTTCTTACAAGAACTCCTCCATTACACTCCAAAATGTGTCTCGTCATTAAGGTTGAATTATTCCTCATAACCAATGGATTTCTCTCGTGCTTTGTCGATGTGGGATTTGCCTAGGATGTCACATACACCCCCCTCAGGGGGGCTTAACGTCCTCGTTGAGGTTTTCCCCACCATCGTACAAGAGGGATGTGGATAGGCTCTGATACCACTTATAACACCCCAACCTTTTCTGACAAGTTATTGTCCACTTTAGACCTAGGTCCTCATGAATTTGCTTTTGTGTGCATATTGGTGACTTCCCAAGAGGTCATCCATTCTGCAGTGCTCTAGCCCGAACACGTTTAACTTTGGAGTTATTACAATAACTCCTCCATTACACCCCAAAACACGTCTCGTCATTTAAGGTTGTATTATTCCTCATAGCCCATGGATCTCTCCCGTGCTTTGTCGATGTTGAATTTTCTTAGGATGTCACACTTTCCATGCTCTTTAAGCCTTTGTTTTGATAATTGACTTTGGTTGACTTGTCGTTGACTTTTATTGACCATGTTATTTTTGTTGTTAAATCGTGGCACTTACACCACAACACCCCCTTGAACAACCTTTCACATAATATTGAATAATCCGCATTAGGAGACCCTAGCTAGTCTAGGTTATCTTCGACACCACCCTAGGTAGAGATCAAATTTTGGCAATATGGTGATGACCTTAGTACTTCTAGAGTATTTGATACTCTCTAAGCTTTAAATGCTAAAATTTTCAATTTTAAACCCTAAAATTATCAATAAAAAACTCTAATAACTTTAACTGTAAGCCATATATATGACATACTGTAAATTATAAAACCCCAAACTCTAAACACACTAAGTAGTAAATAAAAAATCCAAATCCTTTAACCCTCGCCCTAAAACCCTAAATCCTAACCCGTAAATCCAAAATTGAAAATCTACCTAAATTTTAAACCTCAAACCTTAAAGCATGATCCCTAAACAATAAAACCCTTCCCTTAGAACCCTGAAACATCAAAGACGACCAAAATCAATCCGTCACTGAAAGGGAAAGGGCAAAGGAGACCGAATTTGTCGAGGAAACTTTTTTATCCTTTTGCGACAGTATTTTTTTTATCGTCGCAAATTTCCGGTCACCAAACCTCAATTTTTTGTAATGTACCAAAAACATAAAATACACATGAGATTATCTGATACTCTGGGGGGTTATCATAATATTTTCATATATATACGACGCTCCCACTTGGTACTTGCATTTACGATACTCCCACTACGTCTATTATCTAGAATGATATTTTTATGGGATAATAGGTCGGGAGGCCCCTGTACTATTAAAAGATAACAAGTAGGCCCTTCTACTATTAATTGCACCAAACAAGCCCCTCTACTTAGAACATAGAACAAACAAGCCCTTCCGTTACAAATGTGACAAACGGTGTTACTGAATTGTTGACATAATTGACACGTCAATGACACGTAGGTTGTTAGAGTTTACACGTCAGTCGATTGGAATGTCAGCAACCCTAAACGGCTCCGTTTTGACTCAGTATTATTAGCAACATATAATCCAAATAGTAAAAAACGACGCCGTTTAGGGTTGCTGACATTCCAATCGGCTGACTTGTAAACTCTAACAACCTACGGGTCAACTGTGTGAACGTTTCATTAACGCCGTTTGTCACATTTGTAACGGAAGGGCTTGTTTGTTATATGTTCTAAGTAGAGGGGCTTGTCTGGTGCAATTAATAGTAGGAGGGCCTACTTGTTATCTTTCAATAGTACAGGGGCCTCCCGGCCTATTATCCCTATTTTTATTTAAAAATAATTGCAATCAATAGATTTAATTATATTAAGCCAAAATAAGTTTAATTGAAAATTTTTTAATTATTTTTTTTATTGCTTTCATTTATCAAAGAGGAATATGTACAATAGGGAAATACAAAAAAAAAAAAAAAAATCAAAACTGCGTGATTCCTCCAATTCTAGGTATTTTTGGAAATTATTGCCTAGAGTATAAGTGATGTGCATTCTAGAGGTGGGTTTTAAACTAAAACGATAGATTATCATCCCTATAACATTATTATATATTTTATCTAAATAAATCACATCATTTTATGATGTGTAAAGGGGACCTCCTACGGTACGTTTAAGTCATTATAATTATAATGACTTGAAATTAGTTAATCATGTTACGTAAGTCATTTTAAGAGATAGCTTATGTTGCGTAAAGTTTACGTAACATATAACTATCTTACGTAACAGTAATAAACAATTGTTACGTATGATTTACGTAATAATATTAATTTGACATGTTACTTAAGAAATACATGGTTACGTAACAGATAATTATCTTACGCAACAAAATTTGAAGTTATACTTTGAGTTAAGTCAAGTGAGTTTAGGAGATTACTATGTAAAGTTTTATCTTTGAATAAATGAAGTATGAAAAGCATATCTATTCATAAAATCTCAAGTCTCTGAATAAGAATTCCTTAAGTAGAAAAACTATTAGTTAGTAGGGCCGACCATAGTGGTTTCGTGTACTTTGGCACACATTTGTACGATAAACATGACTTGTTTAAATTATGAGAGTTTTGACTTAAAGCGGATCATTGCGTACGTAATAGTGATTCATTCCTAAAGTCCCTAACAGTTTCCTACTACAGAAACACGTTTTGTGAACCCCAATTTTATATATATATATATATATATATACTAGGCCTGTTGGCCGATTTCAACATAAGATAAATATTTAAAACATTACAGTCCCTTCGAGTTGGCCACGGGGCTTCCTATCCTCTCCAAACTCAGTCGAGTGTCTTCGTACCTCCTAAATTTTAAATTCTTTACAAAGTGAACTCATTACTTTAATACGGGTTTGGAGCAGTCCTACTAACGTCAGCGGTGTATTTTTTTGGCAATTTTACCACGTCATTGTTGACATGTAATAGAAAATATAATTTGAAATTTAAAAAACTAAAGATATTTAAAAAAATTAAAGATATACCTGCCAAAGAATTAAAAAATAACTGTAGACAACCCATGGCCGATTTTTTGTGTTAATATTTTACCGAAAAATATTTATTTTTATTTTTATTTAGATTACTTAGAAGTGTGGTTGAATTTTTTCTACTTTTTAATATATAATAATTTAATTCATATGTTGGTAAAAAATTATAAATTTGTTATCAATTGTTGGAATATAATAAATAAAAGCATTATAATTATGCTTTATTGTTGTTACGTTGAAAACACTGCAACTTTTCTTTGATTAAATAGTAAACTACTCCAATCATTAGGTGTGGACATTGTTGGTTGTTCACTTTGTCTCTTAAACATGAGGTTGAGAGTTCGATCCTTGTTCGTGAGAAAAGAATCAAAAAATTTTGTTTGCCAAAATCGATTTTTATCCAAAATACACTCATTCCTAGAATGAAGGAGAAGCTCTAAAATCCCCAAAACGCTGACGTGTCAACTGAAAAAAGCGAAAATGCTTTAATGTATTAGAAGAATATATATATATATATCATTGTGACGTTTGACGTGAACCTGAACTACCCTATGGCAATGCATGACGGTGTCTCTTTTGAGAAATTTCATGGAAATTTAGAAAATTTCGTCTCATTCGGCTAACAAAAACTAGTACTAGTACATGTTTGTTATTAGTTTTCAATGGGTTCATAGGGTGACTTGTATTCTAAAGATTGTTAAATTGATATATTTTGTACTTGTTGGCCTACCCTTTAGAGTATCAATCCAATCCAAAGCCCCACCGCACCGTCTTTGACTACATCAACTACTCATAAGTCATAACCCAATAATTCAATTTCCTAATCTAGATAAGCATATTAATTGAGTGTTTGGGTTATAACATATCCAAATCAACTCTAGTCCTTTCTAATCAAAATAACCTTATTTAGCACTTAGTTTAAAATTAGGATTTAAAATTACAGAATGGTTCAATGACGTCGTGTAATTAGTTACGTTAACACGTGAAAGCATATTATTGTTAGATGTATTAATAATAAGAATTATGCATTTAGTACATAATTTTAATTTGTTTTATATTCATCACCCCTACAAAGTGGACAATTTAATTTTACTCTGATTTTAAAACTATTATGTTCACTTTAATTCGTTTTCCTTGAAAAGCCATTTTATATTTGTAAACTTAATTTCTAGACATAACTTTTTTTCTTCTGTGGCAAATAAGTTATCGTATCATTTCAATTATCGAAGGAATCATTTTATAGGCTTAATCCTCCTCCAGTTAATAATTCATTCACTTTAATTATTGTCAGCGACAGAATGAGGCCGTGTAGTATAATGCATTTGGTCTGGTGATTGTGTCATGTGTTTAATATTGAGTGGTCAGCCTTGTGTTTATAGGGCCACAGTGACATGGGCCAAAACTCCAAGTGTCAATCCCTAAGTGGACACTTTGCATGGTGCGATCTGGGTCGTCGACGTGTGGACCGTCTGATGGACTTTTCTGGCGTGTGGGTATTGTGACGTGTATGTCGCGTGTTTCGTGTTGTACCAAGAGGCCATTGGCCGACAAGTGTCCTTCGCACGCCTATCAAACATTGCGGATAACTACGTCATCATTATAAATAGGGGGTTTTCCCTTCATTATCTTACCACACCGCTCTCTAAATATTTCAAATCACGCACCCTTGAGCTACTTTCAGCTTTTTAGAATTTCCTTCAACCTGTCTAGTGCGTGTTTGTTCTCACTTTGGTGGCTATTTTTGTTTTGTAGAAAACCCTATATTGGCCACCTTGATCACGACCATGACTTAGGGCTCATTAGCCACCACCCATCTATTCCCATAATATATCGTATAGGAGGGTGGCGAGGAGCAACGGGTTCCTGAGCCTGAGATTGAAGTGGCCACAGGCGGCCAAGACGGCTTCGACTCTCATCCTCCCCCTCAAAAGCAGCACAAGAAATCAATTTCAGGAAAAATCCCGCCAAAATTAATTTCAAAAATATTTTGGAGGCCAAAGTCTAGAAGGTTCTGATAAAACCATGGAAGGAAAAAAAACGTACGCCCAATTGAAGAAAAATGCTCAAGTCAAACGCCCACCCTCCTTGAAGCATGATTCATAAAGCCTTCGACTTGGGGGCAATTGCTGGGGCTAAGCCCAATGGTCGATTCGACCCAAGAAGCCAACCTAGGCAACCAACTGCAACCCAGTAAGGGCCCAAATGTCAAGCGCCTAGGGTTTACCCCAAGCGGTCAAAACCCTACATGGGCCAATGGCTGAGATCACTCCTAACTCGGGCCACCAATCCATCGACAACATGTGGAGACCCAACCCGAATCTCGATGACCTATAAATACGAACCTGACCCAGCATTAATGGGAGATGACATAATAGCTAGATCGCACACCTTAAGCATAATATCACCCTCGACACGCTTAAGGCTCTATATAAGCCCTTAGGGGTTCACCCCGATACTTTTTTGTCTCTTACTCATGTACGCTCAAAACCCTTCTACTCTCATACTTAAGCGATGACTACCCATTCTTGTACGTGTTGCGAGGAACACTACTAAACTCTAATGCACTTCAAGATTGGACCAACACTCATCCTTACTTAAACCAATAATTAATCCTCTAAGTTGAACCTTTGTTGTCCTGACCAATCCATTTGAGCGGAATAAAAATTATGCGTATTAACAAATTGAAATCCAGAATATAATATTATTAATTGTATCATCAAGAGTAAACAACTTTTCCATTGACATATAGTTGTTATTATTTAATCAAATTATTGTGCTACAATAATATTATATCAATGTTTGCAATTATGGTACGTGACGGAATTTAATTTCCCGAATTAATAGGAATCTTACATAAGGTGCCAAGAATTGCCTTTAATTTGCCAACATGTATCATATCTTTATCCATGTGCTTCATCTTTCTTAATCATTGTAAAGAGTGTAACTAGCCAATTCTTTTTACCCAATCTCTCGATTATTAGGCAAATTAAAATAGGCATTTGCACTCTCTAAAATGTGACTCATGATCGTCCACACAAGCATACAAGTGTTAGCCATTTATTAATTAATAAATCACCCACCAATATTTATTTAGTTGCTTATCTTTGTGTTTAAATATGAAAAATGTAGATCAGCTGTACGCCAACCGAGCATGCACGCGTGTACCAACAATTTTCATAAAAATATCATAATATGTGTGTACACGAGTTCTCATATATTTAATATATTGGCCATAACATATTTCATAGACCAGGTCAATAACGAGTTTTGTTGCAACACCGACGTTGTCACTCGTGAATATAGATGCCAAGTATGGTTGGGTGTGTAGTCATTATCTATCATCTCCCTAGATAATCAATCGAGCTATGCTGCTAAATATATTGATTATTAGTATTTCAGAATGCCGGCATCCAGTGGCGGAGCCAGGAATTTGGCTAAGGGAGTGCTTTGTTCAGAAAAAAAAAATCACATAATATAAATGATAATACTAAACAAAACTAAGAGTAAAAAAAAATTAAGATTCGTAAAATAACTCAATAATAATCACCAATTACAACGAACCACGACAAGATTTCATATTTTCACAGCATTGTAAAACAGATTCTTTGTCCAAACTAGCACATAAAATTGTTCAATATATGTCACCATAGTATCGTTCATTTGATTTCGAAGCTCGTTCTTGATATATTTCATAGATGAAAATGATCTCTCCACACTATTGTAATTGGCTTAGATACGATCTTGTTGGTGTGGCTTCGCCACGGCTTGTCCTTTCTAATAACTAGGGGCTAGACCCCGTTTTTTCACCAAAAAATAAATGAAAATGATCTCTCCACACTTATTGTTGCAACAAGCAGAATAAGTGTCAACTTGAGAAGCAAATAAACAGATGGATACAATTTGTGCTTATTTGTTTTTGTTAGTAAACACTATAAGATCCTTTCAGAACCCTCTCCCAACAACTCGAGTTATTGGGATGCAATGGTTCTTGACATGGTATCAGAGCCTTTGATGACCGAAAGGTCAAGGTATCGAATCTCGATAGCCCCCAATATAACAATTTATCTTGCATAAGGCTTGGTGGACCTTTGCAAACTTCAATCCCCTTTCGTGGGCTTCTTCCCTTTCATGGGCTTTCGTTTGAGGGGGCGTGTTAGTAAACACTATAAGATCCTTTCAGAACCCTCTCCCAACAACTCGAGTTATTGGGATGCAATGGTTCTTGACAGTTTTCACCATTTTTTCTAACTCATCAACCCTTTCAAGTCTTTGAATCTGTCGTCGAATGGTAGATCACAAGTGTGTGAATTCAAATGATGACCGAGAAACTTCATAGCATTTGGAGAGAACTCGTTGGGATTGTAAGTTGTATCAGTTTTTCCTTGTCAAAAACTTTAAATGAACCTTTGGTTCCATATACATGATAGGTAACTGTTTAAATATTAACGTTTTCCTGATATATATATATATATATATATATCAGTAATTACCAGTGTTGTTAAAACCGGACCGGCCCGGCTGGTCCGACCGGTAAAACCGGGAATCGGAGCCAAAGCCGGCCCGGTCGGCCTCTGATTCACGTCCGGCTCAATTGACCTTAAAAACCGAGTCGACCCAATAAAACCGGGCAAACCGGTCGACCCGCTTCGAGCGGTCTCGGCCGGTCAGATTACAATACGGCACTGTTTGCTTTGGGCAACTTTAAAAATCGCCGTCCATCGTATTCTTCTTCCGCTGGCCGGCAACTTTGACGTGGATCTTCTGTTTCTTGTTCTTTTGCTTCTTACACAGCCGACAACGTCTTCAGCCGGTCGACGACTATATATCTCTATCAGTGTCCCCATCACCAAACAAGATCCATCCATGGATCTTCTCATAGAGAAACAAATAAACGGTGATGATTGATGAAAATGGAGAAGAAGATGAGAAGACACAATCATCACCCTTATTTCCGCCGTCCATCGTATTGATGAAAACAAAGTAATAAAATGAAAAGATTTGTGGTTTGATATGAGATATGGTGATGATATGATTTGTGGATCTGGAAAAAAGGGTAAGATAATATGGGAAGGGAGAAGAACGGCGCTAGATAGGGTTTTAGGATTAGGATTAGTTTTATTTATATAACAATAAATTTTACATTTTAGTACCTAGGTTTTAGATGAATGACTAATAGTATATATAAGATAAGTCTTATTGCATTTTAATACATATGTTATAGAAAAATGATTAATTATATATAGTTTTTTTAAATGATAGGTTACCGGTTCTTTGTACCGGTTTTTACGGTTCAATTCGGTTGAACCTTTGACCCTCAAACCTCTGGCTTTACTGGTTCGATGTCCGGTCCGGTCCTGACAACATTGGTAATTACCATGTAGATGGATGGTTAATGATTCAGTCTTGCATATGGGATGTGACTGGTTCGAATCTTTACAAGGGCAGAAGTTGTTGTTTTTAACAAAAGCCAAGGGGGCTGCGGAGCACCCCCTTGGATACATGTGGCTCCGCCACTGCCGCATCTGTGAAAAGATAACCATCCATCAAGGAGAGTGCATCCTACTACAATCGCGTCGTGCAACTTGAGCAATGAAACTTGAATGTGTCTACAAATATGTGATCACCAACTCTGTACAACTTATTCGATGAATTCATGTTTTATTTTGTTGGACTTGCTTGCTTTCAGAGATGTAGTTCGCCTTTGTTGTGAGCATGGTTGGCTACAAGTGATCAACCATGCTCGAGATAAAGGCAAACTACATCTCTGAGAGCATGCAAGTCCAACAAAATGAAATATGAATTGAACGAATAGTTGTACCTAAAGCATAGAGAAACACATCAGACGAGTCACAAACAATCAAGCCAACCCTCACCACCATCCCAATGAACAATTAGCCATCCACATTGACCTTAAGTATACCATATAAGGAGGTGATCACCATGAAAGAACCCCTACCTCACAAATACAATTGAATGTTTTTACCATCTAGGTTACAGTTTCTTCTTGTAATTAATATAACTCAATGTTCTTATCAGTGGCAGAGCCAAGAAATTGACTAAGGGGGTGCTTTGTTCTGTAAAAAATGCACTAGGCCGAAATCGAAACAAAATTTTTTCTATAAATATGAGATATTTTTAATAATATTATAATCAATTATATAATATTACATATATTATTTACTTCAATATGTTTTATTATTTGTAACTAATTCATTGCAATAGTATATTTATTCATAAAAATTATTAGTGTTTTCTTTTGATCAAATGAAAATTAGAATGTGCTCATCGACAATTTTATTGATTTGAATGATTTATTAATATAACACTGAGTCGGATTTAAAAGTTTCACTCAGCCAGATTCAAAAAAATCATAAATTTACACTCGAATTCAATGCTCGGAACCGAAAGTGGGTGAGTCAGAGCTCTTGTTCAATATATATCACCATTACGTCGTGCAACAACTCATCGTTCATTCGATTTCAAAGCTCGTTCTTAATATATTTGATAGATAAAAATTATCTGTACACTTGTTTGATGTTGATTTAGGGTTATGGAATACATTAAAACGAATATTTATAATAATCATTAAATTATGGTAGTTTAATGGTATGGAATCCAGCCTTTAGTCCAAGGTTCAAATCTATGTGAATGAATAATTTGTTTTGTTTTTCCAAACAGCCAAGGGGGCTGCAAAGCACCCCCTTGGCATAAGGTAGCTCCGCCAATGGTTCTTATCATACAGGCCGCAGTTGTTTCTTGTTATTGATAAATGTAAAATTTTATTTAAAACATGTACTATGGCCAATGGTTGATTTAGTTTTTATGGTTTGGCTATGGACAATTGTTGATTTGTATTTATGGCTTGGTTATGACTAGTAGTTTGATTTGGTTCATGGTTTGCTATGTCTAGTGGTTGATTTCATTGTGTGTGTTGAAATATTATTCGTTATTGTACAAATCTTAAGTATCATGTTGTTGACCTTTTGTTTTGTTAATGGTAGACTTTTTTAATACAAAATATCTCTTGGCCAATTTTCTAAACTCTACCACTGAATGGGAGAAGAGGGAGAAGATGGGGAAGAAGCGGAAGAGAGAAGAGAGAGTTGTGAAAGGTATCACATATGTTGACGAGACATACTTTCTAGAAACAATTAGTAGTACTAGCGCTATATATAGAATAGAGAGATATGCCAATTCATCTTCCGACAGCTATCATGCCCACATTCCTAGCCCCGTGTTAATAATCAATTGTCACTGAAACACAATAATTTAAACATATATAAAGATACAACAGAGAGCTGTCTATGAGTATTTTTTAGTCATGGGAGCCACATAATAGTAAAATAGATCGATACGAATTATGTAACTAGTGCTTCTTTCATTATGTGTTAGAAGTAAGAAGCTGAGTAAAATCCTAGAGTCAAACCAAGTCGCCGGAGACACCAACCGCCGGAGCTAGAGGTTGAAGAAGGTGACCGTTTGGTAACCTACGAAAAGTCCGGTGACCAAAGGGTGACCTAATAAAGTTAAGTGACTACCTTGTTGTTTCTGGATCTTTGGGGACTGTTTGGGAGCTTTGTGTAAATTGTTGGTTTGGTCCTAACCTTTGTTGACTGGATAGTTAGGGACTTCGGGCTGGATTGTTAACTTTCTAAGTTTCTGGACTCAAATGCTTAACTGAGAAAGTTAGAGGGCGTGTGCTGGAAATTCAGGAAAATATCCGATTGGTCCCTGAAGGATTCTTGAAGTTGCAGTTTGGTAAATTAGCCATATTTGGCTTGTTTGACTTCCAAACGATGCACCGTTAGAACATGTGGAATCAGAACAACGAGATGGATTGTTGTGTTTGGTGTATGACGTGTTTATGTGTGATTGACTTGATTGGATGTATGGTTGACTAGGTGGCTAGAAATGAGAGTTTCATTTACAAAGTGTGCATATGTTGTGTGGTTGTAATTATTGTATTGTTGAATGATGGATCATCCTAAGAAGGACGGAAAGGAGGGTGTCCCTAGACCTTACGACATGATCACCCCTTCCACATTATTTTCATAGGTGGGGTGGTCGGTAAGGCTAGCAGTCCGCCCCTAATAAGTGATTGACACGTGGAATTTTGTGGTAATGGTTTAGGATGAATGAGATGAGGAATGGATGGTTGTTGTGTGGTAATTGTTGTGGATGTATCTTGAACTGCAATGATAGAAACTGAAGGAGCCAACGTTATCCCATGATGGAAATGTGGAAATGGAATTGTGTTGAGGCCTACCAATGGGTAGGGGTGTATCATAGATCCTTCAAGATGCGTCAAGGGGGATCTCCAACCAGAGGAAGTTCGTCTCGCACCCTCCATAGATGAAGGGTAGTAGTGGTCGGCGGGGTAACGGGGAACAACTCCTTATGGCGCCTAATTGGAATCACATAAACATAAATTGATGAATGTGAATGTGTGAATGTTTGTGTGTTTGTGATGTGACCTTATCACAAGCATTTTTAGCCTATGATTGCCCCGTTTTTTTTATCCCTTTCGTATCATGGTTTTATGCTTTCTAAATCACTTTGCGCATTTCACACTATTGTCATTCGGGGATCACTTGTGGCCCCATTTTATAGTTATGTTTGTGCACTTTTCAGGCTATGATATGAAAGTAGAGTTGGAAATGAAGCCATATGATCAAATGGGAGCTAAATTGGAGGGCAGATGAGGGATTTATGACCGTTGCAAAATTTGGATTTATGTAGAGTGCAAGGTGCACGCCATGCACTTTCCCCTGCACTATATATACACTCATTTTTACTTGTTTTGCGACTTCTATCACTTACTTTGAGCATCAAACCCATTTTGACGAACACTCAAACCCTAGAACCCTAATTTTGAGCTGATTGAAGCCAAGTTGGAGCTATTGGAGTTAGGATTGAATCCAACAAACCTTGGGAGAAGTGCTTACAAGTTGAGATTTGAAGATTGTCATTAGGAACTATCCATGATGTACTTGGTGGTTCTTCTTCTTTCTCTTCTCTTTACTCCCTTGGCCGCCATGTGTGGCTAAGTTTCTAGGGTTCATCTTGGATGGGTAGAGTATTTATGCCATGATAGAGGCATGAGTGTATAGACTTGCCATGATTGATCTTGGTTGTATGAGGATGATTTCTAGACTTGTGCTTATTGTCCATTTTATGCCATGTTTTCTTGATTTGGTCCATTAAATGTGATTCGATGTATGAGAGTGCTTGGATTGCATGAATTGTAGGTAAGTGAGTGTGTTCTAAGAGACTAGCTCATCACATTTCAACCATATTCACTTCAATTCTCACCTAGGCTTGTCGAACACTTGGTGTGCATGTAGGTTTTCATTCAATTGAGTATCAAAGGCTAATTTGTTGATTTCCTAGTGTTAGGGCATTGATATGAGAGTGTTGTGCACCTAGCTTTGTGGTCATAGAGTCCTAGGAGAGGTTTTTGTGTTTTGGCATTCCATCAAACACCTAGAGTGCATCCATTTTCACTTGATTGCCTAAGTTGAGTGGTACAGGGATAGGGATTCGGTGCCACGAGAGTGTATCGAGTCTACATTAGCGAAATATATGGTCATCCGATTACAAACTTGATATTGATTGGCTTTTTCTTGGACTTAGTCCTCTGGAGCATGATGAAACTACCTTCCAAGTGAACCTTCATTATTTTTTATTTTCCTTTGTTCCTTCGCTTAGGTTGTTTTGCTTAGTAGTTGATTAGTATCTAATTGAATCATAACCCAATTTCTAAAGATTGGACCATACACGAGAGACTTGAGTAGTAGCCATTCGAGAGAATCCTTGTGGAATACGACACTTGATTTCAACCACTAGAAAGGTTGTGTCAGTGTGCGTATGTTGTGTAATGTATGGTTATGTGGATGAATGATATTGTTGATTAGTGATGTTGGTTTATGGATATTATGTCATGAAGGTAACGATGATGTTTTGGGCGATGCATGATGGGATAAAGGGAATTGATTGATCATCTAGAACTATTGCATTAGGTTGTTAAAATGGAATAGAAGTAGGTACGGGTCCACATTGTTGTTTTACAGTGTGAGATTCTAGGATGGTCCCTAGGTAGATTCGACCGATAGTTAAACCAAGTGGGTTCGCTCAATTTCAATAGGAAACTGATCCTCTCTTAGTCTCCCTGTTTCAGTTAGAATTACTTGGTGAGCTAAGCTTGGAGCAGTTGATTGCGGAGGAGTTGAGTGGAAGACTGAAGGATGATGACCGAGGACGAAGAAGTTGTTTTATGTATTTTCATTTCAGTTGATGTTTTTTTTGGGAATTTTGGAATCATTTACGTTGAGTCATGTATTTGGTTATTTGGGATTATAAATGAAAATTTAGGTTTGGATTTATGGTTATCAAATGAATTCTAGGGATTTGAATCATGGAAGTGTTTTCCGCTTGTCTTTTAATTATGTTATTCATTTGTATTTATGTTGTCTTAATTCCAGTTTATGTTTTGATTAATCTTGATTATCGCTAGTAGTACTCGTTGCCAGTTCAACCGTGGGTCCAACCACGAAAACTGGGAGTGGGTGTTACATGCCCTCAATGTTGACGTTATGCTCATCATGAAGTTTCTCTGCTCCAGACGCATGGACATGGGGATGGTGATCAAAAGAGCTAAGAGAGCTTGGTCGTGAATTGTGATGCCAAGTATCAAAGACCTTAGCAATAACAAGTTCGTTTTCACCTTCCTATCATCCCACTAAGTTGGTAAGATATGGGAGAGACGCGTCTGGATCATCTCATACACAACTTGGACTCTTCGATAATGGGATAGAAGAGGATTGATTTCAACCTCTCAGCAACTTGGGTTCAAGTCCATTATCTCCCAATTGTGCACTTGAATGCTCAGAATCTCATCAAGTTATCAAAACTCTTCACTCATCTGGTAGTTATCGATCCAATGGGTCTCGAAGAAGGAAAGTTGGAGCAATTTTGTTTGGATGTTGGCTGACATTCAAAAACATAACCCCTTTCGTCCAAGCAAAGTTCTCTCAATTGATTGAGTGATGAAAACTATCTGATTCAAGTACAAAAATATCTCGGAGCTGTGTTTTTTTGGGGGGGAAATATCGATCATGAGCTTGACATTTTCTTAGCAAGAGCAACAAGTATGGCTGTTGGAGGAGATGGTGAACCATTTGGAGAATTCTGAATGTCCCTCCTTTTCGACCTCAACTCATCGTCATCCACCCCTCCAAGAATGGGTCATAGCTTCTCCGATCCTCGGTTGGGTATTTCACCGACGGTGGATCTCCGTTAAACGACTACCCCCAACCTACTTCAGAGAGGCACAAACCCCGAGACGATGCACCAAACCCGAGGAACCTTGTATACTAACATGGGACTCACAACCTACACAACGTCTCATCCCTCCCCTCTCAACGACTCTTCTCTCCTGGCTCTGGGTGATAAAAGGTTTCACGTGGATTACCGTCAGATTCATGGCTCTCGTATCTTAATGACCTCCCTTCTTGATGAGCCACAAGTACCGTGGACACAGCCAGAGCTGCCCCTGACCCGAAGTCGAGTCAAGTCCTTCAAGAGAAGCATTAATGACTACATGGAGGCTTGGAGCAAAGGGAGACATGAAGAGGACACAGAGAGGTTCGTGAGGAAAGGCTACACCTTGCTGGAAATGAAGGCCCCAGGACCTCAACATCAAGCCTTAATGTTGATGCCGATCCGGCCCCCAGCATTGATGTCGGGCCGAGACAGTACTAGCCCAGGGCCGACACCAGTGCCGGACCGAGGACCGATGCTGGAGCCCAACCAGGCTAAGGCTGCACCAGAGCCCCAGGACATCCCAGAGCAGATGCTGACACCCAGCCGGGCTCCGACGACCAAGCACGACACCAAGCCAACCACGGGACCAGTGTCGAGCCCGACATAGGCCCAGGGCCGACACCAGGGCACCTCCTAGAGGAGATTAGGGTCGAGCATCCAAAATACATGTGTCTTTCAAGAATCCTTCAGCCACAAGGATTCCCTAGTCCCCCAGGACAAACCTCCACTAATCCAAGGTAACCTTGGAGATGGACACGGAGCTGAACCGAGCCAGGATGATGCTGGGCTGCGACATCACGATGCTAGGCGCAGATGCTGAGCCGAGCCAGAACGTGGCCATGGATGCTGATGCCAGACGCATACAGGACCGCGCCATGGAATCCACACGCAACAAGGAAATTCGACCGCGATCAGGATTCCTTCTCGGATGAGGAAACCTCAACACCGCGTGAAGAACCGCATGTTTCGAAGTCCTTTTAGGAGTAGGAAACACAGAGCATACACAAGCCACGTGATGTGACTATATTTAGTGCATTTTAAGTCCTCGATTAGCCTAAGGATCTCCCATGTTTGATCTCATTTTGCCATGATTAATATGCTTTTATCGAAGTTTTATGCAAAGTGCTCTTTTGTTGTCTGGTAGCCACTTTGAGTCCAATTTCGTGTCTATTGGAGTTGTTTTCTTTACATTTTCAGGATTTGGCATTGAATTACTGGTGACAAGGAGCACGTAGGATCAAACGGGAGGTCAATCGGAGCTAGGACGGAGGAGATATGGCCGTTGCAAAATCGAGAAAAGTGCACAGCTTCATACTTAAGTTTTCGGTGAGAACCTCATAGTTCTCGCCGAAAACCCTCGGTTTGTCACAAGCAGGAGGCTGCCAGCATTTCGGGATCGATTTGTGAAGAAGTTTTCGGCGAATACTTCCTGAGTTTTCGCCAAAAACCTATGAAGAAATGCAAGGATGCCCGGGGTTTTTCAAAGAGATTTTCGGCAAAAATCTTGTACAGTTTTCGCCGAAAATTCAGGGTATTTCCAGCGCAGTATATAAAGAGGAAGGGAGCAAAAATTGGGAACATTCATTATTATTATTACACGCTCGACAGTCACACTCTCTCTCTGAATTCTCACAATCGCCAATCATCATCCCTCCCTCTCATCCGATCATCCTTCTCCCATAATTGTTGATCAACTTGAAGATCAAGGAGCTAAGTGAAGTCCTCCATACCTTGGATTGAAGCTTGAAGAGCCAAGTTGCAAGATCCTCCATGGAAGCAAGGATGGTCTCCTCTACTCAATTTCAGGTTCCTTCCATGGTTATGCTAGGCTAAGCTTAGGTTTAGTTTAGTGGGGGATGGATCAAGCTAGGATAGGTGATTGATTGTATGGATTGAGTTTCTCATAGCCATTTGTGTAAGATGATGATCCTAGACCTTGTGCTTTGTATCCATTGAGCTTGACTTGTTCTTTTGGTTTTGCTTATGTTTTTCAATACATGAGAATGATTGATTGATGTTGATCTAAGGTTTTAGGATTATAATTGAATGATTTGAGAGATTGGTTTATGCAATTGCAACCATTTTGAGCTTGTTTTCCTTGTTGTCATTTTATCAAACACTTGGTGTGCATTTGGTTTTCTTTCATTTGAAGGTTGAAAGACCCTTTTGATTGCTAGACTAGTGTTATATGATTGACATGAGAGTGTCTTGCATCATTACCTTGTGTTAGATGAATGTTAGCATAGAAATCAAGTGTTGAGCATTTCATTGAGCAAGCTAAGGCACTCCATTCCCTTTGTTCACATAGCGAAAGCATGGTGCATTTGGTCTAGGAGTAGAGAGTCAACTGTGCGAGAGTTCGTTGATTCTACTTGAGTGAATTGCATGGTCATTAGTTTACACATCGTTGCTTGAGATTCAATCCAGCTTTCATGAACCTTGAGCTTGAAGAAACCCCTTGCTAAACTAAACTCCCTTCTCTCTTGTTTGATCCTCAATTTTACTTGTTAGTTTTACCTTGTTTGTTTATGCTTTTCATTATTTCTCATTCAAAACCAAACCTCAATTCAAATGTTTAGACCGGTCATGAACCTTGTGAGTATTAGCTTATGAGAGGACCTCGTGGAATACGACCTTGAATGTTGTGAGTTAAATCTTGCACATCAAGTTTTTGGCGCCGTTGTCGGGGACCTCTCTCATTCCTAAGAAAGTGATTATTAGTGAACCAATCTTTACACTTCCTTCCATTTTCCTTCTTGTTTCCTTATTACTCTTTGTTTACTTTGTTATCCCGCATCGTTGTATTACTCGGGTGTGTTTGTTGTGCTTGTTTGCATGTGATTTATGCTAGTGCATGAGGCGTTCAGCTCGTCTTCAAGCACGAATCCAAGGACTTGCACAAGTGATCGAGCCAATAACTATTCCCCTCCTATTGTTGAAGAAGAGGAAGTTGAACACATCTCACACCACACCATGTCTCATCACGAGGACGAAGATAACCATTCGAACATTCACATCACACCAATGAAGACGATCAATCGCAAAGAGGTGCGAGGCGCACACTAGCTGATTATGCTCGCCCAACACTTGAAGGGGCAGCCTCGAGCATCGTGCGAAGACCGGTAAATGCAAGAAACTTCGAGCTAAAGCCTAATATGATTCAGATGGTGTAAAATGGAGTGGTGTTCAATGGCATTGATGGAGAATGCCCGTCTAGACACTTGAAGGATTTTCTCGAGATATGCGATACGGTGAAGAACGATCAGGTTCATCCGGATTGTGTGCGACTCCGACTCTTTCCTTTCTCCCTCAAAGGTAGAGCCAAGTCTTGGTTGGAGAACCAACCTAGTAGAACATTCACCACATGGGAGAGCCTAGCCGAAGTCTTCCTCAAAGAGTTCTTTCCTCCTTATATGACGGATGCAATCCGAGATCGTATCAACCACTTCACACAACACAAGGGAGAGCTCTTCCATGAGACTTGGAATAGGTTCCAAGCCCTTCTTCGGTCTTGTCCTCATCACAACTTCGCCGAATGGAGCTTGGCGGATATCTTTGCTAGATCCCTTGATTTTGAGAATACAAGGATGATCAACAAAGCCGCCGGAGGTGATTTAAAGATGCTCACTCCCGAAGATGCTCTAGAACTCTTCGCGGAGATGGCCAACAAGACAAGGAGTTGGTCTCGACAACAACCTCCTAGGTCCAAGTATGGAAGTGACACTCACTACGACTCTAGGGCCATAAGTGTTGATGCACCAAAGGATTCGACTAGCTATGGGAAGAGGCCTAAGTTACCGGGACATCGTGATGAAGATGACCCCATGTTTGCTCTCCTCATGTCCAAGATTGATGCCATGGCCTCTCAAGTAAGCAATCTTAGTATGCCTAAGCATCCCTCTAAAGTTCCATCATCTCATTTGGGTAATCCACCAGTGGCTTCAATATATTGTTGTGAATGTTGCGGGGGCCAAGGCCACGATGTGAGTGCTTGTCCCTCCGCCACTCCTGAGCTTGGCCAAGGCGATCACAATGAGGAGGTAAGCTTCGCACAAGGTCAAGGATTCCATGGTAATTTCAACCCCCAAGGGAACTATCATGGGGGTAACTACAACCGTCCTTGGAATCAAGGAGGTGGGTACAACAAGCCTAACCAAGGGTACCAAGGACAAGGTAATCAAGGTGGTGGTTACAACAAGAGTTACAACCAAGGTAATCAAGGAGGATTCCAAGGTTATAGAGGGTACAATCAAGGCAACCAATGGTCTCAAGGAGGTAACCTAAGCCAAGGTAGCCAATGGACTCAAGGAGGTAACCAAGGTCAAGGGAACCAAGGAGGAAATCAATGGAATCAAGGTGGACAACCAAATCAAGGTCCCCAAGGTCCTACCCCACCGGGAATGTACAACCATAAAGATGATGGACCACCCAGATTCAACAAACCACCTCACAACAAAGAGGGCTGATGGAACCGTCGTTGTGCTGAGCAGGTTCTATCAAATAACTATCAAGCTCAAGAGCTAGGATAGATCGTATTCCACGGGCCTTCAATTGATTGGCTACTTCAGAACTAACAAATTACTCAAGGAAAACACGTTGTGCGTGGTGTGAGTTCCACGACTTCTAATTCTAAGGGATACAGAAAAATTAAAACAAATTAAGCTAAAGCAGATTGAGAATTAGGGTTTGGAAATAAGAATGACAGACGAACTTAGACTTTGAATCCCCCTTCGTTCCCCAGAGCATTGGCAATCAACAGATCAGCGGATTTCGATTCTTATTCAATCAATTACTAAGACACCACCATAACTCCTTACCCTTAGGTTTAAGACCGGCGAACGTTCGCTCTATCCGTTCTAACTACCAAGATTAACTAGCCGCCCGGGTACGGTCGCCTCTCGCAACGACTTAATTAACTGGTGTAATTACTAGTGATTAATGAGTTACTCTTGCAGTGGATTAACCCTAACCGGTTCCTACGAAAGGCACACTCCAATTATAAGGTTAATTGTTCAATTCGATGTTCTAAAGTAAGGCGAGCGTTCGCTTCTATCCTTAGCTTAACCAGAATCTAATCTAGGTGATCAATCCAGACAAGAAACATAAACAATGAAGAACAAATCAAACATGAAAAAGAACTGATTGAATTTCGAATCTAATCACCGCCGATCCGTGACCGCTTTAAAGCCCTGGGTCACTTAGGGTTCATCTAGTCTAAGCTCTAACGAGTTTAGCTACTCATGATCATTACAAAAGAAACAAAGACAAAGAAAGAGTTCATCATTCAAAGGAAGAACAGAAAAGGATCTGAAAAAAACCTAATTCGGACGACTCTGACAGACTCCGATCTTCGGTAAGTTACACTCCTAGCTCCGGTTCTCCGAGATGGAAGGGATGGCGTCACGATCTCTATCCGGCTCTTCGAACTCCAACTCTTCGCTCCCGAACTTCAGAGAAATCTGATCTCGAAAAGTTGTGTTTCTCGAATTATGAATTGTCCGTTTGATTTTGGCCGCCGGATTAAGTATAAATACTTAACCCTAGTTGGGCCGGGCTGAGATGGTATTTTCGCCGAAACCATAGGGGTAGTTTCGGCGAAAACTCTTGTGTAAATGGCCATGATTTCTCTGCCTTGCATTTTCGGTCCGAAGAGCTTAATGGTTTCGCCGAAATCAGTCTTCACTTGGCATCAGTTGATTTGAACTGCTGGTTTCGCCGAAACTGGAGGATCATTTCGCCGAAACTGTAAGTGTGAATGGCAGATTTTCGGTTTGACTTTGATTGGCTCCTTTGATCGATTCCGGTTTGATTCCTCGAGGTTCCTACGCCTTAGACACGTCCATGGCTACTTTATTTGACGGCAAAAACCTGTGCTTACGCAAAAACACTAGAAAACCATCAAATAGACCCGAAAAGGGCCAAGGTAACACAAATGGCACGAGATAGGGCAATCGATTGAATATTCGTTATTCTACCCTAAAAACAATGTCTTAAGCAAAGAAATGTCGCTTAAATGAGGCTGATAATCACGTCAAATCGAGTGTCATCAAATACCCCACACTTAAGCTTTTGCTTGTCCTCAAGCAAACTGAATAGAAACGCTCATGTTCATAAATGATAAGATAGATTAAATTAGAGCTCAATCAAACACAATGAATTATTAGACAGATCGATCCTAGAACAAGAAACCTAACATGCATACCGATCAACCAAATTACCTGGTCTCACTAATAAACTGCACACGACAAGTAATTAGCAACCAATTATGCACGAATTTGACCTGACCGACCAGACTTCTCACACAGGATATGTATAGTATAATGGGAACTCTCACTCTCTGTGTTTAAGGACGTGTTTCTGCTCTCGATCGTTTTCTGTTACCGAATTCTGTCATAGGTTTGCATTTCGACCACATCTCCACCACTGTGACAACACGAGTATCTAGTCAAGAAGGACTTCCCTGCTAGGACCGTAATGAAATCTACACTACTCGGGTTTATAATGAGATGGATGATGGAATGAATGATGATGGCTTGGTGCGGTGTAGCTTTCGACTAACTTCCCTCGAATCTAATCTATGGCTTCTTACCGTCTAACCAAACACTGGTGGAATGATGAACGCTCGTCCTATGATACCCTCAAGCAACCTAGCACTTATTCTTTTTCTTTTGCATACACATTTTTTTCTTTTCAACTTTTCTTACGACTTCGTTCTTCCATTTGTAGGGAGAAGAACGTTTTATTTGAACTACACTTTGAACTTTTTCTGATTTTTCTTCTTTTCTCTTTTTCGAAAATTTTCTCTTTTTTTTCTTTTTCTTTTGTGCCGATTTTTCTTTTAGTTGCTAGAGGGGTTTACACGTCTGGACATATTAGCTAAGACCACCTGTTTAATGGCTATAGGCAGGTTACCACAAACCGACTTCCGGTAGGTCAATCTAGAACTACAACCACAGGGATCAACGGGAATGAAAGAAATGGGAAATGGCTGTAATGTATTATCGAACCGAAAGAACAGGCCAAGCTCAAGGGTCTAAACCTAGTGGATTTTATCGTTAAGGTAGGCTATCTGGCTTAGTAGCTGAATCTAGGTGCCCCTATCCTTCTAGAACTCGTGTCATCGTGTGGTCTCGAGTAGGTCTCATGCAAATTCTAACTCATTCAAGTAAACAGAAAACCACTCAGAAAGAATTTAAATTGCAAGTTACGTGCAATGGATCAAAAGCTCACAGTTGGTTTGCTAGTCGGATTCGGTCATTTTCATGCAATCAAGGCTACAAACTACGAGTGTGATTTTAAAATTCTGTTCTGACCAGGCAATTTAGCATCAAAGCATACAAGTTGGTTCTCAAGTTCTAGGTTAAGCAGTCTAAGCATCATTATGAAAGGTTTGAACAACAACTTAACATCAAAAATCAAGAACTGAGCCATTCTAATGCTAGAGAGACTGGAATGGAATCACGAGGCACACAAAACACAATCAAGGGCAATCAAGTTCATGCAAGGTTCTCTAGCATCCTACCCCACACTTAAATCGGACTGTGTCCTCACAGGACTAATTCTAGAGTTCAGAGTGGAATGGAAGAACCTGGACCGAGATGATTGGTGTCGGGGATGAGCACGGATCCTCGGAGCGGAGGTAAGCTACCCAAGCGAAGCAAAGGGAATCTCCCAACTGCCTACAAAACAAAACAAATAAAACATAAAAAGGAAACCGGGACAAGTGCCCCGGATCCACACAGAAAAAAGTTGGACCGAAGTCCGAAAAGAATAAATGAAAATAAGGACAAGGAAAAGGACACCACCTGATCATCACTGGTCAGAGGTGTCGGGGTGGGGGAAGTGGAAGTAATCGCCGAGCTGTCGCTGCCACTCCAGCTGTCGCTCATATCGCCGGTCGGCGCGGCGCATGTGTTGTTGCATAATAGTCCACCTAGCCTCTTGAGTGGCGTTGTCGGTGATGCGCCACTCCTGTAGTCGCTCGTACAACTCACCAATGTCCGCGGGGTGGTGTTGCGGCTGGTGAGTATGCGCCGGAAATGGATCTGGAATGCGCGGCGGCGACTGGTGAATGTACCCTGCCTGATGGTGTGGCGAGGGTATATGATCTTGAAACTCAGGCGGCGGCTGCGGCTGCTGCTCCTCAGCATCATCGTCGTCCCCCGACTCGACCGCAGGTTGGAGTGGAGGATCTGCTGCTACATGGGGACTGAGGTCGAGTTCTAAGTCGTACTCGACCGCCAAGTCTCCTCCAACGGTCCGAACTGGATGTCGTGGAATGTGAGGGCCATATTCATGGCCGATGCCGAAGGAGAGGATGAGCTGTCCTATGAAGTTGCCTCCCAAGAGTTTGCGTGGTAGCTTCTTCCTCTTGGTCCTCTGGCTGAAGATGTGAGCTAGCACCCAGCCGGGGTGGAGAGGGTAGCTCTCTCGGATGGCTCGATGAAGCATGAGCTCCTCCTTAAGGATATGGTGGCGATCCTTGTCTCTGACATATAAAAGTGACCTCCGCCAAACCATATGAATAAACTTATAGAGGGTGAGAGAGAGACTTAACTGAGTTGTTCTTCCTGAGGCGATCGCCAGGCACGCCTGTCATGTGGCTCCAGAGGGCGTGCAATGCCTCGTCGTCATCATCCTCGCCCCAACCGAGGTGGTGATCGTGATAGTGCTCGTAGGGGATGCCCAGATGAGCGGCAAACTCATCGTAGGTGAGCTGCCTGTGCACCCCACCAAGAAAGAAAGTGATCACCTTCTGGCCCCGTCTCTTCTTATGCTCGTCCAAGTCAAATGTCGCCCAGAACTCCTGGAGAGCAATGTCTGGAACTCGGCGGCTATGGTGGTCAGCTCTAGGAGACCGGCCGGTGCTAAGGCGTCATGCACGTTCCGGTAGGAATCCTCGTCATGCTCCTGGAGCGACTCCATGGATAAAGGACGCACGTCAGCTCCCCGGATGTGCGCGATCTTCTGGAAGTTCTCAAAGTAGAAGTCCGGAAGACGGGCGATGGTGGGATGGTATCCAGCATGGCGAGGGAGTGCAGGTGGAGGACCCAGAATGGCGGGTGTGACGGGAGCGGCAGCTCCTGAGCTCGAGGCGCCATCAAGGCGTGCCTTAGTCCTGCGCTCAAAAGTGTTCCTAAAACCAGAACGAAACCAGATTAGTCGACCAAAACCTTACCCCACACTTAGTAGAAAAACTCAATTTCACAAAGAAACGAGGGAAACTAAGTGGGGTAAGTAAAGCGGAGTAACCGGTAATTATAGACAGTAAAACACATGTCTTAAGAACAGCTATAATCAGGTAAGCGCAATCAGAGTTCAAAAAGTCAAACCGACATTTGAGAAAGTCAACATTAAGTCATATTGAACCCTAATCATGGCAAGACTATCACAACTTGGAAATTGACGGCATCATATGATTTCAAATGGCGGCATGATAATATGAACAAGAATGAACACTTATGACAGCCAAACGATCAATAACAAGTCAACGGCAAACCGACATATCTCACAAGTCAACAAAACAACGAATCAATCGTATGCATAGCAACACATGACCAAATGATATGGAAATTAAGCACGGAACTCCCTAAGCATCCTAGAACGGTTCTATAAGTTCAGTCAATCCTAGTTCACAAGAAACAGTCGGCACGCAAAATGAGGTAAACCGAAAAGTCAACCGAAAGTCAACCCCGACGAAATTCAGCAATCCATATGTCAAAAGATTCGTATTGAAAAGTTATGCACTTTACCTTGAAGCCATGGAAGCAAAAACTGAACGGGTTGGGAGGAATCGGTGAAAAACGTTGAAAACTAGGGTTTCGGAGAACTGGAGCTGCAAAGCTCCGATTCGAACGTTCTAGGGCTTGGTGGGATCGGAATGAGGAGGGGGAGTGAGCGGCGGTGGTCGGCGACGGCGGCGGGGGGTGAAACGGCGGCGGCGACGGGTGTTGAAATGGAGGGTGGTCGGCGATTTTTAAAAGATAGGGGGTTTCGGTGAGTTGAGAGCGAAGATGAGTGAAGGAGAGAGAGGGCCGAAAATCGGGATTTTTAAAGGATAATTTAAGTGATTTTGCAAATCAGTTTCGGCGAAACTAGGGGGTGGTTTCGCCGAAACTACTAGTTAAAATGAAGTGACCGATTTGAAAAGGCGGTTTCGCCGAAAATGAAGCTCGGTTTCGCCGAAAATTTTAGGTCAAATGGCTTCGCCGAAAACAGTTATTTTTCGAACCGAAAATGATGAACAGGAAGGATGGGTCGAAAATCAAAAGTTGGTTTCGCCGAAAACAGGGGTGGTTTCGCCGAAAATTTTGAACTGTTCGGGTTTAAAATATTTTCGTAAATCAGGCCAACTTCAGAAAATCACAGTTAAATCCAGAAAAATGAACGACCTCAATCAACTTGCAACTGACTCTATGACACGCAGACTCTACACGAAAAATAAGAATACAAACAGACTGACACTTTTGGCTCTCCCGAACCGACTCTAAAATACCAAGGTTGAAACAAAATAAAACTGACTCCAGCCGTGGGTTGCCTCCCACGAAGCGCTCTTTTATTAACGTCCTTGAGCTGGACGATACCTGGACGGTATTAGGAGACATCCCAACTAAGATTCTCCTTCACGCTAGCATCGGAGTTCATGAAGTACAGCTTCGGGACTTCTCCGGTAAACGTGAATTTCTTCCCGTTTGCATGCAAAAGCTTGGTACGTCCGTCGGAAGATGATCAACGAACTTGAATGGTCCGAACAGCTCTCTAGAGGGATCATCCTTCTTGAGTATGACGATGGAAGGAATGAGAACTGTCGGCTTCTCCTTAACTTCAGTCTTCGGCTTGGTATCACCAGGATCGGTGATCGTTAGTACTTCCTTAGGAGAGGCTTTCGGCTTCTCCCTCCATACTTGTTCCGGCGCCGGTTTCTCGGAACGAATTGGTGGTGCAGCTGGCTCGGTGGAAGACGGCGGAATTTTTGGTCTCCAGCCCATTTGGGTCTTCGTCTTCTTGTTCTTTCCTCGAGGTCTGCTCGGTGGTTTAGAAGAGGCTTGCAGTTCCTTCTTCTTAGGTGGCTTCTGAACCGATATTTCTGGCTTCTTCTTGGTAATCTGTTCAGCACCTGCAGTGTCAATTGATCTCGAAACACTGGAAGAAACATTAGAAATGAAGTTGACCGAGGCCAACTCCACAACTTCTATAGATAAACAATTTAATTCTTCCTTAGGAATGTATTTCATCCCGTCCTTGAGACGGAATGTTGCAGTATCCTTCCCCACCTTTACAGTTAGAGAGCCATTAGGAACATTGACATTAATTCCGGCTGTCGCCATGAACGACCGACCCAAGAGAAGGGTAGAATATGTCTCTTGAGTATCCATAACTATATAATCAACGAAAAACCGGAACGGGCCACAGCAAGTGATTACATCCTGGATCATTCCTCTAGGTTCTCTTAGAGTTTTGTCAGCGAACACTAAATTCATGTTGGCAGGTTGTAATTCCCCTAGGTTCAGTTTCTTATATAAACACATAGGCATGACATTTATAGAAGCACCTAGGTCAATTATGCTATGCTCGATTTCAATGTCATTAATACTCAAAGGTAAAGTAAAAGGACCAGGGTCGGGGCACTTAGCTGGAATAGGTATGGGTGGTGGTCGAGGAATGGTAGCCGAGCACTCTCCCTCATCAACAGCGGGGGTTTTTCTTCCTTAGGCGGGCTAGTCTGCTCACTGCTCCTGGTTGTTACGACTTTAGCGTGCTCGTTCTTCACGGTGGAGCTGTCTGGAGACGGAGCCTGATTGAAGATGGGAATACGAGCCATCGCACTAGCAATTTTGTTTATCATATCCTCGATTCTTTGTCCAGATGCTATCTGTTCTTGATTGAGAAGAGCTTGCGCTTTGAATCTTTCCTCGTGATCATCAAGTCTTGCTGTAATTAGATCAAACTTCCTAGCTATTCTCCTTTCCCAATTGTCCTCAGATCTAAAATTCAGAGGCTGCTGTACTCTGGTGAATCTGGAAGGATCTTGATAACCATTGTCCATGTATTGATTTCGGCTCTGGTCGAGTTGGAAGTTGTAGGGAGGGCGCTCATAGAAGCCTTCCCGTTGTTGAGGAGGTGTTCTGAACTGACGGTAGTCGGAGTAGCCTCTTTGATCCCTGGTGAAGCTGTGATCAATGAAGTTGACTTCCTTGTTAGGCCAGTTATTAGTTGTACCGAGGATCTCTTCCATTTGTTTCTGTACTGCGATCTTAATCTCTTCTTCACTGCTTGGTTGACTCTTGGCTGCTCCAAACTGTCTTTCCCTATTTCTGGACTTAGATGCGCAGTCCGCAAAGTGAAGTAGAGCAGCTTCTGGTTCAAGTGCTGTGCAGTTGCCTTTAGCTAAAATGTTGACCCATTCAGCTGTTTCTTCATTCATACCTTTGGCAAAGATTTCGGCTAGCTGCCACTGGTTGAATCCGTGATGAGGGCATTCAGAGAGAAGCGCTTGGAAGTCGTTCCACGCGTCGTGTAAACTTACTCCTTCCTTCTGAGAGAATCTAGCGATACTATCCTTGTAGAATGTGGTTCTTGAAGGGGGATAGTATTCTTCTATGAAGTCTTGAGCTAGACTATCCCAGTCAGTGTAATAGCCAGGTGATTTCGAGCTGAGCCATACCTTGGCGTTGCCTTTAAGAGAGAATGGGAATGCCCGCAAGCAAAGATTGTTCTTACTGAGATTCCCGCTCTTAAACGTCTCGCACATGTCCAGAAAGTTAGCCAGATGTGTGCGGGGGTTTTCTTGCAGCTTCCCTTCGAATCGAAGATTCTTAGTGACCATGTTCAGGACGAAGGTTGTGATATTATAATCAGGGTCGTCATCGTTGTGCGGCACGACGACGCTAGCTCGGAGGTAAGCCGCATTTGGTCTACAGTAATCCGCCACGGTGCGCTGAGCAACTAGTACGGAAGGAGGGGTGGTGGTGAATCTGAAGTAGTGGATGAAGCGGATGAAGATGAGGAGTTCTCCTTCAACTCCTCAATCTTTTGAGGGATAGGTGGTGTAGGCGGTGTGGTTATGACTTGCTTCTGAGCTCGCGGTTTCTTCGGCGAAGCAGAATTACCCGGCTTAAACTGAGAATGAGCAATCGAGCGGTTCATGAACCTGTAGAACAACCTACAAGCAACAAAAGCAAACATACCGGCGTAAAATCGAAGTGGGTGGAAAAATGAAAGATGGAAAATAGAAGAATAAATTGCCAGTTCTTCTTTCAACAATCAAAAGAAGTCCCCGGCAACGACGCCAATTTGATGGAACCGTCGTTGTGCTGAGCAGGTTCTATCAAATAACTATCAAGCTCAAGAGCTAGGATAGATCGTATTCCACGGGCCTTCAATTGATTGGCTACTTCAGAACTAACAAATTACTCAAGGAAAACACGTTGTGCGTGGTGTGAGTTCCACGACTTCTAATTCTAAGGGATACAGAAAAATTAAAACAAATTAAGCTAAAGCAGATTGAGAATTAGGGTTTGGAAATAAGAATGACAGACGAACTTAGACTTTGAATCCCCCTTCGTTCCCCAGAGCATTGGCAATCAACAGATCAGCGGATTTCGATTCTTATTCAATCAATTACTAAGACACCACCATAACTCTTACCCTTAGGTTTAAGACCGGCGAACGTTCGCTCTATCCGTTCTAACTACCAAGATTAACTAGCCGCCCGGGTACGGTCGCCTCTCGCAACGACTTAATTAACTGGTGTAATTACTAGTGATTAATGAGTTACTCTTGCAGTGGATTAACCCTAACCGGTTCCTACGAAAGGCACACTCCAATTATAAGGTTAATTGTTCAATTCGATGTTCTAAAGTAAGGCGAGCGTTCGCTTCTATCCTTAGCTTAACCAGAATCTAATCTAGGTGATCAATCCAGACAAGAAACATAAACAATGAAGAACAAATCAAACATGAAAAAGAACTGATTGAATTTCGAATCTAATCACCGCCGATCCGTGACCGCTTTAAAGCCCTGGGTCACTTAGGGTTCATCTAGTCTAAGCTCTAACGAGTTTAGCTACTCATGATCATTACAAAAGAAACAAAGACAAAGAAAGAGTTCATCATTCAAAGGAAGAACAGAAAAGGATCTGAAAAAAACCTAATTCGGACGACTCTGACAGACTCCGATCTTCGGTAAGTTACACTCCTAGCTCCGGTTCTCCGAGATGGAAGGGATGGCGTCACGATCTCTATCCGGCTCTTCGAACTCCAACTCTTCGCTCCCGAACTTCAGAGAAATCTGATCTCGAAAAGTTGTGTTTCTCGAATTATGAATTGTCCGTTTGATTTTGGCCGCCGGATTAAGTATAAATACTTAACCCTAGTTGGGCCGGGCTGAGATGGTATTTTCGCCGAAACCATAGGGGTAGTTTCGGCGAAAACTCTTGTGTAAATGGCCATGATTTCTCTGCCTTGCATTTTCGGTCCGAAGAGCTTAATGGTTTCGCCGAAATCAGTCTTCACTTGGCATCAGTTGATTTGAACTGCTGGTTTCGCCGAAACTGGAGGATCATTTTCGCCGAAACTGTAAGTGTGAATGGCAGATTTTCGGTTTGACTTTGATTGGCTCCTTTGATCGATTCCGGTTTGATTCCTCGAGGTTCCTACGCCTTAGACACGTCCATGGCTACTTTATTTGACGGCAAAAACCTGTGCTTACGCAAAAACACTAGAAAACCATCAAATAGACCCGAAAAGGGCCAAGGTAACACAAATGGCACGAGATAGGGCAATCGATTGAATATTCGTTATTCTACCCTAAAAACAATGTCTTAAGCAAAGAAATGTCGCTTAAATGAGGCTGATAATCACGTCAAATCGAGTGTCATCAAGGGCGGTTCTTCAATTTCTCAAGAAGATACCAATGCGGCAATGATTCAACTTATCAAGAATCAACAAGCTTCAATTGCAAATTTGGAGAATCAAATGGGCCATATTGCTAAGACACTCTCGGAACGACCCTCGGGCACTTTACCCTCCAATACTGAGGTCAACCCCAAAGGTCTGGAGCATTGCAAGGTAGTGACCTTGAGAAGTGGAAAACCTTTGCAAGATGCAACCTCTTCCCCAAGTGACTCTCAAAAGGTACAAGCTCCTAATCTAATGGTTGATGATGATGATATTAAGGATCCTTCGGATGAAGTTGAGGTCGAAGTGGAACCTCCTACGGGTAATGTGAGTACTAAGGTTGCCAAGGAACCTAGTAAGGCTACATCGAGTATACCATCGGTCTTGTACCTCCATACAAGCCTAAGCTTCCATACCCATCTCGATTAAAGAAGGATGGCCTTGAGAAGGTTTTCAAGAAGTTTGTGGAGCGGCTTAGTCAAATGCAATTCTCTCTTCCGTTTCCCGAAGCTATGACTATGATGCCTCAATATGCTAAGTTCATGAAGGAACTCTACACCAACAAGAGGAAGTTACCGGAGACATCTCTAGTCCACCTCAATGAGGAATGCTCTGCCGTTCTCTTCAAGAGCCCACCGGAAAAGCTCAAAGATCCAGGTACTTTTACTATCCCTTGTGCTATAGGTAATACTTCTTTGGCTAATGGTCTTGCGGATCTAGGTGCTAGTATCAATGTCATGCCTTATTGCATATTTGAGAAGCTAGGGTTGTCTAATCTCCGTCCTACTCGTATGTACATTCAACTTGCAGACAAGTCAACCAAGAGTCCTAGGGGAATTATTGATGATGTGCTAGTTAAAGTATGCCCTTTTGTTTTCCTAGTTGACTTTGCGGTCATAGATACCGATGATGTGGACGTCTCATTGATATTTGGTAGGCCATTTCTTGCTACTTCTCGTGCTTTAATTGATGTGCATAATGAAAAATTGACATTGAGAGTAGGACAAGAGAGTGTCACATTTTGCATAGCCAATGGCATGAAGTTTGCTCACGCACAAGATGATTTAGAGTATTCTTGTGATACTATTGCTTCGGCTAGTGTGTGTAGTATTTCTAACTTCGTGTGTCGAGATTCTTTGGATGTTTGCCTTAGAATGGATGTGCAGGAACATTTAGATACCCCGGAATTAAAAGCTCAAGTGGCTTACCTTGATGAAGGGAGAGACAAGTTGGAGAGTGAAACGGTTTTTGTTGCTCTTCCGAAGGTGGAAAGGGTGAAGACCTCCTATGAAGAACCACCTACTCTTGAGCTCAAGCCTCTTCCCACACATTTGGAGTATGTTTTTCTCATGCCAAATTCTAAGCTACCGGTCATCATCAATTCTAAGCTCCTACCCGAGCAAAAGGACCGTCTAGTTGAACTCCTCAAGAAGTACATGAGAGCTATTGCGTGGAGCATCTCGGCTATTCGAGGTATAAGTCCCACATTTTGCTCACATCGGATCCTTATGGAGGAAGATTTCAAGCCAGTTGTGCAACCACAAAGAAGGTTAAATCCTAACATGAAGGAGGTTGTGAAAAAAGAGGTTAGTAAGCTCATGGATGCGGGGATTATCTTTCCTATCTCGGATAGCCCTTGGGTTAGTCCCGTGCAAGTTGTTCCCAAGAAAGGAGGGATCACGGTGGTAGCTAATGACAAGAATGAGCTCATCCCGACAAGGACGATCATCGGATGGCGTGTTTGCATAGATTATCGTCGACTCAATGAGGCCACTAGGAAGGATCATTTTCCTCTACCTTTCATGGATCAAATGCTCGAGCGTCTCTCCGGTCACGAGTACTATTGCTTCTTAGATGGCATGTACGGATACTTCCAAATGCGATTGCTCCGGAGGACATCGAGAAGACCACATTCACATGCCCTTTTGGTACGTTTGCTTATCGCCGAATTCCATTTGGATTGTGCAATGTTCCCGCTACCTTCCAACGATGTATGCTTGCTATCTTTGATGATTTTGTGGAAGATATCATGGAAGTGTTCATGGATGATTTCTCGGTCTTTGGGGATTCGTTTGATCTTTGTTTGAGGAACCTTGAGAAGGTGTTGCATCATTGTGAAGAGACCAATCTCGCATTAAGTTGGGAGAAGTGCCATTTCATGGTCAATGAGGGGATTGTTCTTGGTCACAAGATCTCTCGGAAAGGCATTGAGGTTGATAAGGCAAAGCTAGAGACCATCTCTCAACTTCCTCCCACCCTCCTCCATGAAGGCCGTGAGAAGTTTCTTGGGGCATGCCGGTTTCTATAGACGCTTCATTAAAGACTTCTCCAAGATAACTACTCCTATGACTCGGCTTCTCGAGAAGGATGTGGAATTCCGATTTGATGATGAATGCATGCGAGCCTTTGAACTCCTAAAGGGTAAACTCACGAATGCTCCTATACTCATTGCTCCGGAATGGTCAAAGTCGTTTGAGTTGATGTGCGACGCTAGTGATTACGCTATTGGAGCGGTTCTAGGCCAACGAATCGACAAGAGATTCCATCTGATATACTATGCAAGTAAGACTCTTAATGAAGCTCAAAGGAACTACACAACTACGGAGAAGGAGCTCTTGGCCATAGTGTTTGCTTTTGATAAGTTTAGGTCCTACTTGGTGCTTTCTCATACTATTGTATTCACGGAACACCAAGCTTTGAGGTACCTTCTATCTAAGACCGATGCTAAACCACGATTGATTCGTTGGGTTCTTTTGTTGCAAGAGTTTGACATTGAAATTCGGGATAAGAAGGGATCCGAGAATGTAGCCGCCGATCACTTGTCTCGTTTGAAAGAAGCTGAAATGGTACACAATGGTAATGAAGAGATCAACGACAACTTCCCCGATGAACTATTATTCGCTTTAGCGACTTTGGAGTTCGAGGAACCTTGGTTCGCGGATTTAGCTAACTATCTTGCTAGTGGATACTTGAAGGAGGGCCTCTCCACCCAAGACAAAAGGAAGTTCTTTGCGGATTTGAAGCATTACTATTGGGACGATCCTTTTGTTTTTCGAGTTGGCTCCGATGGTATGATTAGAAGATGTGTTAACCATGGAGAAGCGAAGGATATCATACTACATTGCCACTCCGGTCCTACGGGTGGGCATCATGGGGCAAATCGCACGGCTCGCAAGGTACTTGAGTCCGGATTCTTTTGGCCCTCGATCTTTTGAGATTGTCAAGACTTTGTCAGGTCTTGCGATGCTTGTCAACGTTCAGGTAACATCTCTTCCCGTAATGAAATGCCTCAAAATGTCTCGTTAGTGGTAGAGATATTTGATATATGGGGTATTGATTTCATGGGACCGTTTTCTACTTTGCATGGTAACAAGTATATATTAGTTGCGGTTGATTATGTGTCTAAATGGGCGGAGGCACAAGCTTTGCCTACCAATGATGCCCGAGTTGTAGGGAAGTTTTTTGTTAGGTTGTTCACCTGTTTTGGTGCTCCTCGTGCTATCATTAGTGATTGAGGTACTCACTTTCAAGGGAAATTCGATAGAGTGTGCCGCCGGTTTGGTGTCACTCATCGGATGTCTACCTCGTATCACCCTCAAACTAGTGGCCAAGCCGAGGTGACAAATAGGGAACTTAAGAGAATTTTGGAGAAAACGGTCGATTAATCACGAAAAGATTGGTCGACGAAGCTTGATGATGCTCTATGGGCCTACCGCACAGCTTATAAGACCCCTATAGGCACTACTCCTTATAGGATGGTCTATGGTAAAGCTTGCCATTTGCCGGTAGAGCTTGAGCACCGATCTCTTTGGGCGTTGAAATTTCTAAACCTTGATTTGAGTTTCGCAGGAGAAGAGCGTAAGTTTCAGGTACATGAGCTCGAGGAGTATCGCCATCATGCATATGAGAGTGCTAAGCTATACAAGGAGAGGACGAAGCTCATTCATGACTCCCGATTGAAACCGGGCAAGGATTTCAAAGTTGGTGATCAAGTCCTCCTATACAACTCTCGGCTCAGACTTTTTCCCGTGAAGTTGAGATCTCGTTGGTCCGGACCATTCACGGTAACTCAAGTATTTCCTTATGGCACCGTCGAGGTAATTTCTTCGTCCCAAGCCGAGCCTTTTAAGGTGAATGGCCATCGACTTAAACATTATGTGGTTCATGATGCTATTGGTGCGGTCGAGGTTTTATCCTTGGTTATGCCTTGAGTGCTCTAGATTTCGTCTAGCTAGAGACGTTAAAGAAGCGCTTCATGGGAGGCAACCCATGTTATCCTTACCTTTTCGCTTTTATGTTTTTGTGTTGTTTTAGCTCGTTGAATAAGATGTTGGCAAGCACTTAGGTGGATCACTCTTCACAATGAGCGTCATGGGACTCTTCCTCTACTTTGGCTTCCTAGTCTCCTCTCTACCGACGCGGTAACTTCGTTCCACCTTACCCTCTCTCTAGATCATTGAGGACAATGCTCATGTTATTCGTAGGGGAGTTTGAGGTTTGGTGTGATTATTCGTGGTAGAGATGTAATGCTATGCTTTGATGATTTGCATGATCTTGATTGTTTCCAAATTCCTCTATTGTAGAATCGTCTAGTTCTTGACTTTTGGTGTTTAATTGACTTCAAGTTTTCACAATGACATTTAGACTGTTCCACTTAGAACCTATAACCAGCATGTTAGCACTGATATCAAATGAGTCTAGGCCAGAACAGAGATTTTATCACTCTTTTATGTTGGTTGATTGGTTTGATACGTGTTTTTGTACCGCTCGATAACACCGTTCTAAGATGATTAAGGCAATTAGAAGTTCACCACATTCAGCCAAAAAGCTTACCCGAATCAATTTCCTTTAGGAAAACCCGTTAAGCCTTGGCCTGTTTGTTGGGTCATACACATTTTCACCATATTCCATGTTTTTCATCACCATTTTTGATCCCTCGTGATTGTGGCTTGAGATTAGATGGAATCCTATTCGAAATCTTGTGTGGAAGTTGTAAGGGGCTAGGGATCAAGTGGCTAATTTGTGAAGAGAATGTTCAAAAGAAAGTGTTCAAGTGTTGAAACTCTTGAAGTGCCAAAAGAAAAGCTAGGCAAGCTCGGCACCTAAGTGAAGTGTCGGGTTGAGCACTAGCAAAGGCAAAGGCTGTGAGCTAGGCAGGTTCAACACCTAAGTGAAGTGTTGGATCGAGCACTAGTATGCAGTAGGAAAAAAAAAAAAAAAAAAGAAAAAAAAGAGTTCTCAAATTGGCCCTTGTTGTAGTGATCCTAGTTTGAGCGTGAAAAGTGCAGATCTAGAGGCGGATGAAGTCGATAGCCACATTGCGATCACTCACCACTTTCCAAAAATTTCCTACCCCCACCTAATTCGTTCCGTTTCCCGAGTTCAAGTCCTTTTGATTAGAGTTGGTGTTGTCGTGGTCGGTTTTGCTGTATCCCAATTAACCACTACTTGGAGTGTGCAGAGAATAGGGAGGTCTAGACTTGTTTGGTTGACGTTCTTGCATGTGTAGGTTAAGTTTGTTCGTGGAACAGTTTAAGCCAAATTGTTATCGTTTGAATCTCAATGGGGCCGATCTTGTCATTTGTGAACTTGGATGTTTTCTGATTCATTTGCTTGAGGACAAGCAAAGCTTAGTCATAGGGGAATTTGATGTGACTATATTTAGTGCATTTTAAGTCCTCAATTAGCCTAAGGATCTCCCATAATTGATCTCATTTTGCCATGATTAATATGCTTTTATCGAAGTTTTATGCAAAGTGCTCTTTTGTTGTCCGGTAGCCACTTTGAGGCCAATTCCGTGTCTATTGGAGTTGTTTTCTTTGCATTTTCAGGGTTTGGCATTAAATAACTGGTGACAAGGAGCACGTAGGATCAAACAGGAGGTCAATCGGAGCTAGGACGGAGGAGATATGGCCGTTGCAAAATCGAGAAAAGTGCACAGCTTCATACTTAAGTTTTCGGCAAGAACCTCATAGTTCTCGCCGAAAACCCTCGGTTTGTCACAAGCAGGAGGCTGCCAGCATTTCGGGATCGATTTGTGAAGAAGTTTTCGGCGAAAACTTCCTGAGTTTTCGCCGAAAACCTATGAAGAAATGCAAGGATGCCCGGGGTTTTTCAAAGAGATTTTCGGCGAAAATCTTGTACAGTTTTGCCGAAAATTCAGGGTATTTCCAGCGCAGTATATAAAGAGGAAGCGGGCGAAAATTGGGAACATTCATTATTATTATTACACGCTCGACAGTCACACTCTCTCTCTGAATTCTCACAATCCCCGATCATCATCCCTCCCTCTCATCCGATCATCCTTCTCCCTCAATTGTTGATCAACTTGAAGATCAAGGAGCTAAGTGAAGTCCTCCATACCTTGGATTGAAGCTCGAAGAGCCAAGTTGCAAGATCCTCCATGGAAGCAAGGATGGTCTCCTCTACTCAATTTCAGGTTCCTTCCATGGTTATGCTAGGCTAAGCTTAGGTTTAGTTTAGTGGGGGGTGGATCAAGCTAGGATAGGTGATTGATTGTATGGATTGAGTTTCTCATAGCCATTTGTGTAAGATGATGATCCTAGACCTTGTGCTTTGTATCCATTAGAGCTTGACTTGTTCTTTTGGTTTTGCTTATGTTTTTCAATACATGAGAATGATTGATTGATGTTGATCTAAGGTTTTAGGATTGTAATTGAATGATTTGAGAGATTGGTTTATGCAATTGCAACCATTTTGAGCTTGTTTTCCTTGTAGTCATTTTATCAAACACTTGGTGTGCATTTGGTTTTCTTTCATTTGAAGGTTGAAAGACCCTTTTGATTGCTAGACTAGTGTTATATGATTGACATGAGAGTGTCTTGCATCATTACCTTGTGTTAGATGAATGTTAGCATAGAAATCAAGTGTTGAGCATTTCATTGAGCAAGCTAAGGCACTCCATTCCCTTTGTTCACATAGCGAAAGCATGGTGCATTTGGTCTAGGAGTAGAGAGTCAATTGTGCGAGAGTTCGTTGATTCTACTTGAGTGAATTGCATGGTCATTAGTTTACACATCGTTGCTTGAGATTCAATCCAGCTTTCATGAACCTTGAGCTTGAAGAAACCCCTTGCTAAACTAAACTCCCTTCTCTCTTGTTTGATCCTCAATTTTACTTGTTAGTTTTACCTTGTTTGTTTATGCTTTTGATTAGTTCTCATTCAAAACCAAACCTCAATTCAAATGTTTAGACCGTTCATGAACCTTGTGAGTATTAGCTTATGAGAGGACCTCGTGGAATACGACCTTGAATGTTGTGAGTTAAATCTTGCACATCACCACGCTAGAATAGGATTTGGCCACCTATTCCTATTTGGTCACAGACACGGTCACCCTAGGTTTCCGCCGGCTTAGGGGTTTTGACTATTTTAGACAGTTTTGCTAGTTTATTCAGATTTCTTCCGTGTTAGTAGTTTGTTTAGGACTCTTTCTTGAGTTGTTTATTATTTTAGACTTAGTTTCTAAGTAGGAATAGGAGAAGCCCTAGGCCGATCCTTGAGCTATAAATGGAGGCCTTCGGCCATCGTTGTAAGACAACCCTTGAATAACCACAAATTGAATTTTAAAACTTTGTTCTTGTTTCCTTCAAGCTTTTGCTCGTTGTTGCTTAGCTTAAGGTTGGTTTATCGTTGACTCGAGGTATTCACCCTTGACTGCGTGGCACCATTCGACTCTGGACATTTAGGGTTCCTAGTTATATACAACTAGCAGGTACTTTTCGCCGGCTCTAAGGTCTACTCGTTGTTCCTGATCACTCAACTTACGGTTTTAGGGTCGCTGCCCATGACTGCAGATGGTTCATATCAGTTGGTATCAGAGCATGGTTCAACGCTAGGACCACTCTATCCCTTTATCTTTCAGTTTTTATAAAATTTTCGAAAACCCCCTAAAAAGTTTCATCTTGTTTACTGATTATGTTTGTTTTTATTTCAGTGTGCCTGTAAGGTGGTAAAAGCTTGGTGGCCACGAAAGTATCCAAAGAAAAACATAAAACTACAAAATGAAAAGAAAGAAAAATCAAAAGATGTCTAAAAACAATCGACCCAACCAAAGCAGGGCCACCATCACCAAGCGTTTGTGAGTTTTTGTTAGGTTGATTTTAAGAAGAGGAGTTCGAATTTTCATTAGCTTTCGTGGCATAGGTTTTCCTTGAACCAAAACCCTATTTTCAAAATTGTTTGCTTGTGTGCTTGAATAACGAGTCATAGAAATATTGTACTTGTGGCTAGAGAGAACCCTAGGTCATATGCCTTATTGTGTCACATGTTGCTATATTTCTTAACTTGGTAGCTTCGAAGAAACTTGCAACTGTTTGAACCGAGCTTAAACTTGTGTTCTGATTTTCAAAACCTACTTTGATTGCTTACTTTAAATTCATACACGAGAGGTAAAATCAGAGTGAATGAGGTTCATTAGAGTGATTTTTTAGGCCTTTGTTCGAAACTAATCATGGCAGGCAGAAGGGCGCCAACAATGGAGGAAATCATGGTCACCATGACACAAACCTAGCCAACATCCAAGCTACGATGGCTAGGTTGGAGATAGGACCCGGCCCCGGCACCATCCACGGCGCAGCCTCAGGCCCAGCACCGACACAAGTCTCGGCACCAGCCCTGGTACCAGTGCCGACAGCAGCACCATGCCCAACCCCGGCACCTGTGCCGACATCATGGCCGACCCCAGCCCTGGCCCCGGCCCCAGCGCAGCATCATGCCCGCGCCCCGACGCCGAACCAATGCCAGACTACACCAGGCGTTTCTCAGCCGTTTCTAGATGGATTTTGAGTACCCAACCGGTAGAAGAAAGATGGGAACAGAGGGACAACCTGTTCCATACGAGGTGTGTGTTCAAAGATAAGATTTGTAGCATGGTGATCGATGGAGGGAGTTGCACAAACTCGGTCAGTCTAGCCTTGGTGGAGGGTTTAGATCTACAAACTCAGAAGCATCCCAAGCCATACAAGCTACATTGGCTCAGCTATTGTGGAGAATTGAGGGTCACACGACAAGCTCATGTGCCATTTAGCATTGAAAGGTACGCGGATCTCATCCCACTACAAGAAAAAACAACATTTGTCACGGATTTTTAGTCACGGTTTTGGAAACCGTGACTAACTGGTCACGGTTTCATACGAACCGTGACTAATTAGTCACGGTTTCTGAAACAGTGACTAAATTAGTCACGGTTTATTGTGAACCGTGACTAATTTAGTCACGGTTTCATATGAAACAGTGACCAATTTAGTCACGGTTTTGGGAACCGTGACTAATTTAGTCACGGTTTCATATGAAACCGTGACCAATTTATTACTTTCCTTCCAGCCATCTCTCTTCCAGCCTTTATTACTTTCCTTCTTCTTCTTTTCTTTCCTTCTTCTTCTTCTTTCCATTCAATCAGCCGCCTCCTCTACCTTTTTCTTCCTCTGCCTTCTTCTTCTCTTCATCTACTAATCTCCAGCCACACCTCTTCCTCTCCCTTCTTCTTCTTCTTCCGTTCAATCAACCACATCTCCCATGAAACACAACCTGGGATCTGGAGCTCGGCGGCGGTGATGGAATGGAAGGTGGCGCGACGAAATCGAAGGTGGCGGCGACGAAATGAAGGCGGCGGCGGCGAGGATCTAGAGCTTGAACCATGGAGCTTGAAGGCGGCAGGGTCTGGAGCTCGGCGGCGGTGTTTGAGCTCGGCGGTGGCGACGAAATCGAAGGCGGCGGGGGGGATCTGGAGCTTGAACCATGGAGTTTGAAGGCGGCGGGGTCTGGAGCTCGGCGGTGGCGACGGAATCGAAGGCGGCGGCGGGGATCTGGAGCTTGAACCATGGAGCTTGAAGGCGGCGGGGTCTGGAGCTCGGCGGTGGTGTTGGAGCTCGGCGCGGCAACGTAATCGAAGGCGGCGGCGGAATCTGAGCTCGACGGGTGCGGAATGACGGCGGCGGCGGGAAATTGAAGGCGGGGCGGTGGTGGCGGCGAAATCGAAGGCGGCGGTGGCGGCAAAATCGAAGGCGGCGGCGGCGAATCGAAGGCGGCGGTGACGATTGCGGCATTGCAATAAATTAATTGTCATTTTTTAATTTTTTATTACTTAAAATTGTAATTAGGTTATTTTTGACACAATTAATAATTTCAGTGACTGGTTTGCAATTAATTGGGATATCTTGTTAACATTCTAAACTCATGGATCAATTTGCATTTCGGAAGAAGTTGAGGGTCTGGACCTGTAATTCATGAAATTAACTAATGGGTCACTGAAAATTTCAATAGAACAATTTGGTCACCTGATTTGTCACGGTTTTAAAAGAAACTGTGACTAAAATGGACATTTTTCGTCACGGTTTCATGTAAAACCGTGACAAAAAATTTAGTCACGATTTCAATGGAAACCGTGACAAAAAATGGCTATTTTAGTCACGGTTTACTAAACCGTGACTAAAATTTTTAGTCACGGTAAAAACCGTGACTAAAGTTCTAAAAAACCGTGACTAAACTCCTGTTTTCTTGTAGTGTCCTTTGCGATATTGTTCCTATAGAAGCTACCCACATATTACTTGGACGTCCATGGCAGTTCGATAGGTACTCAAAGCACGATGGTAGGACCAATAGATACAATTTTATTCATGGAGATACGATGTACAACCTCAAGTCATCAACTAGATAGGAAAGCGGGGCGAGAGAAGAAAGAGAGAGAAAGCTCAAGAAACGAGAGAAGAGAGAAGAAACGAGTGAGTCCTTGAGTGTAAAAACAGAATTCAAAGACCCAAAATGTCATACAGCTCAAAAGAGTGAGGTTGAGAGGAGAGAAGACATGTTAGCTACCCGTAGTGAGATCAAACAAACCCTAGCTCATAGAAAATCCCCGTGGTCATTCTTTACAAGGAATGTTTGATTTATAACCCTAACACTTCTCTGCCTAGTGTTGTTGTTTCACTCTTACACGATTTTGATGATGTCTTTCCCGAAGAAATTCCAAGTGGGCTGCCACCAATTAGAGGAATTGAGCACCAAATCGACTTGGTGCCCAGATCATCCTTGCCAAACAAGGCTGCCTATAGGACGAACCCTGAAGAAACCAAGGAGATTCAGAAGCAAGTAGAGGAGCTGATGGACAAGGGATACGTGAGGGAGAGCATGAGCCCCTGTGTTGTACCAGTCATCCTTGTGCCAAAGAAGGTAGGAGCTTGGAGGATGTGTGTCGACTGTCATGCCATTAGTAGCATCACAGTTAAGTATCGACATCCCATCCCTAGGTTAGATGATATTCTTGATGAGTTACATGGTTCAACTATTTTCTCTAAAATTGACTTTAAATTAGGCTATCACCAAATCCAAGTGAAGGAAGGTGATGAATGGAAAACTTCTTTTAAGACTAAGCTAGGTTTATATGAATGGATGGTTATGCCTATTGGTCTTACAAACGCACCTAGCACCTTCATGAGGTTAATGAATCAAGTTCTTAGATCTTTCATTGGAAAATTTGTAGTAGTTTACTTCGATGATATCTTGATTTATCCTAAAAACCTAGACGATCACCTAGGTCACCTAATGTAACATCCCAACCTTTTCTGACAAGATATTGTCCGCTTTGGGCCCCAACCCTCACGGATTTGTTTTTGGGTGTTGGTGGGATTCGAACCCATGACCTCCTCTTCTCAAGATCAAATCTCCACCACTACGCCCCAAAACGCGTCATGTCAGTTAAGGTTGAACTACTCCACATAGCCCATGGATCTCCCTCATGCTTTGTCGATGTGGGATTTTCCTAGGATGTCACATACACCCCCCCTCAGGGACTTAACGTCCTCATTGAGGTTTTCCCCACCATCGTTCAAGAGGGGTGGTGAGGTTTTCCCCACCATCTGTAACATCCATCCCGAATCGACCCGGGTTTACCCGTGGTCAAACCGGTATGAGTGCTACTGGAAGAATCAGCATTTAAAACAACGAATAAAAAGGTAGCGGAAACCGAAACAACTCTTAAATAAGTTCAAAACCGAAAGAGGCCTCCAATAAAATAAAACCAAAATACAATCCAAAATACCAAAATCCGAGCAATCGAATGAAGACATAAATCCAAATCCGATCAACAACCGATTACAAATCTCCCAACCCAAAATGTCAACTGAAAACAAAAGTAAAACAGAGTCAACTCCAATGTAGTGCGCCAAATCTTCACCTCATAGTTCCAACTGGCAATTGCTCCGAACCTGACTGAAACTCCTGCACCTCAAGCTACTGAACCTAACCACGCAAACCTGAAAGGGGAAGAGGGGGGATCAATTTCCTAATGAAATTTAGTGAACCCACTGGGTTTAACTATGCGCCGAACCTAACCTGAAGAGCGATCCCAACTCCGCACACAAACAACAATGGAATCTGACACAGTTATTCATATTTTAAATCCCTAAATCATCTAGGCGATAACATAAGCTCAAGTCACTACAAAAAAGTCAGTTATTTGTGACAACGAAAACTCGTCACTAATAGCTAAATTCGTCACAAATAGTTATTTGTGACCATCTGTGGTCGTCGGACGTCGCCGCAAATACCCTCCCCAAAATGATATATTTGTCACCAATCGTCGCTAATAGTTATTTATGACGAACATGATTGGTCGATATATCTTTTAGGTATCAGAAAATACTTGATCAAATTAATCAAAGTCGTCGTAATTAGTACTTTAGTGACAAATTTCAATACGTCATGACACAATTCAGAGTCAGATTTTCAATACATTTAGATGAGTATATATTTGTTTGTAATATGTATATTCCAAGGCATAATTATCTGCCTCTATTGATTCTAATTTTTGCAAAATAATTTGGTGTATATATTTTAAAATCAGGTTAATTAGAATAGTTATTTAGGGAGCATTTGCGATGCTCTTATATGGAGCTTTGGTATGGTGACATTTGTTCTTCATAGATAAAATAGAAAGCCAAACAAGTTCAAAATATATGTCCACTATATATGCATCTCAATGATATAAAGTTACATTGTATATTGTGTATGAAACAAATAGCAACAAATACATATAATATATATATATATTTCAATAGTGAGCACTTTGTAGAGCGAGTTAATTTACACCAGCGCCTCCTCTATATTTCTTCATGTATTGAAGAAGACACATTGTTTGACATTGTCGATGACTCCACATACATCTTTTCACATACTTGCAATCTGTAGTCAAAATACCACTACAACATAACTTGGCTACGGAGGCAGATTCACAGAGGCACATATAATATTTGCCTCTAAATATACTTTTAAAGAACAAATATTATATGTGCCTCTATAGATGCAAATATCTTCCTCTAATTGTATTTTATTTATTTATTTTAAGTTTAATAAATATTATTTTATATTTTTAGAGACAGATAATTTATAACTGCCTCTATAAGTTATACGGGAAATTCCTTTAGAGGCAGATAATTTATAACTGCCTCTATAAGTTATACGGAAAATTCCTTTAGAGGCAGATAATTTATAACTGCCTCTATAAGTTACACAGAAAAATTCTTTACAGGCAGATAATTTATAACTGCCTCTATAAGTATACAGAAAATTCCTTTAGAGGCAGATAATTTATAACTGCCTCTATATTGTTATACGAAAAATTCCTTTAATTTAGAGGTAGATAATTTAGAACCGGCATTATAGGTTGTACAATTAAATTATTTAGAGCTAGATAATTTACAGTTGTCTCTATATGTTGTACGATTAAAATTTGCAGTGGTAGATAACTTGTAAACTATATGTTTTTCGTATAGATAAAATATAATTTTTTTAAAAAGGTGATATATATATATATATGTATATATTAATAAACATTGATGATGTTATTTTCTAATAATGATTAAAGAGAAATTTACGTTTTTCAATTTTGATTTCTTTTCTTGGCATATTTTATGCATATCGACGATGAGTTTTGTGATTCATATTTAAAAACAACGTAAAAATTATCAGTAAGTACTCCTGGACCAAGTGGTAAGAACTAAGAACTTAACACATTTCCTTCAACCACTCGGTTCAAACCCCGTTGATAGCAAAAAAGTAGAAAATGGTGTATGTAAATAGTGAGATAGACCAGTAAGGGAAAATATCCTCGTAAGAATAAATTCTTTTTAAAAGCATATATATGTGTCTCTAAAAAAATTATCAGCAACAAAAATAAGTGCCTCTAAAAGGAGGCTAAGATGGCAGAATAATAGTAGTTTAAAGTAGCAATTACTAACAATTATATCGGCCACTATTTCTTCCATTAGTGACAGATAACATGTGCCACCTTATTTGCCTTTAAAGACCTTTAGCGACAGGAGCGTTGGTGGCACTTAAGCTATCTGCCTCTAAAACTCTATAGAGGCAGAAAAATGACTTTTAGAGGCAAACACGGTGTGCCTCCGTAGCCAGGTTTTGTTGTAGTGTACGCATGAACGAATGAAAAACAAACTAGGAATTCAATATAAACATACGCTTGAAAAGCAAGAACAGGTGATGAGAACCACCACTACTGAAAAAATATACTTATTACCTTGCCCATACGTAGGTTCAAGTGATTTGTCCTTGTAGTATATGTATGACATTTCATAAAAGCAAAATCATCACCCGTAGAAATCAAGTGATTGACAATAAACAGAAAACAAGCCAAAGTAAGGCTAACTTGTCGTCCTGGGATCTACTACCATGAAAACACCCCTTAATGTTTTGATATGAAAACACCCTTAGAACCTAGGATCAGATAATAGATCTAATGGTAAATAGGAGCCGGGGACAAACTTGGAAACATGAATTGGTATATATAGTAAATCATATTAGGGTTTCACCATAAACCCTAATTCTCTTTACAACCAAAATATCTCTTCGTCGACTCTCTCTCTCTTATTTGCGGATATTGACCTCGAGGGCTCCATTGACAGTGCTACGGCACGACGGCGGATCTGGCTACGAGCAGCGACGGCGGATCTGGAGCTCCATCAACAGTGTTATGGCGTGGCGGCGGCGGTAGATCTAGAGCTCCACCAACGGTGATAAGGCGGCGGCGGCTGATATGGAGCTCCATCAACGGCGGGGCTCGGCGGCTATAGCGGTGGTCGTCGTTACTGGAAGCCATCTGCGAAGGGATTGGAGGAGAGCTATGGTGGTGGTCGTCTTTGCTGGAAGCTATGGCGGTGGTCGTCGTCTGCGGCGGGATTGGAGGAGATCCGACTATTATTTCCTTTTTCATTATTTAATTATTTCCTGTTTTCCTTTTTCATTTTTCATTATTTCCTATTTTTTATAATGAAGATCCGATATGTTTGGTTCTATCAGATGAAGATCTCATGGTTGATTATTTCCTATTTTATATTTTTTTCTGGTTATGTTCCAATTTACTAATTAGGAACAAAGTATTATCTTCATCATCTTCTTCTTTTTGGGTTTGTGTTCCAAATTCTTAATTAGGAACAAAATTCAACTAATGTTCAAAATTAATTCTAAGGTTGTTCTTATATTTCACAAGAAGATTGTTCCTAAATATGAAAAGAACAATGAAAAAAGACATTGTAAAACGCTGCATATATCATTGTTCCTAAATATGAAAATGGACCAATGAACAAAGATAATGTAAAACCGCTCCCTATATGATTGTTCCTAAATATGAAAAAAGGAACAATGAACGATTATAAAGAATGACCGGAGAAGATGATCGGAAAAAAATATGGCCGAAGAAGCAAAAATAACATGCAAAAGGCGGAAAAATTAAAATATATAATTACATTTCTATCCTTTCAATATGGACCATTAGATCTCCCCTTAAAAAATCAATGGTTATGATAGGTGTTTTCATATCAAAACACTAAGGGGTGTTTTGATGGTAGAAATTGCCCGTCTCATCCACCACTACAATAAAATGAAACAAAAGAAACGAAGATTATATGTTGTCAATCGTTTAATGCAATCCGAATGAATAAATAAGCATTTGGTAAAATAAAAGTAAGGTTAGTTGACTGATGCTGGTTTTTGTCAAAAAGTGACAAATAGAAAATTATCTTCATTGAAGACGAAGAAAAATATTAAGAACGGGCGAAGTAGAAACAGAAAGCATTCGCTGCTACGAGATAAGTTGAACACGCTTCCGGGGAAGCGCATCCACAAATGGAGCAGACATCAGACCGAGTCTGTGAAGACCTTGACAAAGAGAAGCTAGATCCGCCGGAAGGTCATCAGGTTGGATGGTACTGGCGGCGGCACTCGGGCTCTCGGATTTATTCAGAGACGTCCAACACAAGGGTTTTCTTTACGACATTATAAAAAGGATTAAAAAACCCTAATATAGATAAGGTAATTCTAATTTTTTTACTATAAAATTCATCTCCGTTTTAATTAACTTTAAAAAGAGACCTTAAAAACATTAAAATTTTGAATGTTCCCTTAGTAAATAAAAAATTGATCGTACTTTGCCAAATTAAAAAAAGAACTTCAGAGTTGCAACTGCAACACATACAATTTATTTTCCTCTAAAGCATAATGATTTAACTTTTCTAATAGCCATAGCGGCACACCCAAAAAAAGCAAAGGATCTGCGTCCAAATTTTTCAGTTTGTAACGTTCCAAACCAAATACCTGGAGGGATATTCCTGTCATTTTGAAAAATTACACCTTCTTCACAAAGATGCTCTCGCCGGCCACCCCTTAATTTCCTCCGCCAATTCCATCACCGCTGTATGAGTTTTGACACTGCTCTCCTCCAGCTGAAGCATGATTCATCCGCCCTCTTTCTCCTACCGCCGCCGTCTCCAATTGCTAGGATTAAAGCTGATATGACTTTGGTACTGAAGGTTAGGAAAGTGGATAAGCGGCGGAGATCCGGTCGTACCTCTAGCACATCCACACCTTCTTCGACGAGCTGGAGGAGAGGAAAAGGGATTTGAAGCTCAACATGAACGTAACCGACAGAATCGACGCGAACTCCATGTGGTGAAGGTCGACCCTTCACTCATGAAAATAGGATCTGAAATTGAAATTGAAGTTGAAGTTAGATATCGAATCCTTCCTCAAAACGATTCGTATGGTCGGAGTTCGTGCAAGAATGTGTCGGATCGAGTTCTATTTTCTATTATTGCTACCGCGGCGACGGCGGAAGCAAGGCAACGCAATCACTGTTTTCCGATTACAGTTAGGTTGAAGAAGAGTGACTGATTTGTCACATGGTTAAGTTTAGTGACTGATTTGTCACTTGGTTAAGATAAGTGACTGATTTGTTATGTGGTTAATTTAAACGGCTGATTTGTGGTTAATTTTAACGCAGCTGATTTGTCAGGTGGTTAGATATTGTTTTAAATAATGGACAAGTTAAATAATCTTTTATAATCATATACTTTCATCGTCGTGTTAATTAGATTGTATAACTAGTTATCAACTAAATAATCCTTGTTAATTTGTTATCTCATCACATTGTTAACTAGTTAACTCGTTACATTATCTAGTTAGTAACAAAATAACCAGTTAACTAATTTTGATAACTAGTTATTACCTAAAAATCTTGTTAACTAGTTATCCAAATTATATTGTTCACTAGTTAACAACTTGGTAACTAGTTAACTCGATTGGTTAACTAGTTACAACGATTGGTTAACTAGTTAACTCGATTAGATAACTAGTTAACTCGATTGATTAACTAAATTCGACAAGTTAACTAGTTAACTCGATTAGTTAACTAGTTAACTCGTTATCTAAATCATGATGTTACTTAGTTAACTAGTTTTGATAATTAGTTATCAACTAAAAACCTTGTTAACTAGTTAACAACTTGGTAAATAGTTAACTCAATTGGTTAACTAGTTAACAACTTGGTAACTAGTTAACTCGATTAGATAACATATTAACTAGATAACTAGTTAACTAAAAAAACTCAGGTTAACTAGTTAACTAGTTATCAATAAAAAATCTTGTTAACAAATTATTAGTAAAAATAAGGTTAACTAGTTAACTTGTCCTCGCCGGAAAAGTCATCGAAGTTTGGTCGGTCTCCGGAGCCTCGCTGGAAAAATCACCGGAAAACATGTTAACTAACTAGTTTATTGTAAAATCCTAAGTTAACTAGTTAACTAATTATGAATTTAAAAAATCATGCTAATAAGTTAATAGTAAAAATTAGGTTAACTAGTTAATTTATTCTCGCCGAAAAAGTCGCCAAAAAAATTATCGAAAAAGTCGTCGGAATAAAGTCGTCGAAAAAGTGGCCGGCACCGGTCGCCGGAAAAGTGGTCGGCGCCGGTCGCCGACGAACGGCGGTGGCAGTCGGTGACTGTATGTTGTCGATTGACATAAAACATATAATATTTAATATAATAATATAATAACATAATAACATAATATTTAAATTAAATATAATAATTTAATTATTTGTGTAAAGTCTTAAATGCCCCTAACAAATCTGGACCATTAGATTAGTCAAAGGGTCAAACTAGATCTAATGGTTGAGGATGGGTTTGGAACTTTCCAAACCCATATTCTCTTGGACGCTGCTCCGGTTCCCAAAAAAACTACCTGTAAATATTATTTTAATTAGTTATTATTAGAGGCAAATAATATTATTTGTCGCAATAAATAGTTACGCCACAACTTATAGAGACATTATAAGCTATTTGCCTCTAAAACTATTTAATAATGTTTATTAAACTTAAAATAAATAAATAAAATATAATTTGAAACAGATATTTGCATCTATAAACGCACATATAGTATTTGTTCTTTAAAAGTATGTTTAGAGGCAAATATTCTATGTGCCTCCATGAATCTGCCTCTGTAGCATAGTTATGTTGTAGACGTACTTCATATATCTCAAATATACGAATAAAACACTTAAAATGGTTTTTATTATTGTTAAAAATAATTTTTCAGGTTACAATTTATTAAATAAAAATGATTTTTATTTAAGACAACCCTTGAATAATCACAAGTTGAATTTCAAAACTTTGTTCTTGTTTCCTTTAAGTTTTTGCTCGTTGTTGCTTAGTTTAAGGTTGGTTTATCGTTGACTCGAGGTATACACCATCGACTGCGTGGCACCATTCTACTTTGGACACTTAGGGTTCTAGTTATATACAACTAGCGGGTCCAAGTACTTTCTGTCTGCTCTAAGGTCGACTCGTTGTTCCTGATCACTCACTCAACTTACGGTATTAGGGTCGCTGCCCACGATTGCTGACGATTCATATCAATTCTCTTCTATAAACCTCGTATATTTGTGGTGAATAAATAAAGTTTTTTCATGTATAAAAAAGAGTGATTTTTTTTTTTAACTATATTTTTAAACTTGCACCTATTATTTTAGGGCCTCTCAAAACATTAGTAGAAGTAGCACCTTATAAAATCCCCTCCATAGTCCATACCTATGATTATTTCTGTCTCATCTTTACCCTCCGCTCTTTCTCCCGCCTCCGTTTCTTATAATTTCCCAAAAACCCTACTAAACCCTAATCTCTACTCCATGGGCCGTCGGAAGCAGAACACCAACACCAGCAGCTCAGCCAGCTTCCCACCTGCCCAGAATCAGGCCACCAACCTCCGGTTTCAGGACGCCGACGAGGATCCTTCCATGGACAGCTGTAATCTCGATGCCTCCATTACTACTGTTCCCACCGATTTGCCAATTGCTATGGACGATGACTCCATGTCTGAAGCCAATGCAACTCTTACTGGCCCCGCTGACGAAGACGAACAGACCAGCGCCGATTACTACTTCGATTCTTACTCTCACTTTGGTATACTTCTATAACTTTTTCACTCTTTTTGCATTGTGCTGCGGCTATTCTTCAAACGCTGATAGCTTTTTCGTATGCTTTTTTCCCTTTTTTGCAGGTATTCACGAAGTAAGCTAATAGCTTTCTTGTAAATCATGTTGTTCTGTTATTATTTTCATTAATGTGTTGGTGATTTGTTATTGTTTCCGTATCTTTTCTTTCTGTAATTGGGTTGATTGATTTGAGGATTGTGATAATCTGAACTCAAACGAGTGGGTTCTTGCTTGCTTAATATTAAGTTAGTTAGTGTAAGTCGGTATTCCAACAACCAAGTTTGCACGTTGCAGGAGATGTTGAAGGATGTGGTGAGGACTAAGACATACCAGAATGTTATTTATCAGAATAAGTTCCTCTTCAAGGACAAAGTTGTACTTGATGTTGGTGCCGGAACTGGAATCTTATCCTTGTTCTGTGCAAAAGCTGGTGCCGCACATGTTTATGCGGTATGCCTTGTTCACTTCATTATTTTATACCTGTTAGGTTATGATTCTATGGTTGTAATACAATTTTTATTCTCTGTGTTAAGCAAAGCTAAATGCTACTACTGATTTTGGATTTGTAGGTTGAGTGCTCCCAAATGGCTAACATGGCTAAGGAAATTGTTGCATCAAATGGTCTTTCTGATGGTAAAGTCCTTTTCTTTTACTGATTCTGCTTGTGTTTTTTGACCTTATTCTATTATGTTTCTGATGCAAGTTTCTGTTCCCAACTCTACAATGTTGCAGTTGTAACGGTTCTAAAGGGGAAGATTGAAGAGATAGAGCTCCCCGTGAATAAAGTGGATATAATAATTTCAGAGTGGATGGGATACTTTCTCTTGTTTGAGAACATGTTGGATACAGTTTTGTACGCACGTGATAAATGGCTTGTAAGTTGCTCTCTGATCTTGCGTACCAAAGTAATAGGCTGTTTGATAATTCATCCTACCTAACATGTCCTGGTTCCTGGAATTTTGGCGATAAATCCTTCAGTTTGCCTGGTTGTGTCATTGGTGACTGCTCTTAAACTAGCAAGTTAGTTGCGACTTGTACATGTTTGAGTCATCTCCCTTGGATACTCATATATTGTACTGAACATGAGAGGATGCTATCTAGGTTCTGAGATCATGGAAGCATATTTGGATTGGTTTAATTTGAATATTCTAAAAGAAACTAGTAGTGAACATAGCGTTTTATATTCCTCTTGCAGATGACCTTGATTTGCTTCCTTGTGTTATCTCATACTTCGCTTTTTCCAGGTCAATGATGGGATTGTGCTGCCTGACAAAGCTTCACTTTACTTGACAGCCATTGAGGATGCAGACTACAAAAATGACAAGATTGAATGTTAGTTCTGAAACTTGTTTTGTTAGGTTCATGTTAGTTCTGAAACTTGTTTTGTTAGGTTCGTCTTGGTGCCTAGTTGCCTCTTTGAGTTCTCTTCTCGTAATAGCAATGCATTTTTTCAATAACTAATACTTTTGTCTGACTATGTGGCTTCAATGCCGGTGCAGTCTGGAATAGTGTATATGGATTTGACATGAGCTGTATCAAGAAGCAAGCAATGATGGAACCTCTAGTTGACACATGTGACCAGAATCAGATTGTTACAAACTCCCAACTACTGAAGGTACTATTGGCACATACTTGGATATCTCCATATTGTTAAAGCATGTATATTGCTGTTTCCCTTCACTTTTGCGAATTATTTTGTTTTCCTTTCATGTTTGTTTGTCAACATGTGTGTTTGTTTGTTTCTTTTGTTTCAGACATGGATATCTCCAAGATGACTTCTGGTGATTGCTCGTTTACGGCTCCTTTCAGGCTTGTAGCAGAACGTAACGATTTCATCCATGCATTAGTTGCCTACTTTGATGTATCATTTACAAAATGCCACAAACTGATGGGATTCTCCACAGGTGACTGAGCTTTATCCTTGTACCGCCCAGATTCATTCTTGTTAAAAACTGGTTTTGATTGGAGTATTTGACCTAGATAACAAGAACATACTATGAATGAATGCAGGGCCTAGATCGAGGGCAACACATTGGAAGCAGACAGTGCTGTACTTGGAAGATGTGCTAACAATATGTGAGGGGGAAGTGCTGAGTGGAAGCATGACGATTTCACCAAATAAGAAGAATCCTCGGGACGTTGATATAATGGTCAAATACGCACTGAACGGGAAGCGTTGTTCTGTTTCAAGAACGCAGCACTTCAGGATGCGATGACCAATCTGTTCTGTCGCATCAACTGTGATTCGGTCATGAAGAAGCGTTGTTTACTACTTGGATGTCGAATGTCTCGTGTGTTTTTTTTTTTTTTTTTTTTTTTTTTTGCTTATTTGTCCTGCTTTTGTTGGCACGTTCAGTTAATTCAAAAGTCCCTCCCTTTTTGGTCGAATGTAAAAGGCGAGCGGCATTGTATTTGTATCCTTTTAGCTTGCAAATTTTGGAATTTGATTCCCTTTGAAATTATTTATAAATCCTTGTGATTCGAATCACAACTCTAGATTTCGTGTTTTCCCTACGTCACCTTTTATTTTTCTTGTTGATAAAAAAACATTGACAGTAATCTGGATTTGTATCCTTGATAGAATGAGCTTGAAAGTGTTGTCCAACATTGTTGTTTGTCACAATGAGTGTGTAACATTGTTTGGTTAGCCTTACTAACATGTTAAGGTTTAGTTGTTAAGACAAGAATCAATTGTGACAACACATTAACAATGAAACCCATTTCTTGATTCAATATAAGTCTAAAGAGGCAAATAGAATAGAGTAGTAATCTTAAATAGAATGTAACTATGGAGGAACTATATGTAAATATAGTATCTATTTAGACACAATTGAATTACCCCTTCTCCTTCTCATAATGAGAATGTGTAATAAGCCTATTCCGGTCTAATATGATATGAATTATGAAATCAACCTTGTTGGAAAATTTGAAGCTTATAATAATAAGCAACCAAGTAGTAGTATTTTTCATCATATAGGAGAAATAGCCAGTTGGTTCAAAGCTTGGAAGGCCTTTCTTTCATTGGGAAAAACATATTTATAAACTTAGTGATAAAACCTCCATAGACTCTATTCAATGACTTGAAAAGGCTCAATCAAACACTGCTAAATATAATTAAATGGAGGTTTGGACAAAATCTGCAATACTCTGATTTCAGTTTCATTGTCAAAGGCATCTAATCAAGTGATGTTACATTGCTGCATTTCCCCAATCCATCGTCTCAGTCAGTGCTGCTACTAGTCACCATCTGCATCTTCGTTATTCATCGTTTCCTCCATTTGATCTATCTCCGCCTCCATTTCTTTCCACCATTGCTTAACTGTAATCAACGCCCTTAGTGCGTGCTTCTTTGATGTCTTGCCTTTCGTCACCATTTGTTTGACGATCATTTGCTTCCACTTCTCACTCAGAATTTTGCCCTGTAAAAATTAACCCTTAAACCCAAAAACTATTTACAGATGGACTAGTAGTGGACTAGACAGTGATTCGTACCATATTATTCATGGAGAAACTAGTTTTCCCAGCAACATTTTCATCACCAGGATCAATATTGTCCACAAATTCCTCCTTTGAATACATGTCCTCATGTTCAGTTGACTCTGACAAGCCCTATAGAAAGAAAAGCGAGTGTACACTTGAGACCCAAATCCAAGCGACTACTGCATGAACTTAAGATGGCATCAATGGAGATTTAATCTGAGAATATACCTACCTTCACACATCTGAAAATCTTGTCTATTTTAGCCTGCTTAGATGCAACACAAAAATCATTGAGAAACGAAAAGATAATAATAATGCCCATTATTCACAAACAGTTGTTTCTTACTTCAAGGACTGGAGATTGTGGCTTCTTCTTAGGGCAAACTCCAGACAAGTCTCTGCAGAGACAGTGCAGCAACTGATCAAACTGAGACTTAGAACTATGCTTGTACTCAGCAACAAAATCAGTATCAGAATACTCCATAACCTGCAACCATGAACAACAAGTAGTACATTAAATACTCTGCTCTTTTTCCACCTATGGTAGTATCAGGAAATCAATATAGGGCATTGCAGCAAGAAGCGTAGTAAATAAAATTGCAGTGACAGAAGAAAAGGGTATTTATAAATAACCTTGGAGGGATAGTTTGAGGCTTGCTTGTTGTAAACACTGTGATGATGCAGTTGAGCTGCACAAACATTACACATTATGTATGCAATCAATGTCTTCTTTCCAGGCAGCTGTAGTGTCGACTTTCTCCCCAAACAATGGTAAGTCAGAGGAGTAAACAGCAAGCAGCAATATTACTGCTCCCACAATAGGCAACAACACTATCGCCATCAGAAAACTCGGAAGCTACGTTCTCCTCAGGAAGATGGATGTTGAAGGCATGAAGGGACCAAGGGGTTTCATATCTATATCTATATATATATATACTAGGGTTGTATTGTATCGGTGTCCATATCCGTCGCTTGGGTTTCGTTTCGTGGGAACAGTGCTAATTTTGTGTTCCATTTGATTTTGAAGTTGAATCGGCTGTGGATTGAATGCAAGAGAGAGGATGGATCCATTGTTTATTGTGCAAACTGCAGAGGAGAAATCAGCCAAAGAGAGAGGTTTTTAATTTTATAAACACACTTAAATCACATTCTCCAAACCAAACGGCTTTTGGGTTTTTGATCGAAAGTTCGAAACAACCACACCAAATTGAACATTTTTTTTTGGCTTATTGTCCATTTTGGTCATAAACCTTTGGGGTTTATAACAAACTTATCATAAACCTTTGATTTGTAACCTAGTGGTCATTAACCTATAGGGAGGGGTTGTAACAATGTAGTCAATCCGTTAAGTTTCCATCCAATTTCTCCGTTAAGTGCTAATATCAGCAATCCACCTCAGCACTTTTTACACATCACCACTTGCCATGTTAGCTAATTAAACATAAACTCAACCCAAATAACCAAACCAACCCAACCAAACCCAAAACTCACAAATCAATCTAACCAACCTTCTTCCCCACCCCTCTTCCGCCCTTTCCCTTTCCCCGTCTCCTCCCCTTCTCCCCCTAACCACCATCGCTGCCAAATCCCCACCCGAATCCCTCTGCCGCATCGGAAGCGGAGGCAGCAGCGTGCTCCTGGACTCTGAATCAGGAATCAAAATGATTAAAAAACACACCAGCGGCTAGCCCCAACTTTGCATTTAATTTCGAGCTCATTTCCGCCGACCTCGCCTGACAAATCAATCATTCATTACAAGAGAAATGAACCAGCGCGATAGAAAGAAAGATAAAAAATCCTACCTTCCATCTACTCCATATCCCTTTTTCCTAACGGGAAATCGGAATGACACAGAAATCAGACCGCAGCAAATCAGCGTATGAGTGATTGATGATTAAGATAGTGAGGAGAGTATTATTGTTGCCTGGTTTGAAGGAGAGAGATTGGTGTCAGAAGCTCCAGACCCTGCTTCGGGATTGAGTGTGCATTGTGATAAGCATCAGAATATTTACTAGGATTTATCTAGATTATTTCCCTATTTGTATTTATCTTCTATAATCTTTGTATCTATTTTATACCTATAAATATAATCACATATGCACACGGTTGGGTGTGGGTAAACATTCCAACCAATTCTACATGGTAATCAGAGCCTCAAATAATTTTTTTTCCTCTCTTTCTTTTTCTCGGCCGCCTTCCCAAACCCTAGCCGTCGACGCCTTTTTGCCTCGGCTCTCTCCTCCCTTTCCCTCCAATGGCCGCCTCCTCTCAACAGCTTCCTGCCCCACCGACTCAACTATCGGTCAAGCTTGACGCTAATAATTACGTGTTATGGAAGTTACAGATCGAGCCCTTCCTAGCCGGTTATGATCTCATTGGGCACGTTGATGGTTCATCCGTAGCCCCTGCCCGCAACCAAGATGATGGTGCGGTCTCTCCTCAGTACACTAAATGGTATCGCCAGGATCAGCTCGTCCTCGCTGGTTAATTAACTCGCTGTCTCCGGCGGTTATTCATACACTCGTCGGCGTCACCACGGCTCGGGAGGCGTGGGTTTCTTTGGCGACAGCTTTCGGATCCGGAAGCCCAGCTCAAATCAGGTCATTACGTACTCAGCTCCGTGAAATTAAATTAGCTAATGATTCTATGAGTGATTATCTGTAGAAAGCCAAGAACATGGCAGATCGGCTGCAGGGACTTGGCAAGCCGGTCACCGACGAGGAGCTGGTCGAGAATATAACTCGCGGTCTCCCTGCCCAATACCGCCCGCTCGTTCGGTCACTCCATAACCGGGCTGTCCCTGCCAGCTACCTGGAGCTCCACGGCCTGCTCATCTCGGAAGAATTGGAGCTATCTATGGAGGATGCTGCTACTGCCATCTCACCACAGGTGCACAACACGGCGCCGACGGGAAACTCACGCAACCGAGGCCGCCGCCCACGAGACCGTATTCCTTACCCTAATCAGAATAGGGCCGGTTACGGCTACAACAATTATGGTATACAGCCGGCGGGTTATGGTTACAACCAGCAGGGCTACCAGCCACGTCCTGTGTATCGCGGCCCGCCAACTCCGCAAGGCTCCAGCTCCAGGCCCCTAATCTGCTTCAACTGTAATGGACATGGCCACCATTACAAGATGTGCCCGTCTCCCCGCTCCAATCAGCCACCTCCACAAGCTCATTACTCAGTTTCCCCGTCCCATCAGCACCCGACCTGGACTCTCGACTCTGGCGCCACACATCACCTAACCAACGACCTAGCCAATCTAGCCCTTCATTCTGAGTACCCGCGACACCGAGCAAGTTCAGCTGAGCGATGGTAATCTCGTTCCTATAACTCACTCTGGTTCTGCTTCTTCTACTATTGCTGGGTTATCGTTGACTTTGGATAATATGCTTGTTGTTCCTGCCGCCTGTCAAAATTTGTTGTCAATTAGTGCCCTCACCCGTGATAACAATTTGGCAATTTTGTTCTTTCATAAATGGGTGTTCATTCAGGACTTAGCGAGCAGACGGATTCTCTACCAAGGCCAGAGTAAGGATGGACTATACTCCATCCCCCTGTCACTGCTTCACCGACGGCAACCGAGCGCCAACTCTGTTTCCTTGTCCACGTGGCATAGAAGGATGGGGCACGCTAACGTGGAGAACGTGAAGCGAGTGTTACGCACTTATAACATTTCTTTTTCTAATAAGCATATGCCGCACCTATGTGAGGATTGTTGTGTAGGAAAGATGCACAAACAGTCTTTTCCTTTATCTAATTTTCGAGCTAGTGGTCCATTAGACTTGATCTGCAGTGATGTTTGGGGTCCTTGTCCGGTTGAGTCAGTTGATAAGCAACGATATTATATTGTCTTTTATGATCATTTCAGCAAATACAGTTGGATTTATTTTGTCCGTTACAGATCTGACCTTCTATGTAACATCCCAAACCTGGTTAACCGGTTGAAATTTAATTTATTCGAACCGTACCTCGTTAGTTCGAATTTGGTCGATTTTTATTCGAATTGAATTATTAATTCACATATTTTTTTCAACCCAAGTATTGAAGGTTAGACTTCTTGGATTAATTAAATTCGAGTTAACCGTCTGGTCGAAGTCCCGAACCAAATTGATTGGACCCAAATTTTAATCTGCCAGCCCACATAAGGTGTTATTATTATTTTCGGCCGAAGCCCATTGGAAAGTAGAGGGGAACATTTTGTTCATTTTGATAAAATGGGCTACAGCCCACTTGGTTGAACGGGAAGGAAGGAATGGGCCATGGGCCCCATCCCATTTGGCCAAAACGTGAAGGGAGTAGAGTGGGCAGTTCCCACTTCGTAGGGGGAGTAAGAGGAAAAGAATGGCGGCGCTCATGGGAGAGGGAAGACGAGGGAGAGTGGGGAGATCGAAGGTTTGAAAAAGGATGACGGCCGACACGAAACTGGAGGTTGAACAAAAGGAAGGATCTGGGCTCCGATTGTTGGGATCGAGAGCATGGCCTTGGACGGCCGGCAACGCGAGAGGAGGAGCCGAGAGGGAGATTGACGAACAACGTCGGCGGCTGGATGAGAGGGCGGCGACGGCTGGTTTAAATGGCGGCAGTGGATCCTGGAGCGGAGAGGAGGTGTCGATAGAGGTTTCCGAGGCTAATGATAGTCGGAGTTGGGCGCTCCAAGAAGTTTGGAGGCGGCGGAGGTGGGCCGCGATGGCGGCGGGGTGCTCGTCGGCGACGGACGAGTCATTGGAGAAGAAGGAGGACTGAAACGATCTTCTTGGGAAGTTCAGGGACCTTTCGGGCAGTTTCAGAAGGTTATGTGTCCAGTTTGTGATTTCTGTTTCTGTGAGGTTCATGTGGGAATTCGGCTAAGGGTTTGTTTGGCAAATTAGTTGGAGGCTTCGATTGGTGAATCAGAGTTTCGAGCATAACTCCTTCGTTAGAGCTCCGATTGACGAACCGTCAGGACCGGTGGAATTAGGACGACGAGACGGACGTTTCCATACAGAATCCATGGGCTGCTTTAGGCTAAGGTGAGGGCTTAGCGTTGTGTAAGTAGTTTGGACAGCGTGAGGAGCTTCAATTGGACTTAGAACAAAACCTAGGTTATGCATGAAAATGATGAGCGTAAAAGGGGATAAACTGTTCTGTGAATGTACTTGATTGCTATTGATGATTGCGTGGTTGATTGTTGTTGTTGATTGCTAGGATTTGGGGTTGGGTGTGAACTGAAGTGAATTAAGTAATGGATTGACATAGAAATGAGAATTAGGATGGTTGGGAAATGAGTGCGGGTGCTATGATATTATGAATTGCTGGTTGTGGACGCAGGAGAGTTGCCCTGCCAATGTGGGGTCGCTCTGAATAAGAGGAACAGGTGGGTGACCCCTAGACTCATGACATGGCTTCCCCTGTACTTGCAGGTGGGGGAGGCCGGTGAGCTAGCCGGTTATCCTATTGATTGTGATGTGTGTGCTGTGAACATGACAGGGGCATGGAGGACGAGATGTGTTGTGAACTATGGACTATGAATGAGATGTGGCTGATTTGTGTTGTATGTTGGTACTAGATGTGATGTATGAGTTGAGAATGTGATGTTGAGAATTGTATGTTGGAAATAGAACCGGAAGGAGCCCACACTACCCCACCCGAGGTACTGGTTGTTGAGTCTGATCCATTGGGGTGGATCCCCTTGACATGGGTGTCAAGGGAGTGATGAGATTGATGATGAGATTGATGATGATGTGATGTTAATGAGAACGCGTTCCCCATGCGGTAGGGGAGCGCGAGGACTTCCCATGCGGTAGGGAAGTGCGTCGGCCGGCCGGTGGTGGTGTGGATAACTCCTTGGCGCCTAATAACTCACCTAGATAATATGAACGTGAATGTTTGTGTGCTTGTGGTTGTGGTAGTGACTTGGTTGATGGATGTGATGTGATGATGCTGTGTGTGCCGTGGATTGATGTATTAGTTCTGTGTGATTCTATTGTTATGAATTGTGCTTGAGAACAAGAACTGACCAACGTGATCACCTAGACTGCTTTTAGGGAATTAAAATATGGAAAGGGGGTTGGGTTTGGTTCCATTGTTGGATGTCTTGTGCGGAGTTGGGACCGCTCCATAGAGTAGGACAACGTGTAGGTAGGCCAGTGGGTTCACTCAGTTTCATTAGGAAACTGATCCCCTCTTAGTCTCTCTTTTCAGTTAGAAGTAGTTGATGAGCTGAGTTTGGAGCAGCAGTTGGGGTAGTGGAGCTTGGAGTTGAGCTAGAAGACTAAAGGATGGTGATCGAGGTCGAGGACGTTATTTTGTGTATTTCATTTTAGTTGACGTTTTGGGGGGTTTTGGAGTCATTTATGTTGAGTAATGAATTTTGGATTTGAAATTTGTATTTCGGTTTGGTTTTGAATTATGGAAGCTTCCAGTTGGTATCATTTTATATTCATTTATTGAGCTTAAATAATATTTTATTGGTTTCTTTATGTTTTGAGTCAAACCGTAACCCGATTCCTGGTCTAACCATGGGTTCAACCCGGGCGATTTGGGTCGGGTGTTACATTCTATCTGTCTTTAAGAGCTTCCGCGCGATGGTGGAGAAATACTTCGCCCGGCCGATAAGGTCTTTCCGTGCAGATTGGGGAGGAGAATATCAGAAACTGTCACAGTACTTAACGGAGGAAGGAATAATCTTTCAAAGCTCATGTCCTCACACCCCGGAACAAAATGGGTGTGCGGAACGTAAGCATCGCCACATCACCGAAATTGGGAGAACTCTGATATATCAAGTGAAGCTGCCTCACGAGTATTGGTCATATGCCTTTCGGGCGGCGGTGTACCTGATCAACAGGCTGCCTTCGTCGGCGATCGGATATGAAAGCCCGTATAAATGTCTCTTCGGCACGACACCGGACTACTCTCTACTACGAGTTTTTGGGTGCCTATGTTTCCCGTGGTTAAAACCATACGTGGCTAACAAATTAGAGCCAAAGTCGGCTCCTAGTGTTTTCTTGGGTTATAGTACACAACATAAAGGATATTATTGCTTAAGTCTGACGAGCTTTAAGATTCATGTATCTCGGCATGTTGTGTTTGATGAAGCTATTTTCCCGTTTCAGGTGCCGGCGGTACTCAAGTCCTCACCATCCCAAACGACGACACCCACCATTCCCTCCTTCCTACCGACGCCTCTCCTCCTGCCCGACACTTCCACATCGCCCCCAGCCGAGCCAACATCCCGACCTCCACAGTCTACCCAGCCACCGCTCCAACCACAAACTCTACACCGCCAACCTTCACATTCTTTAACAGTGTATACTGATGCAGATTGGGCGGGTGACTCCATCGACCGACGCTCAACAAGTGCTTATATCACTTATCTTGGACCCAATATCATCTCATGGTCGAGCCGCAAGCAACGCACAGTTTCCCGATCTTCCACGGAGGCGGAGTATCGGGCACTAGCGACAGCGGCATCAGAAGTCTTGTGGTTACGATCATTACTACGGGAGATTGGATACCCTCCGGCGGCAGCACCGACCGTTTGGTGTGACAACGTTGGTGCAACATACCTCACACGAAATCCGGTTTTCCATGCACGCTCAAAGCATCTGGAAATCGATTTTCACTTTGTCCGAGAACGGGTGGCGAGCAAGGACCTCCATGTCGCATACATATCGACGAAGGATCAAATAGCCGACGCCTTGACCAAGCCGCTTCCAGCACCACGGTTCACGAGTTTACGCCTCAAGCTCACTGTCTGCCCCGCCATTGGCTTGCGGGAGGGTGATAAGCATCAGAATATTTACTAGGATTTATCTAGATTATTTCCCTATTTGTAATTATCTTCTATAATCTTTGTATCTATTTTATACCTATAAATATAATCACATATGCACACGGTTGGGTGTGGGTAAACATTCCAACCAATTCTACACATTGGATGGACGGTGTTGGTTTGGAGTGGAGATGGCGCAGCAACTGAAGATGGTTTCCGTTGGCGGAGGAGCTTGCCGGGGGGCTTAACTAGTTGCTGAGCCGGCGGGTGATGAAGAAGCCATGGTAGTGGTACCTTTGTGCCAATGCTACCACCGATTCTCCACATTTATGCTTCTTCTTCTTTTTCCCTGTCTTCTTAGTTTTCTTATTTTAATTTTAGCAATTTCAATCATCTGATTAAATCCTAATAATTCACTGTGCAAGGACAGAAGTCAGAGACGCGAGGTCGACCATTCACCAAATAACAATTGCACTATCGATAATGAAACTATACCATCAAGAACAGTAATTTACAGGGAGGAGCAATCTGGGTTTTCATTTTGATTTACTGCAGATGTGAACTCTATCAGATGTCCAGCCATGGCTAACTTATACTCGCAATCCAATGGAGATGTTGGTTTGATTACTAATCTGATAAGGTTTGATACAACCTTACATTACAATCATAACTATGATACTGATAATCTAATTGAGGTGTGCTGCTTAATCATTTCGATTCCCGATTCGGAGTTCAGGAGCAAGCTGCTGCCTCCGCTTCCGACGGACAGAGGAATTCCGGTGGTGGGGGGAGGGGAGATTTTATGGTGAGAAATCATTGATATTTCTTATATAAGAACTCAAATCTGGACCGTTGGATTTGTAACCGTAATAACCGTAATTGAGTGGTACTAAATGTACCAAAGGGTAAATCGGTAAATGTATAGTATTAAAAAAATATATTTTAATCCCCAAACCAACGTGGTCTTAGTAGTGGGGCGGTTATTTTTGTTTGTGTGTGTGTGTGTGTTTTTTTCCTAAAGACAATACTATTGGTCAAAACTTTACTCTCTCAACTTGTTTTTTTCAATTTTTCTATCTCTCATGAAATGGATTCAAACAAGAATGGTTGTTCTTCATGATTTTGATTTGAATGAACCATTTGTTGATGAACATGTAGGCACTAAGGACGATCATTTGTTGATCGAACATAGTAATATTCATGAAGTTGATGAAGAAGGTTGGTAACACGATGCTTGTCGTTTAATTTTAATTCAAATATCACTGATTTATGAATTGCATTTTATGTATATTTTTTGAGCGATATGATTTCACCGTTTACTAATGTGGTACCATTCGTTGTGTAATTGTACCATTCATATTAATTGTTTTATTTATTTTATAAAAATGTACCATTCGTGCCTAAATTTGTACCATTCAAATGTTTCTGTACCACACGTTGTGTAATTGTACCATTCATATTAATGAATTCATTTATTTTTTAAAATGTACCATTCGTGCCTAAATTGTACCATTCAAATGTTTTTGTACCATCCGAGTGAAATTGTACCATTCATATTAATGATATCATTTTATTTATATAATGTACCATTCATGGCTAAATTGTATCATCCATATGTTTCTGTCCCATTCATAGTGAAATAATCATTTTATTTCTATAATGTACCATTCATGGCTAAATTGTTATACATCCATACTTTTCTGTACCATTCGTTGTGAAATTGTATCATTCATATTGATGATATCATTTATCCTTAAATCGCACCATTCGTTATGAAATTTAACACTTTTTTTATTAATGTAGGTGGTGTTGATTTTGTTGAGTTGGAGCATGGTTCTGGTACTGCAGATTCGAATCTCGATAATAACCTTGCGGATAAAGATGAGATTGAACAACTTGCATTGGCACGCATCAGAGATGAACAGTATTGGAGTAAACTGAGATTTAAGACACGCGATGAAACCTATAAGTTCTACACTGATTATGCACATTCCACTGGTTTTAGCGTTCGCAAAATATTACATGAACGGTACAACATAAAAACGGATGGAACAAAATATTACATGAACAGTACAACATAAAAACGAATGGAACAAAATATTACATGAAAGGTACAAAATAAAAACGGATGGAACAAAATATTACATGAACGGTACAACATAAAAACGGATGGAACAAAATATTACATGAACGGTACAACATAAAAACGGATGGAACAAAATATTACATGAACGGTACAACATAAAAACGGATGGAACAAAATATTACATGAACGGTACAAAATAATACTTACCAGTAGCACCGAACTGAAGCTATGAAGAACTCCCACGAACAGCCGGACTCGACTGAAGAAAAGAGCTGCCGGAGTTGACCTGCCGTCTCGACAGAAGAAAAGAGCCGCCGCGCCGTTCCGTCCGACAAAGCCGCAGTGCCGTCCGGAAAAAATACCCTGTCGTGGAAGCTATGAAGAACTCCCACGAACAGCCGGACTCGACTGAAGAAAAGAGCTGCCGGAGTTGACCTGCCGCCTCGACTGAAGAAAAGAGCCGCCGCGCCGTTCGGCCCGACAAAGCCGCAGTGCCGTCCGGAAAAAATACCCTGTCGTGGAAGCTATGAAGAACTCCCACGAACAGCCGGACTCGACTGAAGAAAAGAGCTGCCGGAGTTGACCTGCCGTCTCGACTGAAGAAAAGAGCCGCCGCGCCGTTCCGTCCGAAAAAAATACCCTGCGTGCCGGAGTTGACAAAGCGCCTGCCGATTGACAAAGCCGCGTGCCGGAGTTGACAAAGCCGACGTGCCGGAGTTGACAAAGCCGCCGTGCGGAGTTTCAGCAACGCCGGCCACAAAAAAGAAAGAGAAAAAGCAGTTACTTTTTGAATATTAATTAGGGTTTTCTGAATTTAATATGGTACCATAATTATCTCTTAATTATTCTAATTAGGTAGTTTTCAATAATGTAATTGACATATATATCCTTTTAACTACCCAAATTATATCAACCATTAGATTGGTACTATAAGATCTAATGGCCCATAATGAAGTTCTTATATAAGAAATCCATAGGATTTCTCATTATACATAATCTGGGGGGAGGGGTAAGGGAAAGGGCGGAAGAGGGGTGAGGAAGAAGGAGGTTGGTTAGATTGATTTGTGAGTTTTGGGTTTGGTTGGGTTGGGTTGATTATTTGGGTCGAATCTAGGTTTAATTAGCTGACATGGTAAGTGGTGGTGTGTAAAAAGGTGGATTGCTAATATCAACACTTAACGGAGAAATTGGATGGAAACTTAACGGATTGACCACATTGTTACAATCCCTATAGGTTAATGACCACTAGGTTACAAATCAAAGGTCTATGACCAGTTTGTTATAAACCCCAAAGGTTTATGACCAAAATGGACAATAAGCCACATTTTTTGACTATAAAGGTGAAGGCGGCTTATTGTCCAATTTGGTCATAACCTTTTGGGGTTTGTAATAAATTGGTCATGAACCGTTTATTTTTAACCTAGTGGTCATTAACCTATAGGGTTTGTAACAATTTGGTCAATCCGTTAACTCTCCATCCAACAACTTTTTTAAGTGCTGATATCATCAAGTCACCTCAACACCTTTTCCACATCACCCCTTACCATGTCACTAGTTGAACCTAGACTCAACACAACTAACCAATCTAACCTAACCGAACCCAAAACTAAGTAACTCTTATCCAACTCTTGATTTTCTCTGCCAACCTCTTTCACTAGACTCACCGTCTGCCCAAAACTAGGGGTGGCATTTATCCGGGTCGGTGACGGATATACCATATCCGTTCACCGACCGAACTATACCAGGGTTCGGGGAATCCCCGGCTCACCTTCACCGTCGGATATGGGATGGTTACCATCCCCGTGACCGATCAGATTTCGGATTAACCAGTGGTTAATTTTACCCGAGTATAAAAAAAAAGTTATATAATATTATACTGAAACTGAAAGTAGAAAATACTCTTAGAATAGAATCTGAAAGTACATAGCTAGTGCAGAAACTGAAAAGTCATGTACTGAAACTGAAAGTAGAATCTGAAAGTATATAATACTAACACAGTATTGTACTGAAACTGAAAACAAACTAAGTAGCTACTAGCTAGCTGCTGCACTTAAACAAACACAGTATTGTGCAAAGTTTATACCGAAACTAAACTACTAGTACTACAAAGTGATATTAAGAACTCCATCTTCATGCCATGCCATGCATGCCATTGCCACGCCATCATCCAAAATGATAAGAAGAACTTCATATTCATTCAGCCTGCACAGTCACAGTGCAAAGACAATGAACCAAGCAAAATCATCAAGTGCACAGACAATGAACCATTAATCATCAAGTGTATTAAAAACAATAGATTGATTGGCTATGTGTTAACAAATCTTACATCTCAATTTCAGTCTATGTCGTGGTAGTTAATTGTAGATTGATTGACTCCCATTGTCATTGATCCTACACAGCAAAACCAATTAACCAGTCAGCTACTACACCTACACGTAATAATGTAAGTGTAAAAACCATTGGTTAGCTTACTTTGATTATCGATTTGAGGTGGTTCATCATCGCTAACAGCTTCATAATCAGCACCAGTGAAGCAGCCCTCCAACTCCAAGTTCCCCCTCTGGCCAGTTTCACACTCTAATATCAATAACAATCAGTTAGTACTTCAGACCACAACATCATTCGAAATAGATAATTTGAAAGAGTAGTAGGGTGTTTATTACCTCGATTGTCCATTAGCCAGCTCCTAGTACACATGAATGCTTCCATAGTACAAATATATAATTTACTACGATGATGGTCTATAAGTCGACTTCCTGAACTGAAGGCCGACTCAGATGCAACTGAAGTTACAGGAACTGCAAGCACATCACGTGCTATTGCTTGCAAAATTAGGTACTTTGGCCCACTTAGTTTCCACCATAGAAAAATGTCAAAATCAGAGGTACGAGGAAGAACATCCTCATTCAAATAGTTATCCAACTCTGTCAGAATGACAGTGGTACGGGACTTTTTCCTTTGAGTCACAACAACTCAAAGTCATTGTCATCATAGTTTGCAAATTCATTAGAAGCTAGGGCAGATGGACCAGAACCAAATGATGATCCAATATAAGACAACTTCTGTGAAACCCTTGATTGGTATTCTACAACTAGTTGACACAAAATCTGCTTCACAGATTCAGCACTAAAACCGCAATAAGCACTGCCAAACTTTTTAGCATAAAACTCCACAATCTCTAGCTTATAACAAGGGTCAAGGACAACAGCAATAACAAGAACATTATGAATAACGTCCCAATACTCTGTGAACTAGGTCCACATTGAGTGAGCCATGTTCGATATCATAGGGTTTGTATCATAAAGCCATTCAGAAAGCTTGACCCTCAAGTCACAAATGCGAGGGAAAAACAGATTGGTAGTAGGGTATTTAGCTCCAGAAAACATATCTGATATCAAGCTAAATACTTGAAGCTTATCACACACAATAGCAGCAAACTGCCAATGAGAATTCGATGGCAAACAAGAATACTGAGGGTCCCTAAGCTTCAGCCTACTAAACACATCTTTGTATGGCATGGCTACAAGTAACATGGCATAGGTAGAATTCCATCGAGTAGGACAGTCCAAAACAAGCCGATTTTAATTTAGAATTTTCAACTGTTTGGCAGTTTCATGGAAAAACTCCAATCTCTTTGGAGTAGCAATCCAATACGACACAACTCCCTAATTTTATCAATATCATCCTTGACAACATCAATGCCATTCTTAATACAATGAGATTCAAAATATGAGCAGAACATCGCATATGCAATAAACTCCCATCTTTAATTAATAGAGGCAATGCTAACTTCTTTTTTATACTCTCAATCATCTTGTCATTAGTGCTACAATTGTCCAAAGTTATTGTTGATACCTTAGAGTCGACATTCCAGTCCATCAAACACTCCACAAGAAATTTGGCAAGCCGATCACTTGTATGAGGAGCTGGGACATAAATGAACCTACAAAACAACAATGCAAACATACATGAACATATATTCTGTAATCTATAATTCTGTGCTCATGAAACTAACATAATAAGTAAATATGTACCTCACAATTGGCTCCTCAAGCACCAGCCATTATCAATGTAATGTAGTGACAGCCATGTAACCTTTCCTTTGGTTACTGGCTGTCCACATATCTGTTGTTACAACCACTCTTCCTAAGTTTGAATCAATCAACTTCTGAATCCTAACTCTCTCATCACAAAACAATCTCATGACATCCTTTTTCAATGTGTTCCTTGATGGAACAGTAAACATAGGTTGAAGAGAATAGCAGAATCTTTTGAAATGCAAATGATCAACGATTGACATCGGATATTCATGCATAACAACAGCAATAGCAAGCTCCTTCCTAGACACCTCATGATTGTATGCAGTAGCTACTAGTTCAGTTTTGCCTTTACTAAGCAGATTAGGACCAAGAACGGTTGCCATCTTGAATTTTCTTCTGAATACATGTTCTAATATGACTTTTTAGATGAGATGTACCGTTATTAGACTCACCACCCAATAACTTCCTACAGTAGTTACATTTAGCTTTCCAAACATCATTAATTTTGACCCTTTCAAAATGAAGTCACACATGACTCTTACGCTTACTCTGCATAATGAGAGCTTCTTCTGCAGCAGCCTGATTTCCATTTTCAGCAGTCATGGCTTGCTCAAGAGGAGGTTGTTGGTCCCCATTAACTTGAGCTTGACCTTGGTTCAAAGGATCGACCAGTGGAGCATTGGGGGCTTGGCCATTTCCAGCCTCCATACCTATCACTGGGATGAACATAAAACAGTTCAGACTTCATGTAAACATATAATATATAATCAAAACAAGACTTGTATAATGTGTTTGCCTTAGTGATTCTCAAGTTTCTGGCCAGAAACTTGAGAATCACCAAGGCAAACACATTATACAAGTCACGGAATCAGTTAATTAATAACGGGTTATACCTCTTCAACAAGTACAAGCTGGCTTTGACGACTAAATTCCAAAATGAGGATTCTGCATTATGTACAATGAACAAGGAAACTCATTAACTACATTACTTAAACGAGTAGACAGAAAATAGAACAAGGAACCCTAAATCGAAAACCCTAAATTAAGAGAACCATGAACATAGAACTTCTATGATAGAAAAAACAGACGACATTTAAGAACCCTAAATTGAGGCCATACCTTCACAGTTTGATGGGTTGGAGTTTGGTGGTAGAAATGGAGGGCTTTTATAGCCTAAACCTTCCAATCGAATATACATCTTGATTGTCGCATCTTGATTCATGCATGAATGCAGCGCCGCTGATTGATATGACGACATTGTTTGTCGGAGAGAAGTTGGATGAATCGAGGGAGGGTTAGGGTTCATTATTCCGAATAAGGGTTGGAGGTTGAACTCACGCCACACCCACGCCGACACAAAAGGAAGGGGTATCGGCCTCGGCGGAGTAAATTGAGGCTCTGCATGAATCATGATGAGGAAAATGGCGGCTGAGAGTTTTGGATATAGCGACAATCGAGAGAGAATGAGTCGGGGATTGTGAATTGTTAAGCAGATGGAATGAATTAAATGCAGTGCTGGGTATTTTTTATCCGACGGGCCGGGTACGAGGATGGTTACGGGGTAGATACTTCTGGATCCGTCCCCGGCCCGTCACCGCGAATAAGAAGGTCGGGTTTCACCGTCCCCACCCCGCTATCCAGTCAACTCGGTTAAAACCCGTGTTGACTGGTTCGGTTTCAGGTGGTTCTCGGGTTGACCAGTTTTCTTTGCCACCTCTACCCAAAACTAAGAGAGAGACTTGACATCAAGGAAAAAGGTTCATTGATCCCATCAAGGAAAGATTCTAATCGTTGAATTAATTATTATTAATCTAACGATTCAAAACTCAGGGATAATTTAGGAATATTAAAATATCACATCTCACCGTCAGCCACCCTCTGCCTCCAATCGGCCACCATCCCATTACCTCATTATCTTAAAATCAAACTTTTACAACTATGCCATACGAATAAATATAATTACTTTATGAAATAGTGTGTTTGTATATGTTCAGAAAACATGGGTACACTAGTATAAAAAAATAGGTGAACACGTGTATGAATAGGCATACACGTGTGCGAATAGACGTACACGTGTACAAAATAGGTGTACACGTGTACATAAAAAATGGAAAGATATTGTGTACACGTGTAAAATGAGTATATAAACATGCGTACAAGTATATAAAGAGTGTGTGAACGTGTACAAAAAGTGTGTGCACGTACACAAAAAAATGTAATGGAACTTGTGTACACGTCGACAAATATGTGTACATGTGTACAAGATAAGTATACTAGTGTAAAAAAAATTAAAATTAAATATGAATTTTGAAATGACAATTTTACTCCTATTAATTTAAATCGTTATATCTAAAATAATTTAATGGGTGAGATTGCTCACGGAGGCCATCAAGTAACTTCAATCTTCTTGATAGTAAGGTCGTGTCCATTAGTGATGGCAATTGATACCCTACCCTAGGGTATCCTACCCTATCCTACCCTACACGGTTAACGAGGATAATACCCTGTGTTGACTGGGTAAGGGGAGGGTAAGGGTATTCACTTAATTGAAAAAGTAGGGTAAGGATATGACCAAAATCCTACCCTTAACCTCACTATAAATCTAAGTTTTTTTATGTAAAATTACCAAACAAACTATTGTCGGCCGTTGATTCGTTAGATGATTCACAATTAACTAATATAAAAGCACATTATAACAATTAATTATTCACTTACAGATGATTCAAGTTTTGATTTAGAATGTATAATGATGATGATAGTAGAAATTGATCGTAATATTTGTATAACATTACTTTATTGACTAATTTATATATATCTAGTGCTTATATAATATTTTTCATTTTATTTATGTGGTTGAGAATGATGTGTTTTGGTATAATCATTATTGATAAAATCGTGTTATAAGAATATATTAAAATATCTAGGGTACCCATGAACCCTATGGGTATTTGTAGGGTAGGGTAAGGTTAGGATAGCTGAGAACCCGTAGGGTAAATGGTCAGGTATTTTCCAAAATTATACCCTGAGGGTAAGGGTATGGTTGACCCCATACCCTGATCCTACCCTACTCATTGCCAAGCCTAGTGTCCATGAAGAATTAATTGGAATGATTGGGAAACTCTAACAAATCAAATTACCACAAGCGGCAGTAAACAGGATCATATGACAACTGAACTCTGTAGAATTTTTGAACGGAAGAAAATCTTGTCATACAATCGCTCCGACTCCATGTATTGTGGATCAGGAAAACATAAGATCGTGCCTTTGTATTACTACTCAAGTTTAGAACCATCCCTTGCTACAAAATCCATCCAACTTTTCTATTTCTTCGTCTCAGTCAGTCAGTCAGTCAGTCAGTCAGTCTAACTGTTTGCTTCCTCTGCTTTTGACCTTTTCTGTACAAAATTACAAACACAAACCTCAACTCTCACATCACAACTGCTTAACTCAAACAAAAATTACACAAGAGAAATGTAAAATTCGTTCGAGCCTATTACCATCTTTGTCCCAGAGAAACTTGGTTGTTCCTTATCATCACTATCATCATCTTCTATCTCCATCTCAGCCTCTATTGCTTTCCACCGTTGCTTAGTTGTAATCAGGAACCTTAGTGCCTGCTTCTCCACTGTCACCATTTTCCCCCTCATCGATTCCTTCCAATCCTCTCTCTGTAACAAAAATTTAGCCTTAATTGAAAGCATAAACTAGTACAATTGGACTTGTGAGAAACGAAAAGACATTCCCATTATTCACAAATAACATTCTCTTCTGTTTCTTACTTGAAGGAGTGGAGGTGGTGTCTTCTTCTCATTACAAGCTCCAGACAAGTCTCTGCACAGACATTTCAGCAACTCATCAAGCTGACGCTTAGAACTAGACGTGCACTCGGCAGCATCTGTATCAGAATACCCCATAACCTGCAACTTTATACAACAGTTAGATAAATAATTGTAATAATAATAATAAAAAATACTCTGCTCAGTTGAATCATGAAATCAGTAGGCAGAATCATGTAATAATTGTTTGCTGTGAAGATGTTGATGATGCAGTTGAGGTGCAAGCTTTTCACAGACGTCACACATGATGTGTAAAGCAATGTCTTCTTTCAGTGGAGCTGTTATAATCGGTTGGACGTTGTTGGCGAACAAATGGGAACTCAGGAACCCATGTCGAGGAGTATGCAGCAAGAAGGAAGCAGCACTATTACTGCTGCCACAATAGATAGCTTGAGTTTTGCCCTGAGAAAAACCAAGTAATTGATCAGGATTAGGCTTGGCAATTTGAACCGGTAAATCGGTTAACCACCCGAAACCGAACCGGTCAAATGGGGAAAAAAACCACGCTGACCAGATTTCGGTTCGGGGACGGTTATAACCGGCGACGTCAAGTAACGGTGATGGGCGGGGACGGATTCAGCACTATCCGCACCGTCACCGTCACCGAACCCGACCCGGCGGATAAATATCCCCGAATATTAGCCCACGCCCGCATTATTACACAAAAGCATGTCTTCACTCTTCATCAATCATTCTCTCTCTCTCGATCTCTGCACCCCCGACGGCGTATATTACGATTTCTTCTCGTTCTTGAGGATCCTTGTCGAATTAGTCGGCATTACTCCGCCGAAAATCATAATCTCCTCCAGTAACCTAATCAGGCCCTTCGATTTCCTTTCATCCTTCCTTTCCCGATGAGTTTCCCCAATGATGCTGAGTTATTCCCTAACCCTAATTGTTTGCATGTGTGCAGGAATCAAGCTATAAATAGCGTTCAGCAGTTGTTCTTCAACCTTCCATCCTCACTTCTGATACTGAATCGACTAAGGTAAGTACAAATATGGAATTAGGGTTTTGTTGTTTCGATTTAGGGTTACGGTTTAGATTTCTAGGATTGCTTAATTCTTTCTTGGTTTAAATTCTCATTCAGTTTCTTCTCTGTTTGACTCTTCCAACTCGCAGGTGCTATGAACGACAACAACGAAGCTATGGCATCTCAGGTTCTTCATGATGAGAATATGCCACCAGCAGTAGGTGTACTAAACGGCAGCAATAGTGCCAACCAAGAACCTAATGCAGAAGAAATGGTAGATGCACATGCCAACCCTGAACCTAATCAGGAGCATCCTCCTGTCGATGTTGAAGCAGGGCACCTCCTAACCAGAGTAAGTGAAAGAGTCCAATTTGGCTTCATTTTGAGAGAATTAAGATTCATGAATTATGGAAGGGCTAAGTGTAACTACTGTAGGAAGTTATTGGGTGGTGATTCAAACAATGGAACATCTCATTTAAGGAGCCATATAAAATCATGTATTCAAAAGAGAATACATGATGGAAATCAAAAGGTTCTTGGTCCGAATTTGTTAGGTAAAGGTAAAACAGAGTTAGTTGCTACTGCCTATAATGATGATGTGTCTAGGAAAGAACTTGCTACTGCTGTGTTAATGCATGAGTATCCTCTGTCAATTTTGAACATCTGCATTTCAAGAGGTTTTGTTACTCTCTTCAGCCCCTTTTTAATGTTCCTTCGAGGAACACATAAAAGGGATGTGATGAGACTATATTGTGATGAGAGGGCTAACATTCAGAGGTTGATTGATTGTACTAAGGGCAGAGTTGCTATAACAACTGATATGTGGACAGCTAGTAACCAAAGGAAAGGTTACATGGATGTCACTGCACATTATCTCGATAACGGATGGTGTTTGAGGAGCCAATTGTTGAGGTAAACTCTTAACTCTGTATTTTTTAATTTTTCCAGTTGTGTGTCCAGGCTGTTCTTGCTCTTAACAGTTAACAATGAAGTAATATTGTTCGTGCTACTTTTGTAGGTTCATTTACGTCCCAGCTCCTCACACAGCTGATAGGCTAGCAAAGTATTTGGTAGATTGCTTGATGGAATGGAACGTTGCCACTAAGGTATCAACTATAACCTTGGATAACTGTAGCACCAATGATAGAATGCTAGAAAATATTAAGAAGAAGTTGGCACTACCTTATTTGATCAAAGATGGTGCTTTACTTCACATGAGATGCTCTGCACATATTCTGAATTTGGTTGTGAAAGATGGTTTTGATGTTGTGAAAGATGGAATTGATAAAATTCGTGAGTCTGTGTCTTATTGGATGGCTACTCCTAAAAGATTGGAATTCTTCCAAGAAACTGCTAAGCAATTGAAACTTAGGCATGACAAAAGACTTGTTTTGACTGCCCTACAGGTTGGAATTCTACTTATGCAATGTTAAGCAGTGCAATACCTTATAGAGATGTTTTCAATATACTGAAACTTAGGGATGCTCAGTATAACTGTTTGCCATCTACTTCTCATTGGCAATTTGCTGCCATTGTCTGTGAGAAGCTTGAGGTGTTCAGTTTGATCTCAGACATGTTTTCTGGCTCCAAGTATCCCACGACTAATCTGTTTTTCCCTCGTATATGTGATTTGAGGGTAAAACTCTCTGAATGGCTTTATGATCCGAATGTTGTGATAGCTGATATGGCTCAGTCTATGTGGTCTAAGTTCAGCAAGTATTGGGATGTGATTCACCAAATTTTGGCAGTTGCTGTTGTCTTGGATCCTAGATACAAACTTGAGATTGTAGAGTACTATGCAGAAAAAATAGGTACTGCTGTCTGTGGCTTCAATGCTGCTTCTGTGAAGCAGATTTTGTGTGATCTTGTAATTGAATATCAGTCAAGGTATGCTAAGAACCAATCCACTCATGTGGGTGGTTCCTGTACTCTCGAGAATGATAATGCAACCTCCAATGATCTTGACTTTGAATTGTTCCTTAATCAAAGGAAGAAGGCTCGTACAACTGCTATTGTTACTGAGCTGGACAATTACTTGAACGAGGATGTTCTTCCTCGTTCTTCTGACTTTGATATCCTGATGTGGTGGAAACTTAGTGGCCTCAAATACCCTATCTCGCAATCAATAGCAAGAGATCTTCTTGCTATACCTGTTACATCTGTTGCATCTGAGTCGGCCTTCAGTTCAGGAGGTCGACTTCTAGATCATCACCGTAGCAAACTGCATTCTGCAACAGTTGAGGCACTAATGTGTACTAGGAGTTGGCTCAAGGATGAATAACAAAGAGGTATTAGTATTACTTGCTTTCATTTTTTAACTTCGATTTACGGATGCTAAGCAACTTTTGATTTACTTAATTGCAGATCCTGCTGCTGTTCACACTACCATTGGGGAGTTGGAGGGCTGCTTCACAACTCTTGCAGTTGATACTGGGAATGGAAGCGAGGATGATCCAGTGGACATAGAGGCTCAAGTTACATTAGGTAACATCAAGTCATCAACTCTATTATAATATTTATGAATACAACTGCTGACTCATGATTCGTGAATCTGTATTACTATCGTGTGATGTAGGATCATGATGACGTTAGATTTACCGCGTTTATCTCGCAACATTTGAGCGAAATTCCCCTTGTTTGACACCTTATTGTGATGTTTTTGAGTGAGTTTTTTGTGAAAATTGTGTTTTATTCCCCGTTGGCCCTCTTTTGGATCGTTTGATGTGTTTTCAAGTTATTTTTCATGAGATATTAGGTTACCATATTGTGGATGACCTTTCTACGAGTTTGGCGCTTCAAACGGGGATCAATTCGGAGCACAAATGAGGTTGGAATTGCAGAAAGAAGCTTGGAGCTGAACTCAGCACCAAAAGTGCGCGTTTTCGGACCAAAAGTGTGCTGGCGCACTTTTTGAAGGAGTCAGGCGCACTTTTGCAATTAAGCTTCGGCCAAATTTTTCTTCAGCTGAAAAGTGCTACTTTTGGGGGTAAAAGTGCGCAGGCACACTTTTCGAAGGATCCAGGCGCATTTTTGGCAATTTTCAGCTTTTTGACGAAAAAATGGTTTTTAACCCAATTTCGAGGAGAGAGGAAACATAACTGCTACTACACAATTCTCTGCTTTGTCTCGGACGAACCAGACACTCTCGGAGACGAAGACGGAGCTTTGAAGAGACGATTGAGCGAGAGAAAGCCAGGATTAGCTCGGGAGATTCTAGGATTCTTGAAGATTAGGATTAATCGAGTAAGATGATTTCTTCTCCAGTTAGCTTTTTCTCTGTTTCTGTGATTTCTTCTCTGGCGATGTCTAGCTAAACTCTTAGTTTGTTCAGATTAGATGAAGTTTTAGCGAGATTTTGTATGGATGATGTCGGGTTTCTAACCCGTTAATGTTAATTGAGGTTTATTCAGACTTAATTGAGATTTTCCTAAAACCCTAATTTGAAGCTTTTGAATTCGCAGATTGACCAAATCGTAGAATTTGCTTCATCTTTGTCTTGCGGTTCTGACCATGGACGTGAGTCATTCTAGAGTTTAGGAGGTCATTAAGATTAGCCAGTGTCTTGACCATAGGGCCGGTGAAATTAATCTTTTGCATATCTGTGTGACATTTCTTTGTTCTTCGTGCATTCTTGGCGATTTGTGAGTTATCTTGACCATAGGAACTCATAGGTTTGATAGGATAGTTTCTCTGCGTCCTGACCATGAAGCAGAGATTGCCAAAGGAAATGTCGAGTCTTTGAGTCTGTTGAAACCTTAATTGCATTGCATCATCCATCTTAATCGAGCTAGAGCGGATTCGAGTCTGGACAAGCGCCTTAGTCAATTCTTGAAGCTCCAACTTGTTTGTCTGCTTTGATTGGTTTAATTTGCATTTCTAGATATTTAGTTCATTCACCACCAATTCCAAACCCAACGTCGAAACCTCGATAAGCTTTAACACACTGTTCTGAGTAATAGAGAAAGGAAGACCCTTGGGAAGTAACGATCTCGCTAGAGCGATCTAGTGAGTAAAACTATTGTACATTAATTTGCGCAGCAGATCACAAATGCTTACTAGATCCTTTACTGCTATTAATCTCGATGATATTGATTGATCAATTAATGGAAAGGGTATGTGATCTAATTGTAGTACTTGCACATCATTTCAATTTTCATGATCTGGAGCTAGCTGTAGAACTTGTTTAACCTAATGATTAATGAGTGATGAATGGGAATGTTGCAGGTCCTAACCATGTAAGCAGTTACAGTTGGCAGCAAGAAACGTTGAGAACTTGAAGAAGGGAGTATGTGGAATATGATCTGCATTCTGCAGTTCTGCACTATGCTACTTGTTATTTCGTTTGTTTCATCAGACTTTCAGTAATTTAGTTTGGCCGTTTGGGTTATGTTTTCTGAATTTGAGCTACTGAGCTTTGATTTTGAGGAAGAACATTTGAAAGTTTCATAATGTTCGTTAGTTTTAGAGATTGAGATTTCAGAATGTTATCCTTCATCACTTTGTTTAGGTGTTTTATTTGTTCCAAACTTCAGACTACAATGTTTCTGATGTTCATTTGAGTGAAATATTTATTTTCCATTGCAACTTTTTACGGGTTTGGGCGGGTAAAATTCACCGGTGGTTAAACCAAATAACCACTGGTGACGGATATGGATACAAACCAGTGCCCGATGGTTTTGTGTGACCGGGGATTATCCGTCCCCGGTGCTTAAACGGTTGGGGAACGGATACCAGGTATCCGTCCCCGATCCGCCTGATTGCCAAGCCTAATCAGGATTGAGTTACGGCTATAGTAACAAAGGGTTTGTTATATATGTATATATAACTGGTATTGTATCCGTCGTTGGGGTTAGCTTTCCTGGGACGTGTGCTAGTGAGTTGTTGCATGTTGTTTCATTTGAACATGTGTCGGCGACCGTGGTGGAGTGAATGCAAAGAGATAAAGAGAGCAGGATGGTTTCATTTATAGAAAGGTCAAAGGAGGATGTTCAATGTTGTAGAATTACGAGACAATCACACCTGTTTATTGCCTATACACCAAAGAGTTGTAACAACTAACAACTGGGCAATCAAAACCATCATTGAGCTCCCAAACAGTCCAGTCAGTTAGTCTTAGGTGATTTCAAATCTCTAGAGATTTCAAATAGCTAGAGATTTGGGTTTCCTAGCTATTTGAGAAGAGCCATGTTTACTTAAGAGATTTGGTGGTAGAGATTTCTTAAGCATTAAAAAATGAATTAAAATATGCATATTGCCAAATACCAATATACCCTCAATATTCATATTCTGTAATTTATTTGAGGGCATTTATGTAAAACTGTAACACAAACCCCCCAAATCTCTAGTCTTAGGAGAGATTCAGAATCTCCCCCAAATCTCTAGGGGCCCACCTCGAAATCTCAAATCTCCCCCAAATCTCTAACTACAACTGCAAAGTAAACGAGTGATTTCGGCCAAATCTCCAGGGTAGAAATTTGAGCCCCAAATTACTCACAATCTCCCCCCCAAATCACCCAAGTGAACGACCCCTTAAACTCTAGTGCTCCAGCAAAACAGAGAATATCAGTAGAAGTAAAGGTCTACCAAAAATGTGTCGTCATACGAGGAGTTAAACACCCCTCACCTACCTATATCCAACCCCTTATAGCTGAAACAGAGTACACAGAGGAGTTTACTATATCCCTTAAACCCATTAACTGCAAATCCTGCCATTACCAACCCCCCCTGCAAAATTCAAAGAACATGGCATACCTCCCCTTACTGATCCCACTGAAAAAACCATGAACCAACTAAGAGCCTGTTGCTGCATTAACATCCCAAACAAGTTTAGTTTTTATTCTGTATTTATAGGACTATACCATCCGAGGAGAAACCACCTCAGGCTAACTCCAACCGAGAGGCTAAATGTTAAAGTCTCATTTTGAAATATGACCTTCTAATCTTTTTGAAAACTGCAATTGTTCCAATCATGGCAAGAACTAAAATGAACCAGACTTGTAATTTTTTGTTGCAATTTTAATAAATCTAACTTATGAAAAATCAATTGTTTTTTATAGTCGTTTATGATAATTCGAAATGAACATTTCAATAAAATTTGAGTAATTTTTTAGGTACTTTTTTTTCACTTCGTAAAATATTTTTGTGTGATGTCGTCAGTGGTTCAGTGATGGTTCACATCACATTTGGATTATGTGTCCACTTGTGTTTGCCAACTTGATCAAGTCTCAGTGTTTCAGTGATAGTTCACATCACATTTGGAAATTGGAAATTGCAACAATAGTGATGTATAGTCACACCACTTATTCATTAGTGCAACTCAAACCACTCATTGGTTATCTACATCCAACTTAATTGGCTATAAAGTACAATGTTCAGATTGAGAAAAATCACAACTCTCATTACTTTCATACAACTCTCCAAAACAAATCGTCATGAGTTCCTCTAACTTTTCCTCAAACACTTTATCATCTGAAGAGCGTGAGTATGAAGAACTCAAATGTTTGAAATTCAACGTCATCTACATCTCCGTCGTATATCGTTAGGGGTCGTTTTCCGCGCAGTATTTGGGCCATGAATTTGGTTGAATTCCAGTTTGGTCCAAATCCCTTGTTTTCCGAGCAAAGTGGACTACCCAATATCGGTGGATTTCGAATCTGGGCCGGTTTCAAATGACCTTCGGTTGGGGTTTCAAAACCCTACCAAAAGGGACGGAGAAGGAAGGAAATATATATTTTCCCTTTTTTCTTCCCAATATAACCCGTTCTTATTATTGTCTGACTGTCGAAAGCCAATAACGGTCATCTTCTCCAGAGCACCAATCTTCATCATCGTCGTCATTCTTGTTAAGTTTAATGAAAGGTGGAGGTGTGACTCGAAGGCTGAGACGGAGGATTAATGAAACGGTGTGCTACGCAGGGAACTAGGCGTTTGACACGCGTATATGCGTGAGTCGTTCTGTTACGACTTTGTAACAGCTCATGCTGAGCTGGCGTGCACTTTACCTTTCCCTTCTTTTCTGTTTAGGCCACCGGAGCTTGTATATATATTTGTGTACAGACTGTTGTAAAGATTAAGCTTAATAGAAATTCATTTCACCAAATTACTCAATAGTTTACATGGTATCAGAGCCCTCTCTTCTCTGATTTCCCGATCCATTTCTTCTTCAAGCTTCCATGGCTCCTCCTACAGACTCGTCATCCTCGACAGTCACTGTTACTAGCCATTCCATTTCTTCTACATTCACCGATCACTATGCAAATCCTATGTATCTCTCACCTGGCGATAATCTCTTTGTGCCGATCGTCAATGTCAAGTTGACCAATGATAACTATCATGTCTGGAGCAGAGCATTCAGCGTTGCTCTCAGCATCAAGAACAAAACGACTTTCATCGACGGCTCGGCTCCAGTTCCAGATCCCGATGATGAGACGTTCACGGCCTGGAATCGATGCAACTTTGTTGTGTTGAGCTGGATATTAAATACAGTTTCTGAAGACATAGCTCAAAGTCTAATCTCTTGCGATAATGCTGCAGCTGCTTGGAAGGATCTGAAACAGAGGTTTAGCCAATGTGATGCTATTCGCATCGCGGATATCCAAGCTCGGATTTCATCTTGTGATCAAGGTACGAATACTGTTTCTCAGTATTACACGAATCTGAAAGTGCTTTGGGAGGAACTCATTCAGTATCGACCTATACCTGCCTGCGATTGTTCAGTAGGAGGAAGTTCTTGTTCTGTTATGAAGCAGGTTCTTCTCCATAGATCTGACGATTATGTGATTAGGTTCATAAGAGGTCTAAATGCTAGCTTCGATGTTGTTAGATCACAGCTATTGCTTATGGATCCTCTACCTGATATCACCTCAGCCTTTAAATGTGCTGTTCAGCTAGAAAGGCAAATGAAAGGAAACTCTGTAACAAGTTCGATTGATTCTATAGCTTTAGCTACTAATTTCCAAGGAAGAGGAAAAGCAGTTGCAGAAGGTTCTCTGTTCTGTAGGTACTGCAAGAAAACTAATCACAATATTGAAGATTGTTTGAAGTTGAAAAATAAGAAGGCACGAATGGCAGGGCAGAGTTCTTCTTCGAGTGCAGGTTTTGCAGGATCTGTTGCTCGTGATGCATCTGGTGATAGTAATGGTGCAAGTTCAGTCGATAGCACTGCTAGTACTAATGTGCACAATGGAACAATTTCCATGTCCTTGTCATCTAAAGAGTTTGCACGACTCAAGCTATTTCTTAGCCAACAATCAAACACTCCTACACCTGTCCATGCCAACATTATAACCTCATCAGCACCTCTCCAAACTTCTGGTATCCTAGCTCTTACCTCTTTTGCTTTCAAACTTAATACCCTAAACACTTCTGAATGGATCATAGATACTGGTGCTAGTGATCACATTTGTAGTTCCATGACTATACTCACCAATCTTGTTCATGTTTCTCACATTACTGTTACCTTGCCAAATGGATCTAGTCTATCTGCAACTCATACAGGATCTGTTAGATTGTCTAGTCATCTGCAACTGTCTAATGTCCTATATGTGCCTGGTTTTAGTTTTAATCTCCTCTCTGTCAGTAGGCTTACTCAATCTTTGAATGTTTCTGTTGAATTTTGTGCTCAGCAGTGCCGTATTCTGGACCTGTTGTCACAGAAGATGATTGGTATAGCGTACCAATCCAGAGGTCTCTATCTCCTTCTTCCTGATTCCTCTATTTCACCCTCGTTTGTTCATGATGTTTCTTCTCCTTCAGCTGTTGTTCCGGTTGTTGCAGCAGTTCAACTTAACCTCACTCCTCAAAATTTGGATATGTAGCACTGTCGCTTGGGACATCCTTCATCACCTCGAATCCAGATGATTCACAAACACAATCCCTCTGTCACATTACCTTCACATTCTCATTGTAGTGTTTGTCATTTAGCAAAACAGAAAAATCTTCCTTTTCCTTCCAGTTCTTCTCATGCTACTGTTGCATTTGAACTTGTTCACATGGATATATGGGGGCCTTTCAGCACTCCCACATATGATGGTTTTTCATATTTTCTTACCATCGTTGATGACTTTAGTCGATGTGTTTGGATTTATCTCATGAGAAATAAAAGTGATATTAGGCCTCTCATTGAGTCTTTTTGCACCATGGTAGCCAATCATTTTCCATCTCCTGTTAAAACCATTAGAACTGACCAGGGTTGTGAATTCCAAATGACCTCCTTCTTTGCTTCCAAAGGCATTGCTCATCAAACTAGTTGTGTTGCCACTGCTCCTCAGAATGGTAGAGTTGAAAGGAAACACCAACATCTTTTAGCAGTTGCTAGATCACTTAGGTTTCAAAGTGGTTTGCAGCTCAGGTTCTGGGGGGAATGTATATTACATGCTTGTTATCTCATCAATCGAATACCTACTCATATCCTTGGTAATAGGTCTCCTTTTGAAGTCCTATACAGCCAAAAACCTTCATATTCTCACCTAAAAAACTTTGGTTGCTTAGCTTATGCCAGTTCCTTACATCATGGCAGAACTAAGTTCTCTCCTCGGGCTATAGCTAGTATCTTCCTAGGGTACAAAGCTGGTGTAAAAGGTTTCAAGTTGTTAGACATAGAAACTCAGAAAATCTTCTTGTCCAGAAATGTTTTTTTTCATGAAGACATTCTTCCTTTTCACAACAGTAATCATCAGTCAATCACTCCTGGTCATACCAGTGATTCTTTAGATAGTTTGTCACCAATTCATTTCCCTGAGAATGAACTATTTCCTGAAATCAGTAGTTTTGTTCATGTGCATGAGCCAGTTGCAGATACTAGTTCAGATTCTCCTTCTTCATCTCATATTCCACCCTCATCATCCCCTATTCATAATAGTCCAGAAGTGTTATTAAGGAGATCCATTAGAGTCAGCAAACCCCCTAATTACCTAAAAGATTACCATTGTGATCTCTTGAATACCAATGATTCTCATACCTCACTTTTCTCCCACTCACAGTATTCAATGCCTCGTTACATTTCTTATGACAATCTCTCACCCCATTATAGAAAGTACATTCTTATGACAATCTCTCACCCCATTATAGAAAGTACATTCTTAATGTCACTGTTGAACCTGAGCCTCAAACCTACTCTGAAGCTTCCAAGTCTGATTGTTGGCAAAAGGCTATGCAAGAGGAACTACAAGCTTTGGAGGATAATGGGACATGGATTGTGACAGAACTGCCTTTAGGAAAACGTGCAATAGGGTGTAAGTGAGTATATAAAGTAAAGTTCAAACCTGATGGGAGTGTGGAAAGATACAAAGCAAGGTTGGTTGCAAAGGGGTTTACTCAAGTTCAGGGGATTGACTTCACTGACACCTTTTCACCTGTAGCAAAGATTAATTCTGTGAAGTCTTTATTAGCAGTTGCAGCAGTGAAAGATTGGCATCTTCATCAAATGGATGTCTCCAATGCTTTCCTACATGGTGATCTAGAGGAAGAAGTGTATATGGACATGCCTCCAGGACTCAAAGGGGATGGAAATGGAGTCAGAAAACCAGTTTGTAAGCTGGTGAAATCACTGTATGGACTGAAGCAAGCCAGTAGGCAGTGGTTTGTCAAGTTGTCCAGTGCTCTTAAGTCAGAAGGATTTAAGCAATCAGCAGCAGATCATTCAGTGTTTATATATAGTACATTGACTGATATGGTTGTGCTTTTAGTATATGTTGATGATATCATACTGGCAGGAAGCAGTTTGTAGTTGATTGAAGAAATTAAAGGAAAGTTACATCTACATTTCAAAATAAAGGACCTTGGGAAACTGAAGTACTTCCTTGGACTTGAAGTTGCCAGGTCTTCTGCAGGAATCACTATGACTCAACGGAAATACTGTCTTGAGCTCATTTCAGAAAATGGTTTCAACAATACCAAGCCTTCAAAAACACCAGTGGAATACAAAAATAGGTTGACAGCTGATGATGGAATTCCTCTTCAGGATATCACAGAGTATAGACAGTTGGTTGGTAGGCTTCACTACCTCACAATTACACGGCCGGACATCAGTTATGGAGTTCAGCAACTCTCACAATTTCAGTCCAAGCCTACAGATGTTCATCTCCAGGCTGCTCACAAGGTAATCAGATACTTAAAGCAGGCTCCTGGACAGGGTCTTTTCTTTGCTCGAAACACAACATTGGAGCTCAGTGGATACAGTGATTCAGACTGGGCATCATGTCCTGACACAAGAAGGTCTACTACCGGTTATTGTCTATTTCTTGGAAGTTCATTATTATCTTGGAAAACGAAAAAACAAGGTACAGTTTCAAGGTCATCTTCTGAGGCAGAATACAGAGCCCTTGCTCAACTTTGCTGTGAAGTTCAGTGGTTGGTTGGTTTGTTACGAGAATTGGGGATTGAACAGTCTGCTCCAGTAAGGTTATACTGTGACAATCAGTCAGCATTATACATTGCTCAAAATCCAGTTTTCCATGAACGGACCAAGCACATAGAAATAGATTGTCATGTTATTCGAGAACGATTACAAAATGGGTTGATAAGTTTACATCATGTTCCCACTGAAGTACAGCTTGCAGATCTCTTCACCAAAGGGCTCCCAGCACCACGCCTTCGAATGTTACTGTCCAAGCTGGGGATCTTTGATATGTATCGTCCCCAGCTTGAGGGGGGCTGTTAAGTTTAATGAAAGGTGGAGGTGTGACTCGAAGGCTGAGACGGAGGATTAATGAAACGGTGTGCTACGCAGGGAACTAGGCGTTTGACACGCGTATATGCGTGAGTCGTTCTGTTACGACTTTGTAACAGCTCATGCTGAGCTGGCGTGCACTTTACCTTTCCCTTTTTTCTGTTTAGGCCACCGGAGCTGTTAGCCGGAGCTTGTATATATATTTGTGTGCAGACTGTTGTAAAGATTAAGCTTAATAGAAATTCATTTCACCAAATTACTCAATAGTTTACAATTCTCGGGAGCAGCTCGCGGCAACGGGGGTGTGGGTCCTCAATCAGGTAAGCTTCCTCCTCCTTCCTTCCGTCAATTCTTCTTCTTCCGTTGTTGCTATTGGCCGGCGTTTGGGTTGGATGCTCTGTCTTATTACTATTTAGTTTGTCCGGCCAGAGTGTTATTTTATTCCGATTTCAGCTGGAATTTTTTTTGCTATTTAAGGTTGATGTGTTATACGTTTACCTTTTCCCATCAAAGCTACAATCCAACTTTCTTTATTGTTGATGTGTGCTGCTATGTTGAACTTGCCCTCTTCTGTTGTTAAGTTAAAACTAGCACAACGCCTCTTCTGTACTTAACTTCCTCAGTCAATGCCTTCTTTGCTTCTTTCCAATTTTACTCGCCTGTTCACTTTTCAGCTTTTTTTCTATTAGTTGGTTAAACCGAAATCAGTAGAATTGCAGAAGAGAAGCTTACCTGATGATATCATGGCTCCTTGATTACTTGAACATTGTCTTTCTATAAGCATATGATGATTCCCACTTCTTTATAATTATTACAATAAATAATACCAATGCATGTCAGAGGTTGTTTTGACATTTGGATCAGTGAGTGAGTTAGCTAGCTAGTTCTTGACATATGTTCACAATTTGATAACTCTCTTAATTTCAAGACACGTGTGTTGGTGATTATGAATTTATAACATGGATTCATTCTATCTTTTATTGCTCCTTAGATCTACCAATTCTAAACATTAGATAGCTTTTTTCCACCATGATAGATGTTGATGGAACAACCCATCTAACAATCAATTATTTATCAGTTAAAGTTCAATTCAATCTATTTCGTCGAGATTCATTAGGACAGTACTAATTAAACATTTATCTCATTCTTGAACTTATAATAAATACATAAAAATTCATAGAACTTTATAATATACCATAAAAATTCATAGATTCATTAGTTATATGTTACATTATCTATTATTATATTATTCATTAGTTATGTTATAGTAGTATACCACATCATCAAAAAGTCACCCGCTTCTAGTTGTTCATAGATTCATGGCGAGGTTGACGACGGTAGCATTGAAGCGTAGAAAATTGAGACTAGCAGCCATGTTCGTCTCGTACCTACTTCTCTTTCTACTGTCTTTGTTGGAACGTCAACGTCGACCAGTAATCCGACGTGTGGGTGGGAGAGGTTTGTTGGATACCTTGTTACGTGGTGCTTGAACTCGGGCGAAATTTCAATCAATGTCTTAGATGTTTGTAATCCACACGGTGAGTTCATCTACTGTCTGTCTGGTTGGGAAGGCTCTGCCCATGACGCGAGGGTGTTGCGTGATGCTCTATCCAGACCAAATGGCTTAACGGTTCCCAAAGGTAATCTCACGTAGACATTTTAATTAGCTTACGTTAAGTTATTTGTTTAGCAACTACCTTACACAGTAATATATTCTTCGTTTAGGATCATATTACTTGTGTGACGTTGGCTACGCAAACTGCGAGGGATTTCTAACCCCTTTTAGGGGTCAAAGATACCATCTTAAAGAGTGGGGAAACAACCAACCACTAACAGCTGATGAATATTATAACATGAAACATTCCAGTGCAAGAAACATCATAGAGAGAACCTTTGGTGTGCTCAAAATGCGGTGGGCTATACTACACGACACCACGTGGTTCTTCCCCGATGTGGTTAGCAGAATTGTTCACGCATGTTGCCTTCTCCATAACTTCATTCGACAAGAAGCCGGGATTGACGCAATAGAGCAGAACTTCCTGCAAATAACATCGAATGAATCGATGGCCACTACAGATGCAGAAGAAATCGATGAAGTTGGTTCTACCATGCAACGACTCCGGAGTGGACTAGTTTTCGAAATGAAAAAGCACATGAAATGTGGAGAAATAGGACTAGGAGGTGAACTTTACATAATATGATGTTGGAGAGTAACTGTTTTCTTGAAGAACTTTCATTTGGCTTATGTAAAAGATTCTATATGCAAGATGTATGTTGAAACCAGTACGTTGTTGGGTTGTTATTTACCTATTTTCGTGGAACCTGATTTTGTACTACCTCTTGAAATTTGACATTGATCATCTCCACTTAATGCGTTTTCTATTACAGCAGATCCTATGACAACTATGTAGAATCTTGTGTACTTGTTGTCGTTTGTCCTTCAATGCTAACTTTTTTGTGATGTTGTTGGCAGTCATGTCACGAAAGAAGAATTCGGGATATTTCCACTGGAATGACAGACTTGATCAACTTCTCATCAAGAGCATGAGAACATTGGTTGATGAAAAGAAAATTGACCCGAAGGGGAAGTTCATCGCTGGTGCTTACCTTGTTCTCGAGCAAATGTTGGAAAATGACAGTCCGGGGTGTGGTGTAAAAGCCGATCCGAACATTGTTTCCCGAGTGGAGACGTTGAAGGCAAAGTTTCTAGCAATGCAAGAACTGCGCGGATTAAGTGTAGCAGGATGGGACGATGAACAGAAAATGGTTGAGCTTGAAGACTCTACCTATGACGAATATGTGGCGGTAAGTGTCGTAACATGTTGTTTGCATTATGTTGACATATTCAAATAAATTTTGGTTCTTTTACACAATGATTTGTTTTTTAATTTTCAGTCACATCCTCATTGCGCAAAGATGAACCGAGTTCCCTTTCCATGCTACGATGGTTTGGCGTATGTGTTCGGCAAAGGGGCAGTGGGGACAGAGGAGTTGGAGAAGGGGTTTCCACCAATTGAAGTCCCGAAAACACCTTTACTGTCTTTGGAGAATGGAGACATACCTAATGTCGAGACGGACCCAACTGGATAGCCGAACAACACCCCTGAAGGAAGAGAGGCCCCAAGTCCTTCTGTTAATGCTGGTAATTCTGAAGGAAGTAATCGGCGTAAGAGAGCTCGACCCTCAAATATTGGTACTTGTAATGACGTAAATGAGCTGAAACCAATTTTTGAGGATGCGGCTAGTTCTCTACGTTCAATGGTTCAGGAATCAGATAATGCCCGCAAGCAAAGGGGCATGATATTGCCCGAGCTTGAAATGATTGAGGGACTTACCGTGGATCAAGTGTATGATGCAGCGATACGACTTGGAAAGGATGATAGTATGTTGGAGTTGTTCTTCAACATCACAACTAATCAAGGGCGTAAGCGATTCATCGAGCGTCTCCTTCTTTGAGGAGGACAATGAATATTGTTTTTTATGTTTGATTTTTTTACGTTGATAGAAATGATTTTTTTTTCACAAACAGACATGATTTGAATATTGATGTTTGGTAGTACATTGTTTATTTTTGAATATTTTTTTTTTGATTTTTGAATATTGCTGTTTGGTTGAATAATAAATTTGAAAGATTTTTGGAATAATGGTGAGCTCGAATGGTATAAATATTTTGTGTAAAAAAATGGTATAAATGAAATACATAAAGAATGTAGGGATTAGTTTAGATTGATAGGAAGGGTAATTCGGTCACACTATGTGGTCATTTGTTTGAAATCCATATGGTCATTGTACAGTGGAAAACAAGGAATTAAAATCCGGAAGGAATTAGGTCCTTCCCCAGCAATCGAATCCCTTCCGGTTTTTAATTCCACTGAATTTCATTTCCGCGCGGAAAACAACCCCTTAGTGTTTGCAACACAAGAAACTTGGGTACCTATAGCTAATGTTAAACGAATATATTTTAGGAGACGTTTGGTATTTGTGATTTGGAGGGTGATTTTAGAAAATACATGTATTATGGTGAATGCCTTGTTTTTTTTGTTCATTTTCTATCTAAAATCCATGTATTGTAATTCCCAAAAGAAGTTCAAATCCATGGATTTAGAATCTCACATTTTAGGTGAGATTGTGGAGAATCCCCTATTCTTTATCTTTTATTCCATCATATGTCCTTATTATGCTTTTAGGTGAAATTGATATTCATAAATAATTGGGGCAAAATAGACAATATAACTTTCTATTTATGAATTTAAAACACAAATACCAAACATACTTATTTATGAAAACCACCAATTTGAAAACCTACATTTCAAATACACTAAGAATCCGAGGTGTTAACTTTTTTGGTACTTAACGTTTGGGCGGATTTCATTTTGGAACACATCGTTTCAAAAATTTCATTTCAGTCATTAACGTTTCACAAAATCTCGAAACGGTATTTCCATCCAAATTTTCTGTTAAGTGATGACGTGGTAGCTGAGTCACACATCCCAGTCAGCTAAATATTAATAAAATAATAATTTTATTATTTTAATATTAAAAATTAAGTTTTTTATTAAAATAATTAATTATTAATTAAAAATTTAAAAAAAAATATTTTTCCCAAAAAAATTTCTCTCCTCCTCTTCTCTTCCTCTCACCTCAAAAATACATATATCTAAACGTTTTAGTGTTTCAATACTCAACGTTTCGCCACTTTTTCATTTTGGTAGTTTTTGTTTGTAGATTTAAATTTTTTGGTACTTTTTCCACCTCCAACTTTCCTTCTTCTCCCCTCTACTTCCTCCTCTTTCCGTCTCTCCTCTCTCCCTTCTCCCCTCATGCTTTTTCCTACTTCCTCCCTTTACCTCTCCTCTCTTTCTTCTCCCATCTGCTTTCTCTTACCCTCTCTTCCCACCTCTCTCCCCTTTTCCTCATTTCTTCTACTCACTACAAGAAAAAAGAGGTTTAACAGCGGATTTTTATTTAGTCTAACAACGGATAGGCCGCTGTTAGCAATCCTAACGGCGGATACGTATCCGCTGTTAGGTTGACTAACGTAAGGATATCTAACAGCGGATATCTCTATATCCGCTGTTAACTGTAACAACGGATTACAATTATAACAGCGGATGTTATCCGCTGTTAGAGTTCCGATCAGGATTAAAAAAAATTGAGAAACCTGCTCGCCGGAGCAGGTTTCTGCCGATCTTGCTCTTCTTCTTCTTCTTCTTTCTGCTTCCTTCTTCTTCTTCCTTCTTTCTTCTTCTCCTTCTCCTTTCTCCTTCTTCTTCTTCTTTCTCTATTCCAGATCTTGATTAATCTTCTTCTTCTTCCTTTTCCTTCTTATCTTCTGCCATTCTTCTTCTTCCTCCTGCTATTCTTCTTCTTCTTTTTCCTTCTGCCATTCTTCTTCTTCTTCTTCCTTCGTCGTTCTTCTTCTTTCCTTCCTTCCTTCCTTCTTCTTCTTCTTCCTTCTTCATCTTCTTCCTTCTTCTTCTTCTCTTCTTCTTCTTCTTCTTCTTTTTCTTCTTCTCTTCTCTTCTTCTTCTCTCTTCTTCTTCCTTCCTTCTCTTCTTTCTCCTTCTCCTTCCTTCTCCTCTTTCTCTTTCTCCTTCCTTCCTTCTCCCTTCTCTTCTTCTCCTCCTTCTTTTTCTTCTTCTTCTCCATCCCTCCAATTAGGTTTCCTGCATAATTAGGCAGAAAAAACGAAAAATAAAATATAATAAGTAAATAAAATTACAAAACACACGGATTGGCTGGGGGGTGGGCACACGGATTGCCACATCATCAATCCTTAACGGCGGACATGCTAACAGCGGATAATATCCGTTGTTAGGTATCCCTCCAAAATTTCACATTCCCGCCAAGGCGGGATTTTTTGGCGCCTGCCCAATTTTCATTTTAACAGCGAATTTTAACAGCGGATAGCTGTCCGCTGTTAGCTAACAGCGGATTTTTAAATATCCGCTGTTAGGCAGTATAATCTAACAGCGGATTCATGTCCGCTGTTAGACTTTCGATGTTAGGAGGTAATTTTCTTGTAGTGACTTCCACCTCTGTCTCTCCTCTCTCCTCCCTTCCCCCTTCCCCTCCTAAAAACACAGATAAAAGTTTCTGTGGGGAAGGAGGACAGACAGAGGGAAGGAGGAAGAGGTCAGGAGAGGATGAGTGAGGAGGTAGGAGAAAGCAGATGAGAGCGAATGGAGAAGGTAGGAGGAAGCATAAGGGAGAAGGAAGAGAGGAGAGACGGAGGGAGGAGGGAGGAAGGAGGAGGGAGGAGGAAGTATAGGAAAGAAGGGAGGAATAGAGAAGGAGGGTCGGAGGTGAAAAATACAAAATAAAAAACTTAATCTACAAACACAAAATACCAAAAAACTTAGATCTACAAACAAAAACTACCAAATTGAAAAAGTGACGAAACGTTGACTACTGAAACCCTGAAACGTTTAGATATCTATTTTCAAGGTGAGAGGAGAGAGAAGAGGAGGAGAGAAATTTTTTGGGAAAAAACATTTTTTTAAAAAATTTTAATTAAAAAAATAATTATTTTTATAAAAAACTTAATTTTTTATATTACAATAATAAAATTATTATTTTATTAATATTTTAGCTGACTAGGATGTGTGACTCAGCTGCCATGTCATCACTTAACAGAAAATTTGGACGGAATTGGACGAAAATACCATTTCGAGATTTTCTGAAACATTAATGACTGAAATGAAATTTTTGAAACGATGTGTACCAAAATAAAATTTCGTCCAAACGTTAAGTACCAATAAAGTTAACACCTCCTAAGAATCCATGTATTTTAAGAGTCCGGCTTGGGATCAATGAGCTCACTTCCTTGATCCCATCAAAGAAGGGTATTATGGGTATTTTTATAAAAGTTGGCCAGCCACCTTCCACTGTCGCCGGACCTCCGCCTCCCCGCCGTCGCCGGACCTCCGACGCCCCGCCATCGCCGGAACTCCGCCGCTCCGCCATCGCCGGAACTCCGCCGCCCCGCCGCTCCGCCATCGCCGGAACTCCGCCACCCCACCGCCGGACCTTGCCGCCGCCCCCTTAGTCAGATAATTTATATATTAAAAAAAATTGTTGTGATGTGATTCAAAATCATGACCTCTTTCTTTAAATATTAAACTCTTACCACTATGCTACTAAGCACTTATTGATATTTTATAATGATAAAATTATCTTATTAAATAGATGCACATAGTTTGTCAAAAAATGTGCACACGAGTACGAAATATGTGTACACTAGTATATAAACATAGGTGTGCACGTTGTACGCATTCACATGTACACACATTACATTATTAAGTAGCGTGCACATGATTTATACAAAATATGTACACACGAGTACGAGTATGTGTACTAGTAAAAAATAAGTGTGCACGTGTACAAATAGGTGTACACATTTATACATGTGTACAAGATAAGTGTACGTGTGTAAAAAATGTAAGTACATAAATGTGTACGTGTATAAAACGTGTACAAATGATGTATATAAAATATGTGTACACTAGTGTAAAAAATAAGTGTGCACGTGTATAAAATGTGTGTACACGTATACATAAAACAAAATGTAAGATATAGTGTGCACGTGTACAAAGAGTGTGTGCACGTGTATAAAGATTGTGTGCACGCGTACAAAGAGTGTGTGTGCGTGCATGTGTACACCGTGTGTACATATCTACAAGATAAGTGTACACATATACAAAAATGTAAGTACATAAACGTGTGCGTGTATAAAACGTGTACAAAACATGTACACATGTAAAGAAACATGTACACATGTGTACGGAAAATCTTTGCAAATAAGACAGTTTATGTACAAAAATATGCACGTACACATGTACAAAAGTGTGTACACATATTAAAAACGAGTACGAAGCGTCACCGAAAAAAAATTTCCAAAAAATAGGGCCGACGACGGTGGTCTGTTGGACGAACATTTTTTTGAAATCGGAGCTCCGATCGTCTGAAAAATTCATCGGAGAAGTCGCTGGAGCTCCGATCGCCGGAGTTCTGGTCGCCCGAGCTCCGGTCGCCGGCTATTTCCACGTAAATTAGAAAAAAAGAAATTAAATTAAATTAAATAGTGAAATGACCCTTTTACCCTTTTAAGTTAAACCATTAGATCTGAAAAAATAAATTAATGGTTGAAATTGTTCCTTGACACCATCAAGAAAGCTAAATTTATTTGATAACAAGCCGGACTCGTATTTTAAATCACAAATACCAAACATCCGTATAAAACTGAGATTACATGCCAAAGTAGGTTTTTTTGCCAAATAATAACCAATAATAAAACCGAGAATTTCACATAAAAAAGCGAGAATTGTAGAAATGGAGTGATTCGGGCACGACGCCGTCTGGCTTCCACTTCTCTGGCGCCCAAAAGTCTAAACCCTAACATTGCCATCCTAATTAGGGTTTTGCAGATTTGCAGCCTTCCCTCTGCTTTTCCTCCCCAAATCCTCAGAGAACCAACACCGCCTCAGTTGATATGGAGCTCGTCTACCCTATTTCTCTAATGGGAGAAAACTACACTGACAAGCTGAGTCGCTCAACACAAGATGTCATCGATGAAATTAGCAAAGCAACCCCGAATTTGTCTCAGTTTATTCCAATTTTTCGCGAACTAATGCAATCCAAGCTCGACCCACCTCTAGAAGCAATCTGGGTTTACTCAACTCTTTCATTCCACGGCAAGATGAAGGCAAACGACGGTCTTTCCGATCTGCTGATGTCCGTAAAGGAACTCTTTAAGTTCATATCGGGATGTTCCGGACCCTGCAGTTCCTCGACAAGCATTGCGTTGCTGGCTCCTGTTGTTTTCGAGCTGCATAAATTGGTTACCGAGCTGCTTAGCCAAGATTTAGAGGCCAAGAGAGTGAAAAAACTGGTTAGGAATGTCCAGACTTTAATTGGTTCGGTCCTCGGTTACGTCGCAGTGTGTGCTGAGGCGACGACTGATGATAAAGATTCGAGATTGATTGTGAAGTTGGCGGATTTGGTTGGTGTTTGGATGGATGGGAAGGAAGAGATTAAGTCCTTTTTCCCGTTATTGAACGATGAAGTGAGGAGAGAAATTGGTCTGGGAAGTTTTAGTGTGATACAGTTGGCTGGAGCTGTTACTCTTGAGTTATTCTTGTTGAAACTTTGCTTCGATTTAAAGGTCAGGAATAGAGGAGCTGGCATGGAGAAGGAGCTGAAGAGCTGGATCGTCGGGTCAATTACTGGGTTTCGGAGCTTTTATTTCTTTGGTAACTGTTACTTTGACTATTATTTGTCCTCTGTAGTGTTATGGTTGAAGCATTTTACTGCCATTTCTTCTGTAAGGGTTTAATATATTGATTTCGTGTTAAATTCATGTGTGCTGATTGAAACACCGTTTAAATGGGTAAAGTGTTCGACTTGGTATTGTAGTTTTGCAGTTGCATTTAATTGAAAGTTCTGGAAGTTATTTTCTGTACTTTCGATTTGTATGCGTGGCTTACAGTTGGGCTGAAACTTGTTATATTGCAGATATTCTTGTGAGGGTTCTGTTGGATCAGAGTTTACCAGTTGCTTCGCTGTTGGTAAGTGACATTTCTTTGTTTAAGAAACTTGTTGTTTGATGCTGAAGACCAATACTGTTTTGCTTTGTTCATGGAATTTCATTATGCTTGTCGTTTATTTTTTGCAGAATTCTGAAGAGGAAATTTTGCTGAGAACCACCCTTTATGATGCTGTCATATTGGTCGACTATTCTTTCCTCTGTCCTGGTAGTGCAGTTGATCTTCATGCAGAACATTTCTTTAGTCTTGGCTTGAAAAGATTGGTCCTCTCTCTTGAGACTATAGAGCTTTTCAGGTAATGACTATTTGGGTTTACCAAAAGGAGAAGGAATTCGTACTTTCCTGAATCTCATAATCTCTGGCTTACTAACAGGAAAAAGGGGAACCATAAGAGAGCTATTTCCTATTCCGATTCATTCGCTGGTTCCCGGTTGCCTTTGCTGATAATCAAACATGTCACAAGCCAGATTGGCATGGATGAAGAAGCAGGAAGATTGAAGGGATCATCCCCGAAGGCTCTTTTAAGTTGGTGTTTCTATCTCTTTACACTGTCACATCTCTGCTTTCTATCTCTTTTAATATTGGTTCTTGTTTCCCTGGCTTTGAGACTGAAGTCTAGGTTATTTTATTTACCCTTTGTCAGGATGGTTGTTCTCCCTCGAGGGTCAAGGAATACGAATATTTGACGACAGCATCTCCAAAACTCGTGTCAAATTTGCACTTGGTTCATCTAAAGCTGATGATGAGGAACTAGCACACGAGGGCGAGGGCAATAAAGCAAATTCCGAGCTTATGTTCTACATCGATAACAAGGGAGAAATGGAAGGTGGGGATGATGAAGAAGAAGGAAAAGAGGACAAGTCTGATGAAGAGATGAATGAATCGATGACTACTGCCTTTATGGCTGCTGCTCAATTGATAACACCGGCGGAAGGCAAAGGTAAAAAACGAAAAGAAGGCGGAAGTGCTGGGAAGAAGAAAAGAATGAAACTTGTTTCGCAACCAGATAATTCTGATTCAGACGTAGTCGATACTGATGGTTCAAGCAGTGCGAGTGAAGTAGAGAACCCTAGCAGTGATGAGGATGCCTGAGTATTTTAGCTTGGTTTATCCAAAACATTAAGGCATGCCTCTCCAAATTTGAAGATGAATGAAGCATTTGAAATTTTGGTGTAGAGACAAATTGACAAACTGCTCAGCTGCTTAGCATAGTGTTTAAAAGTTGTATTCTAATGTGTTATTCGGTTTACAGTTGGGTTGAGTCTTTCAATGCATAATTGTATCCAACTTTTTGAATCATTTTTCAGTGTTAGTGGCAGATGAACTTGTTGAATTGAGGAAAAATCAATGGCTTAAATAGATTTATTAAGAAGTGTACAGATTTATTAAGAAGTGTTTATCAATAAATTGATAATTTAACAGCGAACTAGAAGAAAACAAAGCCAGCATCAAGGCAAGCACAATGGCCTAGTTGGGGAGAGTCTCATCCCCTTATGCTGTAAGCATCTCTTCCTTCCAGGAACAGGATCCCTACCACAAGATGAGCCATCCAGCAAAGGTACACCACAAGTAGCTGCTCTAGCTTCCAACTCAAACTTCAACGACAAACCATCATCACTATCACTAACATTATTAACACTCTTGCCTTGATGCTGCCAGCACCTTTCATTCCCTTTCCCTGCCCGTCTTCTACACAAGGAACCATTCACCAAACTTGCTCCACAAGTTGTTGTTGCACATAAGTTATCATCTCTCTCAATCAGCAACTTCCAGTTCAATTGCGATCCATAGCCATCCGTATCAGTAAACTTTGAGAGCTCATCTGCCTCTGCAGTTGGTGTAATGGCAGAAGAGCAAGTGCTATTCGCTCCACGTACAGTAACTGGACTTGGTTTAACATAAGTTGACCCATAGATTCTCATTCCTTTGTGTTTTTCACATCTCTTTCTTCCAACAATGGGTGGTATTCTGCATGTTATGCCATCAGCCATTATGAACCCACATACATTACCAGAGTTGTCTTTGTCTTCTGGTATTCTGTAACTGTCTGAAACCAGTCTGGGTTTGGACCTATTGAATTTGAAGATCCTTGCAAAGAATTTCTTGCCATCATCATCATCATCATCTTCAGCCAAATTTGTATCGACCATTGGCTTGGTGATTGCTTCAATCTTGATCCCAACTGCACCCTGGCCTAAGGACATTAGCCTCTTGGAAATGTCCTTGAACTTGGCAGAAGCTGCTGTTAATGAAGCGATTCTATCAAGTTTCTGCAGGATTTCATTCGGTCTACGAGCGCCATTTCCTCCTCGATTCCACGCATAGTCAAATGTGTTCAACAGCCGTGACTCTGTCTTTTCAGCACCATTTTTGTCCTTCATCTGTTCAAGTGTAAAATTTAACTATTCGGACCAGTAAACACTGTTTCAGTAGTATGCTTAATACTGTACTTATACTTACAGCAGCCCATCTAAAGACAATGGAATGACCTCTTAGGAAGATCTCCTCAAACAAGCCAGTTCCTTTATGAATGATAATAGGATCCGCTTTCAATTCATTCCAATGACCCGTCAAGTGACTGCTCTCCAAATGGGCACCCGTTCGCCCGTACCGCTGTAGTCGGGTCCTAACGTTTTCCGCTTGACCTAGGTACACCACCACGATGTCATGCTTCTCCACTCCGCGGCTTGATCCGGGGCGGCGGACGGCGATTCCGAGCTCGTAAACTCCGGCGAAAGATTCCAAAGGGAGATTGTGGACTCTGTATCTCGCAGCTCCTTCCTTTCCTAAAGAATAGTCTGCCCAGTCGGATGGCCCGATTAGAACCTGAATCAGCAAGATCCAGAACAATTTAAGCTTTAATTTTATGGTGATAAAGCAAGTTTTGAAGTTCTGAAATCGATCCAGCCAAAATCCATGGAGGAACTAAGGTCTGGCAATTGGATAAGGGCATGAGAAGACTTTACCTGCCATCTGGAGAATTCGGAATCATGCTTTGTCCGGTTGCAGTCTTCTCTCTTCAATCTACCGACAATGGCGGCGGCGGATTTGACGGCCTCTGCCATCAGACATGGACTCGCGTACTGTTTGGGAGACAGAGCCGCCGCTCTTTGTTTCAAAGGTTAAGACCGGGAAAGATGACCGTTAGGCCCACTGGATCTCATCATTGAACTAAAAGATGGAATCACTGGGCCGAGAGCCCATTTGAATAAAGGTGACAATTGAGAGGGTTGAAAAGGACGGTCATTTCACGGATAAAATGCGGCCCACCTTACAAAAATACACGCTATATCATCATAGATAAATTTTGCATCGTGACTCATTATAGTAACTTAAGGTGCACTTTCTACCAAAAAAAACTTAAGGTGCATTTACCTAATTTTGTAGGTTTCTCAAGTTCTAGTGTTACCAAAATACACGCTATGTTATCATAGATAAATTTTGCATCGTGTCATTATAGTAACTTTAAGGTGCACTTACCTAATTTTGTAGGTTTCCCAAGTTCTAGCATGTTACAAGTTGCTGATGTGGCTGCCACATAGCTATTGGTGGAAAAAAAAACATGTTACAATGCTGATGTGGCTGCACATAGGCTATGGGGAAAAAAAAACATATTAAAGGTGGATTTGAAGTGGGCTGAGTTTAACCAAGTCTATTTTCTGAGGGGAATGATGGTGGCATGATCGACCATGAGGAGAGGACTACGGCCCAACTTGAGGGATGGTCGAGCAACACGCATTTAGACACATAGATGGGTGGAATCAGGGGAGATCGTGATCGACCATATTCGGCTAGACTTTTTCACTATTTTCAGGTGGATTTTGACTTACTTCGTTCTTGGCTGCTAGAAGTTTTTGTCCTCCGAATTGCAAGAATGTCTCCATCAGCGAAAGGAAGAGGTGAGGACGTTGGGCCTTCGAGAAAGATGACTGGTTTTGCATCCGGTTGACCTACGGTTTTCTTAGAGAGACCCAGGTCGAGAAGACGTTGATCGGACGATTGCTTGTTCAAGATCAGCATCCACATGAATGGTCTTGCATGTGTTTGGGGACTTTTCCCTTGTGGTCAGCACCTGGGCGTGTCTACTCTATCTTTCCGAAGATCGGCTAGGATTTACCACTTCTGTCGTTGATAACGCACCGCCTGAAGGAGAAGAGCACTAGCCTCCTTTTTGGGATTGCCTGTTGGTTTCTTTGGAAGACCAGAAATGAAGTTATTTTCACCGATACTCGCACCACTTCCAAGGACCTATCACAGTGTATCATGGTGTAGGCCCGCACTATTAAGGAGGACTTGATACATGACCAATTCATCATTGCTAGTTGACCCACCAAGACGATGGTGGATATCCATCACCACCCAAGTGGGTCTCTCCAACTATGTTGTCTCTATTATTCAAGAGACCGGATGAGCAACAACAAGAGGCTTATTCCAAGACACAAATGGTCGTTGCTTAGCGGCCTACAACATGAACTTGAGATCGTACTCGATTACTACAACTGATTTGAGAGGAGTTGTGACAGGGTTACAGATCGCTTGGGAGATATTACAGGTGCAATTGGACTTGCGTATTTCAGTTAGGTAGCCTGCCCGGATCTCATATGGATCCTCTTTATTAGAAAGGGGGTGACTATCATCAATCTATGATTCTCGATATCCAACTTTTGTTGGCAGAGAGTGAGGTCACACACCAACACTCTTTTGAGGTCGCCAATTTTATAGAGATGTTGGATCTAGACTAGATGGTCAAAGTTGAGCAAATCTATCAAAAAGGCAACCAAACAAACGAGTTTTTAGCTAGTCCAGGACATGATTTATCAATTGGTGTTCACTCTATTTCTTTCTCCGATCATTTGTTGTTGCATCATATTTTAGATGACTGACTTGAAAGATAGGCGCTAACACATTGAAGGCTTAAAAAGGCAGCATATAGTAACATCATGATTTCAACGATAGAAGGCAGCATATAGTAAGCATCATGATTACAATGATAGAGTACTTGATTCATTCAACTTACTACACAAACAAAAATGTTTAGCCCAAGACAGTACAAGTGAAATTAAAAGTTACAACTGTTGGCTGTACAAAGGTTTTAACATTTTATTAAAGGAGGCATCCAAAATCGTGCTTACTTACTTTACATATATTACAATCCTCCAATAGATAAAAACAAAGAAGATCAATGAAGGAATCAACTCACTTTTCTAGAGGGCTTACCATTTTTCTTTCTGCAAGTTAGAACGGTTGCATATTTACCCTATAAACGAAATGACAAAGACCAAATGAAGAAAAAGGCACATCAGCAATTTAGGATGAAAGAAAACCAAACGTATTCAAAAGGTCAAAATCTTATTAATTCATTACTCTACAGAGTACAGATGAGAAAGAAACTATCAACTATGTTACAAAGCTAAGAGTATAGAAGGGTGGTATTGCGACTGTCGAAGCTCTTCTCTGGATCGAAGCTGTGGGATCAGTTCCATGATGTTCAACTCAGAGAGAGTTTTAAGTTTACAGTACCATCCATCCACCTTTCTGCTGGGCTGCTGCTGGTCAGAGGTTCAGTTAAGCTACTTCCAGAATTTACCATCCAAAGATTTTTTTCACAATTTCGGACGAGAGATAGAGAGAGAAACGATAGACAAGTTGCCTCAGCTGTATTGTGTGTGATCAACCTTCTTTGCCCTCCTTAACAACCTGGCCCCCCCATAGTATATAACAAGCAAGCAACGAAGGAAGCCCATCAGGTACTTAAATTGGCTTTCCCAAATTTGCAATCATCTTAATATATAACATGATCATCATCATCATCATCATCTTTATTTCATGAATGGTGATTGCCGCGGACCATCATATTAATGCGCTTAGCACTCTCTGCCCGAAAGCTCTCTCCTTTATACCCCATCTGGAACCACAAATCATATTTCAACAATAAAGAGAAAGCAAGAAGATTTGCTGCTTTTCTGCTTATCTATCAAACTGCTCTGCCTTTTTTCGTCTATTCTTCTCAATCCCCCACCCATCACGTACAAGAAAGCTAAGAGTATTTACCTCATGAGCACTGTCCGGAGGAAACCATCGCAACAGCACACCAAGATGTACCACAGCTGGAATTAGCTTGAAAAGAAACGGCGTCGTTACCTGTACAAAATATATCATACAGTGTTCATTATAGAGAAGACAACTCAATACCAATTACGCAACTCTTAACATATGATTATAATGTTCCAATGTGTACTAACCAGACTCAGGGCCGTCGTCCCAAGAAGCAGTAGATACAATTTACCCTGCAGGAGTATGTTGGTAAACATCAGATCATCAGGATTTTCCTTCTCTTGATACTTTCCATTGAACACCAACACTGTTCAGTTAGAATTAGAACTACAGTATCCAGATAATGTATAAACCAACAGGAAAGACTGTGTTTTTTCAATTCTACCCATCCTACAATGTAATTTCTGTGGCTCTGAAGAATCTATAAGAAACTTTTCCAAAAGGGAAAGGGGTTCTTCGCCAACCTAATGCCTAATGGTTGTGTGAGGATGAAAACATCCACCAGGCTTTGAGTCAGAACCATACAAACAACATCACCTAATGGGATAGAAGATGAAAGTATCTTGATATAAAAGGAGAAACACATAATTGACGCCTCCACTAGGCATATTATGCAAAACAAGAATAGCGTTGAGTACAAACCTCAATCAGATGTATATTAGAAGCACGACTGAGAATAACAAAGGAAAATTCACCAATTTGTGCGAGGGACATCCCAACCTACAAATAAGAATGAACCTGAGGCCCTTCTGTCAATGGAACAAAATAACATAAGAAAATGGAAACACAAATGTGCTAAGAGGGATATTTGAGATCTTACAAGAAGTGCAATTTTGTTGTTGTACCCGAATCCTTTTACAACAGATGCAGCAACAATAGTTTTGACAACAATCACTAACAGTACCGAAGCAAGTAGTATATCAACATGATTCCATAGGAAATGGACATCTATCAACATCCCAATGCTTGCCAAAAAGAGAGCTGCAAAGAAGTTGCGAATTGGTTCTACCTGAAAATTATTAAGTCGAAATAGGAGCAGATGCATGAGACTTTTCAAACCCAACCAGGACTTAGCTGATGTGAAGAGTTAAATTCACCACTAGGAGAACCGCACAACATTCGACTGATTCATAAATTCCTTAATAAAACCAAGTTTATCTTTTCAATGCATTATCAAAAAGAGGCTAGCCAAGCCATACAATTGACATAGACCAAGTAATAATCCAGACAAAGGGGCAAGCAACATTGTTTTCCATTTGTAAAAAAGCATACAGCAGTCAAAGTATTATCCTACCCCATTCAGCATATCTAAACATTTATAAGCAAAATGGTTTCTGTAGATTTATCCGTATTCTAGCTGTCAAGTTCTCATAATCATAATAGGATTCTAACTAGTAGCCTTGTATAGCTAGTAGTTAGTATTTATTCCAAATTTTAGAGTTAGAGTGTATTCCTATCTCTCTTAATAAACACATTCATTCTACTCCAATTCTATAGTCTCATATCAGTGGCATCAATGCCAAATTCTTCACATGCCATGTATCCTAGTTAGAAAAAGAGATATGGAAGAGAATCACCTGAAGAAGAATATGATAATATATACAACAATTAACAGGTCGAAATTTCCACTATGGAAATACAAGTCTTACCTGCTCGAGTGTATGGTGGGCAAGATCAGTTGTGGATATCATCACACCAGCGGCAAATGATCCTAGTTCAAGGCTGAGACCCAACTTGTCACTACACTGGAATTAACAACTACCATGTAAGGACGTAATTTATAGTTGCATGTAAAGTAGCCCTGCAAGTATACTAGTTCACCAACATCCAACTAGGAACAAGGAATCAATGGAAAAACAACTAAATTCTATGAAAACAACTTGTCAACAACCGCTATCGAAAATCATAATTGAGAACCAATTAAATTTTGATAACGTTGAGAATCAATTATTTTTCCGGGTTGTTGGGATACAGCAATTAGGGCTAGGAATTGGTATTTGTTTTTTGTTTTTTTTGCTTTAATGCTAACCGAAAACCAAAAAAAAGGGTTAACTAAGACCAATGATTTTAGTTTCTGTTTGTTTTGGTTAGCATTTAAAAAATCTTGGTTTCAGTTTGGTTCTAGGTTAACCAAAATCAAATTCAAAAGTCATGTGTATTAGTTTCAACCCATTAAGTATATAACTCATAAGAACATAATGAACTAAGCCCAATCTTCGAACTCCTCCGCGACTTTGCCCATAACTTTGGTATCAGCTCCTTTGGACTTTTGCCTTCCTGGGATGAGTTAAGTCTCTTGTGTCTACCCACCTAACAAAAGTTTCCTAAGTACCTAATTTCGATGTAGAATATAAATCATAAACTGATATTGCATTTTTTAAACCTTCCGAACTTCCATCATTCAAAATCTAAATCGTGAAGCAAATACTAGCGGTCAGCGTGATTGACATGAGCCAAGACTGATCCATCTGTCAAAATTGGGTTGTGGCAACTGTAACACCCATATCCAGAACGGGTCGTTACAGCAACGGCCGATAGGTATTAGTCGAGATTGATCCACCCCTCAAATTTTATATCAGCCTGGATTATGAAAGTTGTGTCTTTTTACGTATATTAAAAAATGGATTTCAATCTTAGGTTAACTAAAATACTTTTAATTAGGTTAGTGAATTTCTTTATTTTTTGTTTTGACAAACCTAGATTTTGGTTTTGGCTAACCAAAAAATCAAACCATTTTCAACTATAAGTCAGCAATAGAGCACAGAGCAATTTAGTAAAAGATCCAGTCAAATGAAACAAGAAGAAATTAGGTGAAGAAGGCTACCCAGGCGACAAGCAGGCAGAATGCCACTGATGCCAGTTGATAGAGTTCATTTGTCTGTACATATAAACTCCAGTATAAATTTGATCATTGTGAGTGATAGATAGAATGAAAATTCTGAACTAGGATTACCTGTGATGATAAGCTTATCATAAGCTTAAGGAACCATGGCACACAGGTACGAGATAATATTGTTAAAGTGGCCAAAAATGCAATCAGCAGCACTAACCTGAATGAAATATGAAATTTGAGGATTACTAAATGCAAAACCAAATTTGTAACCACCATGCAGATACATGTATGAAAACCGGAAAAGCAACCGAACTTAGACATGAAGAATAAGGTTTAAGCAAATGTACAACATCAACTGCGACAACATTAAATCCAGTGCACCAAATCATACATTCTTTTATTATCATGCAAAATTAGATGCATCATCAATAAACTAAACTGCTCAGGTTTGCAACCAGGGAATGTTAACATTCAGTTACCAATCAACCTCAGACCATATGATGATTGAGTACACCGCCCCCACCCAAGATTAAACTGAAGTGCAACAACATATGTAAGCAGTGAATGTTAAGTGCATAACTGATACATTACGTAACTTGAATTGAGCTAGGGCATACTTCATATGCATGTTCGATTTGGTATTCTGCACTCTTTAGATACTTACAATTTAGTCATTGATATTACTCCCTGAAGAATACCAGATGTACCACCAAGAACAGGAAGTAAAGCAAACAACAGACCAACTGTACAATCCTGGGAGGCCATTAATGCACATGTAAGAAGGAAGACTTGAAGAGCATCAATAATCAAAACAGAGAGCAAAAATTCTTAAGAATTACGAGTGCAGCACATTTAAGTTTCGGAAAATGTATCGCACAATAATAAAATGGTCTACCTGCAGAATAAGGGTTCCAACAGTGACCTGGCCATAAAGAGTATTTATGCTATTTCGTTCCATCAAAAATTTTAGAACCTGCAGCGAGACAAATATACAGTGAAGTTCCTTTTCAAGCATGTGGAAGAAACAGACACTGAATAAAACAACAGGTGCATTCAAAAGGAGACATTTGGCATCTGCCACGAGTGGCTATGGAGATGTGAAATCTGATTTAAGAAACCATCTCATGATACAGAAGTGGTGAACATTTGACAAGACCATAACTTAGTAAACTCAAGGGTTCCATACATAACTTTTGGTGATCAATGTTCCCAGTAATGTCCCATGAGAAGACTGGTAAGGTTGAAAGATAAACCTAACGGACCCCACAAAATGACAAACATGATACATAGCAGGAAAGCAAATGTAATCGTTACTGCTAGGGGAGCAGATAACCAAGGGCCTCAACAATCAAAAAGGAAAAAACTAAGATGCAGATTCTCCTTGCTTGATAGTGATTCATAGAAAAGGCTTATTTGAACTACAGCCATATGCACACAGCAATACAAACCCATCACCCCAGATGCAACAGTCATAAACATTCAGAAAGAACAGACAACATCTAGTGAGCAGTGAAACTAAAACAACTTAGTCAGACTTGAACAGAGCTAGAAACACAGGTACATGATTAGTTACCACTGCAGTGGAAGACATTGAGAGGAATGCACCAACAAATACACCCTCTGAAGCTTTACCCCCACATAACTGCAAAAACATGCAACAAAAGGCTCTAAGATAAAGTCACAGGTGGTGGGATCAAAGAAAACAAATTCACTAGACTTGTTTCAAGATGAACTCCATATTCTTTTTATTAAACTGGCCATACAGGGTCATTGAGAAACTAACAGTTGTAGTATATAATAGTCTAAATTATACTATGTACCTTTCTACAATACGTAAAACCCCAACCTTGTTTGATTATGCAAGAAAAATATAGTTTGCAGCTGCATAAAAGCATTTTACAAACATACCTTCATCTGTTCTACATGAGTATGTCCATATTAATAAGGTTCGATAAAACAAATGAAGCGAATTAAAAATTCTTTAACAATCTATATTCAGAAATATTAGTACTAATCATCATGAATATCGTAGCAGACAGCTTAACTGATTTTCTAATGCCTTCTTGCTTAGAAGTAACTCAGCTCGTCATATCTTTGTCATGGTAGGACAAAGTTTCATTGTCTTACACACATAAACATATACAATTGCATTCATGATAACAATGTCAGTCTATAAGTACTTAGAACAATGCTATATGTACCAAGGCTGTCAATCCACAAAGGCACATAAAGAGTGAAATTTGGAGAAGACCTCCAACAACAGCAACTGCTCGGACAACACGAAGCTGCATTTGAAGTAGACATGGAATGAATTATATTGCCTAACTTTGTCAGGAGCAGATATTCAAGAAGGGACAGACCTTGGTGATGGAGAACTCCAGGCCCAGAACAAACAGAAGGAAAATAACACCGAACTGTGCAACTGTTTCAACCTGTCGATTTTCACAGCACCTTTATAAAGATGTCAAACAAAATTGACTAAAATAACATCTAAACCGGACAAGAGGGCAACTTACCAGGACAAGTGTGCAAATATGAAAACTTCATCATAAAGTACAAACCACATAAAGAAGAATACATGGAATAGAGCCAAGGTAACAATCTGTAACCCCACACATGAGACATGAATGCACAGGGTACTTGTAAACAGCAGCATCTATGATTGTCTAGTTTCACCCAAAATTCAACAGCAAATATTGCTGTACACTACTAACAAAAGAACTTATGCTATAATAGTTTGTGATTTTAGCTTCCCGAGTCTGGGATTTAAATTTTTCAAATGGAAACACGCCTACAGATCTCAAACTTCTAACAGGATTGCATTTTGAAACCAACAAAGCATCAATGTACAAGGGAAAAAAGGGAATGCCAAATAAACAGCATTGGAACTTACTTGCACCATTTCGCTTACAACACTGAATCCCCCAGGCCCAATCACAGACCCTGCTAGCAGGTATCCAGAAAATACCTGGAAATTCAAATAACATCGGGTGATTATTTGAAAGTACGCTGGAAAGAAAGGAATCCAATATTAAAAGTACAGTATAAGGAAATGGATGGGTTGAAAAGTATGAAAAAGAGGAAAACAAGCAGCAGAAAGGACCAGAGAGAACTAATGGCCATTGACAAAACATCTAGAAGTCAGGTAGGTCTTACCGGTTGTCCTGCACAAGCAAATGCGATTCCCCCACAAGCAGCAGAAACGATGACAACCACTAGATCTGATATCAAACTGAAACAAACAAAACGTGAAATAGAAAGATAAGTGAAGATTGCACTAATTTACATCTCTAAAGTCTGAAGGACCCAGAGGACGGAAAGAATAGGATTAAGCTCACGTTAAGTCAAGTTGTAGAACAGGATATTTGGACTTCGGATTTGATATGATAAAGACATTATCCTGAAAGTAATATGTTCAATAAGAGAAACAGAATCTTCCACAGCTCAAGATGCCTGGGCGATTTATTTTTACAGAATCTCCAAGTATAACTATTAGTATAATAATGCAAATTAAACTAAACCAAATAAATATGTAAATTACTAGAGAAAACTTAGATTAATCGTACCTTTCGATCAATCAATCGTGGGGCATCTTCTACTCGATTGTCATTGTCCAAATTGAAAACATCATGAAACTGAAAATACCTAACATATTATCACAACATCAACCATGTTAGATCTGCAAGTAAGATTATACAATTAAGATCTACAGCTGCTATTGAAGATTTCAAGATGACGAAAAATAAGCTGGAGGCTGAAAAAATACTTCTCCTCTTTGGATTCGTTTCTCTTAGTTGTAACCCTGGCGACTGTCTCCAGAACTGCCTAGCGCAATGAAACATTTCCAATTAGGCACCAACATAACACCGAGAGTTTGTCAATTTAGTGGTAAATGATTAAAATCTAACGCAGTTATAACTACAATAAGTGGCTAGCATTCACGTCTACAAACTTGCTTCTCCTAATCCCAACAGCAATCAAATTTTGGATACCTGGTCAAGCTACAACTGTAATACAGACGAGAATTTATGGATCAAGAGGCATTCCATTTTAGATTATACGCATATAGCCCCTATAGTATCACCGTCAGCCACAACCAGTGCCACAAGAACATCAATTAAAAAATGGTACTTCTTGGACCTCGAACGAGTCGCCAGGATCCCGCTAGATGAAATCATTTCACATTTTCCAATATATTGTTGTCCTAAAACAAGAAGCCGGGCAGTAATGCCCACTCCCACAATGTATATTACACAGTCTTCGAATTTAGCTAAAGAATAGAACCTATTAAGCCTATCTACTCCTATCGAACACCCATAAACAGCAGCGAGAAACTTTCAGAAAAGCTGCGTATTTCTTAGTTAAACAAACAATCCAAAGAAGAAAAATAAGTGAAGTTAGCTACCTGCTGTCCTGCAACGCTGTTATTGAAGCTGTCCGGATCAGTGGCTGCAAAAGCAAATGCAATTGCTGATTCTTAGAATAACTCCCCCAATTAGGGTGAATAATCATAGTAAATGCAGAATTCATTCAACGATGCAAAATCCACAAGCGTTCTCCCAGTTCCATAAAGGAAGGATTCAATAAAAATGCAACAGAGTGATGAAAAAAAGAAGTAAAAAAACACGCATGAGCTCAATTGGCGGGAATTGGCAACTGAAACCACATCAAACAGGCAAAAATTCACTATCATTCATGGACTAGAAAGAAGGAACTCAGAGAAAGCGCAAAATGCAGCTGCATAGTAACAGGGGAGAAAAGAAAAGAAAAGGAGCTGGGATCCAGTAACTGACCTTCACTCTGGTCCGTCTCATTGAACTCCTTCTCCAACGCGCGATCGATCATGGTGGCGAAGGTGTCCTCAGTGGATCTGAGTCCCGTGGAGTTAGAATCGGCGGTTGCATTAACGATATTCGTCGAAGTCGATTCTTCATTGGCGGATTCGGAGGTCCGGAAGCAGAGAAGGAGAAGACAAATTAGAAGCGGACCTAAGAGCAATCTCATTGCCGTCTCCAGCGTTGGGAGATAGAGAGAGTAAAAAGTTTAGTGTTGGCCGGTGAACCGACGGGCGGTGGCTCAGAGTTGGCGTCAGCTCTCAGGTGGGAGAGGAAGGAAAAGAATAACAGAGAGCGTATTAATTTTCGTTTAGCTTACGGAGGAGATCATCAAGTTACGATACAGGGTGACGGTGGTGATAGTAAAGCGCAGCATATGATATGCGTTGCGGATCTGCTGGGCAGTTAGGAGAGAAAACGACACGAGCGTGGAGATATATTGCAGTTAAATACCTTTACTTTTCTTTTTTTGTCAATTAAATCCCCTTTATAACTTTTTCACTCTTCCCAATCAAGCTCTAAATATATCATTGTTTTCATAAATGGACTAGAGATTGATATGAGGTTTTTTTTTGGCGTAGCACTTTTGGGCGGGAGCGTGCTATAGATTGTGAACTAATCTAGAAGATAAAAATAAAAATAAAAAAAGGGGGAGAGGAGAGGTTTGAGGGGTAGGCAGAGGGATGGGGGAAGTGACTATGAACTCGATAAGTTGAAACTTTAAAAAAGTTACATTCACGGGAGTTCTAGAGAAAAATATAAACTTGAATCGAGTAATGGTTCATCATCGAATCAAGCAATGAGTTATCATCGAATCGAGGAAAGCTATTATTATGCACTAATCGGCGAGAATGAGCTCTTATTGGCGAGAAGCCCTTATTGGCGAGAATGAGCCCTTATTGGCGAGGTTATTCCCTTAATGGAGAGATTATGCCCTTATTGGCGAGTTTGTACCCATATGGCAAGGAAATATTTGTCATCAGCTCTTCTATCTCCTTACTTACTATATAAACTTAACGATTGATCCAATGAGGTTAATAATTTGGGTTTTAATTAGAATCATATTTTAATATTTTTTAGATTAAAATGTTTTAATTGTTAAATAAATATGGCTAATTTGGATCAGCTAACTTTTTAATTGAGTCGGATCAAGATGGGTAGTGCAAACAGTTTAGTATCAGAATCTCACTTATTAAAAACATAATATATTGAATCTTTTTTATAAGAAAATTAAAAACTATGAAATGCAACGAAGTTCAACATGATCGTTCATCAAATATTCAAATACACAAAGTCAAAACATCTTGATCAATAAAAATCAAAGTCCATTCGAGCTAACAAATACAAAACGAAGTTTAAACATAACATCAGTAAAAAAAATATATTCTAAACATAACAAAAAAATTATAATAAAATTAAAAACCATGGTACAAATGATCACTAAGGAAGTCTTAAAGTATTTTATTATTTTTTCAATAATTTTGTTTCAATTTTTTTTAATAATTTAATAATTTTTTCCTAAATATTTAGTTGGTCGAACATGCATAATTAACAAAGTGTTATAAAAAATTTAGTCAGATCATCAAAATTAACGGTCAAATCAGGTCAAACTATGATTGTTACTTCCTATCCAAACTAGTGTGCCATTTTCGCTCACAAGCCTAGTTCTTATAGGCCAGTTCAACAGGTCGATTTGATTTTGTTTTGATAATAATGAAATATAACTATTACATGGCTTGGTGGGTTGATGCCTTGATAGTAAGGCTATCGATGTTCGCCTCATGATCGACTGAATTGTGTTGTTTCTTGTATGTGTTGACAATCTTTCTCTTGACTAATCACCTCAATTATAGGATTTGTTTACGACTTAGGTTTGATTCAACATAGCGAACGTCGAAATTAACTGCTAGTTTAACCAATACCACTTGATGGAGGGACAACTAGGTTAGGTCATCACTAGGAGAGGTTCATAGATCTCAAATTATGGCACCAACTAGTTCCTTTATGCAAGAAGTGAATACTCAGTCTAGGAAGATAACTTGGTAGCTAGTTTATTGATGCGGCTTCCCTTCAACTTAGGTCGTAGTTAGGAACCACGACTATAAATGATATACTGAATGAGTTAAACTGGAATTGGTTAGTCTAAAATCTGAATTGCTTCTTGGTAGCCTAGTGAAATTCGATTCTAAGTTATTATAACCTCAATTCAAAATTACTTTCTCCAGTGTTAGTTTGTCAATTGTGAGATTGGTGTGTTTAAATTTATTATGTTGTTAGTTTTAGAAAACTATAGAACCTCAACCACGAAATTGTTTCTCGTTTAGAATTTTTCACCCTTGAGTCGCTACGGATATAAGACCCTAGGGAATACGACCTAGTATGCTTAGGTAGATTAGTTTATATTTGATCTCATGTTCTACAACGATCAATATACATATGTGGTAGGTGTGGTATTGTCTTGTCCCATCAATATTGGGGTTAGACTGCCATTTATAGCTCCTCTAGATGTGTAAATGTCTGAATGGTGACCCGACTCTACAAAAATCATGACCGTTGATAGATGGATGGTTGAGATCTCTTCAACATAACCCTATAGGCATAGAGCTTTTTGGACCCCAAATGCCTACTTTGCTTATTGGGCCTAGTCGTTGGGTCGATAACCGACTGGGTGGTAAGGCTATGGCCCAGCAATAGGGTTGAACCTAAATAGAAAAATGAATTTGTATTCTTTATAAATTTAGAACAGAAGTTAATCCTAATTAATAACTAAAACTTTGATAATCAATTAAAAAAATATTATGTTAGGATTAACATTCTTTTTCTACTATAAATATAAGGCCAAAAACAAATTTGTAGCCAAACCTTTATAGAAAATGTCAAACGCATCCAAAACTATTCATAATCCCAAAAATAGCAATGTTTAGTTTTCCGTTAACTTTTTCATCTAAGTTAACGAAAATCTAACCCCAAAAGTGATGTGTCAACTTATGTGTCAATTTTTTTGCCACCTAATAATTTTTTTTAATTAAAATTTATTAAAAAAACATTAAAATTAAAAATTAATATTTTCCCTCTTCTTCCCGTGACCTTTCTTCTTCCCTGCATCCATGTGAGCTCCGGCGTCTCCGTCCACCGCCACACCACCAACAATCTTTCCCTCCATCTCTCTACCCGATTCATCTCAAACGACCCTTCCTTAGTCCCACTCTGCTTCGTCGCCAGCCGAGTCTTGGACGACAACACTTCTTCCTCTGCCTCGTAGTCCGGAAGGGCACCGTTTCACAGTTGCTAGAGATTAGCCGGCGATTCAGATGGGGCAACGAGGACAAAATCGGGTGGAGTGCAAGGTCGATTTCGCTAATCATCGAGTCCAAAGTCCTAAACCCGATGAATCTCCTTCTTCGTAGTCGGATTCCATGTCGAGATCTGATGAGAGGTACTGCTCTTGCCTTTGTTCCAGCTCCGGCGTAATCAGCTCCGACGCCTGATCTGAGCAAAAGCGCGGATGCGATGGCGGACGGCGACGGACAAGTGGTTGTGGGAGACGACGAATCGGCGGGGATGGGCAGGGGAAGAAGACGACGACGGTAGTGGTCGGGAAGAATAATTTTTAAATGATTTTTTTTTACATTTTCAAATTTTAACTTTTTCTTTTATTTTATTCTAAACTAATTAATTTATATTAAAATAATGACGTGGCATCTAGTTGACCGGTCAAATGGATGCCACGTCAGCTCCGTTTGTACTGTCACTAACGGTGTTAGAATTTTAACAGATGTCAGCTACATTTGGCATAAAAAATAAAAATTTGGCTTAAACAATGTGACACAAATAGTTTTGGATACGTTTGACATTCCCATAAAGGTTTGGCTACAAATTTGTTTTTGGCCTAAATATAATTTGCATTCTGAATTCATCAAGGAGTTACATTCAAATCATAAATACTAATAAAAGTGAGGTGAACAGGGATCTACTACCATTAGGACACCCCTTAGTATCCTCATATTAGGACACCCCTTAGAACCATAGGACTAGAGAATATATCTAATGGCTTAAATTAAAATGGACAAAACAGTCATTTGGAACTAGTATATATACTAAATAATATTAGAGTTTTCACCACAAACCCTAATTCCAAAAAACTTCTCCGTGAGCAGTGGAAATCGGAGGCTGCCGGCGGGGTTAGTGGGTTGTGTGGGATTGGCGCTTGGGGTCGGGAATTTCAGGGGGGCTGGGTGCTTGTTCCAGATGGCGGTGGCAAGGAAGCAGGGGAGCAGCGGCGTCGGTGGGAGGAGCTTCGGGGACTGGGTCGGAGAGTGGGGTCGGCGAAGGCTTCGGCGGCTGGGTCGGTGGCGCTGGTGGAATCGATGGAGCAGTCCGACGGGGGTTGGTGGCTGGAGTAGTGGCGTCGGCGGGAGTCGGCAGTTGGGAAGGAGCGGCGGCGGAAGCAAGGCGGTGCTGATCGGCGGGATGGAGTGGCGGCAGGGTGGTCGGTGGCAAGTAGAGAGAGGAGACGTCAGTTGGGGAGTCTGGGTGGTTTCAGCCCGGGTGAGTTGTTTTGAACCGGTTGGGGTCTACTCGACCGGGTCGGATCCCAAGATGGAGTCCGCTACGACGTCCTCTTCCGCTACTGCTTTACTGACGGTGAGATTTGACCTTGTGTGGAATTTTAATGTTATTTGAATGAAATGCAGTGGTTTAGGATGCTAAGATTCTAGATCCTGAAGTCTGTGTATTGGGTTTTGTTCAGGGAATGGTAGGAAGATCAATTTCAGCCAGTGGTGTGGAGGAGCGACTCAGGATTCTCGACTCAGTCTACGAAGAGCCTTCAGCCGTTGCAGTCCTTATCGTCGAACGCCCGACAGCCAGATGCACAACAGCCACACTCATCATTGTTGAGACACGTTCTTTTTCTGTTGGTGGTGTTCCGATTTTCAAATTAGGAACAATGTCTTCTTCTTCTTCTTTTAGGTTTTGTTCCGATTTGTTAATTAGGAACAAGGTCGTCTTCTTTGTCTTTCAGGATGTGTTCCAATTTGTTAATTCAGAACACGTTTTTTAGGGTTGTGTTAACAAGATTTTTCATCATAATTCAATTTTGTCCCCATTTTCAATTTGATTCAAAGTTTTATGTTCTTCTTTAGGGTTGTGTTCCGATTTTCTAATAAGAAACAAAATCGATTTTCAACTAGTTCCATTACTTTTAAAATGGATCACTGTTCCGAAACAATAAAAGAGAACTGTTCGAAACAATAAAAGAGGAACTGTTCCGAAACAATAAAAGAGGAACTGTTCCGAAACAATAAAAGAGGAACTGTTCCGAAATAATAAAAGAAGAACTGTTCCGAAACAATTTCCACAAAAAGTGTCATCGTAATCTCTATAAAATCATAGCGGTAAACTGACTACTAGTAAACAATTAAAAAAAAAGACGTGGTAAAGTTTGGGAATGATTTGGGAAGGAATCATGGAAATTGTGATCATAAAAAAAGAAATTAATTAGTTACTAAAAAAAATGGAGCATTTAATCAATAATAATTAAATCCGAATTTAATTAACCATAAAAAATTACCCTTTTATGTTAATAACATAAAAAATCTGCAATTTATTAAACATTGAAATTACCCTTTTATCCAATTAATATTGACCTTCAGATCTCTAAGATAAAATCTGTGGCTCTAAGAGGTGTCCTCATATGAGGACACTAAGGGGTGTCCTAACAGTAGAATTTGGCAGGTGAACAAACAATGTGGGAATCATATGGATTATTTAGTTGTGTGATGATTCGATTATATTTGTAGACGAAACTAAACAAATAGAGGCAAAACTTTATTATAATAACAAAGGATGAAATGAAACATTTCCTTGTCACGTAACATTGAGAAAGTGAGAAGCCTTCTTCTCTTTTTCCCTTCATTCAATGAGTAGGTATAAAGGAAACATACTTACGTATCTTTTTGGGTTGGTATTGGCTCCCTACGTAAAGTTAACTAGGACTTGTTTGGCATTGTCTATTTGGGAATGATATTGGAATAACAAACTATTTTTAACAGAGACTACTATGTGAACTACCGTGAGATCAAATCATACATGACTTATATGCTTATTCATAATTCTTGACTTTATCTTCTTTTAGAGCTGTTAATTTTATTGGTATTTAACGTTTGGATAAAATTTCATTTTGTTACACATCGTTTCAAAAAAATAATTTAGTACCAAACGTTTCAGAAAATCTCGAATCAGTACTTTCATCCAATTCCGTCCAAATTTTCCATAATGCTGATGTGGCAGCTGAGTCACACATCTCAATCAGCAAAAAAATAATTTTTATTTTTGTCGTAGCAACTCCTGGGCAGGAGTATGCTATAGATCGTGAACCAACTTTGAAGATAAAAAAGAAGGGGAAAGAGGAAAGGGGTTTGAAGGGGGGTGGGGGAGGGGTGTGGCGGTAATTGTTATCTTAAAACGAAATCACCTTTCATAAAGTTAAATCCTTGATAGTCCATGAGGTACGTTCTTGAAAAGCAAAGTAAATCTTATTGTTTGAAGCATATTTCCATGAGAGAAAAAATGCCTCCAATACCCTTAACAGGAAAGCGCAAATCCTGGTGGAGTTGCATCCCGCAGACGGGCCAAATAGAAAGAGTGACGTATCCTCAAAGAGGAAAAATAATAAAATAATTTTATTATTTTAAAATTAAAAATTACATTTTTATTAAAATAATTATGTTTAATTGAAAACTAAAAATATTTTTATCCAATATTTTTTCTCTCCTTCTCTCTCCTCCCACCTCGAAAATATAGATTGATCTAAACGTTCATAGTTTCAGTACTAAATGTTTCACCACTTTTCATTTTGATACTTTGTTGTAGATCTGAGTTTTTTTTTTTTTTTTTTCCACCTCGGCCTTCTTCTTCTTCCCACTGCTCCTCCTCCTCAACCACTTTCTTCTCATCTCTTGATCCTCTCCTTCTCTTGCTTATCTCCATTGTTCTCTTATACCTCTTCTTCGTCTCTCTCCTTCTCCCCTATCTGCTTTCTCCTACTTCTCTTCCTTTTTGTCTCACTTCTTTTTCTCTGCTTCCTCCTACCTTCTCTCTGCCCTCCCTTCACCCCATTCTTCCTTCTTAGAAACCAAGATCTGGATTTCTGACGAGGAGCTAGGTGGGAGGAGAGGGGAGGGAGGCAAAGGAAAAACAGAGGAAATGAAGGAGAGAGGGGAGACGAATGGAGGAGGTAGGAGGAAACAAAGGGGAGAAGGCAAAGAGGAGAGACGAAGAGAGAAAGTAGGAGAAAACATATGGGAGAAGGGAGAGAGGATAAGCGGAGCGAGGAGGTAGCAGGGAAACCTTCAAGTGTGAATGTACATTAGAGCTTAAAAGCCTGGTGGAAACACGTAAAAAAATGCGTCTCTTTCCTTTCCAATCACTGTATCGTTCATCTCTTTGAAGAACAGTATTCTCTGTTCACTTCTATGTCAAACGATTGAAGAAGAATCACCAGTACTATTTTGGGTCGAAATCCTTTGAGCCCAACACAGTCAACTTGGTGTCAAAATTGCTTAACAAATCATACTCATCTAATTAGGGTTCTCTCTCGAACCTTCGATTGAAGACGATGATCAAATCTTTAGGAGGCCTCCTAGTATACAACTCAATAGCCTGAACTATTGGAAATGCACAATCTACATTTGCGAAAGGCGGACTAATTAGTGAGAACATTTTGTTAGCTAATGAGTTGTTTAGCAAGTATAATATGAAGAAAGTCCCCCCAGATGTGCTTTGAAGATATATTTGATGAAGGCTTTCGACTTAGTTGAATGGTCCTTTGTTTTGGATGTGATGCAAGCTACGTCTTTCCCTCAATTTTCATCTTTTGTATAAAAAACTGTTTAGCAACTTCTATGATTTCATAATCCTTATTGTATATTTCCATAAGAAAGATGTTTTAGGTAAGGGATCCCATTTCCCCTTACATGTTTGTGCTTTTTATGGAGGTTTTTCCAAATATGTTGGACATAGCAGTAGCAACTAGCTTGTTCTCTTATCATCCTCAAAGTAAAGGTCCTGGTATATCTCATTTATATTTTGCAGATGATCTGATTGTGTTTACTTAATGTATTATAGAAGATGTTAGAGGGGTATTGAATGTCTTGAATGAGTTTCATGGTTATTCATGACTGAAATTTAACTCTTCCAAGAGTAATTTTTATGTTGTTGGATCTATTCAAGAAATCAGTGATTAGACTGGTCTGAAGGTCTGAAGTGTGGAGAGCTCTTGTTTAGGTATCTTGGGGTGCCAATTAATGCTGGTAAACTTAGGGTTGTGGCTAGAATGTTAGATTGGAAGAAAAAAAAATACTTGACTTATGTAGGTCATATGACTGCAGATCCGGCTCCAACCCTTTCCAAGGGTTGGAAGCCTTCCAACCTTTTTTCAACCATTAGATCATACTTTGACTCTTTGACCAATCCAATGGTCTAGATTGTTAGGGGTATTTAGGACTTTACACACACTATTTAACTTTTATATTTAGTTTAAACATTTTAATATTTGCCATGACCAGCCGACGACTTTTCGGCGACCGGCCGCCATCACCGGCGACTTTTCCGGCGAAATTTTTTTATTGAATTTTTTTTTCAATAATTTTTTTTAATTTTTTTTACTTAAAAAAATACTAGTTAACATCGTTTTTTGTTTCATAACTTGTTAACAGATTTTTTACTAATAGGTTAACCAACCGAGTTAACTAGTTAACTTATCAAGTTGTTAACTAGTTAACAAATTTTTTACTTGATAACAATATTTTTGTTGACTAGTTAACCAATCGAGTTAACTAGTTAACTTATCAAGTTGTCAACTAGTTAACTTATCAAGTTAACACTTTTTTATGATGGTAACTAGTTAACACTTTTTTTTGCTGTTAACTAGTTAACAGTGTTTCTTTAACTGATAACAAGTTAACATGATTTTTACCTGATAACAGTGTTTTTTAACTGATAACTAGTTAACATGGTTTTTATCTAATAACTAGTTAACAACGTTTTTTGTTTGATAACTTGTTAACAATTTTAGGTGATAACTTGTTATCAACATTAGTTAACTAGTTATCAAATGAACATAATTAGTTAACTAGTTAACATTTTTTTAAGATGATAACTAGTTAACCAATCGAGTTAACTAGTTATCCAATCGTGTTAACTAGTTATCAAAATTAGTTAACTAGTTATCCAATCGTGTTAATTAGTTATCAACATTAGTGAACTCAATATGTTAATTAGTTAATATTATAATTGAATAACTAGTTAACATGTTATTTTTGAACTAATTATACGAACTATTAACACATTAGTTCAAAGATTATTCAAATAATGCCAATAATATAAAAATAGTGACTAAAAATATAACTTTTAATAATATGCAATCAAATTATCTATAATTTACAATATAGTGACTAAATTGCAATTATGGCAATTAACTCAATCGACAGTTAACACCTACAACTGGCGCCGTACACGGCCCCCGCTCATCGTCGTCTTCTCCATCGTCGGATTCATCCGACGTCCGCCAGGTCCTCCTCCATCCCACCACTGGCACCCTCCACGGCCTCCGCCTAGACAGCATCCTCGTCGACATGACCACATGAGAACCCTCCCTCGCCGCTGAGATCGCCGCCGCCGAGATTGCCGCCGCCGCATCAGCCAAACACTTCCGCTCAATCGACGCGCCGGTCTCCGACCCTATCTCCACGACCCCCGCCCAGACAGCATCCTCGTCGACATGAACACATCAGCATCCTCCCTCGCCACCGAGATCGCCGCCGCCGCATCAGCCCTCAATCGACGCGCCGGTTCCGTCCCCGTGTTTTAATGATTTAATATGATTTTATTAAATGACGAATTTGCCCTCCCTGTTTTTGGTTGGATCCGGTTCAACCTTTAAAGGTTGGGTCCGGATCCTGAGCCTAGGTCATATCTAGTTGACTAGCTGAGGTATGGTTCAGTATTGGATAGGAGCATTTATCCTACCTAAAGCATTTATTAAACAAGTTGAGGCTATGTGTAATGGTTTTCTCTAAGGGAAGGCGGAAGGGGAGAGAGTTAAGATAGCTTGGAAGCACCTAACATACCCTAAACATGAGAGGATTTGGGAGGGGTGGGGGTGTGGGGGTGAGGCTTAAGGATCTACATAGCTGGAACATTGCTAATATTATTAGGCATCTATGTAGTTATTCGTAGTGGCTCTCTTTAGATTGCCTAGATGCACATGTATAAAATTAAAATTGGTTCTCTTTGGGAGGTCAAAGTTGGACTGCTTTTAAGATTCCAAGTATAACTTTCTAGCCTGGATGGATGATTACTAAGGACCAGATTGTTACTTAACTGTTGCCGTTTCTTGCAGATTATGTGACAAGAGTGTGGATTGTAGGAATTATTTGTTTTGTGAGTGTGACTTCTTCAGAGGGATGCTCTCGATTCATTTGCCTGAACTGTTGCAGGTTTCCTCTTGGGATGACTTGTTTGACACAATCTTCTCCTTTGTGGTCAGGACAATTTGTCTAAGCCAAAGTAAAAAAGACTTTTTTGGATAGCAATTTTGAGTGCAGTATGGAGGGAACGCTGCAAGAGAGTATATGGAAGTAATCAAGGTAATGTGGAGTGATGAAAATTGAAGATGATGTACATGCTTTGGCAACTGGCTTACCTTCCGAGATGGATATTTAAAATTGCCTCTAGTCTTTTAGGGGCCGTTTGGTTGATGGAATTGGGTTTCAATTTCTAGCTCGCTGGGAATTGGCCCAAATAATTGTACTACAATTCTCAGTGGACCGAGAATTGAAACCCAATTCTCAGACCCAATTCCATCAACCAAACCACCCTTAGCTTTTTTTCTAGTGAATTATAAGTATACTTTTGTTTGAACTCATTGCTATTTTTTTATGAAATAAAATCTTGCTATACATAAATAAAATTACAAATTTTATAGTGTAGATTGTAGTCTATTATACTAGAATAGTAGAGGAGACACAAGTACCATATTCTCTTATTATTTCTCTTGGAGATAGTGATATTATATTTTCTAAATAAACTAAGATACATATTATTTTAGTGAAACCCCCTTTTTTTATCAAACTCAAACCTGTCAAGTTGATACGAATAAGGTGAGAAATTGATGAAATTTCTTATATAAGAAATGGCTATAGTATCATTCATCGTTATATTGTACCATTCATTTATTTCATGAATGATACAATTTAACAACGAATGGTACCACACACAATGATATTGTGATCATATCACCTGCAAAATATGCAAAGACTATAATTTTCAATAATAAAAATAATAACACAATCCTTATTAATACATGGCGAACATTAATGGTGAGAATCCCATATGTATATTGTAATTGTGTCATTCATTGTTAAATTGTATCATTCATAAAAAATATATGAATGGTACAATTTAACAATGAATTGTACCACACATAGTATACATAAGTACAATATACGAATGAATGCTACAACTACGTGATGAATAGTACCATCACCTTGAATAATTTTTAATAAAAAAATCTATAAAAAGTGAAAAATACAAAATAAATAAAATAACCGTAGGAATCATGCAACATGGGAGATGAAAAGATGGATGGTTATTTTCATTATTATACATTCACTAATATACCCTTTAGTACATTTAGTACCATTTGATTAAAGATACGAATCCAATGGTCCAAATTTGAGTTCTTAAATAAGAAATTTCTGAATTTCTCATCTTAAAATCTCCAAGATAATGAAATTTCTACCAATCCTTTACTCAACCAATAAACATATATCACAAAATATGAAAAACAACCACTACAAAAAAAAAAAAAAAAAAAAACACAGCACAAAGTAGACACTATTTTACACCCTATCAGTTTGCCGGAGTTTATGATTCAGAGAAAGGGATCAATCGACCCTCTTCAATTGAGAACAAAAATGGTGGTTGGGAGAAAGAAGCAACAATCTTTTGTTTTCCAAGAGGCTTTGCCTCTGCCTTTTCTAACTCCAAACTTTGCTGCTTCCTCAATAGTATTAGTCACCCATCAGCGCAATAGTCGGATCATTTGAGAAGAAGAGATGTTGCTGAGTGTCCAATTAGTGATTACAAAAAAAAAAAAAAAGTGATCTGAATACCTAATATTTATAAAAGGCCACCAATTCCGAATACCCAAACCCAAATACAAGCTTTATCCAACACACACCTAACTTCATTTCATGGATGGTGATTGCTGTGGACCATCAAACTAATGCGCTTAGCACTCTCTGACCGAAAGCTTTCTCCTTTATACCCACCTGGATTCAGATATCACATTTCAGCATAAACTATAAACAAGATATACTGCTTCGGCCAAGAAGAGCATTACCTCATGAGCGCTGTCCGGAGGAAACCACCGCAGCAGCACGCCAAGATGTACCACTGCTGGAATTAGCTTGAAAAGAAATGGCGTCGTTACCTGGTGTACCAGTCCAATATCAATGTATTTCAGCTTCTAGTCATTGGAGAAGAAAAATTAAGGTCATGAAAACTAATCTAACTATAGAAACTGTTTAAGATACCCCAATGTACGACAGGCCCAGGGGTGCTTTACCATTGCAATTTTACACCCTCGAAATGTTCTGATTTCGAAATAACTAACATAAGTACTAGAGCAAGACGAAGCAAGAATAAACAATTCGTCATGCACAATCTCTGCATGTTTGTTTCTGTTTAATTTGCACGCTGCCTTTCCTATTATGAAGACAGGTTGATAGCGAAATTGTTTTCCATAGTGTTACCATGCTGCTGACAAGTGCTCAAATGTATACTAACCAGACTGAGGGCTGTTGTTCCAAGAAGCAGTAGATACAATTTACCCTGCAGGGATACGTTCGTAAACATCAGATCATAGAAAAAGCAGACTTTTCCATCTATTCATGTTTTTCTGTTGGCCGTTAACACAGTACAGTTAGGGGTAGGTACTACAGAATTCTGTTATTTTATTCACTGATAGTTTACATCTATCTATACACGCAATATGTTAGAGGCGTTGAAGTCTTCTAAACTAACTAGTAGTATAATCTACTTATTACACACTAGTATTTATCACTAGGGGTAGTTCTAATTTACTTCTAACTAGTGTAATTATCCTATCCTAATAATACACAGAACAATACTATCTATCAGATAACATATAATAAACAGCGATACAATCTAACGCCATATTTTCATTGACTCACAAATGTTCCACCTACAGTTTGGAAAAACTCCATTCCTAGGAAGCATCTTAAGATTCCTAGGTCTTTAAGCTCGATTTCTCATCCCAGATGTCCTTTAATAAACCAGATCCCCTTGGTATTCTTTTCAATCACAGTGAAATCATCTACATACACAATCAACGTAACTATCTTGCCTGGATGAGAATGCCTGAAGAACACAATCTATACTATTTTAGCTGTTTAAGGCCCTAATACCATATAGAATGATGAGAATTGTGTGTAATATTACTCACTCGTAGTTTACATCTATTTATACACACATGTATGTTAGAGGTATAGTAGTCTCCTAAACTACTTGGAAGTTATCTACCTACTCATTAGCATTTATATCTACGAGTAGTTCTAGTTTACTTCTAATAACTATAGTTATCCTTTCCTAATACGATAGAATAGTACTATCTATCAGGTAACATATGATAATAAACTATGCAATCAAACCAATATAGTGTTCAGGGTACTGTACAAACCAAAAGAAAAACCACATTAAATTCTATACATCCTTCAGTGTACGTTTTCAATGGCTACCGTAATGGCGAATAAAAAGACAATCTTGGTCTAAAATGGATACCCCTACAGAAGCAGGATATAAGCATAATTGACACCTTCTGACAGACGTGCAAAACAAGAATAGTGTCAAGTACAAACCTCTATTAGATGAATATTAGAAGCACGACTGAGAATAACGAAGGAAAATTCTCCAATTTGTGCAAGAGTCATCCCAACCTACAGATATAATTGAACCTGAGACCCTTCTGTCAACGGAGCAAAATAGCATACATAAATGGTGAAACAAATTTGCTAAGAAGGATATTAGAGATCTTACAAGAACTGCAGTTTTATTGTTGTATCCAAATCCCTTGACAACAGATGCAGTAATAATAGTTTTGACAATAATCACTAACAGAACCGAAGCAAGTAGTATATCAACATGATTCCATAGGAAATGGACATCTATCAACATCCCAATGCTTGCCAAAAAGAGAGCTGCAAAGAAGTTGCGAATAGGTTCTACCTGAAAATGAATAAAATCAAATAGGGGCTGATGATGAGATTTAACACCTAACCAAGACTTTGGTGACGCAAAGTGTTAACTCACCACTAAGAAAAAATCAAGGCAAAAAATATTTGACTGATTCATAAAAATACCTTAATATAAGTTGGTCATCTTCAATAAAAAAAAACAGTAACCCAGACATGCAATAAACATAAACTGGTAATAAGCAAAAAGATTACAGAAAAAATAACTCTGCAGAGGTTGATGACCGCATACAAATAGGATATGACGTAACTTTTAAATTCGGACAAGTATGTACTTACAAAAACATGAAAAAAGGTCAAAACCACTTGCCAAATTTGTATACACACAGATGTGTGTTCCAATTAAGCCTCCAGGGTAAAGCACATTGTTTTCCATTTTACAACTTTCAGTGGCTATACTCATAGTTAACATCCTTATTCATTGTATAGAAGAGGAGAAGAATATTTGTATTTTCTCTTATATAAACTGAACAACATTGGACAGTATTTATACAAGAGATAACAGTCTAGGGAAGGAAGGAGTACAGCTGTTACAGCTGTATAAAATAAATTCTGCCTAGGGACTGCACAGTACAACTCACCATAGAACCTAGAGCCATAGAATAATTACTAATGACAGAAAATATCTTCTTAATTCTAACACTCCCCCTCAAGCTGGTTCGAAGATATCCTTAAGAGCCAGCTTGGACTTCAAGTAATCGAACTGTCCCTTCGGAAGACTTTTTGTTAAGATATCTGCAGCTTGCTCAGTCGTAGAGATGTAGGGTATACAAATTGTCCCATTGTCAAGTTTCTCCTTGATGAAGTGTCTGTCAACTTCCACATGCTTAGTCTTGTCATGGGATACAGGATTATGAGCCATAGCAATTGCTGATTTGTTATCACAATAAATCCTTATGGGAGAAGGAACACTCATTTTCAGTTCCTTCATGATCCTTTGGATCCAAATAACCTCACAAATTCCCAAAGCAAGAGATCTTAGTTCTGCCTCGGCACTGCTTCTTGAGACAGAAGTTTGTTTCTTGCTTCTCCAAGTGACAAGGTTCCCACCAACGAACGTACAATAACCCGTGGTGGACCTACCATTGTTCACATCTCCAGCCCAATCTGCATCGGTGAAAGCTTCAATTTGTAGGTGGTCTCCCTTTCTAAACATCAAACCCTTGCCAGGAGATCCTTTAAGATATCTCACAATTCTATAGGCAGCCTCGAAATGCATTTGACTAGGAGAGTGCATAAATTGGCTGACAATACTAACTGCAAAAGATATATCTGGTCGTGTATGTGAAAGATAAATCAACTTACCAACCAGCTTCTGATATCGTTCAATATCCTTGACTTCATCTTTCTGACTACTTCGGAGTTTCAGGTTCTGTTCCATCGGAGTTTCTGCTGGTTTGCAGTTTGTCATCCCTAGCTCATTGAGAAGATCTAGAGTATACTTCCTTTGGTTCACAAATAAGCCCTCTCTAGATCTGGCAAACTCCATTCCCAGAAAGTATCTTAGGGTTCCCAAGTCTTTTATCTCGAACTCATGAGCCAACTTCAGCTTCACTTTTCCAATTTCATCCAAGTCATTCCCAGTCACAATAATGTCATCTACATACACTATTAGAACAACCATTTTATGCAGATTTGTATGTTTGATGAATAAAGTGTGATCTGCCTGACTTTGATAAAAGCCAAATTTCTTGATTACCTGACCAAATCTCTCAAACCACGCCCTAGGAGATTGCTTGAGCCCATACAACGATTTCCTCAGTAGGCAAGCTTTCTTTTCCCCAAATTGTGCTTCGAAGCCAGGTGGAAGGGCCATGTAGACTTCCTCATTCAGTGTTCCATGTAGGAAAGCGTTCTTTACATCAAGTTGGTAGAGGGGCCAATTGAGGTTCACTGCAATAGATAGCAAAATTCGAATGGAATTCATTTTTGCTACCGGGGCAAAAGTTTCGTTATAATCAATCCCAAAGGTTTGTGTAAAACCCTTTGCCACCAAGCGTGCTTTGTATCTTTCGATACTCCCATCAGCCCTGCATTTGATTGTGAAGACCCATTTACATCCAACAATAGCTTTTTCCTTTGGTAGATCAACCACAACCCATGTTTGGTTGTCAATGAGGGCCTTCATTTCCTCTTGTACTGCTGCTTTCCAATTCTTGTCACCTAGAGCTTCTTGGATAGTCCTAGGCACTTTCAGATTTGACACACTCGACACAAATGCCTTATAAGAATCAGTAAGCTTGGCATAAGACACATATTTGGATAAAGGGTATCTAGTGCATGTCCTAGTTCCCTTTCTTAAGGCAATGGGCCAAGCAGAGTCGGACTCAAGTTCATAAGGAATTTCAGGAGGTTCAAGGTTTTGAATGTTACTAACCGTGGGTTCAGAATTAGACTGGTGTTCAGAGACAGGAGGTGGTTGAGAACTTTTGTCAGGATCAGTCGACTGAACAGGGTCTTTACCAAGAGCTGGAACTTCAACTCCTGATTTTGACTTCTTTCTGGTGTAAACCTGAAGTGGTCGGTCGGTCCTTTTTGAACCCTCGTTCTGTACTTCTCCTTCCACTGTTGACTCATCATTTTGAAGCAAGGTTGCCTTAGGATTAAGGTTAGAAACTTTATGTTTGGAGGTTTCATTTTCTTGGTCAATAATGAGAGGAATGGTTGGATCAATTTCCCAAAAAATCTCTTCAATGGACTCGGATTGATTGGTTCCCTGCTCCCCCTGAAGAGAATTTTTTGGGTAGAAAGGATGTTGCTCATAAAAGGTAACATTCATAGACACATGAAGTTTTTTTGTATTTGGATCAAAACACTTGTACCCTTTTTGACTTGCAGCATACCCAAGAAACACACATTTAGCAGTTTTTGGGTCAAGCTTGCTGCGAGCTTGTTCAGGGATTAACACAAAGCAAGTACACCCAAAAATTTTTAAAGGAAGATCACTTGTTAGACGGAGGGATGGAAAAAACAGTTGTAGCTGATGAAGAGGGGTTTGAAACTGAAGTACCTTACTGGGCATCCTATTAATTAGATATGTGGCCGTGAGAATGGCATCACCCCAGAGATACTTAGGTAGATAGGAAGAAAACATTAAAGCCCGAGTTACTTCAAGAAGATGACGGTTCTTTCGTTCAGCAATTCCATTTTGTTGGGGGGTATCCCTACAAGTGGATTGATGAACTATTCCTTTTTCTGTGAAAAAATCCTTCAAATTATTGTTAAAATATTCCGTACCATTGTCAGTTCGGAGTATAGAAATCTGAGTTTGGAACTGATTGCAAATGAACTGAAAAAATCCCTTGAAAATATTGCAAACATCAGATTTTTGTTTCATCAAGAAGGTCCAGTCATTCTAGTGTGATCGTCAATGAACGTAACAAACCACCTGAATCCAGTTCGTGTTTGGACTCTTGATGGTCCCCACACGTCACTATGAATCAGATAGAATGGCTTGGATGGTTTATAAATGTGAGAAGGAAAAACAGTTTTGTGGTCTTTGGCCATTCGACAAGAATCACAATGAAAAACTGACATTGAAATATTTTTGAACAAACTGGGAAATAAATGTTTTAAGTAGGGAAAACTAGGATGTCCTAGCCTATAATGCAACAACTTGATTTTGTCAACAGCAGAGTTTGAACTGGTACAGACCATGCCATACCCCTTTTTTTCACCAGAATTGATCTCGTCAAGGTAGTAAAGTCCATCTCTCAACTCAGCCCTGCCAATCTCCTTCCCCGAGTTCAAGTCCTGTATGATACAATGAGAAGGATGAAAGGTTATACTACAGTTTGAGTCTTTTGTGAGGCATCGGATCGAAAGAAGATTACAAGCAAGTTTAGGGACGTGTAGGACATTTTGGAGGGTTAGGGTTTTTGAAATTGGAATTTGTCCCTTACCAGCAATAGAAATAGAATTTCCATTTGCAACATTAACATGGTTATACCCAGATTCAGGTTGATAGGAATTAAAGATATAAGGGCTATTGGTCATGTGATCAGTTGCACCTGAATCCAAAATCCAAGCTTTTGACTCTTTGTAGGCAGAAAAAGTCGAGTGTATCTTACCTGAATGTGCCAACAAACCACTAGAATTACCAGGTGATGAGAGTTGGGTTTTTAGCAATGTCACCAGTTGATCGAGTTGCTCCTTGCTAAAAGAATTACTGTTGTTTTCAGCATGATAACTTTTGGCAGCTGGCTTGTTTCTTCTCTTTTCTGGATGGAGAAACCAACACATGTCCTTGGTGTGGCCAATTTTTCCACAGTGGTCACATTTTTTAGGTTCTTTCTCCATCTTCTGTGAGCCTCCATGTTTGGCAGCAACAAGAGCTTCAGAGGATTGTTGGGATTTATTCACCTTGAAGGCAGAATTTTCATGGACAGCGGAAGCTGATTTTTTTCCCAACATTAGCTTCCTTCGGGACTCTTCTCGCCTCACTTCAGAGTAGGCTTCACCAATAGATGGCAGTGGTTTTCGAGCAATGACCCGACCACGTACCTCATCCAAATCATCATTCAGACCAGAGAGGAATTTGTACACCTTGAGTGTATTTTCCCTTGATCGGTGGTGTTTTGCATCTTTCTGTGATTCCCATTCGTAGTCATCAAAGGCATCGAGATCCTGCCAAATCCCTTTTAGGATGTGGTAGTACTTGGTGACTGATAGATCTCCTTGAGTGATAGTAGCAAGTTGTAAAGTCAGCTCATAATACTGAGATTGATTGTCAATATCTGAGTAGACTTCAGCAACATCATCCCATAAATCCTTAGCTGAGAAGTACCCAACATACTGGCTTCCTATGTCTTCCACCATAGAGTTAACCAACCATGTGATAATGGTTCCATTGTCGGAGTCCCAAGCTTCGAATGTAGGATCATCCTCCTCTGGTTGTGGCTTTGCTCCAGTGATATATCCAAGCTTCTTTCTGCCTCTGAGATATGTGCGGACTGCCTGAGACCAGCGGAGGTAGTTTGTTCCATTGAACTTGATATTAGTGATCTGGACATGATGTCCCTCAGAGTTATTTTCTGAGTTTATCTGAACTTTGGTTTCAGATGTTTCATCATGATCTTTTGCCATGATTAATGAGAAAGAATAGTTGAGATTCAGACCGTAGTGGCTCTGATACCATATAGAAGAGGAGAAGAATATTTGTATTTTCTCTTATATAAACTGAACAACATTGGACAGTATTTATACAAGAGATAACAGTCTAGGGAAGGAAGGAGTACAGCTGTTACAGCTGTATAGAAATAAATTCTGCCTAGGGACTGCACAGTACAACTCACCATAGAACCTAGAGCCATAGAATAATTACTAATGACAGAAAATATCTTCTTAATTCTAACACATTGAAAGCTCACAACAGCTCATAGTTAATGGTATCGGACCTATCCAGAACATCTAAACAATCACAAGCAAAATGGATTAATATTAATGACCTTAATGCAGAATTCTTTAGATGCAATGTATTACAGTCTGAAAGAGAATTATGGAAGAGAACCATCTGAAGCAGAATAAAACAGTATACTAATTACAGTAGATGGGAGTTATAACACTTTGACACTCCCAAAATTGAAATATAAAATGGTCTTACTTGCTCAAGTGTATGGTGGGCAAGATCAGTCGTGGATATCATCACACCCGCAGCAAATGATCCTAATTCAAGGCTGAGACCCAACTTGTCACTACACTGGAATTAAAAACGATGTGAGGACATAATATTAGCATGTAAAGTACGCCTGTAAAGAATATAGTTATTAGCATGCCGCTGACGTAAAATAAATAGATTACAAACTAGTGAAAGGCACTGAAAATGATCTCAGAGAACTCGTTTAAGATGAAGCTGATTCCTCATATCCCTCCTTACTTTTGGGAGATAATTGCCATACACAGGATCATATAGAGATAGCACCAATGCAAAAATATTTATCTCAACAAGTGAAACTTTAGCGTCAATACATAAAAAAGAGTTAATGTCAACTAGCTATACTGAAACTCATAATTAAGAAACTAAGTTAAATATAGATAAGGTTGACACTGATGTATTTCAGTACTGTTAAAACGCAACAACACTATAAAAAGATGAGAAAAGAACCAGAAAAAGTGAAACAAGAAGACATTAGGTCAGAAAGGCTACCCATGCGACAAGCAGGCAGAACGCCACTGATGCCAGCTGATAGAGTTCATTAGTCTGTATAGACATAAACTCTAGTAAAAAAATTCATCATGGTGATAGATTGCATTGCGAATTCTGAAATAAATTACCTGAGATGATAAGCTTATCATAAGCTTAAGGAACCATGGAACACAGGTACGAGATAATATTGTTAAAGTGGCCAAAAATGCAATCAGCAGCACTAACCTGATTGAAATACGATAAGTGAGGATTAGTAAATCAAACCAAAGTAGTGACCTCCATGCAGATACATGTATGACAACCGGAGAAGCAACAAAAGTATATATAAGAGGTTTAAGCAAATGTATAACATTAGTTGTGCAGTATTGAATCCAATGCAACAAATCACACCCTGCGTGCTTTACCATCGTGCAAAAAAAAATATATTATCGATACCTAGAGTGCTCAAATTTGCAAGTAAATCACCAATCAACCTTTGTAACATATGGCAATTCAATACTAAACTGATGTACAGATGTGCTGACAACATATGTAAGCAATGAATGCTAGATGCCTAACTGATATCAATAGCACAACTAGAATTGAGCTAGGACATACTCAGTAAGCATGTGGAATGTCTTAACATTGTTTACACTTGATGAATATGATGTTGTGGTTCTTTAGATACTTACAACTTAGTCATGGATATCACTCCCTGAAGAACACCAGAAGTACCACCAAGAACAGGAAGTAAAGCAAACAGCAGACCAACTGCACAATCCTGGGAGGTCAAAATATAATAAGGAAGATTTCTAGGGCAGTAATAAATATAAAAACTTGAGTTATCTTCAATGTCAAACTTCAGGGAACCTAACAAACCAAAATATAGGAGCATGGATTATATTAGTCCTTGAAATTGTATCATACAATAGTACAATGTTCTACCTGCAGAATGAGGGTACCAACAGTGACCTGGCCATAGAGGGTATTTATGCTATTTCTTTCCATCAAAAATTTTAGAACCTGCAGCAGGGCAAAAAAACGAGAGATAAGGAAGTAGTGGTGACTTGTGAGCGGGGATAGTCCTTTCTGAAACATGTGGAAAAGGAAGAAAAAGAAGACACTAAATAGCCATGGGTATTCTCTAATAGAGACTTTTGTAGTTATTTGGCTTTGGTAATGAGTGGCTATGGAAATTAGAAATCTATTTAAAGCAACTATCTCATAATCAGCAGTGGTGACATTTGACGGGACCAGAACTAGTACTGTAATTTCAAGTGTCTTGTACATAACCTTTGGTAAGTCAATCTTCCCACTAATTTCCCATGAGAAGAATGGTAAGGTTCAAAGAAAAGCCTAACGGACCCCAGAAAATGAAAAACCTGATACATAGCAAAGCAAAAGTGGTCATTACTGCAAGAGGAGCAGATAACCAATGCTCTCAACAATCAAAAAGGAAAAACTAGGATGTGGCATGCTTGGTAACCATTCACAGAAAAGCTTCATTTGAACTACAACAACACACAAAAAAACAGATGCCACAGAATAAAAATTTCAGAAAGAACAACTTCATCCAGCAAACGATGAAAACTAAACTTGGTCAGACATAAACAGAGCCAATAAATACAAATACATAATTTAACAATTACCACTGCAGTTGAAGACATTGAGAGGAATGCACCTACAAATATGCCCTCTGAAGGCTTACCCCCACATAACTGCAAAAACATGCAACAAAAGGCTCTAAGATAAAGTCACATGTAGTGGGATGAAAGAGATTTTTGCTTAACTAGTCTTAACCCCCCCACCCCCCCCCCCCCCCCCCCCCCCCCCCATAGATACATGTTTATACCTGTATTAATAATGTTCCATAGACCAGTCTTTAACAATGTATATTCACAGCAGATGGTACTAAAAAAAATCTCAGCAGGCGCTTAACTCATTTTCTTGCATCTTTATTTAGAACTCAGTTAGTTATGTCGTTATCATGGTAGACAAAAGTTTCCTAGCCTCGTCCACACAACATATACATTTGGTTTCTTGCTGACAATGTCCATCAAGATGTACTTGAAACAATGCTCAATTTACCGAGGCTGTTAATCCACAAAGGAACATAAAGAGGGAAATCTGGAGAAGACCGCCAACAACTGCAACTGCTCGGACAACACGAAGCTGCATTTAAAATAGAGATGCCATATATTATATTGCATAAAGTAGTGTGGAGCACTTATGCGATAAAGGAAATACACAAACCTTAGTGATGGAGAACTCCAGACCCAGGACAAACAGAAGGAAAATAACACCAAATTGTGCAACTGTCTCAACCTGTCAATTTCAGTATAAAAATTTAAAGAAAAAATCAAGATTAACACCAAAACCGGACAAGAGGACAACTTAATGGTGCAAGTGTTGGTAAATGCAAATAGAAGATTTCAAATTTTTTAACAAGGTTCACTTGCAAACATGCTTATGAAGTATAAAATACATAAAGAACAATACAAGGAACAAAGAGTGGAAAGCCAAAGTAACAATCTGTAACTTTAAGCCCGAGACATGATTTTATATATGGAAGTAAAAGGAAACTAGGAAAGGGTAAAGAAGTATGGCTTGAGAGACCAACTTAATGTCATACATGCTTAAAAGGGGCAACATCTATTATTGTGTAGCATCAGCCAAAAGTCAGCCAAAATTCGACGTCAAATATTGCTTAATAATGCCTATACACTAGTAATAAGATATTTAATGCAACAGATATTAAGAAATTGTGACTTCAGCTTGAGTCTGGGATTTTAATGTTATAAATAAATCTACAGATCGCAACCTTCATACAGGATTACATTCTAAAGCTGGCAATGCATCAGGGAAAAAGAAAATGCCAAATAAACAAGATTACAACTTACTTGCACCATTTCGCTTACGACGCTGAACCCCCCTGGCCCAATTACAGACCCAGCTAGCAGGTATCCAGAAAATACCTGGAATATGAATAAAATGGGTGATTGTTAAAAACGAATCTAAGAAAGAAAGGATATTGAAGCTTAAAGTATAGTCTAAGAAAATGGATGGGTCAAACAGTATGAGAAAGGGGAAAACTAAAAGTAGCAAGGATGTGAGACAAAACCGTTGTCAATAGAAAGCATAAAGAAATCATGTAGGACTAACCGGTTGACCAGCACATGCAAATGCTACTCCCCCACAAGCAGCAGACACGATGACAACCACCAGATCTGATATCAAGCTGAAAATATAAAAGTTAAACAGAAAGAGAAGTGATGACTGCCCTAAACGAATATCTAAAGTCTGAAGGACTAAGCTCACGTTAAGTCAAGTTGTAGCACAGGATATTTGGACTTTGGATTTGATATGATAAAGACATTATCCTGAAATTAAAACACCCCAACAAGGAAATGAGAAAGTTTCAAGCCCAAGATACATAAAGACGTAACCACTATAGAATCTCCAAGTATTGCTATCAATATAATAATACAATTCCAAGTAAGCTATACAAATATGTATCAAATAGAGAAAACTGATATTGATTGTACCTTTCGATCAATTAATCGCGGAGCATCTTCTGCACGATTGTCATTGTCCAAATTGAAAACATTATGAAACTGAAAAGACCTAACATATTTTCACAGAATCAGCATTATTGGATCTGCTAATAATGTCATTGAGTTAAGATCTATAAGTGCTATTACAAATTTCAAGGGGAAGACATAATATACAGGAGATTGAACACTTACTTCTCCTCCTTGGATTCATTTTTCTTCGTTGTAACTCTAGCAACTGTCTCCAGAACTGCCTAGCGCAATGAAACATTTCCAATTAGGCACCACTTAACACCGAGAGTTAGTCAATTCAGGGGTAAATGATTAAAACTATAATGCAGTTATAACTACGACAAATGGCCAGGATTTACAACTACAAGTTTGCTTCTCATAGCCAGTAACAGAGTTCACATTGGGCTGCCGAGAATTCTCTTTTTAAATCATATGCATACAGCCACCTGGGATTTTACAGAGAGCCACAGCAACAGTATGGAAACCATCAATTTTGAATAAATCAGTGGTGTCATGAACCTTAACGAGTCGTCAGAAATTTCATATACAGATAGGTAAGGGGAGCGGAAAAAAATCCAAAAAGTCCAGTTAGCTACCTGCTGTCCGGCAACGCTGTTATTGAAGCTGTCCGGATCAGTGACTGCAAAAGCAAATGCAACAATGGAAGTCGTTTGACTATCAAAGCTTCTATGAAGTCAAATTCGAGTACTCAAATGAGAAAATAACTTCCCAAAGAGAATTTATGAAGAATACTAGCGAAGACGGAATTCAATCAATGGAAGCCGATCCACCAGTCACCCAGTTCCAAAAAGGAAATATTGTGGCAAATGCAACAGAGTGATAGAAGAAAGAAAACAAAGATGAGCTGAATTAGAAATGAAAAAGCTCGTGAATAGGCTGAAATCCCTAATGTTTCATGAAATTGAAAGGAGCACCGATGAAGTGAATAATGTAGCTGTATAGGAACATAAAGGAAGGAGCTCGGATCCAGTTACAGACCTTCATTCTGCTCTGTCTCATTGAACTCCTTCTCCAGCGCGCGATCGATCATAAAGGCCAAGCTGTCCTCTCTGGATCTGAGTCCAGTAGAGTTGGAATCTGTGCTTGTATTTACCTTCGTCGAGTTGAAGTCTTCATTGGCGGATTCAGAGGCCGGGAAGACGAGAAGGAGAGCACAAAGTATAGCCGGAGCTAATACCAGTCTCATTTCCCTCTCCGTCTTGCACAGACAGAGAGAGGGGGGAGAAACGCCGGAGAGAAGTGGAAAGCGAGAGGGAAGGCGGGTGAACAGACGGCAGGTGGTTATGTGTTGGGATAGGAATGAACTTTTCGTTGGCCTGAATCCTCATTTCAACTAAGAGCGAATTTTATTCAAACAAATTATTTCGGAGAAATTTAAGAAAAATTAGGAGGTTAAACATGTCATTATACACATTTATACTTTTCTACTCTTCTACTAGGCAGTTGATCGCGGGTTAACTGGCGTGAGAACACCTATAATGGCTAACATTTAATGGCTGTAAAAAATCAGGACAATATTGTAATTGTACCTAAAATAGAAAAGAGTTCATATTATCTAAAAAAAACTGAAATCTAATCCTAAATCCCAAATCCCTAAAACTCTCTCTCTTTGCGTTCCTTCAAACGCCGCCGATGCCGTCACCTGGCCGGAAGAAGAAAGCAAGTGGACGGGTTGCTGGTCGGAGAGGGGGGTCGGTCGGCCACGGTGCGGAGGATGGGGGCACGACGGCGGAAGCCGACCTCGGTGATGCTTCGGAAAACTTCGGCGGAAGCCGACCTCGTCGTTGCACGGCGGCGGAAGGCGACATCAGCGATGGAGGCAGAGGCCGGATGATGATGGTGAGCGGAAAAGCTACTGGTCGGCGAGGAGCGGCCGACGATTCTACCCGTGGACTGCGCCGTCTGCATTCATCGGTGGAAGTTTTGCTAACTGTTGGGGAGATTTCTTCAGACGATGATTTCCAGGTTCTATTGTTGTTCTTACCGGCATGTTCCGTTTCGAGTTTCCTTGTACAAAGTATTGTGCCGAGACGATTTACCTGATACCTAGTATTGTTCCGTTTCGAGTTTCCTCGTACAAAGAATTGTGTCGAGTCGATTTACCTGATACCTAGTAGTGTTTTGTTTCGAGTTACTTCGTACAAAGTATTGTGCCGAGTTGATTTACCTGATACACAGTATTGTTCCATTTCGATTTTATTGGTACATAGTATTGTTACATTTAGATGTATCTGATACATAGCATTGTTCTGTTTCGTGTAATTTTGATTCGTGTATAATTTTAAAACGACACGATCTTGCTTTTTCTGATTCTCAAATCCTGGGGCTGATGTTAATTATGAAGAAGTGGGGATGAGTAAGATTTTCAAAATCATTTGGTTTTCTAGCAGCTTGTGAACAATTTGATTTGTGAGCATGATTTTTTTTTTTGGGTTAATGAGCATGATTTCTGGTTTATGTGTTTGTGGGGTTAGGAATCCAGGTTCTGTATTGATTACGTAATTACTTGGATTCAAGAGTGCAAGCTAGCAACCTATTGAAATTGTTCCTCTGCTAAAACTGAACTCTTTTAGCAATGATAATATGATATAATAACAATGGTAGCTTGTCTGCTTCTACAATGATCAACTTTTTGATTCCAATCATCATCACCATCCTTCTCTGAAACAAGCCCTTCTCTCAAAATATCATCAGAATCATCCTTCTCTTTAACCTGTCTAATATACGAAATTCGGTGTTCTTTTATAGAGATGGCAAACAAGAGGCAAAAGGGGGTGGTTAACCATGAGCATGTTTTCCTCGAAGATAAGGTAAAAATGTGTATTAATGGGGAACTTTGTTACTTTGGCTAGTACCTTGCGTACATTTTTTTTTGTAAATAAGGGGTCGTTTCCTGGATGGGATTTGGGAGTTGGAATTAGGGAAATTCCTGGACAATCTCAATTCCTTGTTTCCTGACCCAAAATAGGAACCGAATTGCGGCGCAATTGAAATCCTTTTCAGTTTTGAAATCACCTCCGATAAGGAATTGAAATCCTTGTGAAATGAGTGGGTTTTGGGGGGAATTGTTTTATTTTTTCAGTGTTATACATCTCTGCCCTCCCTAGCTTGGCATTTCCTGGACATGTCGGGGCAATTGTAAAGAACCAACAACTCTCTTTACAAGTATAATTTTAAAATCGCATTCCACCATACCGACCGGCGTTCAAAATTTTAGGATCTTCATTATGGTGAGCACGTGTGGGTAATTAGTTTTCTTTATAAATCTACATTGTACAGTAGTATACAATACAATAATTATGTTAGCTTTAGTGGATCAATTTTGTTCAAAATAATGGAATGAGATTGCAAAAATATTATTTATTTAGGTGATGATCATCTTTTAGATAATTTTGGTTAATGATAATTATAGGGTTGATTTTTTTTATTGTGGATTGGCTAGCCTTTTGTTATCTAATTAAGGGTAGTTTGGACAAATGTATGAGGTGTATAATTTCAATTCCATATTGGCAATTAGATGAGGAAACAAGGAATTTAATTCCAGTGGAATCATTGATCCCTCCAGCAATCTAATTCCATTGAAATTGTTAATTCCCACAACAATTAAATTTCTTGCGGGAAACGACCCCTAAGTATTGATCATAATATGAAAATTATGTTTTTTTAGAACAAAGGGAAACTTGGGATTTGATGGTGTGACCAAAGTGAAGATAGGAAGAATGAGTGATGACTTTAATAGGTGGGCTGTTGATTGTTACGACGTCGAGAGCAAGGCGTTTATGTTTGTGAAGGATGACTGTGTTGGGTTAGATAGTTGGGGATGTTTTGAAGAATTGTTTGATTTTATTGCTCCTTCCTAGAATTCATTTGTTTTTCTGCAAAGTTTCTTGGATAGTGGCCAACTTTGATAGTTTATTTTGGTATAGAGATTTGAGGTTGGAATATTTTGATAACGTATCTCCTTAATCTGAGACAAGTGCTAGATGTTTTCTTGATTTGGGTTTGGTGAAAACATTGGAAAGGATAGGGTGTAAGTGGCTGTATGGAAACAGATGCATGTGATATATTTGTGTTCCAGTTTATAAAATTCGGTACCTTTTTGTGTTCTTTATCAAACTGTTTGGTGCATATTCTGATACATAAATCTGACCGCAAGTGCATTAGTTGGTACCGAATGTTGATTTTAGGTACATAATCTGGTACATGAATCTGATTTCAGGTACATAAGTAGGTACCGAATTTTGATTTTATGCACATGATGTTGTTCCTTTTATCACAATGTCGCACATATGCTTGTTCCTGAATTTGTAGAGATTGCTCCGAGGTGATATGTTGTCTTCAAAGTTCGGTGGAATATTGTTGTGTTTATTATTGGTGTGTAATTGACTAATTGTAAATGTATGAGGATAATAAAGGTTGGAATATCAAAATCATGGGATTGTTTATTGTGTAATATATCTAAAATAATTTGGTTCATAAGTATCTTGGAATATGTTTGAACAATAAAATAAGTAACTCTAGCCAACTTTATTTAATTTGGTTCATGACAACGTTCCTTAACATATGGTTTCTGCAAAAAAAAATGAAAAAAGAGAACAATCCAAACTATTTCTTCATTTGTTCCACACATTCAGCAACGACTTCAGCAATCAGTGTCTTCTTCTTCTTCCTCTTTTTCATTTTACGACAATGATCTCTTGAGAAGACTTGATACGTATAGTACCTTTGTTGGGATTAATACGCTGCTTGAAACTAGTACTTGCTAACAACTCTTCATTTGTAGTTCGGTGAATGGCAACATCTGTGGAGTAATGGGGAAGAATGTAAGATTAATTACCAATATTGTAGGAGTTTAACCGATATTGTGGTTAGAGACCGGCTCTGGCAATGAATCTGGTACCAAACATGGAAAATAGGAACACAAGCCACAATGTCAGTACTGAAAAAGAAAAAAATGGTACTTAATGTACCTGAAGTGAGTTAATAGGTACCTAACGAACATGAATCAAGAATGACCGATGATAATGGAACGGGTCGGCAACGGGCCGGACTCCGATGCTATCTTGAAACCTGAAGCATGAACACCGATATTATGGTTAGGGACCGACTCTGTCAATGAATTTGGTACCAAACATGGAAAATAGGAACAAAAGCCACTGCGTCAGTACTGAAAAAGAAAAAAATGTACATAAGGTACCTGAAGCGAGATAATAGGTACCTAACGAACCTGAAGCAAGAATGTCCGATGATGATGGAACGATGGTCGGCAACGGGTCGGACTCCGATGGTATCTTCGCATCTGTGATCGTTTCCATTGCTGTAGCATTATGGGAAGATTAAATAAATGATCACCATAATCAAAACGAAACACATGGTTTTGGAAGTTCGAATTCTGAAAAAACTTGATAAACGAAACGTCGTCGTCGATTACCGTTTAAAGCCACCGATAAAACCTATGAACAACAGCCGCTGGAAGAAGAAAAAAACCAGCCGCCGGAAAAAAAAATGGGAACAACTGCCGAAATATATTAAAAAATTTCAGACGTGGTGAGGAAAAGGAAGTTGCATTCTTTCCAATAACTGATTCCTACTTTTTAGTTAGGATTAGTATTTTAACATATTATTTTATTCAATGATTTAAATAAGGAAATTAATATTAATAGGGAAATTTACATAGAAGTCCATAAACTTGTAGCCATTAGATTAGATTAGGAGAATGGATGGTAAAGATTAGTGTTCTCGTGGTGAGAACAAAATAAGTGTTCCCATACAAGATTTTCTGAGTACGTTGTTGTTAACTAGTTAACATCATGCTTAAGATAACTAGTTATCAACATATTTAGTTGATAACTAGTTATCAAAACTAGTTAACAAGATTTTTAGTTTGATAACTAGTTATCAAAATTAGTTAACTAGTTAACAAATTATTATCATTAGTTACCTAGATTTTTGTTAACAAATTATCCAACTATTTAACTAGTTAACATCATGATTTAGATAACTATTTAACTAGTTATCTAATCGAGTTAACTAGTTATCAAGTTGTTAACTAGTTATCTAATTGAGTTAACCAGTTATCAAGTTGTTAACTAGTTAACCAATCGAGTTAACTAGTTAACTCGATGAGTTAACTAGTTAACATCATGATTGAATAACTAGTTAACGAGGTTATTTAGTTGATAACTAATTATCAAAACTAGTTAACTAATTATGCGAATTAGTTAACACGTCAACAACCAATTTTATATTTTCAAAGATTATTCCAACAATGTCAACAACATAAAAAATAGTGACTAAAACTGTAATTATTAATGCTAAATTATCAAACTATCTCTAACTTAAAATATAGTGACTAAATTGTAATTATCAATATTTATTAAACAATTTCCTTTCCTTCGTCTTCAACCATCAACAGGAGGCATTGACGAGATCTCCGACGTCGTCGACAATCAACGCCACTGACGTTACTCGTCAATGATCTCCGTCGCGATCCCTCTCTCCGTCGTCGGCTTCGTCATCACCGCTTTTGGCACGAGGTTCGACGCGGAGGCATAGACAGAGCCTCCCAGCCGTCGCTTTGTGTGACGAACGACAGAGTACTATCGTCAGAGATCGGACCCGGGTGCGGCCGCCGGAAATCAGGTGGAGCTCTACAATAACAGTTTCTGACCGTTGCAAATGGAGCTCTCTCGATATGTGACCACGATCATGTTTCCTTCTCTAGACCTAACGAAACTAACGATTAAGCACATAGATAGTTTTCGTCGGCGGCGGTGGAAGTCAACCGTCGAGAAATTTGGTCGATGAGGGGAAAGCGAGCTGCGGCGGAGTTTGGGGAAGGAAGGGAGATGGGTGCCACCGGAGTTGCACACAGATCTAGATTGGGGACATGGAAGAGTTTTTTTTGTTTGAAAGTACGAAATTACCCCTCTGAGTATTTGGTTGGACGGTCCAACCAAATACTCAGAGGGGTAATTGATGAACGATGCAGAACATGTTTATCAAATAACTACCAAGCTAGAAAGCTAGGGTAGATCGTATTCCACAGGTCTTCTAATAATCGTCTACTCAAATATAAAGGCAGATTACTCAGGTTTAACACTTTGTGCGTGGTGTGAGTTCCACGACTTCTAATTCTAGAAAATGCTCGGAAATTAAAAACTAAAACTGAAAGACAGATCGAAAGATTAGTTGACTTAACAAAGATGACAGACAAGCTTAGACTTCGAATCCCCTTTCGTTCACCAGAGCATTGGCAATCAACAGATCAGCGGATTTCAATTCTCGTTCAATCAATTCTAAGACACCACCATAACTCCTGACCCTTAGGTTTAAGACTGGCGAACGTTCGCTCTATCCGATCTAGCTACCAAGATTAATTAGCCGCCCGAGTACGGTCGCCTCTCGCAACGACTTAACTAACTGGTGGAATTACTAATGATTTATGAGTTACTCTTGCAGTGGATTAACCCTAACTGGTTCCTACGAAAGGCACACTCCAATGAATAGGTTAATTGTTCGATTCGATGTTTTAAAGTAAGGCGAGCGTTCACTTCTATCCTTAGCTTAACAAGAATCTAATCTAGGTGATCAATCCAGACAAGAAACATAAACAACGAAGAACAAATCAAACATGAAAGAGAAACTGATTGAACTTTGAATCTAATCACCGCCGATCGTGACCTCTTTAAAGCCCTGGGTCACTTAGGGTTCATCTAGTCTAAGCTCTACGAGTTTAGCTACTCATGTTCATAACAAAAGAATCAAAGACAAAGACAGAGTTCATCTTGAACAGAGGAAGAACAGAAAAGGATCTGAAAAACCTAATTAAGACGACTCCGGCGAAGCTTCGATCTCCGGTAATCTTCAATCCTAGCTCCGAGTCTCCGAGGCGAAGGGATGGCGTCACGATCTCTTCCTGGCTCTTCGAACTCTAAACTTTGCTCTAGAACTCGTGAGAATTCTGAAAATATGATGTATTATGAGGTATATCTGTTATTGGGCCGATTTCTTCTTGAGTTTTCGTCAAAAACCTGAAGGATTTTCGCCGAAAACTGCAGTGTAACTCGGGGCAGGATTTGATTGGACTTGATTGACTTCTCGGATCGATTCTGGTGCGATTCCTCGAGGTTCCAACGCCTTAGACATGTCCTTGGCTACTTTATTTGACGGCATAAACCTGTGCTATCATGAAAACACTAGAAAACCATCAAATAGACCCGAAACGGGCCAAAGTAACACAAATGGCACGAGATAGAGTAGTTGAGTGAATATTCGCTATTCTACCCTAAAAACCATGTCTTAAACAAGGAAATGTCGCTTAAATGAGGCTGATAATCACGTCAAATCGAGTGTCATCAAATACCCCACACTTAAGCTTTTGCTTGTCCTCAAGCAAACTGAACAGAAACGCTCATGTTCACAAATGATAAGATTGATTAAATTGAAGTTCAATCATACACAATGAATTATTAGACAGATAATTCCTAGAACAAGAAACCTAACATGCATACTGATCAGCCAAACAACCTGGTCTCACTAAAAACTGCACACGGCAAGTAATAGCAACCAATTTTGCACGAATTTGACCTGACCGACCAGACTCCTCACACAGGAAATATTTAGTAAACGGGAAACTCTCACTCTCTGTGTTTAAGGACGTGGTTCTGCTCTCAATCATTTTTTGTTACTGAATTCTGTCATAAGTTTGCAATTCGACCACATCTCCACCACTGTGACAACACGAGTAACTAGTCAAGAAGGACTTCCCTGCTCAGGACTGTAACGAATTCTACACTACAAGGGTTTATGATGAGATGGGTGATGGGAATGTATGATGATGGCTTTGGTGCGGTGTAGCTTTCGACTAACTTCCCTCGAATCTAGCCTATGGCTTCCTACCGTCTAACCAGACACGGGTGGAATAGTGAACGCTCGTCCTATGATACCCTCAAGCAACCTAGCACTTTATTTTCTTTACACATTTTTTCTTTTATTTTTTTCTTTTGACTTCGTTCTTCCATATGTAGGGAGAAGAACATTATTGAAAAAAAAACTTGAAACTTTTGAACTTTTTTTGAACTTGTATTACTTTTTTTTTCGAAATTTCTTTTGTTTGTCTTTTTTTTCTTTGTGCCGATTCTTTCTTTTAGTTGCTAGAGGGGTTTACACGTTTGGACATAATAGCTAAGACCACCTGTTTAATGGCTATAGGTAGGTTACCACAAACCGACTTCCGGTAGTCAATCTAGAACTACAACCACAGGGGATCAACGGGAATGAAAGAATGGGAAATGGCTGTAATGTATATCGAACCAAAGGAACAGGCCAAGCTCAAGGGTTTACACCTAATGGATTTAAAGTTAGGTAGGCTATCTGGCTTAGTAGCTGAATCTAGGTGCCCCTATCATTCTAGAACTCGTGTCATCGTGTGGTCTCGAGTAGGTCTCATGCAAATTCTAACTCATTCAAGCAAACAGAAACCACTCAAAAAGAATTGAAATTGCAAGTTACGTGCAATGGATCAAAAGCTCACATTTGGTTTGCTAGTCGAATTCGGTCATTTTCATGCAATCAAGGCTACAAACTACAAGTGTGATTTTCAAAATCTGTTATGACCAGGCAATTTAGCATCAAAATATACACGTTGGTTCTCAGGTTCTAGGTTAAGCAGTCTAAGCATCATTATGAAAGATTGAACAACAACTTAACATCAATAATCAAGAACTGAGCCATTCTAATGCTAGAGAGACTGGAAAGGGACCACGAGGCACACAAAAACACAATCAAGGGCAATCAAGTTCATGCAAGGTTCTCTAGCATCCTACCCCACACTTAAATCATACTGTGTCCTCACAGGACTAAAACCAGAGTGAAGAGTGAAGTAGAAGAACCTGGACCGAGATGGTTGGTGTAGGGGATGAGCACGGATCCTCGGAGCAGAGGGAATCTACCGAAACGAAGCAAAAGGAATCTCCCAACTGCCTGCAAAACAAAAACAAAAGAAAGATAAAAAGAAAACCGGGACAAGTGTCCCGGATCCACACAGAAAAAAGTTGGATCGAAATCCGAAAAGAAGAAATAAAAAGAAAGGACCAGAAAAGGAATACAACCCGATCACTGCTGGTCAGGCGCATCGGGAGGGCGAAAGTGGAGGGCGTCGCCAACCTGCCGCTGCCACGCCAACTGCGCCTCATACCTCTCGTCAGTGCGGAGCATGTGCTGCTGCATAATAATCCATCTGGCGTCCTGAGTGGCGTTATCCGTGATCCTCCACTCCTGGAGTCGCTCGTACAGCTCTCCAACGTCAGCTGGATGCGGTCGGTGCTGAGGATGAGGCGCCTGGTATGGATCTGGAATGGGCACCTGGGGCTGGTATGCATACCCTGCCTGATGATGTGGTGAGGGTATATGATCATCGAACTCCGGCTCCGGCTGAGGCTGCTGCTCCTCAGAATCATCTTCTTCCTCCGATTCTTCCTCGTGCTGGAGGGGAGGATCTGCCGCTACCTGCGGACCAAAGTCCAACTCGAGGGCGTACTCGACCGCTAAATCACCACCTATGGTGTATACTCTGCGTCGTGGGACGTCCGAGCCATATGACTGGCTGAGACCGAGTGAGATGATGAGTCGGCCGACAAAGTTACCGCCCAGGAGTGAGCTAGGTGGCCTTGGCTTTTGAGTCTTCTGGCGGAATATGCGTGCAAGCACCCATCCGGGATGAAGGGGATAACCCTCCCAGATGGCACGGTGAAGAAGGAGCTCCTCTTTGCTGATGTGGTGGCGGCTCTTCTCTGGAGCAAACAAAAGAGATCAACGCCAAACCATATGGATAAAACGATAGAGAGGGTGAGAGAGTGACTTAACTGAGTTATGTGTCGTGGTATGATCGTTTGGCACTCCAGTCATGTGGCTCCAGAGCGCGTCATACTCCTCTCCGTTGCCGGTGTTGTTCTCCCAGCCGAGGTGGTGACCCTCGTAGTGCTCACGGGGAATGCCGAGATGAGCTGCAAACTCATCGTAGGTGAACGCCTTGTACACCCCGCCAAGATAGAAAGAGACGACCTTCTTGCGCTACCTCTTCTTGTGCTCATCCAGATCGAATGTCACCCAGAACTCCTGGAGAGCGACGTCTGGAAAGTCAGCAGCTAAGGTGGTCAGCTCCAGAAGTCCGGAAGGTACCAATGAGTCGAGCACATTCCGGTACCAGTCCTCGTTGTGCTCGAGGAGGGAATCCAATAATAGTGGGCGCACGTCGGCTCCAGGAACATGTTCGAGCCTCTGGTAGCGCTCGAAGTAATGCACGGGTAGGCGGGCGACAGTGGAGTGGTACCCGACACGACCAAGGAATGCTGGTGGAAGGCCGTGGATGGCGGGTATGACAGGGGCTGGAGCTCGGGAGCTGGAGGCGGTGTCAAGTCTCGCCTTAGTCCTGCGCTCATGAGTGACATTAATATAGCCAGAAACGAAACCAGATTAGTTAACTAATAACCCACCCCACACTTAGTAGAAAAACTCAATTTTACAAAGAAATGAGGAAAACCGAGTGGGGGTAAGCAAAGTAAGTAACGGTAATCACAATAAATCACAAAGCATGCATATGTCTAGCCGGAATGTTCATATCATAATTAGAGATCAGAAGTCAAACCGACATTTAAAAAGTCAACATCATAGCACATTGAACCCTAATCATGGCAATTTTTTGCTCAAAGCGGGAAAATGACGACATAATTATAAACTCAGATAGCAAACACAGTAATACGAACGTGAATGAACACACATGGCAGCCAAACGAGCATAAACAGTTCATGGTCAAACCGACATTTCGCAAAAGTCAACACCGCAAAGAATCAATCTTTAAGCAAAGCAACTCACGATCAAATGGTATTAAAATTCAGCACAATTCTCCCTAAGCATGCTAGATCAGTCCAAAGCAATCAGCTAACCTAGTTCACACGAAACAGTCGGCACGCAAATCGAGGTAGACCGAAAAGTCAAGCGAAGTCGACCCCGACGAAATTCAGCATTCAACATGTCAAAAGATTCAGAATGAAAAGTTCTACAACTTGCCTTGAAGCCATGAGTGCTGAAAACGAACGGTGAGAGAGAAATCGGTGAAAAATCAGAAAAACTAGGGTTTGGCAGAACGGGAGCTCTAGAGCTCCGATTCGGACAATCTACGGCTTGAAACGATCAGAAAAGGGAGGGGAGAGGTGCGGCGGCAGTTGGTTCGGACGGCGGTGGAGAAAGTAGTTGCGGCGGCGACGGGTTTCGAAAACAGCGGGTTTGATTTTTTCGTTCGAAAATGTAAAGTGAGGGAAGAGAGAGAGAGTGACCAGGAAAAAATAGAAAAGGATAGGGGAAAATTTTGGATTTTGTCCCAGGTTTTCGGCGAAAATATGTGCAATTTTTCGCCGAAAACTCAAGTTAAAATTGTCTGCCGGTTTTCAAATGAGTTTTCGCCAAAAAGTTTAACTAAAATCGATCAAAAAACACAGTGGGATTTAAAGGGCAGTTTTCGCCGAAAAATGAGACACTTTTCGCTGAAAAATTTGACCTGCGCGATTGAAAATATTTTCGCAATCCCAGCAAACTTCAGAAAATCACAATTAAATCGACAAAAATTGGAACAACCTCAAACAACTTGCGATTGAAACGATGACACACAACTACACACAAAAAATAAGAAATCATGCAAACTTACACTTTTGGCTTCCCGAACCGACTCTAAAACACTGAGTTTGACACAAATGAAAAACTGACTCCAGCCGTGGGTTGCCTCCTACGAAGCGCTCTTGATTAACGTCCTTGAGCTGGACGATACCTGGACGGTATTAGGAGACATCCCAACTCAGGTTCTCCTTAACGCTGACATCAAAGTTCATGAAGTAGAGCTTCGGGCATCTCCGTCAAGCGTGAATTTCTTCCCGTTAGCATGAGTAAGTTTAGTGCGTCCATCGGGAAGATGATCAGTGATCTTGAACGATCTGAACAGTTCTCTTGAGAGTTCATTCTTCATGAGTGTTACGATGGAAGGAATGAGAACGATCGACTTTGTCTTCTCTTTAACCTCCGACTTCATATCACCAGGATCGGTGATCGTCGGTGTTTCCTTAGGAGATGCTTTTGGCTTCTCCTTCTTTACTTGCTCCGGCGCTGGTAGCTTGGAAAGAATTGGTTGGTGCAGCTGGCTCGGAAGGAGGTGGCGGAACAACTGGTCTCCAGACCATGTGAGTCTTCTTCTTCTGATTCTTTCTCCGCGACCTGCCAGGTTCCTTGCTTGGCGGTGAAGAAGAGGCTTTCAGTTCCTTCTTCTTTGGCGGCTTTTGAGCAGAAGATTTTGGTTTTTTCTTGATAATCTATTCAACATCTGCAACAACAGTTGATCTAGGAACACTAGAAGAGACATCAGTAACGGAGTTGACCGGAGTCAACTCCACAGTTTCAACAGTTAGACAATGAGATTCTTCATTCTTAGGATTATATTTCATACCGTCCTTAAGGCGGAAAGTTATTGTTTCCTTACCAACCCTCAAAGTCAAGGAACCATTTGGAACGTTAATTTGCATTCCGGTTGTTGCCATGAAGGGTCGACCTATAAGAATAGTAGAATCCTCCTTGTTAGTATCTATGATCACATAGTCAGCTAAGAACGTAAAAGGACCACATTTAGTAACAACGTCCTTGATCTCTCCTCTAGGTGTTTTTAGTGATCTATCAGCAAAGATAAGTTGTATGCTAGTCGGTTCAAGTTCCCCTAGATTCAATTTCTCAAACAAACTCATAGGCATAACATTGACAGACGCGCCTAGATCAACCAAACTACGTTCTATCTCAATATCATTAATAACTAGAGGAAGAGTGAAAGAACCAGGATCGGAACACTTAGCTGGATATGGCGATGAAGGTTTCTTGCTACGAGCGGCAGGATATCCTTCTTTACTTCCCCACATGCCAGTCTCGATCCTCGCGTTCGGTAGCATTGCTCCTGGAAAAGGAGGCTTCACGTAGTACGGAGCAAGAGGAGGATCATACTCCTTAGGCGCCTCCTTCGGTGCTTCCTTCTTCTCTGGAGTTTCATCGGTCCTGCATAAATTAGAAGAAGCATTAGTAGACGGGTTTGTCGGTTCTTGAACGGATACCATCTTAGCTTGCTCCTTTCTCGGATTTGGCTCAGTTTGGCTTGGAAGCTGGCCAAATGGTCGACCAGATGTTAGCATGCTAGAGATCTGGTTCATAACCTACTCAATTCTTTGACCGGATGCAATCTGTTCTTGGTTGAGAAGGGCTTGGGCTTTGAACTGACTGTCGTGATCGTCAAGTCGAGTTCACTGACGTTGTTCTCCCTCTGATGCTGCTGTCCTGTATAGGTATTGTTCAGATATTGATTCTGGCGATTGCCAGGAGCAGTTCCATAGTTACCCGGATTTTGGTGTGGCGGCTGGTAGACACCTCCCGGCGGATGGTTTGGCTTCTGATCCTGAGCTGGACCAGTTGGTCGGCTATTCTATTTCTGGCCTTGTTTCTGGTTGGCACCGACATTGTAGGGAGGTCGATCTTGGTAGTTCCCTTGTTGTCTGTAGTTGCGGTAGCCAACATAACCGTTCTGATTATTACTGAAGCCTTGTTGAATGAAATTGACTTCTTCGGCAGACCAGACTTCTGTTTTACCAAAATTCTAGCATCGGCCTCCATTATGTGCACAAGCTCCACACCACTCGCAATGGACAACGTAGATAGAAGCTGTCGGCGGCTTGATGGGTGTAGAAGACTTCTTCAGATGCTTCTCTACTTCTGCCTTAATGGTTGCTTCGAGATCGAGCTTGCTTCTTGATCCTTAAGATTATCGCTCCCAGTTCCTTGACTTGGAAGCATAGTTTGCGAAATGAAGAAGAGCAGCTTCAGGTGTAAGTGTAGTGCAATCCCCTTCAGCTAGGGAATTGACCCATTTGGCAGATTCTTCACGAAGACCTCGAGCAAAGATTTCAGCTAACTTCCTCTGCTCGAAACCGTGGTGAGGACAGTTGTAGAGAAGTTCTTGGAATTCATTCCAGGTATCATATAAGCTTGCTCCTTCCTTCTGAGAGAATCTGGCGATGCTGTCCTTGAAGGCTATGGTTCTGGAAGGAGGGAAGTACTCTTCGACGAAGTCTTGAGCAAGAGTCTCCCAGTTGGTGTAGTAACCAGGTGGTTTGCTAGTGAGCCACCTCTTAGTTGCGCCTTTCAGAGATAATGGGAAAGCTCTCAAGCAAAGAGTGTTCTTGTCGAGATTCCCATTCTTGAAAGTGCTGCAGAGATCAAGGAAATCCGCCAGATGCGTGCACGGATTGTCTAATGGCCTGCCTTCAAATTGTAGATCCCTAGAGATCATAGTCAAGAATGGAATCTTGATCTCATAGTCAGGATCTCCTTCAATGTGCGGCACGGCAATAGAAGATCGAACGCTAGTCGCGCTCGACTTGTTGTAGTCAGCTAGACTCTTCGGTGCAACCGGTGGTGGTGGTGGTTGATGACCGCCTGGTGGTGGTAACTGATCAGTCATCCTGGGAGATGGAGGAGGTGAAAGTGATTCGGTGTATGAAGCGGATGAAGATGACGGTGAAGATGGAGATGAGGAACTCTCCTTCAGTTCCTCGATGTTGATCGGAGTGACGGATGGAGGTGGATTGGTTCTGCCTCTCTTTGGAATCTGTGATTGTCTTGGTGGAGCAGAACTGCCTGGTCTCTCTATACTCTTAGCCTTGTCGTTCTTGGCGCTTTGGAGACGCGTGAGAGGGCGGTGGTGCATAAACCTGTGAACAACCTACAAATGACAAAAACAAACAAAACCAGTGTAAAATCGAAGTGGATGGAAAGGTGAAAGATGGAAAGTAGAAGAACAAAATGCAGTTCTTCTTTCAAACAATTAAAAGAAGTCCCCGGCAACGGCGCCAATTTGATGAAAGATGCAGAACAGGTTTATCAAATAACTACCAAGCTAGAAAGCTAGGGTAGATCGTATTCCACGGGTCTTCTAATAACCGTCTACTCAAATATAAAGACAGATTACTCAGGTTTAACACTTTGTGCGTGGTGTGAGTTCCACGACTTCTAATTCTAGAAAATGCACGGAAATTAAAAACTAGAACTGAAAGACACATCGAAAGATTAGTTGACTTAACAAAGATGACAGACAAGCTTAGACTTCGAATCCCCCTTCGTTCACCAGAGCATTGGCAATCAACAGATAAGCGGATTTCAATTCTCGTTCAATCAATTCTAAGACACCACCATAACTCCTGACCCTTAGGTTTAAGACTGGCGAACGTTCGCTCTATCCGATCTAGCTACCAAGATTAATTAGTCGCCCGGGTACGGTCGCCTCTCGCAACGACTTAACTAACTGATGAAATTACTAACGATTTATGAGTTACTCTTGCAGTGGATTAACCCTAACTGGTTCTTACGAAAGGCACACTCCAATGAATAGGTTAATTGTTCGATTCGATGTTTTAAAGTAAGGCGAGCATTTGCTTCTATCCTTAGCTTAACAAGAATCTAATCTAGGTGATCAATCCAGATAAGAAACATAAACAACGAAGACAAATCAAACATGAAAGAGAAACTGATTGAACTTTGAATCTAATCACCCCCGATCCGTGACCACTTTAAAGCCCTGGGTCACTTAGGGTTCATCTAGTCTAAACTCTACGAGTTTAGCTACTCATGTTCATAACAAAAGAATCAAAGACAAAGACAGAGTTCATCTTGAACAGAGGAAGAACATAAAAGGATCTGAAAAACCTAATTAAGACGACTCCGGCGAAGCTTCGATCTCCAGTAATCTTCAATCCTAGCTCCGAGTCTCCGAGGCGAAGGGATGGCATCACGATCTCTTCCTGGCTCTTCGAACTCTAAACTCTGCTCCAGAACTCGTGAGAATTCTGAAAATATGATGTATTATGAGGTATATCTGTTATTGGGCCGCCGGTTAAGTATTTATACTTAACCCTAATACCGTCGGATTTTGCCTGGGATTTTCGCCGAAAAACCTATGAAGTTTTCGCCGAAAATTCCTTTGTAAATGACTTGAATGCTCAGCTGTTTCTCCTGTGATTTTCGGACCTTAGGGTTCTCGGCGAAAACTTGGAGTTTTCGCCAAAAACTTCTCTTTGTTGAACTCAGCCGATTTCTTCTTGAGTTTTCGCTGAAAACCTGAAGGATTTTCGCGAAAACTGCAGTGTAACTCGGGGCAAGATTTGATTGACTTGATTGACTTCTCGGATCGATTCTGGTGCGATTCCTCGAGGTTCCAACGCCTTAGACACGTCCTTGGCTACTTTATTTGACGGCAAAAACATGTGCTATCATAAAAACACTAGAAAACCATCAAATAGACCTGAAACGGGCCAAAGTAACACAAATGGCACGAGATAGAGTAGTTGAGTGAATATTCGCTATTCTACCTAAAAACCATGTCTTAAACAAGGAAATGTCGCTTAAATGAGGCTGATAATCACTTCAAATCGAGTGTCATCAGTAATTTCGTACTTTCAAACAAAAAAAACTCTTCCCTGTCCCCAATCTAGATCTGTATGCAACTCTTCCCGGTCCAACCCAGAAGGGTTGGACGTAGATCCGGTGCCCTTCTACTACTATGCAAAGTTTACAAAGGTGTTCATTTACTATATTTTATATTTTAATCGTATTAACCTCTTCTACTATGACATTGTTATCAAAAAAACCTCTTTCGTTAGTTTTTTCATTATATCTTCGTTAAGTTTGCTGATGGTGAATGCCCAGCCAACTTTTCCACACATGTGGTTGTTGACTAAGAATTTCATCAAATGACCACTTTCTCTCTTCTTTTTACTTCCTCTTTGTTTGCTTCCTCCTTCTGTATCCAAATTGGTAATTCCTCAGTCCCATCACCTCGTCGGTTGACTAACCATCAACCTAGACCACCACCACCATCTTCTTCTGCTAGCATTACCCTAGGGGTCGTTTGGTACAGAAGATTGAGAATTAGGAGAAATATAGAAATAGGGGAATGGTGGAAAAGGATTTTTAAAAAGTCAGAAGATGTTAGGTTATTTTGTTGGTAAAGAAAATAGCAGGAGAAGACAATGAGACTGTAAAGAGTTGTTCCCGTTTGTCGTTACTTGAAAATTTTGAGTTGAATTGAGATTGAGTGAGTCAGGTAAAGTCTATATTTTTCTCACAGAAAGGTTCTGGAACTTTAGGTGACAACATGTCAACTGGTCAACTTTCTCATTTGAAGACCAAACGATGAACCGTCAGAACCTGTGTAATCAGAACAGCGAGGGAGACGTTCTCAACCAGAATTTAGAGTCTGCAAATAGGCAACAAACATTGTGACCTTGAAGCCAATGGGCGTTGCTCCCTTGGAACGGTCATTAGGGGTGCAGCAATAGTCGTTGCGACCTGCAGGATAAAAACTTGACAGTTGAGAAAACGCACAACAACATCCCTATCTCTCATTCTTTTGATTCAGATGCCCCCGAAGTGATTGGAGAGCAATCTTGACGCACATAGAAGCCTCGAATCGCTGAGGATTAATCTAGGAATCAAGGAGGGAGTTAGGAGCGATCTTTCTAGCGTTCTTTGGTCTTCGATTCAAGGTAAGGAAATCCTCAGTTGACGATCGTTTCTCAATTGAGTGTAGACCTAGGTTCTGATCAATGGTCATGGATTTGTAGTTGGGGGTTTTTGCTGTGGTTCTTAGTGTTGCTCAAGGAAAGGAAGTAATTGCGGTTTCGGGGAAAAAAACTCAATTTACCCAAGTGAGGGCCAGATTCGATAGGAATTGACAAGTAGTGTGAGGAGTTGAAATTTGACTTAGACAAGAATTAGGTTGCACATGAAATTGATGAGAGTAAAATTAGGGAAAAAGCTTGGTTGTGGTTGTTGATTGATTGATTGGTGTGATTTTTTGTGTTGTGTGCATTGTGATGTAACTGATTATCATTGAGCCTAATAGATTCATATAGAAAGGAGTGTTGGGATGAATTGGAATTGCACTACAAGAAACTGGTTATTTAATGTCGGATGTTTAACAGCGGCCACATATTGGCCGCTGTTAAAATATATTTACAGCGGACATTTAACAGCGACCACTGTTAAATGAACTAATTTAACAGCGACAAAGGGGCTGCTGTTAAATGTACTAATTTAACAGCGGCTTTGTGGACGCTGTTAAACGTTTGGTATAAATACCTGCAACAGCTTCTTCTTCCTCATTCCGTGAGACAACAACTCTCTCTTAATGTTTTTCTCTCATCTATTCTTCCTTCTTCTCTTCACGCCGCCGCTGCCACCACTCCATTTGCACGCCGCCTGATGACACTCGATTTGACGTGATTATCAGCCTCATTTAAGCGACATTTCTTGGCTTAAGACATGGATTTAGGGTAGAATAGCGAATATTCACTCAACTGCTCTATCTCGTGCCATTTGTGTTACTTTGGCCAGTTTCGGGTCTATTTGATGGTTTTCTAGTGTTTTCGTGATAGCACAGGTTTTTGCCATTAAATAATGTAGCTAAGGACGTGTCTAAGGCATTGGAACCTCGAGGAACCGCACCGGAATCGATCCAAGGAGTCAATCAAGTCAACACATTTCCTACCCCGTTTTACACAGAAGTTTTCGGCGAAAAGACCTGAGGTTTTCGCCGAAAACTCCAGAAGAAATCGGCAGAGCTTACAAGAAGAAGTTTTAGGCTAGAAGTCAAAGTTCTCGCCGAAAACTCTAAACATATAACTCACAGGAGATCAGTCGACGGAAGCCAACATTTTACATAGAAGTTTTCGGCAAAAACTCCTGAAGTTTTCGCCGAAAAATCCTGAACAAATCCGGCGCTGATAGGGTTAAGTATAAATACTTAACCGGCGGCTCAAAACAAGATATACCTTTTCATAATAGAACTTTGATGAGTTTTAGACTTAAGAAGTTCGAGAGAACAGAGTTGAAGAGTTCGAACAGCCAGGAAGAGATCGTGACGCCATCCCTTCACCTCGGAGACTCGGAGCTAGGATTGAAGATTACCGGAGAGCGAAGCTTTGCCAGAGTCGTCTTAATTAGGTTTTACAGTTTCTATCTGTTCTTCCTTTTCATGATGAACTCTGTTTCTGTCTTTGATTATGTCGTTATGAACATGAGTAGCTAAACTCGTAGAGTTTAGACTAGATGAACCCTAAGTGACCAGGGCTTTAAAGTGGTCACGGATTGGCGGTGATTAGATTCAAAGTTCAATCAGTTTCTCTTTCATGTTTGATTTGTTCTTCGTTGTTTTTGTTTCTTGTCTGGCTTGATCACCTAGATTAGATTCTTGTTAAGCTGAGGATAGAAGCGAACGCTCGCCTCACTTTAAAACATCAAATCAACAATTAACCTATTAATTGGAGTGTGCCTTTCATAGGAACCAGTTAGGGTTATTCCACTGCAAGAGTAACTCATAAATCGTTAGTAATTCCACCAGTTAGTTTAGTCGTCGCAAGAAGCGACCGTACTCGGGCGGCTAATTAATCTTGGTAGCTAGATCGGATAGAGCGAACGTTCGCCAGTCTTAAACCTAAGGGTAAGGAGTTATGGTGGTGTCTTAGAATTGATTGAACGAGAATTGAAATCCGCTGATCTGTTGATTGCCAATGCTTTGGTGAACTAAGGGGGATTCGAAGTCTAAGCTTGTCTGTCGTTTTTGTTAAGTCAACCAATCTTCCAATCTGTCTTTCAAGTTAGTTTTTAATTTGCTTGCATTCTCTAGAATAGAAGTCGTGGAACTCACACCACGCACAACGTGTTATACCTGAATAATCTGTCTTTACATTTGAGTAGACGATTATTAGAAGACCCGTGGAATACGATCTGCTTAGCTTTTAGCTTGGTAGTATTTGATCGCACGCATTACAACGTAGCATCACCGCCTCAAGCTATCGCCACCGCCAGCCCGTCGTGGCTGTCACCCCCTGTTCACGCCACCGCCATGCCAGCCCTTTCCCTCTCCCCTGCAACAGAAGCTAAGGTAAACCCTAATTTCATAAATTGGGGATTTTGTTACATCATCGTCTGGTAGTGTTTAGATGTTAGGTTGTGAGTTCTTTCCAATTTCCAGATGGTATTTCAGCTTATTAGGGAGATGCTTTGAGCTTTATTGGATGTTTTAGAGCTAATTTGGTATTTCAGCTTCTTTGGATGTTCCTCCTCATTGAGTTGTGCAGATGGCATTGAAAGCTTTGTTATTTGGAGTATGTTTCATTGTTAATGAATAAAATAAATACAATTTTGTCACTGTGTTGTTCTCAAGTTCATGAAAACTAAACCAGAATGGATAATAATCATAGTTGGTTGGTTTGTGAAAATTTCAAATTGTGTGGATAGTACATGCTACTCCAATTTGGTTATTCTCCTTACAATGCTTTATTGACTTCGATAAATTTAATTACTCAAATTTGTATTTTCATATTTTCCCACTGATTGAGAAAATTGAAAGCATAAATGACCAGAACTGGACACTTCGTGCAGAGGAGGCATCTTTTGAGCTAATAGACCTCTAAAATGGTCTTGAGCTTATCGGAAGTTGTTTTTTGTTGTGAATTATTAAAGACAGATGGAGATGTCTTTGCATTTTCTGAGAATTTTAAAGTTATCATGTTCTTGTGAACCCTAATTTGCTTATGTTACTGTCATGAAATCCTCTTAATTGAACATATATTTCAGGGTCTTAGGTTGTTTAATTGAACATATATTTACAGATTTCCTTTTAGGCCTTATTGAGAGTTAATGTTGAGGTTTTAATTTGAAATGATGTTTTGGGGGTTTTGAATTTCTTTCGATTATGCGAAATTATGGTTGTTTTGGTGTGTAATTTTGTTGGTGTGATGACAGATGGCAGATGTGATGACTGGTGAAGTTGGTGTGATGGTGGTGGCGCTGGTGGAGATGGCGGTGATGAAAATCGTCGCCCAAAGAAGTCCCCGCCGAAGGATTACAAACTCCATATGATTGGTGAGTTTCAATAAGATTAAAAAAAATTAGACATTTAGGATTGTAACTATTATCTAATACTCTCACATTATTTCTTTTTTAACTCAATGTAGATTTTAATAGTGGTCGACGTTGGGTGGAGAAGGCGAAGATAAAAGATTAGGCTACTGTAGTAGAGGAGGGGTGTACATCGAGGTTAAGTTGGATAGAGATGGTGTGCCCTGTGGTGATGATGGGAGGTACTTGCACCAATATCTTGGCAAAATTATTGGACAACCCAACATTGTTCCTATTGGTGTTGATGATTGGACAACAGTCCCAAAGTGTGACAAAGCATTTCTAAAATCTTGTTAAATTTGAGGATCATTTCATTGTGTTAATTGTTTGTTATATTATGTCATGACAAGCACATTCACTTGGGATGACGCTGATGATAAGAAGATGGAGACTTGTATCATGGAGAACCTAGGCGCAAAGTGGAGGGAACGAAGAGATCAAATATGGAAAAAAGCAGGGTGTGATGCTTCTCAAGGCGTGGATCATAACTTGTCCCTGAGGCCACAGGGACTTGATGAACGAGACTGGGATATGTTTTGTAGGTACAAGTTGAAGACTGAAACCTTGGTAAGGACAATGATCAATAATACATACTTTATATCTCACTAATCAAAATGCATGTTTATTGACATCTTTTGTTTACATTTTGTTTACAGCTAGCATGTGCAAGGAACAAAGTCAACCGAGCAAATCAAAACATCTATCATACGAAGGGATCAAGGTCATTCAGTGTGGAGCGTGAAGTAATGGTAAGTAAACCAACTCATCTATAGAATTTGAAGTGTTTTGTTTGGAATTAAATCTTTACAAAACACCGTTTCCTTATTTTGTAGGAAAAAAGAGAAGGGGAGGGAAGTTAGTCGAACTGAACTCTTTATTAGATGCTACGAGAAAGAACCCGGACGGCCTTCTAACCCTGCCACAGAAGCGTTTGTTGTACGTGTTGTAGTTTATTACCATGCATTCAACTTAATTATGTAAGTTATTTTTATTTACTGATATATGTATGAAACTGAATGCAAGATTCTGTTAGAGGCTTCCAGGCTGATCCTACCTCTGACTCGAGGACTAGCCAAAATGATGCTGTGTCGAGGGCGTATTGAGCACGCGATAAGAAGGAAAAATCAGGATGAGTACGTCATCTTGGCTTTGGGGCGAAGGCTAAACGGGTGAGTAGTAGTTAATATTGATATGAATTGGTTAGATAATTAATTAATTTGTTGTAATGTGAACTCGTTAGTTTGTTAGGAGTTGGTTTGTGAAAATGTGGATTAGATAATAAGTTAGTTTGTGTACTTGTGAATTAGTAAGTAGGTTAGTTTCTCAAAGTTTGTGAATTAGTAAGTAGTGTTTGTTCATTTTGCAGGTTGAAGAGTATTAGATACGAATTGGTCATGGTGATTTTTTTTTCCTAAATTCGTATGGAATTGTTTATTGCAGGTGTATCGTGGGTCCTCTTCTTCTTCTGGGTCCCAGGAATCATCCAATGCAACCCTCCCCAGTTGGGCGACATTTGGCGCGAAGGTCCTGGAACACTTGGACAAATCTATTGGCTTATCTCCGGACTTGGAGGAAATGCGAAGAATGTTTGCAAGTCAAGGAGGATGCAGTGGAAGCACTCCTACCCCCTGCTACCGATGATGTCGTACGTCCGGATGATGAAGATGCAGATGATTAGAGCTGGCAAAATGCTGGCCCGACCCGATAAACCCGCCCAGCCCGCCCAACCCAGCCCGACTGACCAAAAAGTCAGCAACCCGTAGCCCGCCCAACCCGCGACCCGACGAACCCGTGACCCGCTGAACCCGCGACCCGACGAACCCGCGACCCGATCAGCCCGCGACCCGATCAACCCCGACCGATCAACCCGTGGCCGATAAACCGTGACCCGCCCGACCCGCCCGATCAACCCGATACAATATTTTATTTTGCATTCCATATTCCATAACATAGTTGCATTCCATGATTTTGGTACTGTATTGTCTTATTTCTTTGGAAAAGATTAGAATCCTTGCACATAGCCCGACTTAAATAGTTAAATACTAATGTCTATTGCATGTCTTGATAGGCTTAACACAGCTATACATCTACTCGCGAACTATCGAATGAAAACTAGAATAGCTAAGTAATTTAAAGGTCCTGAAATTTAATTACCACACAATCATAACATATCAAACTTGTTGGTGCGTACATAAAAACGTCAAACATAAGCACACACCAAAATATGTAAATGCAAGGTTGTTCACGTCTTGTTTCATATAGTAGCGGATTCTTGAAGAATCTAAAAGTTGTTCACATCAAAATATAGTTCTAGTTTCATGTAAGGCTCACTTCTTCTCCTTTGTCTTCTGCATTTTCTTCATCTTCTTCTGTAACAATAAACAAATGATAAGAAAGGTTATTACAATTCACAAGCACATGTACATACTAGCTACTAAGAAGATTACCAACGACATACCTATTTTATATCCATACAACCAATTGCGAGTAGTCATTAAAGCTTCAAGAGTGTCAGAAAGGATACAAGTTCTCCATTTGCTAAGTACTCTACCTCCCAAGCTGAAAGATAACTCTGATGCAACTGAAGTAATTGGAATAGCTAGTATATCTCTCGCCATTCTAGATAGTCGAGGATATCGAAACTCATATTCCTTCCACCATTCCAAAACATCAAGAACAACTGGTTGAGACACTCCATTAACAAGCTCATTTCGAGGGTACCGAGGATCTTCGAGATACTTTTCTAATTCAGACTTTCCAGAATGGCTAGCATCATCCTCACAAGAGTCAAAACCCTACAATTTAAAAATTCAATAAATAATCATGAACAAAATTTAACAAAATAGATGAATTCATAACAAATGCTTACAACCAAAGTACTTACAGCTGTAGGATCTTCAGAAGTGACCAAACATGTGCTTGTTGTAGCAAGTAACTGTGAAGTGTCCACTTTTTTATACTCATCGAAAAGAAGATACAATTCCTCTTGAATATCCATCCACTTGAAAGAGTAATCTACGCCCAACATCCCATGACAATACTTAACAAAAGCAAGCTTATATCGAGGATCCATAATCACACCAAAAGCGAGTACAAAATTGTAGTCTTCCCAATACTTCTTGAACTTTGACATCATCACTTTTCCCATACTACTTAGAACTTCATCAGTGCTTGAACAAAGTTGTATCAATTGAAGATGAATCAACCAAACATTCTCAAAGAACAAGTTTGTAGTTGGATACTTTGTTCCTGAGAATACCTTAGTAATGTCATCAAAAGGCTTTACGAGTTTAGCAAGTGCACTTACTTTCTCCCAATTTTCTACTGATGGACAATCCTTATAATCCTTATCAATCCTTGTTAGATTGACAAATGCTTGCCTATAGAAGAGTGCTCTATCTAACATCATGTAAGTTGAGTTCCATCTCGTTGGTACATCAAGCCACAATCCCTTTGTACATTTCAACCCAGCTTGTGCAATACATTCTTGAAACTTAATCTTTCTAGCTTCAGAACCATCTACGTATTTGACACTTTCTCTAACAGATCTCACACCATATCTTATCACCTTCAATCCATCTTGAACAATAAGATTTAATATATGCCCACAACAACGAATATGAAAGTATTTACCAGCACACAACAAAGCTTGTTGTCCATTCAATTGATTTCGTCATGTTGCTAGCATTGTCTAAGGTAATAGTAAAAATCTAATTGTCAATACCCCACTCCTTCAGCATACGATAAATAACCGTTTTCAACTCAAATGTCGTATGTGGAGGACGAACATGAGAGAAGTTCAAAAGCTTACTATTCAACTTCCAATTCTCATCTACATAGTGAGCCGTCAAACAAAGAAAACTCCTAGTAGTCAATGATGTCCACATATCACTAGTCAAACAAATACGGCCAGGAATCTTCTGCAAAGAACACTTCAATTCTTCTTTCATTCTAGTATGCATTTTCAAGATATCAGACTTCAAAGTGTTTCTTGAAACTGGATTAACTGTACCATTCAAGTAACGATGAATGTCTCTATTTGCTGTATGCTCAACCCAATTGAAGGAGTAATCATGTGCAATTACCGCTATAGTCAATTTTTTCACGATTACCCTCTTGAGTTATATTTTTGTTGCTAGAAGCAGCAGAATAATTTGATGTATCTGTTTCCGTTTCATTATCACGACGAGTAGCAGAAGACTTACATTTTATAAGATGACGCTTAAGCGATGAAGTGCCCAACCTCGGGTCTGCCCAATATTCATTGGGACATGTCATGCATTTTGCTCTCTTTCTAGGCGTCCCATCCTCGTCAACAGCATCAAACAAAGTAAAATCCTTCCACACAGGTGATGTACGCTGACAACTAGAAATAGTATTTGGAGTAATGCCGACATCATTTATCTCTTCAGGAACAGTACTAGCATCATCACTAACTGAGAAATCCATATATGAAAATAACATGATAAATAAACACAATGTTAATAATAATGCTAGTAAATCAACACAATGTTAGTAAACAAACTAACTGAGAACTATTTTGGGTGTGGTTTACAATCCAACAAGCAAACATGGATTGCTGGTGAACCTTCCTATTTTGCAGAGTAAAAGAATCAGCAATAACAAATAAAGATTCAAAGACAACAGAGATACCACAGCAAAACTGATACAAAATATCTAAATATTGATCTTCTTCCTCATCCAAAACTGATACCACAGCAACAACAACATACCACTACTTCTGGCAAGGTATTATATTGACTATTATCTGAACAATTAGAGTTTCTTTCATCAGTTTAGTTATCTTAGTATCTTCAATATAGAGAGAAATGAGAGAGGATTGTGGTGAGCAGAAACTCAGCTCAGCAACCAATCAACTTCCCCAGCTATACACTATCAATTAATAATGGAATTAACAACTCAGCTGAGCATCATAGCTATATTAAACCATCTCAACATACGAACATCACAATTGGCCTGCAGTATCAGAAGCCGCCCAACACGAGAAACCCTAATCAACAGATAAAACATCGGCAGAGGCAGCAAACAGAAGCTACTTTAGTGCTCTATTTCATCTTTTGTGCTTCAACAACTTCACCCAGTGTTGTGCTGCTACTGTGTGATTGAGAGAAGGAAGCACATACCTGAGCCGTGGAAAGATGGAAGGTAGAAACTGTTGAGAGCTGCTGCCTGCCGAGTGCCGAGAGTAAACAGAGCACGAAAAATTTGGAGCCGGCGGCGAGGAAGATATGGTTTGAGGTGGTGGTAGTGGTGGCGAAAAAGATAGGTCGGAGAGGAAGATAGCCAGATAGGTTGGGGAGTCGGCGTATCGGCGAGGAAGAAAGTGATTTTTGGAAGAGGATAGGAAATGCCGGACGGGATTTCTCGAAATTAGGAATTTTGCGTGGTTATTTTTTAATTTTTTGGTGTGGGGATTTTCAATTTTCAATTTTTTTTATTTTTGGTGCATCTTTTACTTTTGAGTTTTGAGTTTTGATTTTGGGTGGGAAAATTTTGAGAGTTTGGTATATTATATTTATCTATTTATTTTCAAATTAGGAAACCAAATACATTTTTTAATTTTTAAATCTGAAATTTATTAATTTTGCTTAATAATCAAAATTACAAAAAATAAATTTCAACCCGATGGGCAACCCGACCCAACCCGAGACCTGCCCGACCCGCAACCCGGTCAACCCGTAACCCGGTCAACCCGCGACCCGACTAACCGCGACCCGATGAACCCGCGACCCGATGAACCCGTGACCCGATGAACCCGCGACCCGATGAACCCACGACCCGATGAACCCGTGACCCGATGAACCGCGACCCGACCAACCCGACCGTGGGCCACCCAACCCGCCCATTTGCCAGCTCTACGGATGATGAAGATCAAATTGGTGACAATTAGGTATAACAGTGTTAGTGATGACACTCGATTTGACGTGATTATCGGCCTCATTTAAGCGACATTTCCTTGCTTGAAACGTGGTTTTAGGGGTAAAATAGCGAATATTCACTCAACTACCCTATTTCCTACCGATTTGGTTACTTTGGCCCTTTTCGGGCCTATTTGATGGTTTTCTAGTGTTTTTGCGTAAGCACAGGTTTTTGCCGTCAAATAAAGTAGCCATGGACGTGTCTAAGGCATAGGAACATCAAGGAACTGAACCGGAATCGATCAAAGGAGCCAATCAAAGTCAAACCGAAAATCTGCCCATTCACACTTACACATTCGGCGAAAAAGCTCACATCTTCGGCGAAAATAATAGTGTAAACCAACTGATGTCAAGAGAAGAACATCTTCGGCGAAAAGAGCCCAGGGTTTTCGGCGAAGATGCAAGGGAAAATCACTGGCGCCAACAGAAGGTATTTTCGGCGAAATTGATTAACTCTCGATCCGAAAATAGAGTACAGAGAAATCAGCCGGCGGTGTCTTCAATTGCAAGAATATTTTCGGCGAAAATACTTCATTATTTTCGGCGAAAATCCCTTCCAAATCCGGCGCTGTATTGGAAACCCTAAAACGTACCTATTTAAAGAAGCAGCCGGCAGCCAAAGAAAGGGGGACATCAAACGGACAAATCATTATTCATATTTTCTCAAATCAGACTTTTGAGAGTCAGCCGACTCTAGGGTCGATAGATAGAGTTTAGAGAGTTCGAAGATCCGTGGAGAGATCGTGACGCCATCCTTCACCTCGGAGAACTCGGAGCTTAAAGTTGAAGATCCAGGAGATTGAAGCTTCGCGAGAATCGTCAGAATTAGGTTTTTCAGTTCTTATCTGTTCTTCCTTTGTATGATGATCTTCATTGTTGCCTTTGATTCTCTTGTTTCTGATATGAGTAACTGAACTTGTAGAGCTTAGATTAGATGAACCCTAAGTGACCCAGGGCTTTAAAGCGGTCACGGATTGGCGGTAATTAGATTCGAAGTTCAATCAGTTTCTCTTTGCATGTTTGATTCGTTCTTCATTGTTCATGTTTCTTGTCTGGATTGATCCCCTAGATTAGATTCTTGTTAAGCTAAGGATAGAAGCGAACGCTCGCCTTACTTTAGAACATCGAATTGAACAATTAACCTTATAATTGGAGCGTGCCTTTCGTAGGAACCGGTTAGGGTTAATCCACTGCAAGAGTAACTCATTAATCACTAGTAATCACACCAATTAATTAAGTCGTTGCGAGAGGCGACCGTACCCGGGCGGCTAGTTAATCTTAGTAGTTAGAACGGATAGAGCGAACGTTCGCCGGTCTTAAACCTAAGGGTAAGGAGTTATGGTGGTGTCTTAGTAATTGATTGAATGAGAATCGAAATCCGCTGATCTGTTGATTGCCAATGCTCTGGGGAACGAAGGGGGATTCAAAGTCTAAGTTCGTCTATCTTCTCGTTAGTCAACCTTTTACTTTTCTGTCTTTTATTTTCCTGCTTTATTAGATTAGAAGTCGTGGAACTCACACCACGCACTAAGTGTTTAAACCAGATTAAATTGCCAGCTTCTTCAAAGTAGTCGATTAGAAGAAACCTCGAGTTGAATACGATCTGCTATACGCTTTTCCTTAGCATTAGTAGTTTTTATTTGGTTGAAACGTCCGAACAACGACCGGGCGGTTCCACCAGTTAGGGTATAATGTATTTATTAACTTTGAACAATGTGTTATATATTAAACAATGATGTTTAGTTGTGTGCAATGAAGAAGTCGTTTCTTTTGTTTAAAATTGTTCTCGATTCTAAATTTTCAATGTTCGTCAAATGTAGAAATGAGCGAGGATTAAAAAATATAAATGAAGAAAAAAATATAGCTGGACAGAATTTTCAGTCCAGTAAAAAACAACCTATCCCCACTGTTAAACTGTTTCAATTTAACAGCGGCCCTGCCCGCTGTTAAACTGTTTTTATTTAACAGCGGCCATTGGCCGCTGTTAATTTTTTAGGTTTAACCGCGGCCGCTTTCTGCGGCTGTTAAACTGGTTTAGCATTGGCCAGTTTAGCAGTGGCCCGCGGCCGCCGCTAAACGCTAATTATGCCGTTGTTAAATCTTCCATTTTTTGTAGTGTTGTATGATGGTTATATGTATTTTATGCTTGTCCGTTGTGGTTGTAGGAGGATGATCCTATTGAAGTATCATCCTGTGAAGGATTAACAGATGGGTAGCCATAGACCTCATGACAAGACTACCCATGTACCCTTTGTTTATGCAGGTGGGGTGGTTGGTGAGACCAGTCGTTTACCCTTGATTAAATGTGATGTGTGGATGGAACTAAGTGAATGTGAAAGTGTGTGACTTTTTGAGTATAGATGATTGATGGTGATTATGAGATGGAAATGGAAAGTGCGGAATTATGGGAATGAGAATGTGGTTTCGAGTTGTGGCATGAGACTGTGAAAGTGGAACCGTGGAGCGAAATGGATGAGATAATGTCATGGGAATTGTGTGTGGTTGTTTGTTATTGTTGTCAAATAAATTAGAACCGAAAAGAGCCTACACTATACCACAGAGGTGGGCAACCTCGTTGATAACGGGGATTAGTTTTGTGTTGTTTGAGTCTAGGTGCCACGATGGTGGACTACCCCATCTTGACGACCAGGATTAGTTACTTTCCATACATGGGAAATTGTGATGATGATGATTTCGGCCCAGAATCCTTCTTTAAGGATGCGTCTTGGACTTCCCAGGAGTGGGGGTGCGTCTTGAGACCAACGGTGGTGGTGTATGGGAACTTCTTGGCACCTTAATAACACTTAGAATGGAATAGTGATGTGATTGATTGAATGTGTGTGTAGGTTTCTTGAATATGATTGTTGAGTCGTGGAAGTGTGATTGGATGTGAGTGATGATTGGTGATGCATTGATTGATTATGTGACCATGATTTGCAATTGATATCGATTGAGTATGGTAATTGATATTGTGATGTATTTTGGTAGTGAGAATTGATGATGGTAGTTAGAGAATTGCATCTGGGTGATCATATAGACTGTTTAGGGATTAATAACTAGTTAGATGTATGTTGTATCCCATTATTAGTGATGATTGCGGAGTGTTGAGATAGCTCCTTGTGGTTTAATTTGATGCATAAGTGGTTCCCTAGGGTTCACTCAATTTCATTAGAAAACTGATCCCCGCTCAGATTCTTTGTGGTAGGTGTTGGAGTTGGTGGCAGAGTCGCAGTTGGTGTTTGTTGAGGTGTTACAGGGATCATGAGGTAGAGTTTGGCGGCTGGACCAAAAGTTGACTTTGTTGTTGTTTCAGTTGACCATTTCAACTTTTGGGACTATTTTGTATCAAAATTGATTTTAGTGATTTTGAGATTGTATCGGTTGTTTTGAATTTGGATTTATCGAAAGGAGGCATATATTTATTTATTCATCATTGATTTGTGTACTTTATAATTTTCTCGCTACTTCTAGTTTGACAATGACGCTCATTCTTGGTCTAACCATGGTTTAATCCTATTGGTTCAGGACGAGCATTACAGGGACCCACAATTATGTTTGGGGGGGGGAGTCAGAATTTCTAATAAAAGAAAAAATTGTCAGAATATAACTATTCGCCATAATAACTTCCTTGCTTTTGTTCAGACATCCTTCTAGACCCTACTACTAACCAAGGATATCATTTCTACGACTGAGTTCCCACATAAATCCGACAAGAATTGATTCATAATGTCCTTCGAGTAGCAACATTCGACAAATAAATGCTCCCTGATTTCTTCCTTATCAAGACACAACACACAAATATCATCAACTGCAAAATCCCATGTTTTTATCTTGTCCTTGGTCATGATCCTGTTTGTAACAATCAACCAGGAAACAATAGCTCGTCTAGGAATATTGAACCCTAACCAGACACTACATACCATCCCACCTCATTGCATCTTGGTCGAATAGAGTTCCACACTCTGCCAAGCTTTAAAGTTCCCATAAACTCATCATCATAGAGAACATCACCTCAACATGAGGGGAGATTAATGCTCTCGGTTTCATCAGCCTATTCCAGTGACAAGAGCCAGTCATGAAGGTGATGTTCCAAAGACTACCATTTTTAATTATGTATTTCTTGATCCAGGCTACCCACAACGATATAGTCTGCATCAAAAGATGCCGAACATGCTTAATTACATTTGCTAAGTTCCAACTCCTCATATATCTTATACCAATGCGTCCCTCTTGCTTTGGCATAGCTAACATCTTTCATGCTACTTTGGATTTTCCACCATCCATCTTACTCCACAATAACTTATTACAAATTGCTTCCACCTACCTAATAAGGCCCATGTGAAGGATGAAGGCTGACATCCAGTATTACATAGTTCCTTCAACAACTGACTCTATAATTTGCTTTCCAATCTGTGATTTTCTTTTATATTTTCAAGTAAATATTTGCAATCATTCCTTCTCAACTTACTAGAGGTTAAAGGGAAACCTAAGTAACAAAAGGGGAAATCCCCTCTACTGAAACCAGATGCAGATACAATGCTTTCAGTAGTATGATGATCCACACCTATCGTATACACTTTGCTTTTCTCAGGATTGAATCTGAGGCTAGAGTAGTTATAGAACTCATCAAGAATGACAGTTACAACTTTCACTGCATCACAATTAGCCTTTGTAAAAACTAATAAATTGTTAGCAAAACTCAAGTGAGTAGGGCTTATGCCTTTGCATTGAGGGTGAAGTTGAAATTTGTTCTCCTACACTGCCTTATCAAACAATCCACTCAACACTTCCATTTATAACACCGAAAGAAAGGGGGATAAGATGTCCCCTTGTATGAAGCCACGCTTAGCTAGGAAGTACCACTTAATGAATCATTGACATCGACATAGATCATAGAGGCATAAAAACAAGCTAAGATCCACTACACATATATCTCAGGGACATTCATAGCTTTAAGGTTAGCTAAAATGAATGACCATTCAACTCAGTCAAAGGCCTTCATTAAGTCTATTTTAATAGCACATCTGGGAGAAACTCCAGTTTTTTGTCAGTACTAAGAAACTAATGAGCTAACAAAATCCATCCCCAATAAGCAATCTCGTTCATGCTTATAAGAGAAGGAAAACATCAGCTAACCTATTTGACATCACTTTTGACACCACCTTGTATAACATATTGCAACAAGAGGTTGATATAAAGTCTTTTATATCAGATGCATTTTTTTTGGAATAAGGGCAAGAGTAATAAAGTTCACAAACTTGGGCATATAACCTTTTTCAAAGAAGCTCATGACTACATTAATTAGGTCATCTCAAACAACTTTCAAGCTATTCTTAAAGAACATGGCACTATAACCATTTGGTCCATAGATTTTTCATTTGGAATGCTAAGTAAAGCTTTCCTAATTTCTTCAGAAGGCACAAGTTTTACCAAGGAATCTGCTTGAATATCATTTAGTTTATACTTTACAATATCAGCCAGATTAGGGTGGTTTACCTTTGTACTTTCACCAAGGAGAGATTTGTAAAAATCAACAGTCACACCTGTTACATCTTCATGCCTATCCACCATATCCCCAACAACATTTTGGCTTGCCTGATTGTGTTAACAACCTGTCTAGCCTTTACAAAGAACAAGGCCTACTATAGACCGCTTATTTGGCTTAAAACTAGTTCCTCTTTTTAAAAATTCAACCTTTTTTCAATATCTGAGTAACAGTCCCCGATAAGACATTTCAACTTTACCTTCAACATCCTCATATTCTCATACAGCCTAAAGAAATAACTTTCTCGGTTATGGCTTTCCAGACAGACTCTACCATAGCATTGTAGCTTGTATATGTTTACCGACCTTGGGCCTTGTGTATTGGGTTGTTTGTTTCCTATGTATATTGGGTAGAGTTATCAGCAGTAACATAGGGTTTATCATGTATATAAGTGAGGGTTTGATGGTGGCGAGGGTACGTTATTTTCGTTAGCTATCCTTCTAATAAGAGATTTCATCTCTGCTCGTGGATGTACTCAACATAACGTTGGGGAACTACGTAATCTTGTTTTTTCTTCAATCCTTACTCTATTTATCGTTTATTATCATGGTATTAGAGCTTATGGAGGGCGTTGGCGTTCGTTTCAATGGTCGCAATTATGCTCTTTGGGAATTTCATTTTCAATTTTTAATTGATGGCAAAGGTTTACTTTCTGTATTGAATGGCTAAAAAACTCTCGCTGATGATGCAACGGCTCAAGAAAAAGATACCTAGCAGATGAATAACGCTTTTTCATGGATCTTTGGTGCGGTCGAACCCTCGATTGTGATAACCCTTCGCATCAGATGTATGGACTCACCTTAAACAAACCTACTCCGAGGTCAACTCTTCTCATATATTTGAAGTTTAATACGAGCTGACAAACCTACTCTGAGCTTGACATCCGAAGCTACTATCTCAAGGTTAAAGAGCTGTGGACGGAGCAGGATTTAATCTCGAGTGCTACGATTTCTGAAGCTGCAAGTGCGGAGGTTCGGCGGGAAAGTGAGCGAACCGGTGTGCTCCAATTTTTTATGCGGCTTCGACCGGAGTATGAAGCTATCCGATCTCAGCTGATCTCCAACAATACGACTGAGATGGAAAAGACATTGGTGATTTGGTTCATTCTGAAACCCATTTCAACACCCAAGCTCAACTTGATATGTAGGAAGCGGACAGACCAATTTCAAGTTTTTGTTGCTAGGCAATCTGACTCCAACTATCATGCTCTCACTACCACTCATAACATGGTACAAGATTCAAACTCCTCTTTTGCTGTTCATAATTCTAATTATCGTCCAATTTCAAGTAGTTACATTTTGTTGGAGGCTCCTCTCGGGATATTAAGTGTCGCCACTACAACGAAATTGGTCATTCCATTTCCCATTGTCACAAACGTAATTTCTATAATTACTGCAAGAATCCTGGCATATTATGTTGGACTGCTTGATTTTAAAGTCCAAACCACATAAGTCAGCTCCTCAATCTGGCTCCTCCGTGAAATCGTCTAATGGTGCATCTTATTCGGTTCATTCATATTCTACAAATCCTTCTCTATCTCCAGCTCCTACAACCTCCTCACTCTCAATTGATCACTTGGTGCAAGAGGCACTTCAAAGAGCTCTTCTTGCTGCTCTCAGTTCAGCATTCAATGCCATGGGCATTACAGATACACCTGATAAGCTGTAAACCAGGGTATCAAATAACTAACCTGTAGAAGTAGGATAGATCGTATTCCACGGGGTTTCCTCTATTACTCAAAGAAGTTAACATCACTCGGGTTTAAATCAGGTTGTGTGGTGTGAGTTCCATGAATTTCTAAACTAATAAGCCAGGAAAATGAAATCGAAATTAAGAAACAGATTGATTGAATGAGGTTGGTTTCAATTGACAGACGGAACCTTAGACTCGAATCCCCCTAAGATTACGAAGGCATTGACGATCACAAAACCGATGACTTTTCAATCCTAATTCATTCAATTCATAAACACCGTCATAGCTCCTTACCCTTAGGTCTAAGTCACGAACATTCGCTACTATTGCACTAGATACCAAGATTGATTATCCGTCCATGCGTTCACTTCTGCAACGGATAAAAGACTGGTGCACCTGAATTGATTCTATGAGCTATTCTTAAAACGGATTAACCCTAAACGATTCCTACTAGAGGAATGATTCCATTGAATAGGTTAATTAATTGATTTGACGTTCTAAACAAAGCGAACATTTACCAATTATCATTATGTTAACAAGAATCTAATCTACGTGATCAAGCCAGAAAATAAACATAAACGAGAAGAAAAATCAATTATGAGAAAGAACAGACTGAATTAAGATCTAATTACCGCCAATCCGTGATTGCTTTAAAGCTCCGGGTCACTTAGGGTTCATCTAATCTAAGCTCAACAAGTTTAGCTACTCATATTCGAAACAAGAGAATCAAAAGTTACTATAGAATTCATCTTAGAAAGGAGAAACAGAGAAGATATGAAAAACCTAATTGCGACGATTCCTTGAAGCTTCGATCTCGAGAAAATCTTGCAACTCCTAGCTCCGAGTATCTTCGGGATGAAAAGACTACGAAGTAACCTTGCCAAAAACTCTAGAATACACTCTAACCTATCTCCATTGTATGTGGAAAGTCTTAAAAACGAGATGTCCCGAGTTGAGGCTGAATGGCTTCTTAAATAGGGACTTGTCCAATTCTGACCTGGATTAGCCAAACTTTTCATCGAAAACTTGAGAAGTTTTCGGTGAAAACCTCTTTGAATTTTATTTCTCAATCTCCAACGCTAGAATTCTGCCCTGTCTCTTCAAAGACTTTTCGCCGAAGACTTCCAACTTTTCGGCGAAAAGTTCTTAGTAAATATTTTCATAATTTCTGTGCAGAATTCCACTTTGTGTTCTTCATAAACTTTTTGGCGAAGACCATGAAATTTTCGCCGAAAAGTTCTTTGTAATAATTTCTCTGATTTCTTTGCCGTATCTGCTGAATATCCTTCACAAAGTTTTTGTTTCCTTAAGGGGCAACTGTGTATTAGTTCTCGATCGTCTGACTTCTCCAATGATCTCAGGTTCTATTTTGAGGCTCCATCGCATCCCAAATACTCCTGATGGATACTTATTTTAAGGTAAAGACTTGTATACTAACATAGACACTAAAAAAACACATAATAGACCCGAAACGGGTCAAGGTAACCAAATTGGTACGAAATAGTGTTAATGAATAGAAGTCCACTAAACTACCCCTAAAGTGTGTTTCAGACAACAGAATGTCGCTTAATTAGGGCTGATACTCACGATATTTCTAGTGTCATCAACACCTAAGTCTTGATATTTGGATTCCGCTTGTTTTAACCACACGACAAGTGATAAATCAGTTATATCAATATAATTCGGTTAATAATATCTCGGTTGAAATGGCTAGCTCTCATATTCCATTGATGCCTAGCCTACCTCATTTTAGTGATGATGTGGCTCATACCGAATTGGATGGTGGGGTTCCTGATGAACCTGTTGAAGAGGACCAGCCTCTTCCTCCCAATCCTGGCTCTCTGCATCCTCCAACTCCTCCGACATCTCTGCTCTTGAATCATCCTCCTCGTCGATCTACCTGATTTACTTTGGGGCAACTTCCATCTTGGTACACTAATTTTATGACTTATTCTACTACTCATGTTACCATAGCAGTTGTGTACAAGCAAGCTTGCATGGATTCCCATTGGCAAGAAGTCGTGCAAGAAGAAATCAAGGCTCTTGAACAAAACCATAAGTGGGATGTTGTCTCCCGGCCTCTAGGTACCACTATTATTGGGAGTAAATCCGGATGGTACTTTGGCTCGGTACAATGCACGACTTGTGGCACAAGGATTTCGTCAACAGAATGGGATTGATTACGATCAGACGTTTGCACCGGTAGCCAAGATGCAAATGGTTTGTACTCTTCTCACTCAAAACCATTGGCCTCTACTTCAATTGGATGTGAAGATGCCTTCTTACATGGAGATGTGAAGGAAACGATGTACATGGCTTCTTGCTCATTTATGTTGATGATATTTGATAGTTGTAAAAACAGTGGTCAAATAACTAACCTACAAGAGTAGGATAGATCGTATTCCATGGGGTTCTTCTCTACGTTTACTCAAAGAAATTAACAATTACTTGGGTTTAAATAGTTTGTGTGGTGTGAGTTCCACGAATTTCTAATGCTATCATGCAAGGAAAATGAAATTGAATCAACACTAAGATTAAAAGGTTGATTGATTGGATTTGGTTTTGATTAACAGACAAAAGCTTACACTCGAATCCCCCTAAGATTACCAAGGCATTGACAATCAAAAGACCGACGACTTTTCAACTTTAATTCATTCAGTTCTTAATCACCACCATAGCTCCTTACCCTTAGGTCTAAGTCCATGAACATTCACTACTATTGGACTAACTTCCAAGATCAATTACTCCCTTGTGCGTTCACTTCTGCAACGGATAATTGACTGGTGCACCTGAATTGATTTTAATGAGCTACTCTTGAAACGGATTAACCCTAAACGGTTCCTACCAGAGGAATGATTCCAATGAATAGGTTAACTAATTGATTTGACGTTCTAGAATAAGGCGGACGTTCGCCAACTATCCTTATTCCAACAAGAATCTAAACTAGGTGATCAAGCTAGAAGAGAAACATAAATGAAGAACAAATATATACTGAATTAAGATCTAATTACCACCGATCTGTGACCGCTTTAAAGTCCCAGGTCACTTAAGGTTCATCTAATCTAAGTTTAACAAGTTTAGCTACTCATATTTGATACAAAAGAATCAAAGACTACAATAGAATTCATCTTAGAGAGGAAGAACAGAGAAGATTTGAAAAACCTAATTTCGAGGATTCCGTGAAGCTTTGATCCTCGAGAAATCTTCAACCCCTAGCTCCGAACGTCTTTCGAGATGAAATGATAATCGATAATCTCTTCAAGAACTCCAGAATATGCTCTAACCTCTCTCCTTGCGTGAGAAAGTCTGAAAAATCGAGAGTGATCCAAAGGAGGGCTGAATGGCTCCTTAAATAGGCTCAAAATCTGAATCTGTATTGAGTCTGGAAAGGCCAAAATTTTCGCTGAAAACATTGAGCTTTTCGGTGAAAAGTTTTGTGTAAACTATTTCCCAAATTCAGTGCTAGAAATATGCACATGTCTCTTCACAAACTTTTCACCGAGGACTTGCAACTTTTCGGCGAAGACTTCTTTAGAAAGTATTTCAATATTTTCGACGCCGGGATTTGCACATTTTCCTTTACAAACTTTTTTGCGAAGACTTTGAACTTTTTGCCGAAAAGTTCTTCATAATTATTTTTCTGATTTCTTCATCAAATTTTCTGACCATTCTTCAAAAGGTTTTCGGCGAAAACCTTGAACTTTTTGCTAAAATTGTTCTCCTCTAGGCAGTTGTGAGTAAGTTCTTTGATTGTCTGACTTCTCCGATGATCTCGGGTTCTATCTTGAGGTTCCATTGCATCTCGAACACTCCTGATGGCCACTTATTTGATGGCGAAAACCTGTGTACTATCATAGACACTAGAAAACACATCAAATATACCTGAAATGGGCCAAGGTAACCAAATCGGTAGCAAATAGAGTAAATGAACCGAAATTCACTAAACTGCCCCTAAAACGTGTTTCAAACAATGGAATTTTGCTTAATTAGGGTTGATAATCACCATAATTTTAGTGTCATCAATATTATATTGTGGCGAGTGATTCTCATGGCATAACTACTCTTCCTCACACCCTTAATGAGAACTTTCATATGAAGGAGCTTGTACCTCTCACTTATTTCCCTGGCTTAGAAATAGGGTGTTTCTTGGACAACAAAAATATATAGTCGACTTACTCGACGAGGCTCGACATGCGGAGTGCAAGCCTTGTAATACACCTATTGAGCAAAACGTGAAATATAGTAAGAGGGAGTTGGTGGATGATCTTAATCTCTATCGGAAGTTGGTTGGCAGCTTGATATATCTCACAAATACTCGTCCAGACTTAGATTATGTGATGACACTAGATTAACCATGATTATGACCTCCGATTAAGCGACATTTCGTTGTCTGTAGCACGTTTTAGGGATAGTTTAGTGGATTTTGGTTCATTCACTCTCTTTCTTATCAATTTGGTTACCTTGGCCCATTTTTTGTCTATTTGATGTGTTTCTAGTGTCTCTTTGAGTACACAGGTGTTTGCCATAAAATAAGTACCTGTCAGACGTGTTCGGAATGAAATGGAGTATCAAGAAGGAGTCTGGAACCATCAGTGAGTCAAAGGAAGAAGAAGAAATCAAGAACCGATCAAAATAGGAAGGTTCTCGCTGAGATGGTTGTGAAGAAGCAGTAGGAAAATCTCGTCAAGATTTTTCAATTATTTATGAAGAGGTTCTCGCCGAGAACCTCAAGGTTTTTGGTGAGAACCTGAATTTTTCCAGATCAAGAGCTGAAATGAATTTTAGCCCTAAAAAGGACTTCTTCGGCCCTTTTGAGGACATACTCAATTTTTTAGATAGAGCCACAACTTGGAGAGAGTTGAGAGCATATTGTGGAGTATTTGGAGAGATCATAGCCACAATTAATCAATCTGGAAGACGCTCGGAGTAGAGTTGAAGGTTTTCAAGATCGAAGCTGCATGGAATCGTCAGAATTAGGTTTTTCATTTTCCCTCTATTCTTCCTTTGTTCTATGATGAATTCTTTTGTAGTTTTTGAATCTTCTTCATCAGATGTGAGTAGCTAAACTTCTCTAGCTTAGATTAGATGAACCCTAAGTGACTCGGGGCTTTAAAGCGGTCACGGATCGGCAGGCAGTTAGACTTTAACTTAGACTTTTCTTATTCATGTTTGATTTATTCTTTTAATTTTGTTCCTTCTCTGGCCTAATCACCTAAATTAGATTTTTGTTAGGATAAAGGATAGTGGAAAACGTCTGCCTTGTTCTAGAACGTCGAATCGAATAGTTAACCTATTCAGCGGATTCACTTGACCAATAAGGATCGTTTAGGGTTAATCCGTTTCGAGAGTAGCTCATAGAATCAATTTTTTTGCACCAATCAGTTATCCGTTGCAGAAGCAAACACATGGACCGGTAATTGGTCTTGGTAGCTAGTTCAATAGTAGCGAACATTTGTGGACTTAGACCTAGGGGTAAGGAGCTACGACGGTGATTAAGAACTGAATGAATTTAGTCTGAAACCTGTCAGTCTTGTGATTGTTAATGTCTCGGTGATCTTAGGGGGGGGGGGTTGAATCTAAGCTCTTGTCTCGTTAATTGACATCAATAAACCAATCAATCAATATGTTAGCTTTAATTAGTTATTTCTTTCTTTGCATGCTAGTTGTAGAAATCTCGTGGAACTCCACCACACAACTTGTTTAAACCGAATAGTTACTAACTTTTTTGAGTAAACATGAAAGAAGGTCCCCGAGGAATACGATCTATCCTACTTCTGTGGGATAGTATTTAATATCGCTATTTTACAGTCTGTCGTTATGTCATATAGATTGTGAGCCAGTTTATAGCTTCTCCTCGACAACCCCATCTTGCAGTTGTGTATCGTATTTTGTGATACCTCCAAGGCACACAACACCTAGGATTGTTCTTCCCTTCTACGACCAGCCACAATATCAAGACGTGTAACACCACAAGATCTATAATCTAGGGCTCACACTATGGTAGAAGCACAATCTTTTCTATGACTCATTGAACAAATACACAAGCAAACAGTTTTTGAAAATTCTAGGGTTTTGGGTTCAAAAAACTTAAACACAACGAAAGCTATCTACTTGAAAACCCCTCTTCTTGAAATTCAACTAACGCGAAAACTTGGCAAGGTGGTCGTGCTTTGTGTGGGTCGATTTTTTGTTTTTGACCTCTTTTATATTTTTCTTTTTGTATTTTCTTTGTGGCCACCAATTTTTTCTGCCTTACAATCATACTGAAACAAAAACAAACATAATCAATAAACAAGATGAAACTTTTTATGGGGTTTTCGAAATTTTTTACAAAACACAAAATAAAAGGATAGAGTGGTCCTAGTATTGAACCGTGCTCTAATACCCACTGATATGAACAACCTACAACCGTGGGCAGGCGACCCTAATATCGTAAGCTTGTAACTGGGTGACGAGTCGAACCTTAGTGCCGCAAATAGTACTTGGACCCATTAGTTGTATATAACTAGGAATCCTAAGTGTCCAGAGTCGAATGGTGCCACAGAGTCGAGGGTGTATACCTCGAGTCACGATAAACCTAACCTTAAGCTAAGCAACAACGAGCAAAAGCTTGAAGGAAACAAAAAACTTGTGTTCTGAAATTTTAATTAATCCAAGTGTACCTTACATCGACGGCCGAAGGCCTTTATTTATAGGTGAGGATTCGGGAACATGCTCTCCAAATCCTACTTTGATTCTAACTCTAGAATACTCTAAAATATTCCTAAACATTCTACTAAAGAAGGAAATCCGAATAAAATACTAAAACTGTGTAAAAATAGGCAAAACTTCAAAATCGGAGAAACCCTAATTTGTGTCCAACGCAGATTTGGTGAAATAATCCTATTTTTTCGTGGATAATGAGTCCTCCGTGTTTCCTACTCCTAAAAGACTTGGAAACACGTGGTCCTTCGCGTGGCATATAGGTTTCCTCATGCGGACAGGAATCTTGATCGCGGTTGGATTTCCTAGTCGCGGGCAGATTCAGTGGCGCGGGTCAGGCTCGGTTCGGCATCAGTGTCTGTGTTAGTGTCTGGCTCAGACCGACATCAGCGTCCAGCATCAGCATCCTGCGGTCTAGTGTCCGCATCTGTCTGGCCCAACATCCGTGCCCAACGTTAATCTGTCTCGGCCCGATGTCCGCATCGGTCTCGGACCAGCATCCGCGCCCAACATCAGCCTGTCTCGGTCCAGCATCAACATTAAGTCTCGGCCCGACATCAACTTTCTAGTCCAGTCCGACATCAGTTCCTAGGCCCGATCCAGCATCCTTCCCTGGTCTGGTTCCTTCATTTCCAGCAAGGTGTAACCTTCCTTGGTGAACCTCTGATCATCCTCTTCATGGCCTCTTTTGCTCCAAGATTCCAAGTATGAATTGATCATTTCTTTAAAGGATTTCACCTGGCTTCGGGTCAAGGGCAGCTCCGGCGGTGTCCATGGTGCGGGTGGTTCATCATTTCCCTCGTCTTGAGAAGGATTCGACCTCGAATCCGGATCTGCATAGACATCATCATAATAGGGAGTTAAGTCAGAAGCATTGAAGGTGGCACTAACTCCATGAATTAGGAAGATAAAAAATGTAGGCATTATTATTGATCCTTTGGAGGATAGTATAAGGTCCATCACCTTTTGGCAATAGCTTGGATTTCCTTTTCTCGGGAAATCTGTCCTTCCTGAAGCGTATCCACACTTGGTCACCGACTTCAAAGATCTTTTCCTTTCTCCCTCGGTTGGCATTGCAGATGTATTGGGCAGTTCTCTTCTCAATGTTGGCCTTGGCCTTCTCATGTTGTTTTCGAACATATTCACCTTCTTTTGCCATCTGCATCTAAGAACTGCTGTATAGGCAGTGGTGATAAATCCAGAGGGGTTAAGGGGTTAAATCCATAAACTTCGAATGGTGAGTATTGAGTGGCTGAATGGAAAACCCTATTATGGAATTCTACGTGTGGCAAACAATCCTCTCATGATTTAATGTTGGATTTAATAACAGCCCTAAACATTGAGATAATGATCTATCACTACTTCAGTTTGGCCATTTATTTGTGGGTGGTAAGTGTGAAAAACATCAGTTTAGTGCCTAACTTAGCCACAAAGTCTTCCAAAATAACTTAGAAATTTTGAGTCCCTATCGAAACTATGGACTTAGGTACTCATGCAACCTAACTGCTTCTTTTAAGAACAGGTCAACAATGTAGGATGCATCATCAACTTTGTGGCATGCAATGAAATGAGCCATTTTAGAAAATCTATCAACTACCACAAAGATGGAATCCCTACCTTTCCTAGTCTTAGGTAATCCTAACACAAAATCCATAGAAAGATCAATCCAAGGATGCTCAGGAATAGGTAAAGGGGTGTATAAGCCACAGGGTTGAAGATGTGACTTAGCTCTTTGGCATTTAGAACATTAAGCCATGATCTTCTCCACATCATGGTGCATCTTTGGCCAATAAAAGTGTTCCTTGAGGCAGGCCACGATTTTGGCCACTCCAAAGTGTCCCATGAGTCCTCCACCGTGAGCTTCTCTTACCAAAACAATCCTGCAAGAATGGTTAGGTAAACAAAGCTTGGACTCCTTGAATAGGTATCCATCCTGTTTGTAAAACTTCCCAAATCCTCCCTGCTCACAAGCTTCAAAAATATCCTTGAAATCAAGGTCAGTAGCATATAAATCTTTAATGTATTCAAAGCCAATGAATTTAGTACTAAGGACAGAGATTAGGGCATACCTTCGAGAGAGGGCATCAACCACTACATTCTCCTTACCTTGCTTGAATTAGATGATGTATGGAAAGTGATCCGCCCTGCTGGGCTCGTCAATAAAGAGGAGGTTCGGTCTCGGGGAGCCGAACTGATATAGCCTGGGCACTCCTTGCGCGGGTGTGGTGTACCTTGCAAGGCGTATGGATAGATGTTAGGGCTGAGTGAGAATGGGGGCGGATATGGAAGTATGGGGGAAAGGATAACAGAGAAGTACCGGGCGTCGCCCTTGAACAGGGCGGGTGATCAAGGCCTTTAGCGTGCAGCGTATGAGCGTGCAGTATCGGGCGTATGGTCTGAGTGTGTCGTGTCTTCTAGTGTGTGGGGGACCTCTTATTTATAGGTCCAAGGTGGCAAGGGCCCTGATGCCACGTGTCGACGTCCCAATGGACGTGAAGGCGGCAATGCGGCCTGTCCTGTCCACGGTGTGGGCCCTGTCAGGGATGGGATTAACTGTCATGTTGACCCTGACCGAGAGTTGTTGGGCCCAGGGCAGGGTGTTCTGACACCGCCCATGCGCCTATCGGTAGCCCTACCAGGCTTTGAGGCTTCCTGGCTTTTGAGGCCTTTTGGGCCGGGGCCCATCAGAAAGGATTCGATGAACTCCATCCACCTAGCATGTCTCTTGTTGAGCTCTCAAATACTTGAGGGATTCATGATCCATGTGGATGATGAACTCCTTGGGCCACAAGTAATGTTGCCAAGTCTTGAGGGCTCTTACCAAGGCATAGAGTTCCTTGTCGTAGGTAGGGTAGTTGAGTGTAGCTCCACTCAACTTCTCACTAAAGTAAGCTAGGGGCCGCTTCTCTTGCATGAGGAAGTCTCCAATTCCCACTCCAGAGGCATCACACTCGATCTCAAAAGGCTTGGTGAAATCTGGCAGCATGAGTAGTGGGGCCCCAATGAGCTTCTTCTTCAAGGCTTCAAAGGCCTCTTGTTGGGTTGTCCCCTATTTGAAAGGGGTGTTCTTCTTGATGACAGCCGTGAGAGGGGCAGCAATGGTGCTGAAGTCCCTCACAAATCTTCAATAGAAGCTGGCCAACCCATGAAAGCTCCTAACATCAGTGATGCTTTAGGGTGTAGGCCATGACTTGATGGCTTCTATCTTGTCCTCATCAACCCTGATTCATGTAGAACTAACAACAAAGCCAAGAAAGACAAGGTGATCTGTGCAAAAGGTGCACTTGGCCATGTTAGCACACATTTGTTCTTTCCTTAGGGGTTCTAGGACCAATTTCAAGTGACTAGGTGTTCATCTAGGGGTTTTGAGTAAATTAAAATATCATCAAAGTAAACAATAACAAATTTCCCTATGAATGACCTAAGGACTTGGTTCATTAACCTCATGAAGGTACTAGGTGTGTTTGGAAGGCCAAAAGGCATAACCATCCATTCATACAAACCTAGCTTAGTTTTAAAGGCAGTTTTCCATTCATCACCTTCCTTCATTCGGATTTGGTGATAGCCTGACTTAAGATCAATTTTTGAAAAGATAGTAGATCCATGTAACTCATCAAGCATATCATCTAACCTAGGAATGGCATGTCGATACTTAACTGTTATATGGTTAATGGCATGACAATCGACACACATTCTCCAAGTTCCTTCCTTCTTTGGTATAAGGATGATTGTTACAGCACAAGGGCTCATGCTCTCCCTCACATATCCCTTGTCCATCAGCTCCTCCACTTGTTTTTGGATCTCATTGGTTTCCTTGGATTGGTTCTATAGGTTGCCTTGTTTGGCAAGGATGATCCAGACACCAAATCAATTTGATGTTCAATCCCTCTAATCGGTGGCAGTCCACTTGGAATTTCCTCTAGAAAGACATCATCGAATTCCTGTAAAAGAGAAACAACAACACTAATCAAAGAGGTGTTAGGGTTAGAAATCAAACATTCCTTGTAGAGAATGACCACGAGAGATTTCCTAGAGACTTGGGTTTGTTTGATCTTACTATGTGTAGCTAACAGGTTTTCTCTCCTCTCAACCTCACTCTTTTGAGCTCTATGGCCTTTTTTGTCTTGTAATTTGTCTTTGCACTCAAGGGTTCACTTGTTTCTTCTCTCTTCTCTCTTTTCCTGAGCTCTCTCTCTCTTTTCTCTCGGCTTTCCTTCCTATCTAATTGATCCTTTAGGATTTCAGTTGGGGATAGTGGCTTAAGCTTGTACACCGAATCTCCATGAATTAGACTGTATTGGTCCTCCCATCATGCTTTGAGTACCTATCGAAATGCCAAGGACATCCAAGTAATATGTGAGCAGCTTCAACAGGAACAATATCACAAAGGATTAGATCCGTGTACCTTCCAATGCTAAAGGGCACATGAGCTTGTCGTGTGACCCTCAGTTCTCCACAATTGCTGAGTCAATGTAGTTTGTAGGGCTTGGGGTGCTTCTGAGTTTGAAGGCTTAAACCTTCCACCAAATCAATGTTGACCTTATTAGTGCAACTCCCTCCATCGATCACCATGCTACAAACTTTGTCTTTGATCACACACCTCGAATGGAATAGGTTATCCCTCTGCTCCCATCATCTTCTACTATTTGGGCACTCAAAATCCGTCGAGACATTACTGAGAAGCGCCTGGTGTGATCGGCCAGTGATCCGGCTCTGGGGCGTGGTGCTGATGTCGCTCCGGGGCTGGTGTCGGGGCTGGGGCTAGCTTCGGGGCTGGTTCCGAATCTGGCACCGGGGCTGGGTGCGGTTGATACGTTCGTGGGCTACTCTACTTCAGCTCCGGGGCTGGTCACGGTGGCCGTATCAACCAAGATGTCTGTGTCGGTCACTGTGGCCATGGTGTTCGCTCTGGTCGGTAGCGGTCACATTGTCTGTCTCGGTCAGGGTGACCATGGCATCATCTAGCTCTGAGATCAATGTACGAATGTACATTGCTAAAAATTTCTCCATGCCTTCGAGTTCCACCTCTTCTCCATCTTCTGAACTGGTGTCCACCTCTCCTTCGGCCACCTCTTCCTCATCATCCGTGACCACCTCTCCTTCTTTGATCACCATAACTCTTTGGTTTGGGAAGTCTCGAGCCATGTGTCCTCTCCCTTGGCATTTGAAACACACGATTCCACTTGGTCATGGGTTAGAATTTTGAATAGTAGGAGTAGTGCTAAGGTTTACCCGTGGTGTTGACCCTCTAGGATTAGGGTTTGGTCGTGGGCCGCCATTCCGATTAGCATTTGGTCTCCATGGTGTGTTTCCAGCACTAGAACTTCCTCTTCAAGGGATGGTCGTGGGCGGTGTGGTCGTGGGCTTCTTTCCAAAGCCATTCTTCAACTCCTCTCCACACGGATGGCAAGGGCCACTAGGTCATCATAATCAACATAGTTGATTATGTTAACTTGGTGTAATATGTCCCTTTGCAAACCGTTTGTGAACCTGGCTACTCGCGCTTCTTCATCCTCCTTTAAATCGAGCCTGGTCACCAACATCTCAATCTCCTTTTTGTACTCCTCCACCGCCATGTTACCTTGCTTCAAGGATTGAAGCTTGGTGTGTAAGTCACGTGTGTAGTGGGACATCCTAGGCAAATCCCACATCGACAAAACACGGGGGAGATCGATGGGCTATGTGGAATAGTTCAACTTTAACTTGACATGACGCGTTTTGTGGTGTACTGGTGGGGGGTTTGATCTTAAAAGGAGGTGGTCATGGGTTCGAATCCCACCAACACCCAAAAACAAATCCGTGAGGGCTGGGCCCAAAGCGGACAATATCTTGTCAAAAAAGGTTGGGATGTTACATGTAGAAAGCCGGTACAAACCTTCTCCGCATCCTTCTCTTCAGACCCTCCATGTCATGATCCGATCCTCCTCATCTGTTTGTATCTACCGCCTGAGTTGACTCCACCAAAGAGCAGCATAATCAGTAAACTCAATGGTAGCAACAGTTACCTTCTTCCTTTCAGAATAGTTATGGCAGTCAAGGAAAATCCTCCATGCTTCTCTCCCAATCGATGTATTCATCCGCATTAGCCTTTCCAGCAAACTTAGGCACGGTGAGCTTGAGGCTGCTCACATCATCATCGATCTCGTGTATAATCCTCCGAGGCTGGTTGAGGTTTTTCTCCATGCGGGCTCCATTGGGTTCATGCACCCTCTCCAATATGGCTTGTATGGCGGCTAGGGTTTGAGCCATGGTGGTCATGGTTGCCTCCAAAGTCGCCATCCTCTCATCTTCCATGGTTAGTATAGAACAAAAAGACCTCACAAATCTCTCTAATGAACCTCACTCACTCTGATTCTACCTCTCGTGTTTGGAATTTAAAGTAAGCACTCAAGTAGGTTTTAAAATCAGAACACAGTCAAGCTCAGTTCAAGAAGTTGGAAGTTTCTTCGAAGCTACCAAGTCAAGAATATCGAGACGTGTGACACAATGGCACAAACACAATCTTTTCTAAGACTCATCGAACAAATACACAAGCAAACAGTTTTTGAAAATTCTTGTAACACCCCAATTTCATGAAACGTAAATCGACAACGTGTCCCGGGACAGACGATGACTCAAAGGTTGAAAAATACAACTTTGACCAACTACTTTCAAACCAACCATAAAACTAGGGTATTAACCGTCAAAACATTTACAGCGGAATTGGGCCCAACGACCTGAGAGCAATTCTCCAAGTCGCCATTACACCGTCTCATGATCCACTGCTCCGGCACGACTTAAGAAACTCTGGTGGCCCGTTGCTTGTCCAAGAAATTCCTGCAAAACTGGTGGGTGGCTCGGGGTCAGTCCATTATCATGATTATTTCGTATAAACATGAATATACACATTTAATGGAATTAACCACGCAAACCAGTAATTCCATAATCATCCTTCCGTAATGGAGATTACCGTTACCATCTATCGAATGACTTGTCACAAGGAATATTAATCCAATATTCCAAACGCGACCTATATGTGAAACATTAACACACATAATCACAAGTCAATAAGACATCACATGAGCTATTCCAATAGTACCACACAACATCGAGTCAACTCGATCAACTTTCATTAAACAATAGGGCGTCCCCTCTTCCCGCCTAGCTAACCTCTACGCCATCATCGATAAGGCTTACTTCTGAGCCTGTAATAGAGACTTCGCAAGAGTCGCTATTCTTCCCGACTACCATGAATCGATTGGGGCTATCAATACCCAACTCCCATCATCCGGTCGAGGCTAATTCCACCCAACTCTTATCATCCGGTTGGGGCTATCCGTACTCATCTATCGTGAATCGATTGGGGCTAACAATACCCAACTCCCATCACCCGGTAGGAACCCGTATCCATCGATGTTCCTGCCGGAGGACTAGCTAGCGAGGCTTTACTTTCCACCTGTATACACAAGGTGCCAAACATCATCAGATAACATCACGATTTAACCATAGTCGAATCAAACATAATTAGGTATAAAACCGACGGTTCCGGAAAGATAGAACTTTCCGTAGAAACGACACCTTGTTGTCAAAACCAAAACTTTCCATCTTAATTTCCAGGTAAGTAGGGGAGTCACTCGGACTACTTAAGTCCCTCTAACCTTAGGCATCATAACTTTATAAACCGAAATTAATGAGGATCCGCGTCACTCATTACTCTGAATAATCTAACCTATCGGGAAAACCAACTCAGATGGGTTAGTACTCGGTTAGCAGTAAATCACCACGAGAATTATAAGGAGCTTAATTTAAGCATGCACGAGTCCAAAATAAGGCCTGAGTACCTCACTCGTTGATCCGCTTCCGTCAAATGATTAATTCGGGATTATCACAATATTTGGTTAGTGACAAAGTTTAACCAAATAGCTATTTAAAATGAGGAATTAATTAATCCAAGGAATTTACCCCCTTAAACCAACCCACCTATAACACGAGCCGGTTGACTTGAAGATCAATTCCGTAGCTCGAATCGGTTCTAAATAAGAACTTAACGGACTTCTGTAACTTCCTGGCCAAATTGTACTAACTGAAAAGTTAGTTGGGCCAAATTTGTCACCATTTAGAGTTTATGGTTAAACTAAGAAAATAAAATATCTGAGGGGCCAAACTATCAAAGACTAATAGGCTTGGACCACGATAGTACTTAAATTAAATTGGTGGACTGACTGTCACCTATAGAATTTGGGTGACCAAAATGCAACTCTGTCATCATCTTCTCCAATTTGCAGGAGATGACGCCCTCCTTTCGGTGAAGCTCCGGTGAAGCTTCAGATTCCCCTAATTCTCGCACGAAACTACCCTTTGAAGGTTGGAAAAGATTTCCATGCTTAAAACGATGTCGGATTTGTATTTTTCAAGGGATGGGCATGCTTGGAACGCTCTGACGCAACTCTCGTCGGAGCTACAACGGTGAGGTTCTGTGACTCGAAGTCAAAGGCTTGTTGGCTTTTATTGCCGACTCAGAAGCCTCTCGATGCCCTCTGGAGTACCCCAAAAGTCAAGGTCACGAAAAGGAAAGGAGTGAAAGGTCGTTTATTTGTGTGGTCGACGTAGCTTGACGAATCTGACAAGGTAGCTTCGTTTTGGCGATATTCAGGCCAATAATGGAGCTGGAGGGGTCGGAATTCACATGGTGATGATTTACAATCACCAAAACCCGACAAATGTCAATAATGTGGAGGATTGGGCCCTCACCGGAACTATAGAGGAGTCGCCGGAAAACAAAGATGCGACGACAGCCTTGGTTCATGGAAGATGATGCTAACCTAGTGGTGACGTCACAATGACATCATCCTTCAGCGAAACTACGTCGTTTTGATGTCTGGAAAAATAAAATAAAATAACTGCTTGAGGAGGGAATCGAATTGGTGACCTTTAGTTGCTAGTTTAGTTCCTTAACCAACACGGCCAAATGGAATACTTGACTTCCTTGCAACCATGTTCCATTAACTCCAAACCTGTCTTCCTTCAAAATACAAGCTTAACCAAATTATGAAACCATTTGATTAACGAGAACTAACGCATCGAACACTTCACGCTACTCCGGAGTTAAATAAATTCAGATGTTGATGACAAAATTTAGCGGGAAGGTCGCGAGTCCAATCCGGGTCGTACCGAGGTCCGCAAGAGTCGAGTCAGTCGTTTGACCTCTCGCTCTGCCTTCCATTGGTGAAATAAATCCGTCTTGAAATCATTTAAACGTCAAGTTTCTCAAACGTATGGAAAAAAAATTTCTAGTTCTGAGATTCGGGCTGTAACAATTCTGGGGTTTTGGGTTCAAAGAAATTAAACACAACAAAAGCTATCTACTGGGTCGGTTACCAAAATGATCACTAGACTTTGGCCCAATTAACCCGACAGTCACTAGATTCGAAAAAATTCTTTAAATGTCACCAAACTTCAGCCTCATTATCCAAGCAGTCACTACCGTCTACGGACATCCATGATGCCGTCCAACAGCCTATGTGGGCATGCCAAATAGGAGTCCACGTCACACAAGTACGCCTAGCAGGATTATTTTCACCCAAACCAGCCCAAACACTCAAACCAATCTACCCAAGCCGATTCCACCCTAAACTCAATCTAAACCCACATACCCAACCCCTTCTCTTTCCACCTCCCTCCTCCTCCTTTCCCCACCTCCACCGCCGACTCCCTCCTCCGACCTCCACCTTTCCCCACTTCCGGCGTCGTCTCCCTCCTCCGACCTCCGCCGCCCAACCTCTTCCTCCCCCTGCCTTCTCCTCCTTTTCCCTTTTCCTTCCATTTTACCCATTCTCCCAGATCTGCCCTCATTCTCCTCTCTCCTCCTCCCCCTCATTCTCAGACCTGGAGAGGAGGTGTGAGAATCGGGCAGGGGGAACTGAAGGGCTGGAGGCGGCGGGAAATGGCGGCTGGGATGCGGCGACGGCTGGATTAGGGCGGATGGCAGCTAGAGTGAGAGAGGACGGTGGTGGAAAGAGAAACGGAGGATGGCAGAATTAGGTAAGGCCGACGGTGGGGTTGCTGGCGACCGATCGGAGGGAGTGGCGGTAGGGGCTTCGACGGCTGGGCTAATGTGCGGCGACAGCTAGGGTTGGTCGGCGGCAAGCAGAGAGAGGAGACGTCGGTTGGGGAGGTGGGTCAGGTCGGGTGAGATTGGTTGGGTCGGGTGGGTGGCTGGGTGAGGTGAGGGTTGGGTTGAGTGGTTAGGTGGGTAGGGGTTTGGTTGTCTGAGTCAGCCGGGAATAAAATTGTCCAGTTAGGCAAGGTGGCGTGACGTGGCGGACCCTAAATGGTCCTATATGGCGTTGCCACGTAAGCCATTTGACGGCAAGATGGATGTCAATGGACGGAATGACCTCCGGGATAATGGGGTCGAAGTCTGGTGATGTTTGCGGAATTTTTTCGAGTTTAGTGACTTCTGGGTTAATTGGGGCAAAGTCCAGTGACCATTTTGGTAACCGACCCACTATCTAATTGAAAACTCCTCTTTTTGAAATTCAACTAACACAAAAACTTGGCAAGGTGGCCTTGCTTTGCGTGGGTCAATTTTTTTTTTTGTTTTTGACCTCTTTTTAATTTTTCTTTTTGTATTTTCTTTGTGGCCACCAGCTTTTTCTGCCTTACAATCAAACTGAAACAAAAACAAACCTAATCAGTAAATAAGATGAAACTTTTTAGGGGGTTTCGAATTTTTTTATAAAACACAAAATAAAAGGATAGAGTGGTCCTAGTATTGAATCGTGCTCTGATACCAGCTGATATGAACCACCTCCAGTCGTGGGCAGGCGATCCTAATATCGTAAGCTTGTAATTGGGCGACGAGTCGAACCTTAGTGCTGGCGGATAGTATTTGGACCTACTAGTTGTATATAACTAGGAACCTTAAGTGTCCATAGTCGAATGGTGCCACGCAGTTGAGGGTGTATACCTCAAGTCACGATAAACCTAACCTTAAGCTAAGCAATAACGAGCAAAAGCTTGAAGGAAACAAGAACTTGTGTTCTGAAATTTTAATTAATCCAAGCGTACCTTACATCGATGGCCAAAGGCCTTTATTTATAGGTGTGGGTTCGGGAACATGCTCTCCGAATCCTACTTCGATTCTAACTCTAGAATACTCTAAAATATTCCTAAACATTCTAGTAAAGAAGGAAATCCAAATAAAATACTAAAACAATCTAAAAATAGGCAAAACTCCAAAACCAGAGAAACCCTGATATGACGAAACCCTAATCTGTGTCCAACGCGGATTTGGTGAAATAATCCTATTTTGTCATGGATAATGAGTCCTCCGTGTTTCCTACTCCTAAAAGGACTTGGAAACATGTGGTCCTTCGCGTGGCGTAGAGGTTTCCTCATCCAGATAAGAATTTTGATATCGTTTAGATTTCCTGGTCACGAGCGGATTCAGTGGCGCGGGTCTGGCTCGGTTCGACATCAATGTCTGTATCCGTGTCTGGCTCGGACCGGCATCACATCCTGTGGTCTAGTGTCCGCATCTGTCTCGGCCCAACATTCGCGCCCAACATCAGTCTGTCTCGGCCCAATGTCCGCATCGGTCTCGAATCAGCATCCGCGCCCAACATCAGCCTGTCTCGGTCCAACATCAGCATCAAGGCTCGACCCTGCATCAACTTCCTGGTCTGGTCCGACATCAGTTCCTGGGCTTGATCCAGCATCCTTCCCTGGTCTGGTTCCTTCATTTCCATCAAGGTGTAGCCTTCCTTGGTGAACCTCTGATCATCCTCCTCATGACCTCTTTTGCTCCAAGACTCCAAGTATGAATTGATCCAATCTTTAAAGGATTTCACTTGGCTCCAGGTTAAGGGCAGCTTCGGCTGTGTCCATGGTACGGGTGACTCATCACCTTGTGTATTGGACTGGTTATTTCCTATGTATACTTGGTAGAGTTATCACTAGTAGCGTAGGGTTTAACATGTATATAATTGAGGGTTCGGTGGTGGCGAGGGTACGCTGTTTTCGTCAGCTATCCTTCTAATAAGATATTTCATCTTCGCCCGTGGATGTACTAAAAAAATGTTGGGGAACCACGTAATCTCGTTGTTTTCTTTGTTCCTTACTCGATTATTGTTTATTATCAATATGCGTAGTCCAACGGGAGAAAATTTTAAAACCCTTTGGATGAGTTCCACTATCACAATCATTACTCAAGAAGAGGGCATAATGATCATAATCAATAGAATGGATAACATTAACTTTACTGGTAGGGTATGTAGTTTGCCAGACCACATTAACCAGTACCCTGTCCAACATCCTAGCTACATTAACCAGTACCCTGTCCAACATCCTAGCTACATTAACCACATTAACTCAATTATTAATCCACGTAAATTGAGGCCTTGTTGACACATGATCCAACAACTCACAATCATGCACACAATTCTTGAATTCATTCATGCTATCAAAGGAAGCAGGTAAGGTAGAAGCCAATAAGATCCAAAAAAGCATTAAAATCCCTACTACAAACCAAGGAGAATAATTCTACTTATGAGCTCTTAAATAAGAGTACAACCTTTTCCTATCCGCCAAGTCATTAGAAGCATGAACAAAGGTACCATAAAAAGAACTATACATCTCCACCTTTACATGAATAAACTGACTACCGGTGTCCATAACTTTTATAGGAACATCCTTTTTCCAAACTAGCCAAATCTTTCCCAACCATCCAAAACAAATTCAACAAGCCAGTATGGGAATCTTTCTTGGAACAAATTTATAGTTTTATCCATCATAACCCTAGGTTCAAGGGATAGCAATATTATAATGTTTAATAAAGGATAAAACAACACTATACTTACTTCTCTTATTAAATCCTATAGTATTCCAGATCATGAACTTCATCGTTGCTTGTTTTTAAATCTTGTTTTAACCCATGATAAATACTTTAAATGCTTTTTTTGTAAGCTTGCTATGCTGTAAAAAGTCACCAAAGGGTGCCTTTCTACTCACATGACTTTTCTACAAATCATATGATCAATCTCCTTATTAGATGAACACTTACTTACTTTGAGTGCATTTTCCAATGTTTTAAACAGTTCGCTCTATTACCATTTGGGGGCCACTTGTTGTCCTATTTGATGTGTCTTGAAGTTTTTTATGTATATATTTAAGGTCATGCCATGACACTAGAGGTGGAAACAAAGCCAGCAATCCAAACAGGAGCCAAATTGGATCTCAAACGAGGAGGATACGAGTGAGACAAGTTGGCAATTTGTGTAGAGTGCAGGGGTGCACGTCGTGAACCTGCCCCTGCACTATAAATAAGTTGAATTTGAGTTATTTTTATCCATTTCTCCCCCAAAACTCTATCCCTACAATACACTTTTGGTTATACTTTGGAGCAATTGAAGTTAAATTGGAACTTGATTTGGAGCTAGGAAGCTTGGAAGAGTCAATGATTGTATTGGAAGTGAAGATTTCTCCAAGGACTATCACCTCAATGGGTAGAGTCCTCTTTTGTCATACCATGTACTTCTCTCCCCTTTCTATGCTTGGCTGATTTCTCTTTTCTCTATGGTAGAGTACTTGACTTAGTTATGATTACTCCTAAAATGAGAGGGTTGGACATGATTGACCAAGTTGTAATGGATGGTTCTTCTTGCTATGTACAACTTTGAACATTTGGGTTATATATGCATGTTTGATAGTTGTTTGATATTGAATTGAGGCATGAAAGTGTGTGTAACGACCCAACGCTGGTTAATTTATTGGACTTAAAATTTTTGATTTTCTTATAAGCTAATATTTAATTTCCTAAATGGATCAAAGTGTTAATGCGCAGAGGTTAAATCTCTGGTGGAATTAGAGATTTGGTTTTCGAGTTATGAGTTGGGCTTATCGAATTTCAAATCAATTAAAGGTATGGTCAATTAGAAGTTGGCCTTGATTTAATCAACCAGGCCAGCGATCCAACCCGACCCAAGCAACAATTATCACCAAATGAGTCAAAATCACTTAAAATATATGAAAAACAACTCAAAAATGTCACTTAATATATATGGGAACAAATGCACACATATTTAGCACGCATCACATGTATTTATTGGCATTTAGGACGAGGTTGTAAATTCTCTATTGAGGCAGAGTGTGGATCCATATATGAAGTGTGCTCATAAATTATCTAGTTAACTCATTTATTGGCTAAGTTAGGTAATCCTATTAAGTTACATGTTGATAATACCAGTCTCATTCATATCACGACAAATTTGGTTCTCCATGATCGCATGAAGCACATTTAGACTCACTATATAAGGGAGCTTATTTAAGACGAAACAGTCTATCTACCATATCCATTGTGATGGTTCAAATCTCCCACTTCAAGTGCGACGATTGATCTGTTTGAATCCCTTTGCATTGTTAGCATGCTGTAAAATAGGTTGTATTGCGCCCCAAAGATTCCTGCCCCTATCTACATGATTTTTTTTTATAACAGGTCCTCATAGAAGTCATGGCACCTCTGCGTGATAATCTATCATCTCTTTCTGAACGTGTGCATGTTCGTGTGTGTGTATACACTATTTTCCATTTCGAAAGATTATTTAGGAACAAAAATTGAAGGATGTAATTAATTATGTAGGGGAGTGGTGAACTATGTTTTTGGGATGAAATTACGTATAGAGTGAAGGTTTCGATGTGGTGTATTAACAGTGGTCATGTGTCACATACTGTTGATGGTTTTAGTTTCAGATTCATCATAGTGCCTTATTATTTTTTTAGAGGGATGAGGGATGTCGAAGCTGTGTGGCAATATTACAATTTATTTGAATGAATATGATGAATAGAAGATGATAACAATGGTATGTGCTATTAGTTCTTTATATTTAAGTTTACGAAAACTGCTATGTTTTGGTTTCCTAATATAATTTCAATTCATTCTAGTTTAGATAATGCATTATGTAAATTATTAAGTACAATCTATATTTTACTAACACTAGTCCATGTTACAAATGCAGTTCGTATAAATATTAATTTCTATTAAGGGTATAATAGTCCATTTATGTAAAAGTACAAACCATGTGTAATAAAATGCATACCGTGTACAACAACATCATTTGAATTACAAGAATGCTTATTATTTAATGAACAAAATTATCACTAACCTAATAAAGAACGAAAATATAAGGTAAGATTTTGAATACATGAGATTTGTTGTATATTTAGGGAAAAAATATTCGTGGTATATTCTCAAAATGCAAGAAGCATAATAAAACCTATCTCCTTTTATATTTGGTTGATGTAGCGTCTCCTTTACGCTCCTTACCAATTGAATTCATAATTTATCTTCATCAACGATTTGAAGATGATAGATTTTTTTCTTCTAGAGGAAGAACGTAGAATACAGAGAGAAAGATTAAGAGGTGAGAATCCCATGGAACGTTAACTGAAGAACCATTCCGCATAAGCCAACCACCGACAATAGACGACGATATTGTTCGAAGGCGAGTCTCTACAATCATCGACAACATTCACGAGGTCAGTTCACTTTTCCTTGATAATATTTCAATTTATCGAAGTAATTATATTTGTTTACTACTATTACATTGAATTTTTAACTATTTGTCAAATTCTGCAAAAGAATCATGCATAAGAAATTGTAAATATCAAAATGTATGTGTAGGTTTTCATAGAACAATGGAAAATGGACAAGTTTTTCATAGATGTAAATATATGTCTCCTAGATGTTTGTTGGCTTATATTATATATGATAGGATATGGATTATGAGTCAAATTTATTTTCTTCCAAATGATTTGTAATTATCTTCATTGTTATGATACTTATATAATGAGGAAAAACAGGAACCTATTAGTCAACGATAGATCCAAGATATGTTAGAGTACGGAGTCATAATCAAGTATTGAGTCAATTTTTTTTCAACTCATTTGGCCAAATTTTAAATAATATTGGGAAAAACACCTAAAATCTAAAAGAATCTAATTACTGAACATAAAAAAAGAATCTAATTACTCTAGTTTCTCTGAACTTGAAAGAGAGTTGAGTTGTGGCTCGAGGAAGGCCCCCTTAGATCCACCAATGTTATTAGATTATTTATATATCTAGTGAGGGTCTGGGGGATGGTCTCTCCCGAGTTATGGACTATTCCCCAACTAGATTCAATATAACCCTATAATTGAGAAGTAAACTCTAATAGCTTTAAACTACACATCATCAACTTTATGTACCATATAAGAGATATTATGTGGAAAAAAAAATGTGATGTGAAATTAAATTACAAATGAATCTTATTGGTATGTGATACAAACCTTTAAAGTGTTTATTCGCACAGATGAATAGGTTTATAGGCAAAATTATATTCAAATGATTATGAGGCATGATATATAAATATTCAAAGGTTTATCCATTAGAGGCACTCTAATATTATCTCAAATGGTATACGCCAAAAGGTTTAAACCATTCTTCAATAGGTTTATGTACCATAAAATGGGGTTAGAGTACGTGAGACTCGTACCGGTTTGGGTTTGGATTGGATTTCAAACTTCCAGTGCTCTATAAGGTACCCGAACCCAAATGGGTATCTATCCTACCTATAATCCTTTGACCCAAACTTAAACCCATATCAGCTAACCACCCACCCACTAATGAGATAAAATCATATTGAAAATTTTAAATAATTAGAATTTCCTTTTTTCTTGCTTAATTTTCTACTCGATCTCATACCTCTAAATTCCTATTTCTCCATCAAGTCGCCTAACTCACGACCTTTAAATCCCTAATTTCTCACGAAAATACCCTACCCATTACCCTTAATTTACTGAATGAGAATTTGTGATACTTTTGCACAAGACAACTAATGCATTTTTGGGTTAAAATGGTACGTAGAACCTTCATTGACCGACCGGTTTGGATATGTGATACTGGAATACACAAATTTAACAATTTTAGGTTTGGGATTCAATTCAAGCAGTTCAAAGGTTAGGGTACAAAGTCGAGGGTTGGGTACCCCAACTGTTCTCTAGCTCTAGGTGTTGTTGAGAAAGATATGTTGACGTGTCATTAAAATAATTTTTCTTTTTCTTTTTTCTAAATTGACTAAGGTCATTTTTTCATTTAAACTTTCTAAATTTTCTCATTGTTGATCCATGTTATTGAATTAGTAATATTATCTTAATAATCTTAATGGTGGTATGGTAGATTTGGTTTTGACACATAGGATAGAACCCTCTTTACAAAATTCCACATCTCACACCATTTTTAAATTAAAATTTAATTATTTTATCTTTCCTATTATTAAATACTCATGTATTAAGTACTTCAACATTAAATATATTATGAATTAAATAATAAAAATTTATGTTTTTGAATATAATTAAACTAATATGAGATGATGATGATAACAAGAATAAATAATCATAGTCAAACTAATCTCTAAATAAATACATGATTTAACATATAAATTGTTTAAAAATAAGGTAAAAAAAACACTCATTGAAATTTTCTGTTGAAATTGTGAGTAATAATACAATATTTTGTGTTGAATTTGTGAGTAATAATATAGTGAATAGAAATTTAAGAATAAAAAATAATAATTAATTGTATTTGAATTTTTTTTTTCTTATTATGATCAAAGAAACCAGTGAAACAGCACCGCCCATGGGGCGGTAGGTACAAAACTAGTTTAATAAATGACTAGCTTGAGAATCTTGTCTTAGAAATATAGTCATGTGTTAACACTTTTTAAGTTATCTTAAATGCACTAGACACGACATATTAAAAGAACTTCTTTCACAACATTTCCTTCCTAGATTTTTTACAAAAGCCCTCTCTTCGACTTTTCCTTCTTTTTTCTCCCTTTTTGGATCTAAATTTGATGAGAGAATAACGGAACCTTGAAAATGTGAATGTTGGAAGAGTTTTGATAAAGGATATGAGATGGGAGGCGAACGAGGATAGAAGATGACAAGGAGAGAAATTGAGTGGAATGAGGATGCCAAGGAGGGAAAATGATTAATATTTTTATTTATTAATTTATCTTTTTATCTAATATACTGATATGTAAGTTATTTATGCGTGTTCTTAAATGCACTGGATCGCACATGTTAGAACAACTTCTTTCTCAACATCTCCTTCCTAGATTTTTACAAAGCCCTCTTCGGATTTTTCTTCTCTCTTTTCACTTTTCAAATTTTGATTTGATGAGAGAATAACGGAAGATGAAAATATTGAATTGAAAAATTTGATGAGAGAATAACGGAAGGTGGACGGGGAAGGAGGATGAGAAGGAGAGAAATTTAGAGGAATCAGGATAAAAGGGAGGGAAATCATTTTTTTATTAAATCATTTTTTACCTAATATGATGACATGTAAGTTATTTATGTGTGTTCTTTGGTTAACATGAAAAAAATTAATATAAATATAATTATAGATTTTTTTAAGATATAACCAAATTAAGCAACAATTTCAAATAATATGAGTTTAAAGTAAATTAACCTTGATAAAATAATAAAATTTCGAATAAGCAAAGTTTAAAAGTTTAAAACTATGTCTAAAAAGATTAGATAAAACTAAAGCAAATGATAGCTCAAAGGTATAGCTAGGTTACAAAATAAGTAGTTATATAGAGAATTGTTATGTTAAATATTCATCTAAAAGGATAATCTTCAACCAAAATATTAATAAAATAGACACAAAAATTTATATATAATACCATAAATTAATATTATAAATACCATAATTATTATATATAAATACCATAATTAGTACATATAAATACCATAATTTATAAATATATTTCATTAAAGTGAGACAGTCGTTATACCAAAATAGATATGGGATTGTGTAACAAGCCGATGAATAATTATTTCTTTCCGGAGTCTTCCATTCCATTTCCTAATGATTGAATCATATCACATATAAAAATTAAACTTTCAAATGAAATATTTGTTGATAACAACAAACCACTTTAAATTTAAAATGTTATATATATTGAAATTAGGAAACTTGAATTATGCTTACCTATATCTGGGATATGATATTCCTTCATTTCTTACCAGATCTAAGTGATCAGATATATCATCAAACCAAATAAATGGCAAAGTTTGAATCCATAAAGATTTTGGATTGAGATCAGAAGAAAGGAGAGATGAATGCTTCGAGAAATCAAGAGGGTGTAATAAGGAAGTATGAGGTCTCATATTTATATATAAACAAAATCTTATTATGTAACCCTAATTTATTTTGGATGAGATATTTTTAAAATAATAATCACCACAAATTAAAATAGTAATTATAATTAAAAAATGCTTAATCTCCGTAATCATAGCTTCACCGTAGTTATCTCCAACTAAATGATGATCTTCTTTCTCATGTTCTTTATTAAATCTTGTTGAAACGATCAGCTAAAACTTAAAGTCCTTAACCACTTAAGAAAAACAATACTTAAGGACCATATGTTTTTAGGAGAGTCCAAGGATCAATGTTGTTGAAATATGAACGAGTGAATATTAGTCACTGAATCATATTTAGTTTGAACTATTTGATCTATTTAAACTCTTAAAATTAAAAAAGAAAGAGTGCAACGAAATTTATATTCTTCTCTCATTAGTACTAGGAATCTCCACCTTGTGGAATATCTGTAAAGCCATGTAGGGGTGGAAATTGGGAGGGAATGGGAGGCCCATTCCCATATTTCCAAATTCCCAATTCCCAAATTAAGGCTCTCATTCCCAATCCCGAATTTAATTTGGGAATTTTTATTCGGGAACGGGAATTCTAATTTGGGAATCGGGATCCCAAATTCCCAAACTAACATCAACTATAATTATACATGTAATCTTTCCCACTATAGCATTAATACATGTAATCTTTCCCATTACACCATAATCATAAACAATAATCATAAACATAAACAATAATCATAAACAAAGTGATTCAAATCAAGAACACCATTACACCATAATCATAAACAATGTTCTGAGCAATTACAAATGAACACAAGTTTTTGTTTGTCCACTTCTCTTCTTAAGTTATTAGTTCTCTGCTCCACTGCCTACACAGAGAACAATCATTGTTTATACTGAAGCAAAAGGAATTTGTTAAGTAAAGATTGGATTGTGTAGCTTGAACAGAAAGCAACCTGCAACTCGTAATGACAGTGGTCAAGATATAGTACCTGATCAAACTCGGGAATCATATGCACGGCATGATCCACAGCTCGTTAAGCTTCTGCGAGAACATGAACGAACCGTTAGAATCATATACATTCTCGAACAGATCTGGTCGGATGATGGACACGGGAAGCGAGCAAAACGCTGAACAGAGCATCAACATAATCGAAGAACAAACTGGTTCTTTGAGGCAACTCAAATCACCATTCTATCCACTTCCCACATAAGCATTCAATTCATTTCCAATTTGAAGCATACCAATCATTCTCTGATCACTAGTTCAAAAGCAAGCACAAGAATTCAGCAAAAACAAGATGAAAAACTGTTTCATAGATTCAAACTTTAAGTTGATCAGATCCATCGTGAAGCTCGTCAATTTAACAAGTTTGGGGAAATGAACATCTATGGTTTATACATATAAAAGCACTAAGAAGCAGTAGCAATTCAGAAGAAGCAGTAGCAGTAGCAGTTCAGAAGAAGCAGTAGCAATCCTTGTTACTAACATACCTAAGAATCTAGAGTAGGCCAAAGTTGCAGTATGCTAATCAGGACTAATACTACTAAGACAGAAACCATGGCAGTACGTACAACTTGACATGAAAATTGAAAGTTCAACAAAGCAAAACCATGGCAAAGCAATGTGGTGACTAAGCTCTCTTCTCTAAATTATATGAAGTTACTGACTCAGATACCATGGGGGGAGTTAAAGAAGAAAGGATTGTGGCTATGATAACCATTAGTTTAGACATGTTCTAAACCTGTACAAAGTGCATCCATCACTACAAATCTATAAACTCAAGACACAACAACATAAGTATATATAATTGAGAAATCGATTGAATTGGGGAGCACACAAGATATTACCTGTCAAACAAATCTTTCCACTGAACTTGAACCATCATCCTCTTCACCAACTTCAGTTTCACTGCCTTCTTCTTCATTATCTTCAATGTCAGCAAATGGATCCACGTCACCTTCATTTTCGTTCATACACATTCGTTCGAAAGATTCAAATACTACTTCAACAAAAAACAAATTAGTTAGAAATAATAGTATTACCATTCTCAAACAATTTATAAATGCTAAAATGGAAGATATAATATATTTGTTAGAAGTTAATACGTTTTTCCTTTCACATATAGGATAGGACTCTGTCTTTCCTTTCTTAGATAGGATATTAGTTTTCCTTTTCCAAGTAGTTTCCGGTTTAGTTTTGTTTTCTGTAATAGTCTGCTTCGGCCATTATATATTTGAAGTTGAGAACGACGCTACTCTTCAGAGCGTCCCAAAAACAGTTTGTGCGTTTTCGTTATTTGCTTTCAAGTTCTGTCAATATTACCATTCTCAAACTCCGTTTGCTCTTCAAGATCTTGCTGGAGAAGACTTCACCCATTTCACTGCTTCCCTTACCCTCTCTATTGATATACTACATTCTCTAAGCCCGTCATTGACAACCAAATTCACAACATGAGCAACGCATCGAATATGTAGGTACTTGCTGTCGAGAAAATCTGAACCCCACAACTTCAATTTATGCCTCATGTGGACGATTGCAGTGTCATTGGCACTTGCATTATCTGTAGCAATGCACATAATGTTTTTGATGCCCCACTCTTCTAAGCATGTTGCAAGTGTTTCCCCAATATCAACTCCTGTATGACTGGTAATTTGCATGAAACCAATAATTTTCTTGCATAGTTTCCAGTCTTTGTTGATGAAATGAGCAGTGACACACATAAAATTCATATTAGACAATGAACTCCAAGCATCGGTCGTCAAAGAAATCCTCCCCTTACATTCAGTTATGAAGAAATCTTTTAAGGTGATTTTAGAGTCCTTGAACAAACGGTAGCAATCCTCCCTCACTGTTTTCCTACCAGGTATTGTTAACATAGGACAAACACGTTCCATAAACCGCCTAAACCCTTGATAATGGACATATGTAAAGGGTTGTTCATCAAGAATAATCATTTCTGCCAAAGCTTTCCTACCATCAGCTTGGTCAAACTTCCAATCAGTTTTTGGGTCATTGATAGTTCCTGATAGCAGATTCAACTCCAACATCACCTCGCTATTTTCTTAGAACATATCTCGTGATGTCTCTTAAGACCAGATGTCCCATTTGTAGACTTACTAACAAATAGCTTCTTACAAATGAGACATTTCAAATTAGTCATCCCCATCTCATCAGTATCAAGCGCATAATACTTCCAATATACTGACCTCTTTTTCATTGGCTTCCTAGTAGGAGGGATTGGAGTTGACCTTGAAGTTGCACCAGTTAGGCGAGAACGCAACCCTCCTCTGGTTCGACATTTAGTTCGCGTTTCACGACCATCATGAAGTGGGGGCAAAAAGGGAATACTTTGAGAATTTTGTGAATCCATAGTAAGTCTAGCACACCTGAAAAAGAAAGAAGCCAATGCAGTGTCAATGTACTGGATCTGTCCATTCTATTTAGAGGTTGAAGTTTAACTGGTATAGAACATATATAGAGATGTAGGCTGAAAAGGGTAATCAAAATTAAACTTCTCCAGAAACACTGAAATGGATTCCACCAAATTTAAGAGCAAAAGAAAGGGTCTTTGGTTCTATCACAGATGAAGCAATAAACCCAAATGAACAAGCAAACTTCTTTAGCAGTAGTATAAAAATAAGCAAGTGCTATGCATCTCAGTATTCCAATTCAGCCACAAACCAAAATGAAGATGCTTACCTGTTCTCGAGGGGCACTTGTGTGCCTCTACTCATTGTTGCTTCTCTTCTTCTCTGCCACTCTCTGCCATGGTGATGCTGGGAACCAAAACACTGCTACCCAGGTTGTTGGTTTCGGAGAATGTGCTGAGTGTTCCAAGTCTCAACTTCAGCCTAGTCAGATCTTATCCTTTCACCTTCCTGTAACTGAAACAGAAGAAAAAAAGCCATTAGTAATATGTAATATTAATCACTACAAAAAACAGCTTGAGTAAACAGACGCTACTGATTGAGCAAGACGATTAATTAACAAGTTAAATCCACATGTTCATGTTTGTTTACTTATAGCACAGTAGCAACAAGCAATAGTGTAGAAATGGCTTGATCAAGTGTACCCAATTCACATAGAGAAACAGTTGATAAGTAATAGAAACTCTCAAACACACATAGAAACTCTCAAATACAATCACTAGAGGTAGCAAAAAAAAAGTGGTGACTGTACAACAGCAGCTGCAGATTCATGTCCTGGCCCGAACGGGAATAAAAGGAGCTTGAAGCTGGATCTTATGACCATTAGCTTACCATTTTGTACAACAGAGTGCTCTAATTTCACAGTAGTAGTGCCCAGATGGGAATAAAGGAAGTTTAGAGTTAGATCTTATGACCTGTAGTTCACAATATTGTACAATAGAGTGCTCTAATTTTACAGAACTAGAATCACCAGCTGCTACTGATTCATTACACTATTCTATCAAGATTGTAAGCTTATCCTCGTCCTTGTGTAAATTAATCTCGAAGAATAGTCCTGTTTTGTCAAGAAATGAAGAGACGAGATTGGTTGCCTTCTTAATTTGCTGTCAATGTGTCTGTGTGGATTCATGCTTGAATGATTAACATGCATATACAAAGCTTGAGAAACAGCACAGACATGGTGGCAACCTGAATCATGTTCCGAATCTGGGACAGACTGTAGCAGCATCATCATCTATGGTTTCATTTAGGAGGATATCTGACTTAGTCTGGCAATAATATGGAAACCCTATGACAGACTCATGACTTAAGTGATCCTAAAGCATCTACACTATAAAATACTCACAGACATTAGGATGAAATGAACTAACCTGATGAGACCAACTAGAGGAAGTTTATCCACTGATAAGAAGAAGTACAGAGGCCGTTAGCAGGAACTAACCTGGTAAGAAGAAGAAAAACAGAAAGAAACAAATCAGATTAGAAAATCAGATTAGGGATTAGAAAATGAAGGGAGGGAGACGGAGGCTTACCGTAAGGCGGACCGACGAGCTTGAGAAGCGGCGGACCGGCGAGCTTGAGCAGCGGCGGACCGGCGAGCTTGAGCAGCGGCCAGCCGACGAGGCTTAAGCTTGAGCACTTGAGCACCTGAGCAGCAGTAAGTCGCCGTCGGTCGCCAGGAGCAATTGTTGAGGAAGACGAGTAAACCTATTTTCCAATATTTTGGTATTTGGGCTTTCCCATACCCAAACCCAAATTCCATTCCCATTTTGATAAACCCAAACCCAATTTTACATTTTAAATTTGGGATATGGGCTCCCAATTCCCTAAATAATTTGGGAATTTAAATTTGGGAATGGGAATTCCCAAATCCCATACCCAAACTTCCACCCCTAAAGCCATGAATAAGAAGACTTTTAATGATCGAGCCCCTGTGATTGATACAATCGTCCTATTATCGACCTGCCTTAGGGCCGAATGAGACCATGCTCCTCGCCAATCAACAAAACGTTTATTCTAGTTCCTCCTCAACCCTCTCCACCGTCGGTCCCGTGTAGGGAATATTTTTGTGACGAATCTTTCTCACAAAAAAATTCGATGGCGGGATATGGGATCATTGCCAAAGACTCACATGGAGAGGTTGTGGACGGATATGCAGGCACCCTCGCTTGTTCATCACCAATGGTCCCAAAGCTAGAGCCCTACTCGAGGCCATCAAGAAAGCAACCATCTCAGGTAGCACGTGTTTTGTAAAGAATGACTGCCTGACTCTGATCATTGTTCTGAAAAAGAGCCCCCCCCTACTTGGCCATGGCATTGCGTGGCATGGCTCCAAACCATGAATGATATTTTGGAGACCAGTCCACAGATCCGTGTCTCCTTCATTCCTTGGGCCCTCAATGGCCTGGCTAACCGAGTAGCTAAAGTCGCGGCGGATGGTTCCCTCTCTGGAAATTCGATGAGAAATGTGATTTTCTATTAATCTTTCTTTGTAATCTGTCCTTTTCCCCAGAGTGGTGAATACAACGAGGTTTTTCTTTGTAAAAAAAGGGTTAATATTACGAAAACCCTAAACTTTGGCAATATATAATGAAAAAGCTCTAAGTTTAAAAAACCCCAAATCTATCCCGTACTTAACACCGTTAGTCCTTGTTTGTAAAGTTTTAAACATTTTGAACCAAGTTGCTAACAGAATTAATTTTTAAGCTTTTTGTCTTCTAAAATTAGTAACCAGGTTTTCCGAGATTGCATTTTGGACTGCTCAATTACAAATCCTCCAAACCTCTCCTCCCAAACGAACCCTCCCGGTTGAACTCTCGCAAAACATCGGCAACGAGACCCAAATCGTCGTCGTCGACAAGAACTCCATTGTCGCCTCCCTCTCCGTCTGCCTCTCCCACTCCATTATCAATCCTTCTGCAAATGTATAAATTCTCTCTCCACTCACCTTCCTTCCCCCAAACTCTCTCATCCAAGAAAATCCCCAATTTCCTCCACACTTTCTCATCAACCAAACACTTTCCCTTTTCCCAATTCCGCCGCCGCCACCATGTTCCGCCTTAGCAACAACCTCGTCGGAATCCTCAACTTCATCACTTTCCTTCTCTCCATCCCCATTATCGTCATCGGAGTCTTCCTCATGCTCGTCTCCTTGGTCGGACTCGGGTGCTTGCTGCAATAACTCCTGCTTGCTCTGGATCTAGGTTCCAATCCGCTGCCCTCTACCTCAACAACCAATCTCGATCCATGGTCCTTCGCCTTCATGATACAAAAGCTCGCAACTAAATCCGAGTCTGTCATCGATACCTACCGTCGCGACCTGCAGGAGCTGGGATCCGGCCTGAGGAAAGAGACCTTAGGTAGTACTGCTGCTGTTGTTGCTGCTAAAATTGGTGATGTAACTACTGCTGTTGCTGGTAATTGTGGTAGTACTGATTTTGGTGGTGGATTGTACCGTAATTTGTCGCCGGAGGAGGGGGATGAGGAGGATGGGAGAGATATTTCGGCAGGGAGTAGAGGCGGCCCCATCGAACGGCGGCGCATGAGGCGGATTGGGGGAAATGGAGGTGGTTCTGGAAATCGAAGTGGTGGAAGGACGACGGATCTGGTAAGACGTGAGGGTGGCGCCTCCAATCAATGTAGAGGCGGTGTTTACCAGCCTCGCCGACGCCGCGCTAGAACGAGACGATGTCGCCGGCGTCGAGCTTCTTCTCCTTGACGAATCAGCTCCATCCTCGAAATTGAGGAGCAGCCCCTTCTCGTTCGAGGATGAATCCAATGGGAAGTACTTCGCCGCGTGCTCTCTTCGGTGTCACTAGTCGATTCAGCTTCCCTACCTCGCTCGGCGTCACCACTTTGTTGAACATGTGCTCCTTCTCTATCATCGCCGCCGCCGCCGCTACGGCGGCGAAAATCCTTGTACTGAAGAGAAGAAGAGGAAGAAGACGGAGATGGAATAGAGGAAGGAAGAAGACCGAGATGGACGGAGATGGTTTCTTTGGGAGGATTTGAAAGGAGGAAAAGTTAACAGGGTAAAAAATGCAATGTGGGTAAACTTGGGTTACTAATTTTAGAAGACAAAAAACTTAAAAATTAATTTCGTTAGGAACTTGGTTCAAAATATTTAAAACTTTACAAACAAGGACTAACGGTGTTAAGCACGGGATAGATTTGAGGTTTTTTAAACTTAGAGCTTTTTCATTATATATTGCTAAAGTTTAGGGTTTTTGGTAATATTAACCAAAAAAAAAACTAAATGCCCCTCAAATAAATGTTTTTTTTATTATTCTTACAATCAAATGACGCCACTTAACAAAGAGTAACTCGTTTCTTCCATTTCCATTTTCCAAGCTCGAACTGGTTAATGGTGAAACTTCTCCAGCTCTAAGTTCTTTTTTTCTTGGATGAATAGCTCTAAGTTTGTTTTTGTTTTAATTCGAAGGGAGAGAGATGGCACAGAAAGTCGGCTTTGAACTTTCCAACGGACTCTGCTGTTTTGAGTGAAGCTATGTCTTCCTTTTGTGATTTGGTGACAGTGTTGAGTTCGTCTTTGCTTGAGTAGGGTTTTAAGTTCTGGCTGTCGCAAGATGTATCTGAAAAAAGGATGATCTTTGTTGTTGAATTCGAAATCCCGCTCACGATCGCTTCCCTTTGTTATTAAAACTATGGAACCACTTCTCAATCTCAATTCCAAGGCCCCGCAAAGAAACCAAAAATGAACCGAGTCGTCAGACTACCCTTCTCAAAGAATGTGAGGTGTTGAACAAGCTAGAGAATGAACCAACCAAACATCTTATGAGCTCTGGATTAATTTAAGTCCATTACCAATTTGAAAGCTTTAAAACAAACTGGCCTGACATACAGAACTATGATTCGAAGGCTCAGTGATGAGGGCAATGTTGATGGCATTCAATACCTTTTACAGCAGATGAAGTTGGAAGGAATCCCTTGTAATGTTGACTTGTTTGTAAATATGATAAACACTTATGTGAAGTTAGGTTGCAAGATGTTCTATATGATTGACGAATTCGGTTGCAAGCTGACAGTTATGATGTATAATCTTCTTTTGGATGCATTTCTTAGTGAAAATAAGTTTGAGATGGTTAGTTCAACATACAAGAACATGAAGGCAGATCGGATGGCACCGAATGTATATACTTACAATACTCTGTTGAAGGCCATGTGTAAGAATAATCGAGTGGATGCTGCTCAAAAGCTGCTTCTGCAAATGTCTAGTAAGGGATGTGACCCTGATGTTGTAAGCTATACTACTGTAGTATCATGTATGTGTAATATCGGCATGGTCGACGAAGCAAAGGAGCTTCCAACGAGATTTCAGCCTTCTGTGCCTACGTATAATGCTCTGATAAAGGGTTTTACTAAACATCATAGGATTCCGGAGGTACTTCAGTTGTTATACCGAATGGTAGAAGATGGATTAGCCCCAAATGTCATCACTTACTCAACAATTATAAGTTCACTTTCAGACACAAGAAATGTTGAATTAGCATTCGCAGTGCTTGGTAAGATGTTTATAAGAGGGTGCAGCCCCAATCATCACGCATTTTCATCATTAATGGAAGGCTATTTCATGGAAGGGAGATTGCATGAAGCCCTCAATTTATGGGATCATATAATTAGTGAAAGTTTGGATCCCAACATTGTTGTGTATAACACTCTTATCCATGGCCTCTTCTCTTGTTGGAGGATGGGAGAAGCACTTCATGTTTTCAACAACATGGAAAGAAATGGATGGTCTCCCAGCATAACTACATATGGGGCTTTCATGGATGGCTTTGCAAAATCAGGGGATCTACTTGGTGCATTTGAGACCTGGAACAAGATGATGACCAACGGTTGTGTACTCAACGTAGTTGTTTATACTTCCATGGTGGATGTCTTCTGCAGAAACTCCATGTTCAATGAAGCACACTATCTTATAGAACGTATGTCAGCTGACGAGAACTGCCTTCCAAACACGATTACATTCAACACTTTGATCAAAAGTCTGGCCGGCAGTGGAAGAACAGAGTGGGCTTAGAGGATCTTTAATTGAATGGGCAAGCAATATGGGTGTTACCCTGACGTTACAACTTACAATAAATTGCTAGATCGTCTTCTTATTTCAGAGCAAACAAAAGAAGGACTCGAGCTTTTCAAGAATATGGAAGAAAAAGGTATCATAAAACCAAATCTAATTACTTATCACTCTAGTCTACATTCAGTTTGTCGTGCTAGTATGATTGATATGGTTATGCAGCTTATAGGGAAAATGGTAGTCTCCGGGGTAAAACCTGATGCTTTTACATATAACACTACAATTGATGCTTATTCCAGGAAAGGGGAAGTTGAGACTATCATTCAGCTGAATGATAGATTAAGTTGTGGAGGTTACTGGTGTCCAGACATAGTTGCTTACAATAACCTTCTACGGGGGATAAGTCATTGGTTTGGATCAGAAAAGGCCAACTCTTACCTTGAAAAGATGATGGATAGTGGTATGAACCCTAATGTTGCCACATGGAATGTCTTAGTAAGGGAGTTCTTCAATAGCTTAGGTCATCTAGGATCAATTTCCTTGATTGATGATATCATTTCTGATAAATGAGACGACTTGGTGAATCACTAATAGTTAGTTAGGTCATAGTTAGTTCTTCAGCTTTTGTTGGTGCGACTTATTGACAATATTATAACAATGGTATTGCAACATTCCAATGGTGACAGCGACTCACGGATAATACAGAGGAAGTACTCTTTTATTACCGTCGAAACAAGGTTAGAGTAAAGAGAAAAACACACAGGGAGCTGCTAGAAATAGAGAGAACAATTAATTACAGGGGACGCAACATTATATGTATATATGACCCGTATGGGACAGATGAGATGTGGCAATGCGACCAGATGCACCCTTTGGATAAAACCCTCTTAGAGAAGATTCATTACCAGCACCACCATATACTATCCTCAAGATCTGCTTAGGAGTCCTTCCATACCCAAGTGAGAACTCATTCCCTGCCAATACATTCGCTCTCACTTTCCTTTCTACGCCCAAGTCCTTTGGGACCACCAACCCTTCATCTTTAACACTAGCCTTCCCCAGTTTGTTCCTCAGCACTGATATTTTGTTTGTGAACTCAACCACAATTATGTTATACGGCTGCACCTTCTTTAACGCCCTCTCGTACAGAAGTCCCCTAATTATAGCATCTTGCCCAGATTCCACTGCCAGAAGCCCCGCCACTATCTTCCTGGAAGTTGGAGATTGGAGTTTGGGATTGACACCCACATAGTCGGTGAGACCAACGTAAGGGATGATGTAGTTGATTGAGTTGGCGTATGGGTCAAATGGAGGGGACAATGGCTTCCTGAATGCGTTTTCTATTATTTTGGCGAAGGATGATGGGCTCAGGTCAAGCAGTGGTCTTGGAAACCCTTTCACCTTGCTCTTGATTGCCTTCAAGTGACCCACTTCTTGTCATGCGAACTGCTCTATGATGTCTTTGGTGATTGGGTCAAGCTTAGCCTTTCGAGCTCCAATGGGAGGAGGTCCACCGGCTGGTAACTTTGGGGCGTAGACGTCCAACCCATGACCCAATGCGCCATAGAGGAAGAATTCTTCCTCAAGTGTTGGAACCTACGTGATGAACTCGTTTTCGAGTGAGGTCAAATAACTACCGAGCTAGAAGCAAGGTAGATCGAATATCTCGAGGTTTCTTCAAATCGACTACTCAAATAAGCTGTCAATTTACTCAGGTTTAAAAAAGTTGTGCGTGGTGTGAGTTTCACGACTTCTAATCTATAATGCAGGGAAAAAGAAATGCAATTAAAAGACAGATTGATTGGGTTTTGACTAACGAGATGACAGACAAGCTTAGACTCGAATCCCCCTAAGATCACCAGGACATTATCACAAGACCAGCGGTTTTCAATCCTAATTCATTCAGTTCTCAGACACCACCATAACTCCTCACCCTTAGGTCTAATTAACCATCCGTGCATTCAATTCTGCAATGGAGAACTAATTGGTGCAATTAATTGTGATTAATGAGTTACTCTAGAAGCGGATCAACCCTAAATGGTTCCTACGAAAGGCACACTTCATTGAATAGGTTAATTGATTGATTTGATATTCTTAAGTAAGGTAGACGTTCGCCACTATCCTTATCTTTAACACGAATCTAATCTAGGTGATCAAGCTAGAAAAGAAACAGACATGAAGAACAAATCAAACATGCAAGAGAAACTGTCTGAATTTGAATCTAATTACTGTCGATTCGTGACCGCTTTAAAGCCCCTGGTCACTTAGGGTTCATCTAATCTAAGCTTAAACGAGTTTAGCTACTCATGTTGATAACAGAAGAAACAGAAACAACTAGGGAGTTCATCATACAAAGGGAGAGCAGATAGAAACTGTAAAACCTAATTCTGACGACTCCGGCGAAGCTCTGAGCTCTGACAATCTTCACTCCTAGCTCCGAGCACTCTGAGATGGGAAGTTGGCGTCAAGATCTCTCCGGGAACTCACTGATGCTCTCTAAACTCTCTCTATCTCTCTGAAGTCTGGATTGTGAAAAGTTGTGTCGTATATTGAATAGTGAATAATCAATGAATGTCTCAGTCGACTGCGTAAATGGGATTTCTCCAATTCCCTGCCGGAAAAGAAGTGAGTTCTCAGCGAGAAGTTGGAAGTTCTCGCCAAGAACTTTAGTGTAAATATATTGGGGACAATCGACGAGAATTTCCAAATAGTTTCTTCATAGGTTCTCGGCGAGAAGTTGGAAGTTCTCGCCTATAACTTCTTTGCAATCATCTTGTGTTCAAGCGACGAGAAATTAACTGGGTTTCTTAAGTGATTCTCGGCAAGAATATCAAGTCTTCGCCGAGAATATGAGTGCTGGGCAGGGGATTTTTCTTCTCTTTAATCTGTTTGATTCTGGATCGATTCCGGGTCACTCTTCGAGGTTCCATCATTGCCTCCCGAACACGTTCAAGGCTACATATTTGATGGCATAAACCTGCGTACTCAACGATATACTAGAAAACACATCATATAGACCCGAAACGGGCCAAAGTAACCAAATCGGTAGGAAATAGTGCACTTGAGTGAAAACACCCTAAACTACCCCTAAAACCGTGTTTCAAGCAAGGAAATGTCACTTAAACGGGGCTGATAATCACGTTAATTCTAGTGTCATCACTACACTTCGATTTACCGAGTACAGAAAGTGAGGACTTTCCTAAGAACGAATTCTTGTTGACAATACACGACATGAGTTCGTGTACCCAGATTGGAAAGGGGATCACATGATCACTTAAGTTCCTTCAACCTTAGAATTCGCTCTCTTACGACACTCCAGTCGAAAAGTAGAGGCTTTGCTTGTAATCAACTCGAACCAAGTTGTGACTCGGATTTTAGTAGAGTCGTGAAAGAACTCACTTTCCGTAAAGAACATTCCTACCCTTTTCCAAAGCCTAGGGTTACAAGGAATTCCTTTATCGGATAAAACTACTAACACCTTCAAAATCAAGGCTTATGAAATTGAAGAACCTTTGAGAGGAGATGGAGATGTGTGAATTGATGTATTCAGAAAATGAGGAGGAGGCCCAATTAGCAAAAAATGATAGTGTTCCCTCCCGTTCCCTCCAATTTCCACCCCTAACTTATCTTAATGGGATCGTTTGGTTGCAGTGATATTGATATTGATAACTGCAGATATCATGATATTCAGGCAGTGTTATCAGGACTGGACCGGTTATCGAACCGGTCAAGTGAGAGGTTCAAGGGTTAAAGATTCGATCGGATTGAACCGTAAAAACCGGTATAAATAACCGGTTATAATATAACTTAAAAATTATGTGTTATTAGTCATTTATGTATAATCCAAGTACCAAAGTGCAATTTTTCTTTAGATATATATACTTTTTTAACCAGAACAAAACTCTAGATCTAAAACAATACTCAGCGGCCGCACAATATTCTCTTAACTTCTTCTTCCTCTACCTAATACTCTTCTCCTGTACTCCACTATTTCATTCTAAAAAAGAATCAAAGTTACTTTCTTTCATTCTCAAACAAACAACAACCAATCTTCATCCTTGCCATTACAATTATTGGCATGTACGACATCATCAAGACACAAATCAATGCTTTTCTTATTTGATGAGTTGTTCTTCTGTTTTGTTCTCGCCCATCATCTCGTCACAAGCGAATCCATCCATCCAACCGTAACCAAGCTACCATCTGATGGAGTTTCGGGTTTCCGATTCAATTGGAGTTTCAGAGTTTCGAGTTTCTCATGAAGTGTTTTGGGCATTGAGCCGGCAAAAACCGTTTTTCCGGTTCGAACGGGTTCCCGGGTTTACCGGGTCAACCCGGAAATTTTGCAGAATTGGCCCGCTGGTATTTTCACTCCAGACCGGACCGGATTTGGCTCTGGTTCTTGGGTTTACCGGTCGACCGGCCGGTCTGGTCCGGTTTTAACAACACTGTATTCAGGATATCATTGTTTTTTTTTGTCCTGAATATCATCTTAAATCTTAAAATAATTTATGGGAGATCATCACATTCTTTTTGCCACATAGGACAATGCTATTCTCTCAATTTTCCACCTCATCTACAAATTTTAAATCAAAAGTAAAATTTATATCAACTCCTAATGAATGCTCTCACATTTAGAGCTAATTAATAATTTGGTTAATATCATTTTTGCTCATTCGAGTTAGGAAATCTTATCATATTGGTCACTTAAACTTTCATCTTTAACACATCAATGACTTAAGTTTGATTTAAGAAGAGATCGATATTTCGTCCACTTTTGTTCAATTTTCCATCCAAAATCTTAATGACGACCACGTCAAATAAAATAATAATTTTAAAATTTCATGCCATCAAACACTCAGTCATTAGATCCAACTCATTTCGATCCAACCATAAACCAATTTTAGATGACTGAAGATTCTTTTTCCTCTATCTCCTTCATCTATAATCTTCATCTTTAGTAGGCTCCATTCCTTCTCGAGTTTAATATGTAAAGCAATATGTTTACCATTCTCCCATCTCCAACCATCACAATCTATGACGAGTCAAAGTTTGACGACTCAAATCTCTACAACTAGAGAGATCGAGCCATCATGTCCTTCACTCAATACTAATATTCGAGATTGTTTCGGTCATGGAGTCCAAGACAGCAACAATGACTCCATTGAGTTTGTAGTAATTGGTGGATGGGTTCATTGATCAATCTCCATGGTATTGTCAAAAAAAACTCCATGGATAACTATTTAAATCAAGAGTACCAACAATTCAAAGATCCACTACCAACTTTTAGCAGTTTCATGACCAATGATTTCACCTCCTTCGTCGTTGTTATGACAACTGGAAGTGTATATGAACACACCTTGCAGACTGAGTTTGGAACTTCATAACGAAGAGTTTTTGTGATGACAAGGATAAGTGAGTTGTAATATTTGAGATGACTAGAGGGCGAAGATGACAATGTCTTTATGGATGCATTGATGGTATTGTGATATATGGTTGTTTGTGAACTTTATAATATCTAATTTATAGTTCATATATATTGTCTATATAAAAATGTTATATTATATTTTATATATCACCCATTTATTCTTTTCAAAATCTCATGAACTAAACTTAACAATAAAAAATTTTTTATACATAAATTTGTCAATATATATTAATGAGTATCAACTAGGTCTTTCGTAGCAATATTATTTTGGTGACACACTATACCAGTAAGTGACAAAAGTGTGATCATACTTATTTGTTGTCAAGACGTTTTGCGGGCTATATATGAGCTTTGTATTTATAATGAAATTTTTTATCCTCAAAGAATACATTTCCTATATTTAAATGACGTATTTCTAAATAAGTTATTGTTTCGAACTTAGCGTCTTAGAATTTTCATCACCAACTTACCTCTCAACAACCTTTAGGATATGAATGAAGTTTATGAAAATATTGAGTTTGATAAAAAAACTAGCAGAATAAATGAAGTGTGGATAAAGTTAAATTGGTTTTTGAAATTACTTTATTTTATTCAATTAAATAGAATATTTGGTTAATAAAATATAAGATTATTTTTAAAAAATAAACGGTTAAAATATATATTTTTAAAGTCTAAGAGAAAATATTGATAAATACCTTTGACCTTTGATTACAAATTTGGGAATATAAACATATTATTTTAATGTAAAAATGCATAATAAAATAATCGTAGTCAAACTAATCTCTAAATCAATAGATGATTTAACATATAAAGTTTATTAAAAATAAGGTAAAAAAACACTCATTGAAATTTTGTGTTAAAATTGTGAGTAATAATACAATATTTTGTGTTGAATTGTGAGTAATAATATAATGACAAGAAATTTAAGAATAAATAATAATAATTAATTGTATTTGAAGTTTTTTTGTTCTTATTATGATCAAACAAACGGGTGAAACAGCACCGCCCTATGGGCGGTAGGTACAAAAGCTAGTGATATCTAGGGCCAAAAGTGATATCAATATCACTCAACGAATATTCATGGTGAGAGGTGAATATCTTCAGAGTAATATTGATATCACAGTTTTTGGACAATTCTATCCTCAACTAATCTTCCCAATTATAATGTCATCAACCCCATTACCCCAATTTATTTTTTTCTCATTTTATTACTGTCTCATGTTTATGTATTTTTATATTTATTAATTAATTAAGAAAAATAATTATGATTTAGTTTCTAATTACTTGATTAAATTTTTTTAGTTAGAATTAGAATTCACCATGGAAATTATTTTAACTTTTTATTTTATTATAGAAGAGGGAGATGTGTTAGTGGTAATACTAATTATTTTCCTAATTAATTAAAATTTAAAATTAAATTTAATTATTTTCGCTTGTCTATTATTAAATGCTCATGTATTAAATACTTCAACATTAAATATTTTATGAATTAATAATAAAATAAATTTATTTCCATATATATCTTAACAAAATTATGTAGAAAACAATATAATTCCAATTTTAGTAAATTTTAATTTATAAAAAATATATACTAAATTAATTATAGAAATTTATTAATCATTATATGCTCTTTATTATAATAAATATTTCATGAAGTAGAATTCTTTAAATATGCTCTTTTTTATAAACAAAACTAACATTAACTATTTCAATAATAATTTATTTCACTATAACTATGTTTATTTATCATATACATGACAATAATAAAGATAATATTTTATAATTTTTGAAAAAAAATACTATTTTATTAAATATAATTAACTAATAATAGATGATGATAATAAAAATAAATAAGTATCAAAATGCTTTAGAGCATCTCCAATGGTTATGAAGCTTAATGCTTTATACAATATGTCACATCACTTTTTCTAAAAAAAACTCTAATCTATACAACTGTTTCACAATGATAAAGAACTTTAAAGCTTTATAGTGTTATAATACTTAATTAGTAAAATGATGTGATTAAAATGTTAATATAAAATTTAATTATAGAAATAAGAGAGAGAAATGCTCTCATAAATGATCATAATTATTCTTAGAGGTGTTAATGTGACAAATTTTATATATATATGGACGACACTTCGGTGCCCGCGGGTATCGATACCGCAGACACGTGGCAAGCAGGTATTGGCTGGAAATTTTCGCCTGGCAAACATGCTGATTCAGTCCCCAATTCTTTCAAATTTTGTTATTTGATCACCACAAAAAAGTAAACTAATTTTGTGTTTTCGTCGTCCAACGCCTTCCAACTCTTATCCTATAATCCCTATGAACCTTATCCTATTATCCAATGTATATCCAATCCAATCCAATCAGACAAAATCCTCTATTTGCTTTCATTTTCGTAGAGCTCCAAACTTATATTCCCTTCCGATAAGATGCTCCGTCTCCGGCTTCCCAAACCTACTAATTCGATTCCGTCACTGAAGCGTCAATCAGCTTCCACCGCCAAGAAGATCCTGAAGCAGAAGCTGGAGCAGGAGTTCGTGGAAGACGATGGATACGAGCAGAAGCCAAGAAGGTTTTGAAGGTTTCCGTTACCGAATCTGATGATGCCGTTGTCCATGAGCAGGATACGAGCAGCGAGGTTGAAGCTCAAGTACGATTGCTGAACTCCTCTTTCTGTTCTAGTCGATCAGATCGTGAATCTGCTTAGTCTGGCCACGGACGGTTAGTTGTTAGATTTTGGTTTGTTGCTTCTTTTTCATTTGCATAATTTTTTTCAATTGAGCAGTGCTACTGTTTTCGGTTTTGGAGCTGGTTTAAACTTCTTCTCTAACTTCCTGTTACCTTTTGTTCCTAATCTCAGTCGCTTACAAGTTTTGAATATGTTGAGCCAAGTGGAAAGGACATGGGAATCAATGTGAGGAAGAAAGCTGAAACAATCGTCAATTTATTAAATAGTCAATAAAAAATACAGGAAGTAAAGATCAAATCTTCTACCAATCGCGACAAGTAAGTCTGCCTGTGCTTTAAGAACTAGAACAACTAGTACTTTGTTTGCTGAAAGTTATTTTTGTTTACAGAATCTTTTGCCCTTTTCATGTTCAGATATTTTGGACTTTCTTCCACTGGAATAACTTCAAAGTCAAGTGCATCCGCATTTGGTAGTAGCAGCTACAAGAGTAGTGATCGGTACGGGGGATTAAGTGGTGCAAAAGATACGATGGTTTTAGAGATGGCTACAAAAGCAATGATCGGTATGAAGAAAAGATAGATAAAGATGCATATGTAAAACCTCGGCGTGCAGGTGTAGGTGACAATCAAGGTAGCACTGGAGATAAGGGTTCTACTGACGTAAACAGGTTCGAACAACTGATGTTTATGAGCTTATTTTTTATTTTATTTTACTAGGAAATTATAACATGGGAAAGCTGTTTAGGTTGTTCTAGCAGTAGTGAGGTATAGTGACATGTCCTGTAGTTAGGAAGAAGATCTGTTGACGGTATATAGTACTTTGAACTAATCAAGGGTCGTTCTTCGTATTGGCAGATTCAGCCGCACTTCCTTGTTAGCAGTGTGGCCATTAGTTGGTCAATTACTGAGGTAAATTGTTCTGCTTGCTCTGTATAACTGTCACAAGTAGTTAGGAATTACTAGATTGATCGAATTGATCAAATTCCTTGGATTTTGAATGAGAATCTGATTCCCAAATCAACAAAGTATGGGGTTATCATCTTGAATTAATCAATAATTCCAACCATTCCAATTTTAAGAAGTTCATGTTAATCCCTGTGGTTACAATTACAAAATCCAAATGAGAACTTAGTGTTATTGTTTTTTCCTTTATTGATACATGACAATTCCCTTGTATGTACATTGTCTCCATATTTATATATGAATTCCCTTGTATGCACACTGTCCAATTGTCTTGTCTATGCTACGCCCATGTACCAATAATCTGGGATTCATCTTGCAAAACAGATTATTCGATATTCATTCTTCGGCATGAATGAAACTTTTGGTTCATCACCTTCGTTTCTTTTGTGGCTCAAGTATTGTAAAGGGAACTTAAGTGGACACTCTAGCTCACCTCATGATTTGCCTTATTGGTATATATGGAGTCCTCACCTTCTCCCTAAACCAAAAGGTCACCTCCTCAACTTGTAAGACAGTGGATAGCCACGACTTTCATAAATAAGACACAGTGTATAGCCACGCTTCATCGTATCAGTGACTACCCGAAGTTTGAGCAGAAGAGTAGCCAGAAGCTTGCAAGCTCCAGGAGGGATTACTTTCGATCTAAATAAACTGTTATATGTGTTTGTAGTTGTACCAATGTATGAAACTTTTTGTGTTATGCTTCTTGATAACTCGCTAACTGATTTTGTATTCATCACTTAATCTCGCTAAATGATAGTGTAACAATTGCTTAATACATTCAGATCAATTGGATCTTTTTGAGTTGAGTATTATGTTGACTGGTATTATTCGATTCACAATCTGGATTCGTAGCTGTAGAAGTCTCAAGTAGGTATGGTTTTATCCTCCTAGGGAACAAGTAGGGGTGTTCATAAACCGAATTGTGATTTGGAAGGTATGGTATGGTTTTGTGCGATTTGGAAGGTATAGTTCCTTTAAAGATTGTTATTTAAGTTCATTTTTTTCCCTTTGATGAAAGGGTTACTCTATTGTAGATAACCTGATCAAGCATAAACATCAAGTTTGGCGGTTGGCTGTGAAAATATCCGGGGTTTGAGAAAGTGGAAAACACCTACTGATGCTCAATTGTTGATATTAGGTACGTATTTCATAAATCCAATATTATTAAACATTGACGAGTACATACAAATTTCAAAGCATCTAGCAACATACACATATTCAACGATACCTATTCTGAGGACAAGTTCTCATATTGTGTCCGGGTTGACTACATACACAACATGTAGATGTTCGATTAGCTGCTGCAGACGACGTGCCTTCTTCGAACCTCGAATTTATGTGACTTGCTTGTTCTACTTCCTCACCCGAATCGCGCCTCACCACACGGACCCTCCTTCTCCGACCAGCATTCATACCGCTTACATTTTGCTCCGATTCAGAATCAGATATGTTGTGCACTACTTGACGCTGTAGTGAATTTTCGTATTCACTCTCTTCCTCAATGGAATATCCTTCATTATCGTCCAACTGACAGTCTTCATTATCACACCCATTCTCCCTAGGCGGCCAACATTCCATGAATAATGTAACTTCTTTTTGGTTTGTTATATCATATAATAACTCATTTATCACATCACGATCGCTAATATTGTTATTAAAGTAATCTCTAGCGTTCAATCCAGTTTCCTTGTACCACATAAAAATTAACCGTTCATAACCCAATTCATTTTTGGCAAGATTCGTAAGTTGAATATATCCAAGATAGTCTTTGTCGAATTCAACGACATCAGTTCTACCCCCAACATATTGATCGACGTCATTCATTCTCCCTCCATGTCTAACTCAGAATGTAACTTTTTCCTGTTGATGTGCGAGATTTAACTCACAACTATCAAGGTCGTATTCCACGAGGGCTCTAATACTCACACGGTTCATGGACGGTCTATTCATTTGAAATTGGTTTTAGTTTGAAATAAGAACAAATGAAAACATAAAGAAAACTAAACAAACAAACAAAGCGGTGCAAATCAAAGATAAAGGAGGTTCACTTGGAAAGATAGCTTCATCATGCTCAAGAGGAACAAAAGCACAAACAAGCCAAACATGATCGAGGATGCAATCGAATGACCATGCAAATCCCTTCTATAGACTCAATGCACTCTCGTCGCACTAAATCCCTATCCTAGAACCACTCAACCTAGGCTCTCGCTCTCAAGCTAAGTGACTAAGGATGCATTAAAGGTGTTTGATGAAATGCCAAGCTACAAAACCCTCTCCTATGACTCTATGACCACTAGGCTAGACACCACACTCTCATGTCAATGTCCTAACACTAAGAGAATCATCCAAAGACTAATCAAAGTTCAATTGAATGAAAAACCTAATGCACACCAAGTGTTCGATAAAATGCACAAGTGAGAAATCATGCAACTATGATTGAATTGAGATGATCTAATCTCTTAGAACACACTCCCTTCAATCCCTAGACCTACAAACCATGTAATCTAAGCACTCTCATGCATTACATCACAAATGATAGACCAAATCAAGCCATGACACAATTTGGAATTAACAACAAGTCTAGAGACCATCTTCTTACAATCCAAGATCAATCATGGCAAATTTGTACAATCAACACTACAAAAAATCTGCTATTTAGCGTCGGTCACCGGGGAAGAGTTTAGCGTCGGTCGATTAAAAACCGACGCTAAACCCTTGACTCGCGTTTGACCAAGGGTTTAGCGTCGGTCGACAAGCGACCGACGCTAAAATTGACCAAAAACCGACGCTAAATTTGGTTTTCGGTCAGAAACGGAGCCGACCAGGTTTAGCGTCGGTTACCGACATGTTTTAGCGTCGGCCAGCGACCGACGCTAAAACACGTATATATTTAAACCTCTCAGCCGACCCTAACCCTAATTGCATCTTCTTCTTCTTCCTCTTTCTTCTTCTTACTCTTCTCTAGCTCAAATCTTCTTCTTCTTCTTCTTCCTCCTCTCCAAAATCCTGATCCATTGTTCTTCTTCTTTCTCTTCTCCAGATCCATTCTTCTCCTTCTTCTTCCTCTTCCTCTCCAATTCCAAGCTTCTCCTCCTTCTTCTTCTTCCTCTCCAGATCCAATCTTCTTCTTTTTCTTCTTCTTCCTCCTCTTCCTCTCCAGCGGCCTCCTTCCTCCGCCGACGCCCTCCGCCCGCCGAAGCTCCACTCCAGCGGCCTCCTTCCTCCGCCAACGAAACCCTCCGCCCACCGAAGCTCCACTCCGCCGACGAAACCCTCCGCCCGCCGACAACCCCCCAACCTCTCAACCGCCGCCGCCACCATCACGTTGATCGGTCAAGTATTGACTGATTGGACAAGAAGTGACCAAAAGGGTGACCTAATAAATATAAATGACCAAATTGTATAACTGGAAAATGGAGTGACTGATTGGACATTAATAGAAAATGGAGTGACAAAATAGAAAATGAATATTGAAAACAAATAAAAAACAGAAACAAAAAAAATTGGGTTGGTCAGCGACCGGTTCGGTCAAGGATTTAGCGTCGTTCGTTAAACGAATTTAGCGTCGGTCAGCAAGCGACCGACGCTAAAATTTAGCGTCGGAAGAATTGGCGTCGCTTTTGCCGAGCGACGCTAAATCCTTTAGCGTCGGTCAGCAGCCGACGCTAAACGACGTCGGTGACCGACGCTAAATAGCAGATTTTTTGTAGTGCAACTTCTATCCTAGCATAACTATCTATCAATCCAAGGAAACCTAGGAAATCAGCCACACATGGCCAAGGGTACAAAAGAGAAAGAAGGAGAGATGGTCACCAAGAGCTCCATGGCAATCCTCTTCTTGCAAGCTCCTCTCCCCAAGGTTGTGGGCTTCAATCCAAGCTCCTTACTCCAATTTGCACCTTGCTCTAGGGTTGATGATGGATTGGTTGAGAAGAGAGAGGAGTTGATTGGCAATTGAGAGGAAAAAGAGAGTGATCGGCGACTTGTAAAATTAATAATGAATCTCCCCTTTAATTTTCGCCTCTTCCTTCCTTATATACTGTGCTGGAATTGCCTGGTATTTTCGGCGAAAATTCTACAAGATTTTCGCTGAAAATGTCTTTGAAAACACCGACCGGCTGTGGCTTCCTTCATAAGTTTTTGGCGAAAACTCTCTAGGGTTTTCGCCGAAAACTCCTTCATAAATCCAATGTCAGCTTCCTGGACTCCACTGTTTGCACACGCCGAGAGTTTTCGGCGAAAACTATAAGGTTCTCGCCGAAAACTTAAGTATAAAACTGTGCATTTTTCTCGATTTTGCAACGGCCATATCTCCTCTGTCCTAGCTCCGATTGACCTCCCGTTTGATCCTACGTGCTCCTTGTCACCAGTACTTCAATGCCAAATCCTGAAAATGCAAAGAAAATAACTCCAATAGACACATAATTGGCCTCAAAGTGGCAACCGGACAACAAGATAGCACTTTGCATAAAACTTCAATAAAAGCATATAAATCATAGCAAAATGAGATCAAACATAGGAAATCCTTAGGCTAATCAAAGGCTTAAAATGCACCAAATAACATCACATCACCTGTGCCATCCTATAGCAGAGTTGGAAACAATTAATATTAGACAAACTTTTTCGACAGGCTAAGCCCACGAATGTAAATGCATCGATCATTAGGTTTTGACTTTTTCGACTTAGCATTTAACGAGCTATCGGAGTCGGCTTGCTAAAGCTTCTTTAGCTCCGCCAGTTAATACTTATTTCGAGCCGAGCCGAGCCCGGGCTGTAAACAAAATTATTCCGGATTCAAAATTTCCAAACGTACCTTTGATAAATTTTGTCGCCAGATGGATGCTCGACTAACAGAAAAACAAGAAGATCACTAACGGAAGGTTGGACTCCACCGAGTAGCAGATCGCGACATGAATGAGGGGTGTCTTACGAAAGAGCAATGACAAGCAGATGAAATTTACATACATTTATAGGTTTGAAACACATATGTTTAGAAAAATGCCAAACCAATATGTGAGTCACGTGTAGAACATAGTGACCAATTCGGTTTGTGTAGGTATAGGTTTCAATCACAAAACCATTTACAAAAAATGCCAAACCAATATGTGAGTCACGTGTAGAACATACGTTGTGGCATAGTGATCAATTTGTACTTTACTCAATTTTGGTTCATGTGTAGGTTGTTATTATTCTTATGAACAATATAGTGTATGAAGTAAAATTATTCACATGAATCCTAATGTTTCTTTGTATGATGCAAACAAATGACGTGGAATCCTATGAAATGAAATTGTTTACCAATCATTGTACTGCGAATAGTGAATTAAAATAAGTGACATTTGGTGTAATGGTTTGACGCAAAATTTTACTTCTAAAAAAATGAAATTGTAAGCCGCGATTGTAATGTAGATGTCTTTGCGCCCTTTCCCACACGTTCCATCAGCGACTGTAGTTTAGATGTCTTCGCGCCCTTTCACACCCTTTGTGCTTCATCATCCTTGTAAGCAGATTCTTCCTTGCAAAATTTGTCAGATCCATCACAAGTTCCACGACCAATTCTTTTCGATCTAGCAAACGAAATGGCTGCAAACACAACATGGTTTAGAAGATTTAAAGAAATTATTGAATGTAAAAATTTATTGAAATATTGTGAAAAAAATTTATACTCACACCATAATCGTGAAAAGGAAACCGACACTCATTGTTTATCCACGAACACACCCAAAGTTCAGATGCGTGCCTGGTAATCGAACACAATCAAATCTTAGTTAAAACTGATTAAGATTGTTAACAACGATTTAGAGAGTGACAAAATTAGTACTTATTTTGTAGTTGCATTGTTTCCGGGAATATCATGGTGAAACTTGCAATATCTGGACAGTCATTACCCCGATTATATTGTTGGTAGACTAGTTTGAGCAATTTGGTTGTAAACTCCATCTGCGTCAAACAAATTGTGGTCAATGTGAAATAGATTACGGTTGGATAACAATATTCAATCTCACCAACCATGTGCATAGTCGATTCCCTATGAGTTTCGTGTATATTTTGCGCAGAGCAACAATCACATATATAAACAGTCCGCTCCTTCAACGAAATAACTAACAAGTACCATTCCTCGTTCTTTTCATTCCTCGTTCTTTTCATTCATAGGTATGAATACCTAAAAATGCCATGGTTAGTGATTATGTTACGACGTTAAATAATGAAGTCTAGAACCAATAAAATATTAGTAAAGAAAGCGAAAACAAACCTGGTCACATTCATATGCATTCGACAAGAAAGTAAATCGATATTCCGCAAAAGCATCGTGAAATGTGAAACCCTTATTCATTGACAAATCCTGACATAAATAAGATATACGCTTTGTAATCAATAAATGTAATTATATTACATAATTTCAAAATCACGTAATTGTTCGAGAAAGAAATCTCGTGAATTGTATCGAGGTACAGTCGGCCTAGTTCAACAATATAAATCGAGTAAATTGCAAAGAGGTATAGTCGGCCTAGTTCAACCATATAAATCGAGTAAATTGCAGAGAGGTACAGAACGGCCTAGTTCAACCATATAAATCGAGTAAATTGCAGAGAGGTACAGTCGGCCTAGTTCAACCATAGAAATCGAGTAAATTGAATGGAGTTACAGTCTGCATAGTTCTACATTTGTAATCACTAAATTGCAGGGTATTGAAAATTTGAGGTACTGAAGGTGCAAACAAATAAACACATTAATTATGTGTCAGACGGTGTCATAACAGTCTGCATAGTTATGCATAGGGAACCCAAATATTCTCTTGGTAAAAAATTATTGCAAAACAGTCATCTAATTTGCTAATACTAACATCCAACTACGCATATTCACAAATTCACAATTTTGTTTACGAATTAAATACATACCTGTAGATTAGCGGGTAAAAAGCACGACTTTCCCATGCCAAGACCCGACATCATTTGAATCTCATAAATGTGTCTTTGATAAACAACACACGTAATGACCTGAATGTAAGTTCATCATATGAAAATAATTAATTACTAATTCATTCTAGAGAATAACTATTGACTACGAATAGATCTTACCTTATGATCTAAGGCAATATTGTCCTCGAGCAACGTCATAAGTGCTTTCTGATCACAAGTTACCTCTTCATGCGAGATGAAGACCTCCTTTTTCGGTAATTGTACATCACATAGGTAAGCAACAAGCTCCTTTCTAGCTAGGATCAACTCGACGTTTTCATCGTTAGTCGTCTACACGTTGTAAAATAATTAGTTTAGAAAGTTTCAAAAAGTAAAATCTATGGGAGCAAATCTGAAATCAAAAGTCTTACTGGTACATGAGACAGTGTTGTGGTCTGATCTACCTCGTCGCCTGAATCATCCGAAATCACAATAACTTCGTTCTCGCCGATCACATTCTCCTTGCCACGGTTATAAGTCGTCATATTCCTTCTTGATGCTCTGAATCTAGCCACACTCCTTCAAGGCTGTGTAAAATTATAGAATGTGTGTAAAATTATAGAACCGTCGTATTTCTCCAACGCGGTGAGGAATTTTTATAGGCTGCAGTGTAAAATCATGTAGGAGACTTAATTTCCGAATTAGATTGGAAGTCGGAAAACCTATTTAAATATTAAGGTAGGTTTACATATTAATTAGTCTTACAAAACAGTCAACATATTCAAATCCTAAGTAGTCTAGAAGTCGGAAGGGTATTAAAATATTATGACAGAGTACTTCCGTTATAAGAGAACTCAATTACCTTATTGACTAACGAATTATTAGGATTAGTATTAATTACCACTAGCTTATTTGCCCGTCCGTTGACGGGCATATTTATACAATTATAAATATATACATGTAATTTTTGTATATTTTTTAGTTAGGAATATATAAGGATGTTGAAATATACTAAAACCAACAAATCAATTAATGAATAAATGAGTAGTCATCGAAAAGAGATAATATATTGTCCTACTTTGCTAGTGAGTTCATGGTAGAAACTATACAAAAAAACTAAATGAAAATATGTCCACCTATGACGGAGATAATGAAACAAACTCACAACAAAAAAACACAAACATTTATGTTATCAGTGAGGGGATATCTATGGAAATAAAAGATGACATGATAAAAGAGTAGTCGTAGATAGTATATATTTTTCTTTTAGTTGTGGTAGTCAAGTGAAGTTGGCTAAACGTTCTCCTGAAAAAAGTTTAATTTTGAAAATCTCTACATAAATATATATTACTTCACATGAAGGTATTAATTTTAATTAAATAATAGATTACTTATTAATAATGTGGACTAATTTCTCATTAAAAATATTTATATTTTAAAAGATCAAAACTTTTCTTACATTTTTTTGACAAAAGAAACATTTTAGAAGTTAGGATAACATGTTCTAAAGCCCGATAAATTAGCCATTATATTTTGAATATAGTTTATAGAGACGATTGAATGTAAAGGATGTGAGAGGTTCAAAGAAATAATAGAAAAATAAATACTAAATTCATAATAAGTTTTAATTATTTAACTAACATAAAATTTTAGAAATGAAAATTAATTTTTAATTTTTGGAATAAATATATCAAATATTAAAATCTAAAAATAATTTCTGATTATAGAAACAAATAATGCCAAAATTCATATGTAAGAAGAAAAAAAGAAGAAGAGGTTAAATCGTGGGGGTGGTTACCAAACATTAGAGATTTAATATTTTTTTATTAATTATTTAAGAGATTAATTTTAATTGGTTGATTCCCTAAAATTAAGGTATGAAGAGGATTGGCTTAGGTGGCAATTGCAAAAAGTTGAAATCCTATTATATATATATAGATGTAATTTTTGTATATTTTTTAGTTAGAATATATAAGGATGTTGAAATATACTAAAACCAACAAATCAATTAATGAATAAATGAGTAGTCATCGAAAAGAGATAATATATTGTCCTACTTTGCTAGTGAGTTCATGGTAGAGACTATACAAAAAAACTAAATGAAAATATGTCCACCTATGACGGAGATAATGAAACAAACTCACAACAAAAAAACACAAACATTTATGTTATCAGTGAGGGGATATCTATGGAAATAAAAGATGACATGATAAAAGAGTAGTCGTAGATAGTATATATTTTTCTTTTAGTTGTGGTAGTCAAGTGAAGTTGGCTAAACGTTCTCCTGAAAAAAGTTTAATTTTGAAAATCTCTACATAAATATATATTACTTCACATGAAGGTATTAATTTTAATTAAATAATAGATTACTTATTAATAATGTGGACTAATTTCTCATTAAAAATATTTATATTTTAAAAGACAAAACTTTTCTTACATTTTTTTGACAAAAGAAACATTTTAGAAGTTAGGATAACATGTTCTAAAGCCTGATAAATTAGCCATTATATTTTGAATATAGTTTATAGAGACGATTGAATGTAAAGGATGTGAGAGGTTCAAAGAAATAATAGAAAAATAAATACTAAATTCATAATAAGTTTTAATTATTTAACTAACATAAAATTTTAGAAATGAAAATTAATTTTTAATTTTTGGAATAAATATATCAAATATTAAAATCTAAAAATAATTTCTGATTATAGAAACAAATAATGCCAAAATTCATATGTAAGAAGAAAAAAAGAAGAAAGGTTAAATCGTGGGGGTGGTTACCAAACATTAGAGATTTAATATTTTTTATTAATTATTTAAGAGATTAATTTTAATTGGTTGATTCCCTAAAATTAAGGTATGAAGAGGATTGGCTTAGGTGGCAATTGCAAAAAGTTGAAATCCTATTATATATATATAGATGTAATTTTGTATATTTTTAGTTAGGAATATATAAGGATGTTGAATATACTAAAACCAACAAATCAATTAATGAATAAATGAGTAGTCATCGAAAAGAGATAATATATTGTCCTACTTTGTAGTGAGTTCATGGTAGAGACTATAAAAAAAACTAAATGAAAATATGTCCACCTATGACGAGATAATGAAACAAACTCACAACAAAAAATACAAACATTTATGTTATCAGTGAGGGGATATCTATGAAATAAAGATGACATGATAAAGAGTAGTCGTAGATAGTATATATTTTTCTTTTAGTTTGTGGTAGTCATGAAGTTGGCTAAACGTTCTCTGAAAAAAGTTTAATTTTGAAAATCTCTACATAAATATATATTACTTCACATGAAGTATTAATTTTAATTCAATAATAGATTACTTATTAATAATGTGGACTAATTTCTCATTAAAAAATATTTATATTTTAAAAGATCAAACTTTTCTACATTTTTTGACAAAAGAAACATTTTAGAAGTTAGGATAACATATTCTAAAGCCCGATAAATTAGCATTATATTTTGAATATAGTTTATAGAGACGATGAATGTAAAGGATGTGAGAGGTTCAAAGAAATAATAGAAAATATAATAATAAATTCATAATAGTTTAATTATTTAACTAACATAAATTTTAGAAATGAAAATTAATTTTTAATTTTTGATAAAATATCAAATTTTAAAATCAAAATAATTTCTGATTATAGAAACAAATAATGCCAAAATTCATATGTAAGAAGAAAAAAAGAAGAAGAGGTTAAATCGTGGGGGTGGTTACCAAACATTAGAGATTTAATATTTTTTATTAATTATTTAAGAGATTAATTTTAATTGGTTGATTCCCTAAAATTAAGGTATGAAGAGGATTGGCTTAGGTGGCAATTGCAAAAAGTTGAAATCCTATTATATATATATAGATTTAGTCACTTCACATTTATACTTATTTTACAATTGATCGACAAACAAATTAATAAAATAATTAAATTTATCAACATGCATTGGTTACATGATGCTAATGTTGACAAATAAAAAAGTATTTGGAAGAATTTGGTAGGCATAATTAATTCAAATCAACGTTCGAAGCAATTATTTTTACGTGTGCCGTATACGAACGAGGCTTTGATCTTGGTAGATAATAGTGTTACGTTTAGGTGTTGCCTACGTATTAGCCTTTCATACGCAAGGCTTACGATATATCATATTGTTTAGTGCACCAATGCATGATTACAAACTACAGGTGATAGTGAACAGTATTTCTTATGTAACATGTTAGATTAAATGAACCGAGTTCATACCCACGATCAAAATTTATCCTTCTTATGTTTTTAAAAGGAACTGAGCTCCTCTATACGATCCAACTTTTTTAAAAGGAACTAATTTGTAGTAATCTTTGTTTACCAATTATAACGAAGGAGCCAAATTCGAGCTTCGAACCGGTCCAATAAACAAATGAACGAGTCGAATATGAGCTATCATGAATCGCATGTTCTAGAGAATCTTTGCCACATGTAATGGCATGCACATGCATTGGTTGCATGCTCCAAAACATGCAGAATTATGTATTTTCTATGTATTGTGTTAACACTAATTGTCTTAACTTATATGTCTTAATGTTTGCACTGATCTGTACCAAGATATAAGCCTCGTTCGTATAAGACACTCGTAACATGATGAATTTAAATAGCATGATGTTCTTACCGTATATGATGAACACACGTTTTTTCAGAATATATTATTTTTTAATATATTATTGCTATGTATTAGTGCTTGACTGCCATAATATATTTTTTCTGTAATATACAATATTTATATCTAAATCACGGCTTAATTGTAGTGGTTATTATGAATTATTTTGTATGATAACATTTGTTTTGGTTAATACAGTTTCACCTTGACGATTACAAGAGACAAGTTGGAGAGAGGACGAGTGCATGTACATGCTCGCTTCGACGATCGTCACCTCCACACGTATAGTCAGTTAGTTAAACTGCGGCTGGCCAATACAAATCAAGTGTGGATTGTCGAGACAAAGAAAGCAACACATCGACCCGAGATGAACCTGTCTACGGGTTGGCGCACATTCATGCGTGACAATAATATTCGCATTGGTGACCAATGCGAATTCGAGATTGTTGCCACCGGTCCGCCATGCGTTCTGAGAGTAGCAATCACGAGGCTGATGACGTAGTTCCACATTAGATCATTGAAGTGATTCGTTTCGTCGTCGTTGTATGGTTGTCATTGTGTTTTTTCCTTTCGATGTGGGCTAGTTACATATGTACCGATGTAAGATTACTTTTAGTACGTCTTTGTTATTGAGTATTGTTAAATTTGTGTTTGCTTTATTAATAATTTTTGTAATCAATTAATCTAATTTACTGATTATGTAGCATAATCCCGCTACTGCAATAGATTACATTATAACGTATGTAGCTATTCAAAGGAGCAAAAAGCAGTTTGGGTCCTTGTACTTTTAGGTAATGAACGTTTATAGCTAATCACAGGAGCAATAAGCACGTTAGTAGCTAACTAGGCATACATGCAAAAAAATATAACAGTACCGATCAATTCGATCACTAGGCATACTAATTAGATCCAAGCACTAATACAACTATTCGATTAATATAACAGTACCAATAAGCACGTTAGTTGCTAACTAGGCATACTAATTAGATCCAGGCACTAATACAACTATTCGAAAGCATAACTATGGAGATTTTGTATTATCCATAATAACTGAGTTCTCAAAACCATCGCGCTGATGCACTTGCAACCCCTCCCGAATATAATGAACAATATCCATATAATACCTTTTTCAATAACATTCTGATCACTATCCATTTGAGTACAAGATTCATAGTCCGTAAGTCCATCTGGCATTTCATTCTCCCATGGTTAGAGCTTCACCTATTCACAGCTCGATAATGTTTTCCAGCTTGCGATTAAAACAGTAAACTAATCAGCCTATAAAAAGAATAAAGAAGAAATAATGTAGAATGGATAGGGCATTATAAAACTTTCAGAGGGTGGCATGTTCTATTTTATCACCAACTGTACGAAAGAGAAGAACTTACACAAGACACCGATTTCTTCGTCAAGCATGAGATGTTGCCAGTGAAGTTGACAAAGTGTAGCAGGATTCTGTTCTTCTACCGGACTAGAAGCGTTAACCTTCTGCAAGAGATTTCATCACATTAGCTAGATATCCATGAGCTTCAGCAACATTTCAAAGGTCCAAAACAATCAAACGTTTAGAGTGGTGTCAGAAAATTATCAGAAACAAGGATAAATTTATTACCTGTACTAAGAAGCAAAGGCTTATTATGGCCACAGGTGAATGACACCATGAAGCATACAAAGATTGAAATAAATCTTTCCCAGCAGCATTCACAAGTTGGTCCCCACCAAGTTTCACAACTTCGTTTATCTATCATTGATTGAGCAAAGAAGTGCAAATGTGTAAGAGATATAGCAGAGGAGATCATACTGTTCAACTACACGATTAGTACAAATGTACAATGCAAGTAGCAGGATTTAAGTTCAAAACAATAGACATTGAATTAAGGGTTGGTGCATTCACCCATGTGATAGCTGTCAACCGAGTAAATTCATCAGAAGAACCTGCCCTCAACACCAATTTCACGGCCATGCGACCATAATCTATAAACTTCAACATTAGCACTGCTCAAGTCAGAAAATTATGCAAATGAAAAAGAAGCCACAAACCAAAATCTAACAACTAACCGTAAGCAGATTCACGATCTGCACAATGGTTAGTGAGAAAGAAAAGATATCAAAGAAAGATGGTGGTATAGGTTCAGCAAAAATGGACACAAATTACAAATAACATGTTTACGTCAGGGTGTTTTGGATAATCTATGATGCGACAGTATCATACAGTTAATGATGAGCACGGCAAATGGTTACCTTTTAGGAACGGGGACCTGCTTTCATTCTGAACAGTTAACATTTTTAATGTGCATCCTTAAGATATTTTTGATTCCCCTATCATAGTCAAACTTAAAAGTTAGTGAGTGTATACAAATTATAGGCATTGACGAGACACAAGAGGTACAACAACCAGAAGAACCCAAGTTCATCCCATGCCACCTTATATTAAGAGATAGCTAACCTTAGACTCGGGTCATTGATGCAGGGAGTGAGAAACCAGCCTTCAGTGCAAGTGTAACCAGAGTATATCAACTGCACATAGCAGGAAATATTTAATAGGAATAGCAGCTTAGTGTTCAACCAAAAACTGGACAAAGTACAATCTACTGAGAAACTATCTAAACAGACCGAGAAGTGTATGTCTTTGAACATCCCAGAAACAAGTTTATACTACCGAAAAGGCAAATAGATAAAAAGTAAAAATATTCCCTATTCAGCACACCAGCTTAAACAAATCAAAGACATTTTATACCCCAACTTTCATGTTGTTTCTAGACTCTATAGTTGATGAATGTCATGGGGACCTTTCTTTCATCTCCTCCCGCTGGTGATACAATCAGTTTTATAGATGATAAATATATAATGTTTAGTTTTATTACATAGACCATAAACAAGGAGCTTGGGAACTAGTAACATTAATACCTATAACTGTAGAGTAGGTGCAATGCAATCAAGAAAGATCCACGTTTCATTATCTATAATTAACACCCTTGCTCTAACTTTTCCTAACAACACCAATTGCAAGCAATGACATCAACAGGAGAAAAGGTCAACTACAAACCTCCATTGAACAATTACAAAGAAGACAAGCTATATTCCATTACTACTTCATTAAAAATACACCAAGAACTCAACTAGCAAGGCTTCTAATAAAGGTACAACAAAGAAAAACAATCCAACCATGGCATCAGGAGGTTGATGTGTTGACCTAGAGCGCTTCTTCAAAAATGCCTGATTGTTGAAGGCTTGAGCTTCACTATTTTCCTGATAAAATGAGTTGTGAGAAAACAAATGTAAGGAGATCTATGTCGTCGCTCCAAAAATTATTCAAGACAAGAAGAATGAGGAAAACTTCTCCATACGATGAAATTGCTGTAGCCACCTAAGATTGAGACAAAAAAACCTGAGGAATATTAACCTGCAGACGTGGTGCAAAATTTTCATTACATTTGAAACCAATATATGATTTGAAGTTTAGCAATAATTTCTGCTACTTTAGGAAACCATAGAGCAATAACTACAAGCAGAGAAAGGAAAACAAAAAGCAGTTGAGCATTAAACAGATAGACTCGGCAACGATAAAAAATACTGGTCAGTCTAATCATTATCTTCCTCAAAGTCATCATAATTCCATATATACTTTTCCTATTCAATAAAAATCTCACTTTACTAACTTCTTCTGCTGACACGGGCAACAAGACTACATTCTTGTAACCCAAAAAAAATAAGTAGCCAATGAATGTTTCCACATAAGCTAGACGGTCACTCAAAAATTGTTACTGATCCTAACATTTTGGCTCTAGGAAGTTCAAGTGCAACCAAGTATCACCTAAGTTGAAGATCTAGCTCCTCTCCCCATGGCTGGTTGCTGGAAACAGGCCATTGCTCAGAAGAACCAACTGGACTACTCTTAATCTGATCTATCCCCACAACATTTGGATGCAACAACTTCAATATATCCATACGCAAAGAAGTGAATTCTGGCTCTGGGATAGGAGGTATTTCCTCTGTTGTGCTTATTCGATTATACTCAAGGTTCACAATGACCACCTATCACACGAATATGAGAGCAGAGATATGATGTTTAGATAGTAATTGTAAATTAAAAGAATCATAACCACCAAAGTCATATTCATTGTATTAATTTTAACTACAAAAAATGCACATTTTCGAACTATATGCATAGCATGAACAGTTTAAGAAAAGATTAATAGATCCCTAGAGTTGAAGAAGAACTGAAAATTTACGTGTTTTTAATATTCAATGAAAATTATCGCCACGTTTTCATAACAGACTAAATGAGGCTGAAACTATGATAGAAAAACGTTTGCATTTAAGTAACTTACAGAGCCTAATCAGAAAAAATAAATTACTAAGTGTACTTACTTACTCCCACCTGAAGAAAAGCAGAGTGCAAATAGTTCTTCTAGATCTGTGCGAAGCACGCCAAAGTTAGGATACCGTGAAATCAGAGAAATGCATTTGTCAGCAAATGAATTTGGAGGTATCCGGTACGCTTCAGCAATATCCTCACTAACTGGATCCAGAAACGCGATGCAACTAACGTAAATCTTCGACCCATCACCCTCTGCGTAATATTCATGAAAAACAGTAGAGAAGAGCCATGAGCTTTCCTTCCAGGTGGTCAAGCCAATCGTTAGTCTTAGCCAATGTGTTCCAACTTAATACTCTTAAATTGATTATGAGAACAGGAAAGGCCTCTCAATACTGTTCTCCTTCGGCTAAGAAGAAGAATCATAAACCTAGCAGGCTAGCAGCTTCTTGATACTTATTACTCTTAACAAGTAGTGCTATCTGACAATTGACTGATTAAGCATATCCATAATCAGGAAGTAAAGCAAGTCTATCAGTATAGCAGTTACCAGTTAATACAATAGGATAGCTCCGTGGCAAAGAGGAAGGATCATTCGCATCAAAACCAGTGGAGAAGATTTCCACACCAGCTGGCAATACACACTGCAATTCACATCAAATCATAGAAATTCAAACTCCATATCCCAACGGAATACCCTGCCAGAAGAGAGAATCAACCATTTAGACTTTCCAGAACCGAATGTGTATACCATCAACCAGACTCTTTAGAAGAACAATTTTTGTCCTATGGATATATATACTGAAATCTAACAACTTACCATAAGCAGATTCACGATCCGATCGACTAGAACAGAAAGAGGAGTTCAGCAATCGTACTTGAGCTTCAACCTCGCTGCTCGTATCCTGCTCCTAGACAACGACTACATCAGATTCGGTGACGGGAACCTTCAAAATCCTTCCATCTTCTTCCACGAACTTCTGCTCCAGCTTCCGCTTCAGGATCCTCTTCGCGGTGGAAGCTAATTGACGCTCCATTGACGGAATCCGAGTAGTAGGTTTGGGAAGCCAGAGACGGAGCAACTAATTGGGACGGAAGATAGGTTTCGAGCTCTACGAAAATGGAAGATAAGGGTCTGATGGGAATGAATATACATTGGATAATAGATAAGGTTGACAGGGATATTAGGATAAGAGTTAGAAGGCGTTGGACGGCGGAAACAGAAAAGTAGCTTACTTTTTTTTGGTGACCAAAATGCAAAGTTTAGAAGAATTGGGGACTGAATCAGCATGTTTGCCAGGCGAAAATTCCCAGCCAATATCTGCTTGCCACGTGTCTATATATATATATAGTTATATATAGTTATTATTTTAGTTATATAGTATAATTAGTGAATCTATATATCATCCAAATTGCAGGTTCATCATATTTCTTATTTATGAGATTTTATTTAGTTCAAATTGTTTAACTTGAGTCATTGATCAAGTCGGCCATGTTGCATGAAATTACGATTCTTGTTTGGATAATTTAGAAAAATTATATTCCAATTTATATAGCATTATAGTATTTTGGTTTCCATATAGTAGAATTCACTTGACCACGAGTTATATATGTTGTATATTTATTGGTTTATCAACCTCTTTAAGAGAAATTTCCATGTAGTAAAAATGTAGATCATTTTTCATAGCTAGTTTGGTATGCATTTAGAAAAGTTGTGCGACCTTAGTTGATTAAATTTGAGTTGATTTAAATAGAGGTGAAGGTTAGTCATATTATGAGTTCATCTGATTATAGGTTTGAAAGGGTGAACAATTGCAAGAAATGAACAATTTTATCCAGTTAATAGGCTGAGTGTAAAGCTAGTATTGTATTATATTTTAGAGAAAATAGCATTTTGGCCCCCTCTACTTTGCTGACTTAACAAATAGGTCTCTCTACTATAAATCGCTCTTTTTACCCCCTACTTTGACTATTTTGCATTTTGGGTCCTTTCATTCGTTAAATTTGGACACATCTGCACATCAACGGAGAGAGATATCGGAGGTAGGACACTAAAAGTTGGTCAGGGAGATAAATTGAGGAGGTATCGCGAAGAGTATGATGAAATACGAAGGGTTTTAGAATCATACGTTTTATTTGTCAGTTTCATTATATGTAATTATATATACTTATATTCTCAATTAAAAAACACTTAGTAAGCTAATAAATGGCTATTGGAGCTAACGTGGTGTACTGAATGTGCACCAATTAACGTCATGAAGACGATAGTTGGAATGGGAGGACCCAAAATACAAAGTGGTCAAAGTAGGAGGGGGTAAAACGAGTGATTTATAGTATAGGGGGCTATTTGTTAAGTTTGCAAAGTAGAAGGAGGGCAAAGTGCTATTTTCCTATATTTTAACATGAATGTTTATGTTTCACATTTGATACAATATAATTTTATTTATTGTTCATGAAATACTCTAATAGTGAAAAAAAAAACTTCAATTTGAGTTTGAATTAGTAACTTAAGAAGAGGTATGTAATGATTATTAAATATAAATATTCACAATAAATGATTTACCTTACAAATAAATACTTTAATATATACATCTTTTATTTTATTTTCTCCATGTATAGTCCTTTACAAAAAAGAATAGTCATATTCTTATATTCAAGCTTCGAAAAATGAGGCGCGTGGGTCCCGTGTTAACTCAGTTTTTTCTCTCAACTCAGTGTCGTCGTTCTCTTCGATCGTCTTCACCGAAAGGGGTTTACCCCTCAACGGGTGCGCTCCTGAGGGGCTCTTCCGATGATAGGTGGTTGCCGACAAGCCTCTGAGGCCTTCGGATTCTCTCACGGTTCACTTGCAGAAGCGATGGTGGCGGATGGCTCAGCTCTGCTCCCTGCTCGTTCTTGGGCGGACATGGTCTCGGATCCGAGTTCCAATATGAAATTCATTGACATCCCGCCTTCGGTTATAGTGAATGACGTACTACGGATTCTAAAATCGGTAATCGGCAAGGGGTGTGAAAAACTCAAATCTGTTGTTGTGGCTCAATTCATTGGTCTGATTCCACCACTGAGGGTTTTTTCAACTATTGCTAGAAGGCTCTGGGGGTATGAAGGGCTGATTTTCATCTCGCTTCTTGAGGAGAACTTTTATCTCTTGGAATTTAACTTGATTCAGCTTTGTGATTGAGTCCTTGCTCGTTCCTGGCATGTCCACAATTCGGGTCTCATCTTGAGGAAATGGGAAAAAGGAATTAGGCAGGTGGATTTCTCTCCTAAGGCTACCCCAGAGTCGGTTATGTTTAAGAAATTTTTGCCGGTGTTATTACCGGTGGAAGGAGTCAGCTGGATTTCAAGCAAGCTGAGGAAGCCCTTCAACAAATTTTTTGTGAAGGGACTAGTATTCGTGCGTGCCTTTTACGTGATAGAGTGATCCCTTGCCTTGAGACTGTGATGCTGAAACTAGATACTGGGGAATATGTAGATATGGATGTTGTCCGTTTTCAGGCTAGGGAGTATAAAAAGGACCTTGTTACAAAGCCTATATGGCGACCTGTGAATGTACCTAAGTTGATGAATGAGAGAGTTCAGGTAAGGACAAATTGTTTCCCATACCCGAAGTAGATGAAAGAGATAGTTCAGGTAAGGATAAATTGCCTCACATACCTGAAGAAGGAGAACCTGCACCAACTCCCGCTGGTTCTACCCTAGGGGGATCTAGGTCTTCTATTTCCACCATGGGAGGGAGAAATAAGTCTAAGAAGCGTGGAAAAATAGGAAAATGAATTTAGATGCAGCTCTCCTTACAGTAGTTCACGATGCTGCAAGACAATCCTAGCCTGATCTATCTCCTAGTGACATTATGCCCTCTGGCAATGTCTCTGGATCATCACTTGAAGGGACATGGACACCAGTTGGGGATAGTGTTTATCAGGTGGCTGGAGGGATTTCAGGCAATGTTTATGAGGCTTCCTTGCAAGCTAAGGAAACACCTGATGACGTGGCCATGCCCGACGCCGTGACCAAAACCTACTCGGCATTACCACTAATGCCAAGCATTGTCAAGTGCCTGATGCCGAGCCGCGACATCAACAAGAATTGGAGCGGCCACCCGCTGATGCCGAGCCGTGACATCACCAATATAGGTCTGAGGGTGTTGATGCTGATGCCGACCGTGGTCGTTGAGGCCGACCCAAGCATTGTTGACGAGCCGATGCTAAGTGTCGAGACCAGGCCACCACCTGATCCTGATCTGGATGCTGATGCCAACCCGCACACCGAGGAGAGTGCCGAGCCGAGACTGCCGATGTAAGTACTGGACCGAGGGCCAATGCCCGAGCCAGCCCCGGAGCAGTCCCAGGCCCCGGCCCCGACACTAGATTGAAGAAAGACGAGTACCTGGCCGAACCAGACACCAGCCCCAGGCTGAGCCAGATACCGACACAGGGCCGAGCCTGACACCGGCATAGGGCCGATGCCAGGACCGATGCCTGAAGCGATTTGGGCCAAGCCACCAGAATCCGACCCTAACAAGGAAATCCAACCAAGACATCCTAGTTGGACACGGATTAGGGTTCGCCGGTTTAGGACTTAGCTATTTTAGGAGTTGTATTCCTTTATTTTTGGATTTTCTTCATTTTTAGTAGTTTGTTTAGGATTCTTTTTAAGTTTTTTATTATTCTAGAGTTAGAATAGAAGTAGGATTCAGAGAGCCTGTTCCCGAATCCTCACCTATAAATAAAGGCCTTTGGCCATCGATGTAAGGTACAATTTGATTAATTAAAATTTTAGAACACAAGTTCTTTGTTTCCTTCAAGCTTTTGCTCGTTGTTGCTTAGCTTAAGGTTAGGTTTATCATGACTCGAGGTATACACCCTCGACTGCGTGGCACCATTCGACTCTGGACACTTAGGGTTCCTAGTTATATACAACTAGTGGGTCTAAGTACTATCTGCCAGCACTAAGGTTCAACTCGTCGCCCAGATACAAGCTTACGGTATTAGGGTCGCCTGCCCACAATTATAGGTGGTTCATATCACCTAATCCTCAGAGGCAAATTCTGAGTAGCCCTGCTGAGTTGAATGGGGAGATGCTAGTCTATGGACACTTGAGCGAAGTCACTGATGAAGAGGATGATATGCCTGAGCACATTGGTCGAAAGGAGAAAGAAGAATTCCATAATGCAGCTGTTCACCAGCAGAAAACAAGTTTTGTGGGGTAAAGAATCGTTTCAAAAAACGTAAATGAAGTTTCTTATTTGGAAAACTAGAGGCTTTAACAAGCCTAGTAAAAATTCAGCTAGTTCTTCTTTTATTAGACTTTATAATTTAGATGTTATTGTTGTGCTTGAACCAAGGGTTCGTCGTGTTAAAACTGCTATTTTGTTTGCTGAAAGATTTTATGGATGGCTGGCTGAGTTTGCTTTTGAGGGCGATCTTGGAAAGATCTGGGTCATTTGGAGAAAAGATGTCCATATCACTTTCTTGGATGTGAATAGCCAATATATTCTTGTTCGAGTTGATATGCCTACTTCTTATTACTACACATTCATATATGCCTCGAATGATTTAGCTGACAAAAGGAGACTGTACTCAAGGCTTTATGATTTGAAACAGTCTGGCTCCCCTGGTTTATAGCTAGAGACTTTAATGCTTTTTTGGACCTTAGTGAAGCTTCCACAGTTCCAGCTTCTTTGGAGAGTATGGAGGATTTTAGAAAGTGTGTATATGATTGTGAGTTGAATGATCACACCTCTTCTGGCCCGTTTTATACCTGGATGAACAACAGAAGGGATACAATGATTGCTAGAAAACTGAGGATGATAATCGTAAGCTAAGAAGGTTGAGTATAGAAGCTATTACCGTGGGGAATTTTGTCGCCCTTTAGAAGTTGAAGAAGAGCTTCCCTTCAATCACCTGCGAACGAGAAAGTGGGTTGAAGAGAACCAGCTGTGTAATCAATTTTGATGAGTGGGTGGGGGAGAGAAACAGAGCATTGATTGAATGACAAGTAACTTGAGGGTAATAGTTAGGGACTTAATTATCCATTCATTTTCAATAACACCACTCCTATTAGATATTCTCTTCTTTAGTAGGATATCAAACTCACCCTAATTATCCCCTCATTAGCTAGTTAATTGAGTCCAGAAAAATGAAGATATATAATCGGAATAACAAGATATTGGGTGCTATAGAATTCAATAGCACCAATACCAAACGACCCCTTGGTGATTTCATTCTACATCCTCATGCCCCTCCCCTTATGATGTGAGCGCCACCACGATGCCCAACACGGCCCCGACACCATGGATCAAAAACCCGGAGCGGGAGCTGATCATGCCAAGTGCCAACCCAACTGACGCCAAGGGCTGTGCCGAACTGATGACACTCGAATTGACGTGATTATCAGCCTCATTTAAGCGACATTTCATTGCTTAAGACACGGGTTTTAGGGTAGAATAGTGAATATTCACTCAACCGATCCATCTCATGCCTTTTGTGTTACCTTGGCCCATTTCGGGTCTATTTGATGGTTTTCTAGTATTTCGTGTTATCATAGGTGTTCGCCATCAAATACGGTAGCCAAGGACGTGTCTAAGGCACTGGAACCCGAGGAATCACACCCGAATCAACCAGAAAAGTCATTCAACTCAAAAGAATTCCTGCCCCATTTACACACAGATTTTCGGCGAAAATACCCTTGAGTTTTCGCCAAAAATGAAAGAAGGAATCCACTGTCCCGATCAAGAAGAAGTTTTCAGCGAAAATAAGGTGAATTTTCGCCGAAAACCCTAATCCATTTCAGCCAAAAGAAATAGACGAATTCAACATATATTTTCGCCGAAAATTCCCTTGTATTTTTGGTGAAAATCCAAGCAAAAATTAGCAGTCGCTCGGTTAGGTTTAAATACAAAAGCAGCGGCCAAAATTAAGAAAGACAACTTTTACAACACAATTTACACTGGATGAAAAATCCAAAGACTGGAAAATAGAGAGAACGAGTGGATAGAGTTCGAGGAGCCAGGAACGGATCGTGACACCATCCATCCATCTCGGAGAGCCGGTGCTAGGAGTTGAAGATTCAGCAGATTGAAGCTGTAAGGAGTCGTCGAAATTAGGTTTTGCAGTTCTTCTCTGTTTACCTACCTGAGATGTATTCTTTGTCTGTCTTCGATTCTTCTGTATTGAATATGAGTAGCTAAACTCGTAGAGCTTAGATTAGATGAACCCTAAGTGGCCCAGGGCTTTAAAGCGGTCACGGATCGGCGGTGATTAGATTCGAAATTCATTCAGTTTCTTCTTCATATTTGATTTGTTCTTTGTTCTTTGTGTTTCTTGTCTGGTTTGGCCACCTAGATTAGATTCTTGTTAAGCTAAGGATAGAAGCGAATGCTCGCCTTATTTTAGAACATCAAGTTGAACAATTAACCTTATAATTGGAGTGTGCCTTTCGTAGGAACCGATTAGGGTTAATCCACTGCAAGAGTAACTCATAAAACGTTAGAATTTGCGCCAGTTAGTTAAGTCATTGCGAGAGGCGATCGTACCCGGGCGGCTAATTAATCGTGGTAGCTAGATCGGATAGAGCGAACGTTCGCCAGTCTTAAACCTAAGGGTCAGGAGTTACGGTGGTGTCTGAGAACTGAATGAACTAGAATCGGAAATCGCTGATTTGTTGATTGCTGCTACTCTGGTGATCTAAGGGGGATTCAAAATCTAAGCTTGTCTGTTGTCTGTCTTAGTCTATCAATCAACCTTTCTTCGCCTTAATTTCATTTCAATTAATCTTTGCATTTTTAGTATAGAAGCTGTGGAACTCACACCACGCATTAAGTGTTTAGCCTTGAATTTAATTGCCAACATATTTGAGTAAGGAAGTAGAGGAGACCCGTGGAATACGATCTATCTTGCTTCTAGCTTGGTAGTATTTGATCACTGTTCTACAGCTCATCAAATTGGCGCCGTTGCCGGGGACTCTTCTATTTCGTTGAAAGAAGAGTTGGCATTTTTATTCTTCTACCTTTCCATCTTCCATTTTCCATCACACTTCGATTTTACACCGATTGTGTTTGTTTTTGTCTCGTGCAGATCATAGCAGGTACATAATCGTATCACTTCCGTTCCATCTTCCCCTTCCGCAATGGCTGCTCCTAAGAGTGTTGCGGACTACAGTAAGCCGCGTGCATCCAACTTTCGATCCCCCATCACCGTGCTTTCTAATGACGATGATCCTGACTATGAGATTAAGATTCCTCTCCTAGAACTAATCTCTAGGGATATACAATTCGAAGGGAAGCCAGAAGATAATCCCTGCACACATATAGCTGACTTTCTGGCTGTCTGTGGAACTTTCAAGTCTGGGAACCTCAACAAGAACGCTTTATGTCTCCGAGCTTTTCCGTTCTCTCTCAGAGGTGCAGCTAAGCAGTGGCTTGGAAGCAAACCACCAGGTCATTACACTGACTGGGAGGCATTAGCTCAAGATTTTGTTGAGGAATACTTTCCTCCCGCAAGGACAACTGCTTATAAAGACCGCATCTCCAGGTTCACTCAGAGAGAAGATGCAAGCCTGTACGACACTTGGAATGAATTCCAATCCCTTCTCTTCAACTGCCCTCATCATGGGTATGAACAAAGACAGCTGGCTGAATTCTTTGCTCGAGGTATGTGCGAAGAATCTGCAAAGTGGGTCAACTCCTTAGCAGGCGGAGACTGCACCGCCCTTACTCCTCAAGATGCTCTTCTGCATTTTGCTAGCTGTGCTCTAAAATCTAGAAATTGGGAGAGGCAAAGAGAAGGAACCAAGGGTCAGTTGAGCGTTGCAGAGCAGATCAAAGCAGAAGTTCAGAAACATCTACAAGCGGCTGGTATCCCCCTCGATCCCCCGCCAGCTACCATCTTTTCGGCTGACTGTGGATGGTGTGGATCCTGCGCTCATAACGGTGGAAGCTGCCTCAAATTCGGTACAACAGAAGTTTGGTCTGCAGAAGAGGTAAACTTCGTTGATCAAGGCTTCGCCAACAATCAAAAAGGCTACACCGGTTTCAGGAACCTCGTACCGTAGAACCAGTACAAACGGTTTCCAGATCCGTATCAAAGACCTCTGGGATTCATTGGAGGACAGCAACAGTTCCAAGCAAAGCCGTATTACCATAGAGACATAGATTACGAGAAGAAGTTCGATCAGATCATGAGCAGACTTGACGACCACGACATTCAGTTAAAAGCTCAAGCCGCACTCAATCAAGGACAGAGAGCTCAGAGCCAGAGGATAGAGGATGCTATAAGAATATGACAAGACTTTTTACTAGCAATCCTCTCCTCAATCCAGCAGCATTTCAAGCAGACTCCGGTGCAAAGAGAGAACACGCTCAAGCTATTACCACCAGGAGCGGCAAGCAAACAACTGATCCAAAGGCTCCAGAACCTGACATGATACCTGATACCAGTGCTGCCATGGATATGCCAGAAATTGAAGATATAACAGAAGAAGAAGAAGCATCTGCTCCTCCCCCTTCTCCTCCCAAGACAGCTCCTGAGCCCGTCTTGGCGCCATACATACCTCGGATCCCCTTCCCAAAAGATGCAATGAGCAAGGCTAAGGATCACGATACTCAGTACAAGAGGTGGTACAATGTTCTCAAGACTACAGAGATCAAAATACCAGTAACTGAAGCTGTGGAGATCATACCACCGATTGGGAAGTTCTTTAAGGATCTCGTGAAGAAGTGAAGAACGGAGAGGCGTACTCTGTCACGCTCACTAATGAATGCGCGTCTCTCTTCGGTGCACCATCTCCCATAAGACAGCCGCCACCACCTCCAGCTAAGTGTTCTGATCCCGGTCCTTTTACATTATCGTGCATCATTAATGGTATTAAAATTGATCGTAGTCTGGCTGATTCTGGTGCATCTATTAATGTTATGCCTGTTTATCTATATGAAAAGCTAAACCTAGGGCAATTGAAACCGATCACTTTGCATCTCGTGTTAGCCGATAGGTCTGTCAAACTACCTAGGGGTATAATAGAAGATGTATCTGTTTGTTGTGGTCCGTTTACTATAATTGCAGATTTCGTTGTTTTAGATACTCGCGAGTTAGACGGAACACTTATCCTAGGTCGACCTTTCTTAGCAACTGCTGGTGCAAATATTAACTGTAAACAAGGCATGTTAACTTTAAGTGTAGGACAGGAGAGTGTTGCATTCCGCATTAAAGATAGCATGAGATACTCTGTTGCTCAAGATGATAACGGTTATACTGTTGATCCCCTAGAGTTGGCCTCGGCCAACTTCATTACTAATGCCTTATCTAGTGATTTGCTAGAGTTGTGTTTGATTTCAGGGATTGACAGTGCACTAGAAGACCCAGAGCAGCGCCTATGGCAAGATGAGTTAGACGAGCAGAAGGCGACATTCACACCCATTCATGCGCCTACACATATTGAGCCAGCATCGAGTCGGATCACTACTTCATATGAGAATCCGCCAGAACTCGACTTGAAGGAGCTCCCTGACCATCTAGAGTATGCATTCCTGGGGAAGGAATGCCAGCTGCCTATCATCATCAATTCGAACCTATCTCCCGAGCAGAAAGAGCAACTGATCAGGCTACTCAAGAAGCATGTCCGAGCTATTGCCTGGAAATTGGCAGACATCAGAGGCATCTCTGAAACCTTCTGCAAACATCGGATAGTCGTTGATGAAGAATTTAAACCAGTCAGACAACCACAACGCTGACTTAACCCTCTGATGTAGGAAGTTGTGAAGAAGGAAGTACTCAAGCTTCTAGATGTCGGTATCATCTATCCTATTGCCGACAGTCCTTGGGTCAGTCCGACTCAAGTCGTTCCGAAGAAAGGAGGAATCACCGTCATCCCTAATCCAAAGGGTGAGCTCATCCCGACTCGCACAGTTACCGGATGGAGAGTCTGTATCGATTATCGACGACTAAATGATGCCACCAAGAAGGATCACTTTCCACTGCCGTTCATTGATCAGATGCTTGAACGATTGGCTGGTCATGACTACTATTGCTTCTTAGATGGGATGTCCGGTTACTTCCAGATCCCTATCGAGCTTGATGATCAAGAGAAGACGACCTTCACATGCCTGTTCGGTATGTTTGCTTATCGTCGCATTCCTTTTGGTTTATGTAATGCTCCTGCCACTTTTCAGAGATGCATGCTGCTATATTTGGAGATCTGGTAGAGAATGTGGTGGAGGTATTCATGGACGACTTCTCCGTCTATGGAGATTCATTTTCAAAGTGCCTGGCCAATCTGGACAAGGTGCTAGCTCGTTGTGAGGAGACCAACCTGGCTCTTAGTTGGGAGAAATGTCACTTCATGGTTACCGAAGGCATTGTTCTGGGCCATAGGATCTCTAAGACCGGTATAGAAGTCGATCGTGCCAAGCTTGAGACCATCGCCAGCTTGCCGCCGCCCTCCTCAGTTAAGACAGTTCGAAGTTTCCTCGGTCATGCTGGGTTCTACCGAAGATTCATCAGAGATTTCTCCAAGATCACTCTTCCAATGACGAAGCTTCTTGAGAAAGATGTTCCTTTCGTGTTTGATAAAGCTTGTCTTGAAGCCTTTGAAACTTTGAAGACTCAACTCACCACCGCACCGATCCTTACAGCACCAGATTGGAATCTTCCATTCGAGATTATGTGCGATGCTAGCGACTTCGCCGTTGGCGTGGTTCTTGGTCAGAGAAAGGAGAAGCGATTTCATCCTATCTACTTTGCTAGCAAGACGCTCAACGATGCTCAGAGGAACTACACCACTACAGAGAAGGAGCTTCTGGCCATCGTCTTCTCCTTTGACAAGTTCAGACAGTATTTGGTTCTTTCACATACCATTGTCTACACAGATCATGCTGCCCTGCGCCATCTATTAGCCAAGCAGGACTCGAAGCCACGTCTCATCCGATGGATCCTTCTCCTCCAAGAGTTCGACATAGAAATTAAAGACAAGAAGGGAGCAGAGAACTTAGTAGCGGATCATCTTTCCCGACTGGAGGAATCACAAACAGGTAAATCTACTACTCCTATCAATGATTATTTCCATGACGAGCTGTTGCGTGTTGAAACGTATGAACAGGTTAACAGCATAGCTATCGAGCCCTGGGCAATCCCTCACGCTCAAGATCTGAGTAATGCAGCTGACTCGGAAGAACCATGGTATGCGACCCTGGCTAATTATCTCTCTCACAGCATTATACCTCCTGAGCTGGATTTCAATGCACGCAAGAAGCTCTTTAAAGAATCCAAGTCATACTTTTGGGATGAGCCCTTCTTATACCGCATCAGCATCGACGGAATGATCCGGAGATGTGTCTCTTACACCGAAGCAGCTGACATTATGAGTAAATGCCATGAAGGACAGTTCGGAGGACACTTAGGAGGCAACCGCACTGCGAGGAAGGTACTCGAAACAGGTTTTTATTGGCCTTCAATCTTTAGTGATTGTGACGTCTTTGCTCGTCGTTGTGATGCGTGCCAGCGATCAGGTAACATCTCTAACCGTAACGAGATGCCCCAAATTGTTTCTTTAACTGTTGAGATCTTTGATGTTTGGGGAATTGATTTCATGGGTCCGTTCACACCCTCCAATGGAAACAAGTACATTCTTGTAGCCGTTGATTATGTCTCTAAGTGGGCTGAAGCTGAAGCTTTACCCACTAACGATTCAAGAGTGGTGGGTCATTTCCTTACCCGTCTTTTCACGCGTTTTGGTTCACCACGCTTTATCATAAGCGATAGGGGTACCCATTTCCATGGACATTTCGACCAGGTGTGCAAACGCTTTGGCGTCACCCACCGTATGTCCACAGCTTATCACCCTCAAGCTAATGGTCAAGCGGAAGTGACGAACCGTGAGCTCAAGCGGATTCTTGATAGGACAGTTGGCCGGTCCCGCAAGGACTGGTCAACTAAGCTCAATGATGCCTTATGGGCTTATCGAACTGCCTTCAAGACTCCCATCGGTACCTCGCCGTATTAGCTGGTCTATGGCAAGGCATGCCATTTGCTGGTTGAGCTTGAGCAGAGTTGAATATGAGCTATGCAGTAGCAGGTAATAACCGCCACGACCAGATCGCTGAGCTTGAGGAGCACCGTCTCCACGCATATGAGAGCACGAAGTTATACAAAGAGCGAACGAAGAGGATTCATGACTCTCAATTAAAGACGATCAAATAGTTCTACCCCGGAGATGAGGTCCTCTTATATAACTCTCGGTTGAAACTCTTCCCGGGTAAACTGAAGTCCCGTTGGTCCGGACCTTATACTGTGGTGCGACAGACATCTTTAGGTAGTGTCCTAATCAAATTGCATGATCAAGAGCCGTTCATAGTCACCGGGCATAGGCTTAAGAAGTATCTGCAAGGATTAGCTGTCTCTTCCATAGACGTGCACTACTTCACGACAGAACCATGACACGAATCCAGGTATCGTCTGGCTCAAGGACATTAAACAAGAGCTTCGTGGGAGGCAACCCACGGCTGGAGTCAGTTGTTTTCGTTTCGAGTCGTTTTGTTTTAAACCCCCTTTTTTTTGAAAAAAAAACTGCTGGCCGATTTTTAAGTGAATTTTCGGCGAAAAATTCACCATATTTTCGCCGAAAACTTTTGTTGTTAAACCGCCTGTTTCTCCTGTTTCTCTCCGCCGCCACTTTTCGCCGAAAACAACTTACCTTTTCGCCGAAATCATTTCTTCATTACTACTGACATTTTCGCCGAAAATCCACCCTTATTTTTGCCGAAAATTCGGTGTTTTTCCCAACCTATTTAAACCCTTCTCCAAACTCTGTTTTCGCAAACCCCCCCCCCCTCATTCTTCTGTTTTCGCCGAAACACTCACCACTGCCGTCGCCTCCCTGTTCGCCGTCCGCCGAAGCCGCCGCCGCCCTTACTCCTTGCTTATCCTCCGGTTCAAACCCTTGAATCGAAGCTCCACAGCTCTGGTTCCTCCCGGACCAGTTTTCAAGCTTTTCCTCGATTTCTCGGATTTCAAATCATTTTCTCGAGTCATGTCTTCACGGTTAGTTGTTCAGCCCTTGAATGTGAATCTTTTGGCTTTTTGACTTCCGGTTTTCGGCATGGTTGACTTTTTGGTTCTTCCTCGATTTTCATGATTGCTATTTCGGTGTCAATTGGATAGGTTCTGGAAATTTCTTTTTGACCTTTTCAGGCTCGTGAATTGTTGTCTGTGCATTCGTGTTCATGAATCATTTCATTCCTCCTGCTTGCTTAATTGATTGACAGTTCTTTGCTGCTATGTCTCGCCTCGATGATTTCTCCGTTATTTGTTTCCCCCACTTGTTAGTCTAAGTGTGGGGTAGGATTTTGATTTCTCATTCAGGTATTCCTTGAGTTATGTTTTACAGGGCTCCCAAACGTTTCAAGACCACCAGTGCGGATAGGCACAACGATCCTCGGCTCGACAGAACAGGACTCATCCCTCCCGACCACCCGCACCAGCTGCACCCACATCGACGACTGTGGCCATCATCCCCGAGGATGCACCGACCCCTGTGACTCTTATCTCCTCTATTCCTGCACCCGCCACTGGGGCCCTACATCCTTTCATCGCAGCCCTGGAGCCGCACCAGCTAGAGGTCTTCCAAAAGATCAAAGCCATTCCTCCGGCTAAGGTAGCAGTTCTGTCTCTGGATAGTCTCAAGGACCACAATCCGGCTTGGCACTCCACCATCGCCACCGCCCTTCACAAAGCCGGTTTGCGAGTTCTGACCGCTCATGGATCCCCCTACCCGCTGGTCACCCTTCAAGAGTTCTGGAGTTCATTCCGGCGCCTCACTCCGAAGCCCATACGTGATCAGAAATTCGTATCCTTTCGCCTCGGTGGTGTTCTCCACGAGCTGTCCCTCCACGAGTTCGGCCGCCTGCTGGATCCGCACGCCAACCTCCACGATGCATCCGTTGGTTTCGCGGACACCTACTCCATCACGAGTGCTCCGTACCCAAACGTGTGGCGGTGGGCAGCTGGCCTAACCGAGATCGATCCTATTGTCAACCCCACAGTAGGTGATATTGTTCACCCTATTCTTAAGTTCTTACATTATGTTTGGGTGCAGTCTTTGTGTTTTTGCAGCAAGACGGGCCGTCACCATGTTTCCCTGGAAGAACTCGTTCTCTTCCGTGCTTTAGAGGAGGATGCAAACTTCCATCCCGGATGGTGGCTTGCGCGATTCTTTCACAAGCGCACTACAACCAAGAAGCTTCCTTCTGAGCTTCCGGGGGGACCTTTCATTTCACTTCTGATCGACAATCTCCAGCTCGGTGACAAATGGGGCCCCGACATTCCTCGCGTCCCGATTGAGTACATAGGAGCCGACCTCGCCATAGCACGAGGCATCGACCTTTCATTGGATTTTGAGAATTGCACACCGCTCCCTCACCGCGTCCCCCGGCCAGTTGAGCGCCCACCGTCGTGGGCGCTATTCGCCGCTGAGATGAATGAGAGGCTGGCGCGTATTGAGAAGTGGCAGCTTGACTACTCGGCTGGTTCGCTTCAATGGCAGAAGGACCGAGTAGCACATGAGGAGACCCAGAACGAGCGATGGACCATTCTTCAGCAGTTCATGGCCGACTAGTCCGCCAGACACAGGGATGATATCGCATGGCGACAGCAGATGGAGCAGCGGCTTGGCATTTCACCTTCCCCGACCCCGCCTCCACCCTCGGAACCGTGATCAGGTTGTTTCTATCCTTTCCCTTTCTTTTCTTTCTTCTTTGCGGATCTCGATCCACTTTTATTCTGTGTGGATCCGGGGCACTTGTCCCGGTATCTTTTTGATCTTTTTGTTGTTTTTGTTTTTGTAGGAACTTGAGTAGCTACTCCGCTCCACTCCTGACTCTCCGTGCTCATCCGCTACACCGACCATCACCTTCCAGGTTCTTCGTATCTCTCTACTCTAGATTAGTTCTGTGAGGACACAGAACCGCTTAAGTGTGGGGTAGGAGTCTAGGATTATGCATGATCTTGCTTGCTATCTATGATTCTGTGGTTCAAATTTGAAATTTCTCTAGCATAGAATTGCTCAATTCTTGACTTTTGATGTTAAATTGACTTCAATTTTGAACAATGACGTCTAGACTGTTCCACTTAGAACCTGTAACCAACGTGTCGAAACTGATATTAAATGAGTCTAGGTCAGAACAGATCACAAATCACTTCGGTAGTTGAAACTTGAATTAATTGAATTGATTGACTTGTTAATAACAAAGCTCGATGATAAATGCTAGCTTCTCCCATGTTTTCACTCCATATTTGTTCACCTGTGATTGTGGCTAGAGATTAGGCGGAAATTCAATTCGAAATCTTGTGTAAAAAGTTATAACTAGCTAGGATCAAATGGCTAAATTGTTAAATCAAGTAATAAAGTTGTGCAAATTAATGTTAAGTTCTTTAAAGTGCTGAAAATAAAGCTAGGCAAGCCCGACACCTAAGTGAAGTGTTCGGGTTGAGCACTAGCATAGGCACAAATACTGTGAGCTAGGCAGGTCCAACACCTAAGTGAAGTGTTTGGTATCGAACACTAGTATGTAGTAAATAAATTGAAGGAAGAAGTTTGAATCTCGAAAGAAATTGATGTTTAAATCAGTCCTAGCTAGAACATGCAACGTACAGATCTAGAAACGATGAAGTCGAGTCGATAGCCACGTCACTTTTCCTACCTCCGCGTCCACATCATGGCTAGAGCTTAAGGTCTTTTTAATTAGAATTGGTGTTATCGTAGTCGGTTAATTATGATTCATTGTTTTGCCAAGAAACGTGCTCTGTTAAAACTACTACTTGAAGTGTGCTGAAATTAGTGAGATCGAAAACTTGTATGGTTGATGTTCTTGCATGGGTAGGTCACTTTTTCTACATGGAACAGTCTAAACCAAATCGTTAGAATTGAATCTCAGTTTAATCTCGTGTCATTTGTGAATTTGAGTGTGTTCTAGTTCGGTTTGCTTGAGGACAAGCAAAAGCTTAAGTGTGGGGTATTTTGATGACACTCGAATTGACGCGATTATCAGCCTCATTTAAGCGACATTTCATTGCTTAAGACATGGGTTTTAGGGTAGAATAGTGAATATTCACTCAACCGATCCATCTCATGCCTTTTGTGTTACCTTGGCCCATTTCGGGTCTATTTGATGGTTTTCTAGTATTTTCGTGTTATCACAGGTGTTCGCCATCAAATACGGTAGCCAAGGACGTGTCTAAGGCACTGGAACCCCGAGGAATCACACCCGAATCAACCAGAAAAGTCATTCAACTCAAAAGAATTCCTGCCCCATTTACACACAAATTTTCGGCAAAAATACCCTTGAGTTTTCGCCGAAAATGAAAGAAGGAATCCACTGTCCCGATCAAGAAGAAGTTTTCGACGAAAATAAGGTGAATTTTCGCCGAAAACCCTAAGCCATTTCAGCCAGAAGAAACAGACGAATTCAACAGATATTTTCACCGAAAATTCCCTTGTATTTTCGGCAAAAATCCAAGCAAAAATCAGCAGTCGCTCGGTTAGGTTTAAATACAAAAGCAGCGGCCAAAATTAAGAAAGACAACTTTTACAACACAATTTACACTGGATGAAAAATCCAAAGACTGGAAAATAGAGAGAACGAGTGGATAGAGTTCGAGGAGCCAGGAACGGATCGTGACGCCATCCATCCATCTCGGAGAGCCGATGCTTGGAGTTGAAGATTCAGCAGATTGAAGCTGCAAGGAGTCGTTGAAATTAGGTTTTGCAGTTCTTCTCTGTTTACCTACCTGAGATGTATTCTTTGTCTGTCTTCGATTCTTCTGTATTGAATATGAGTAGCTAAACTCGTAGAGCTTAGATTAGATGAACCCTAAGTGACCCAGGGCTTTAAAGCGGTCACGGATCGGCGGTGATTAGATTCGAAATTCATTCAGTTTCTTCTTCATGTTTGATTTGTTCTTTGTTCTTTGTGTTTCTTGTCTGGTTTGGCCACCTAGATTAGATTCTTATTAAGCTAAGGATAGAAGTGAACGCTCGCCTTACTTTAGAACATCAAGTTGAACAATTAACCTTATAATTGGAGTGTGCCTTTCGTAGGAACCGATTAGGGTTAATCCACTGCAAGAGTAACTCATAAATCGTTAGAATTTGCACCAGTTAGTTAAGTCGTTGCGAGAGGCGACCGTACCCGGGCGGCTAATTAATCGTGGTAGCTAGATCGGATAGAGCGAACGTTCGCCAGTCTTAAACCTAAGGGTCAGGAGTTACGGTGGTGTCTGAGAACTGAATGAACTAGAATCGGAAATCGCTGATTTGTTGATTGCTGCTGCTCTGGTGATCTAAGGGGGATTCGAAATCTAAGCTTGTCTGTTGTCTGTCTTAGTCTATCAATCAACCTTTCTTCGCCTTAATTTCATTTCAATTAATCTTTGCATTTTTAGTATAGAAGCCGTGGAACTCACACCACGCATTAAGTGTTTAGCCTTGAATTTAATTGCCAACATATTTGAGTAAGGAAGTAGAGGAGACCCGTGGAATACGATCTATCTTGCATCTAGCTTGGTAGTATTTGATCACTGTTCTACAGCTTAACACGAACCAAGGGCCAAGACCACCAAAGATGGAACTGCACAATACACCGAAACCGTTGATTTTGGTACTAGATCGAGGTCCGAGACAGCCGATGCAAGTACGAGATCGAGGGCCGATGCTGGAGCCAGACCGAGGGCCGGGATAGATTGAGGCCGAGCCGGAGCTCAAAGTCGTACCAAAGGATGACATGATGTGACCGACCCGAGACACCAAAGTTGGACAAAGGCGAGATGTGGATGCCGGACCAAGCCCAGATGTTGATGCCGGACTGAGACTAGGTGCTGATGTGGCCGAGACCGCACGATGTCGACCGAGACCAGAAATTCACGCCGCATTAGGAATCCGCAACACGGGCGAATTCCCTGGACCACGAAACCTCCAAATCCTAGTCCGACTCGGACTAGGAACCCAAATTAGGGTTATTTTGCCAGTTTAGGGTTCTTCCCTATTTTATTAGTTTTCCTACTTACAATTGGATTTTATTTCCTTGTTTGAGATATTTTCGGATTTATTCCTTTTTAGTATATTGTTTAGGACTCTTTTCAAGTTCTTTATTATTTTTAGACTTAGAATTCAAGTCGGAATAAGAGAACCTTAGGCCGGCCCTTGAACTATAAATAGAGGCTTCGACCATCATTGTAAGAGAGTAAGACTTGAATGAAAAATAAAACAAACTTTGGTTTTCTTTCTTTGCATGTAATTGCAATTTCTTTCTTTACGATTTTCATGGGATTGATTGTCATCTAGAACTAGGTTTATTGAGTTAGAGTATTCACCTCTAATTCATGGCACCTCTCGTATTAAAGATCGTCTTTGGATTCTTAGCTCAATAGCTATTGATCTCTTGGCCGATCTCCACCCTATAGTCTAAGGTTTGGCTCGTGAGTTGTGATTTGCCAAGTGGTGAGTGGTCTAGTTGTGGAATTAGCTTGGCTTTTCACATCAGTTTGGTATCAAAGCTTCGGTTCAACTCTTGGACTGCGTATCTTGTACTTTTAGTTTTTATAGAAAATTTCAAAAACCCCTAAATAGTTTCACCCTAAAACACGAGTGGTAAAAATCCGAGTGCTTGCGAGATTAGTTCTTGTTTAGATTGAGAGATTTGTGAGGCCTTGTTCGTGTGATATCTTGTTCATTAATATGGCTGACGATAGGATGGATAGAGTTGAGGCGACCATGGCCACCATGATGTAAACCCTAGCCGCAATGACCGCAAGATTAGAAAGAATACCGGAGGTTAATGGAGCTGGTCCGAATGGGAAAGACATCAAGCGGCCCCGGAGGAATATTCAGGAGATCGATGATGATGTGAGAAACCTCAAGCTCTCCGTCCCTAAGTTTGCTGGCAAGGCGAATGCTAATGAGTACCTTGATTGGGGAAGGAGCATGGAGGACTTCCTGGAATGCCATAACTACTCCAAATGAAAGAAGGTAATCATTGCCACTATTGAGTTTACTGACTACGCTGCCTTATGGTGGAGTCAAATGAGGAGGCAGGTTCAAAAGATGAGGAAGATCCAATCAACACATGGAGGGATCTGAAGAGAAAAATGAGGAAAAGATTTATACCGCCACCTACACCAGAGACTTGCACACCAAGCTTCAATCCATGAAACAAGGAAACATGATGGTGGAGGAGTACAATAAGGAGATCGAGATGCTGGTGACCAGGCTGGATCTAAGGGAGGATGAAGAAGCGAGAGTGTCCAGGTTCACTAACGGGTTGCAAAGGGACATTCTACACCAGGTCAACACTGTCAACTACACTGATTATGAAGATCTTGTGGCCTTAGCCATTAGAGTTGAATAATGGAATGGAAAGGAAGACGACATCAACCACACCTTCAACATCGTGGAGAGGAGCCACAAACTTGTACTCGAAATCAAATTCAAGGAATCATGGCCAAACCACACAAGGTATCCCTAAACCTAGTGTGAATTCGAATGTTAGTACTAATTGTCCGAGTGGGATTATTTGTTACAAGTGTCAAGGACGTAGTCACATGGCTAGAGACTGCCCCAACAAACAAGTCATGGTGATGAGAGATGAAGCGGTCGTGACTGATGATGAGGAAGAGGCAGTCGAAGAAGAAGTGGACACCGGGTCAGATGATGAGGAGATCGTGCCTAAAGGTTTGAAGAAATTCTCAGCCATGTACATCCGAGCCCCAAGCCCGGATGATGAGACCGAAACGGACACACTGTCCGATACGGACACCGTGCCCTACATGGAGACCGATGACGAGACCGAAGATGTTGAGGCTGAAGTTGCTAAAGTTGATACGGATATCAAATCGGATGCTGGTAGCCACACAGATTCGAGAACGAATCCTTCTCAAGAAGAGGGGAACGAAGTGAGCGCCACCACGATGCCCGACACGGTCCCGACACGATGGACCAAAAACCTGGAGCGGGAGCTGATCATGCCAAGTGTTGACCCAACTAATGCCAAGGGTCGTGCCGAACCATGGGCCAAGGCCACCAAAGATGGAACCAGACAGCACACCGAGACCACTGATGCTAGTACTAGATCGAGGGCCGTGACAGCCGATGCCAGTATAGGGCCGAGACAGATTGAGGTCGAGCCGGAGCTCAAGGTCGTACCGAAGGATGACATGATGTCAGACCAAGCCGAGACACCAAAGCCGGACCAAGACAAGAAACTAGACCGAGTCGAGATGCTGATGCTGGACCGAACCAAGATGTTGATACCGGACCGAGTCCAGATGCTGATGCCGGACCGAGAACAGGCGCTGATGCCGAGCCGAGACCAGGCACCGATGTCGGACCAAGAACCAGAAATCCGTGACACGGGCGGATTCCCCGGACCGCGAAACCGCCAAATCCCAGTCCAACTCGGACTAGGAAACCCGGATTAGGGTTATTTTGCCTGTTTATGGTTCTTCCCTATTTTATTAGTTTTCCTGCTTACAATTGGATTTGATTTCCTTGTTTTAGATATTTTCGGATTTATTCATTTTTAGTAGATTGTTTAGGACTCTTTTCAAGTTCTTTATTATTTTTAGACTTAGAATTCAAGTCGGATTAGGAGAGCCTTAGGCCGAACCTTGAGCTATAAATAGAGGCTTCAGCCATCATTATAAGAGAGTTAGACTTGAATGAAAAATAAAACAAACTTCCGTTTTCTTTCTTTGCATGGAATTGCAATTTGTTTCTTTACGATTTTCATGGAATTGATTGTCGTCTAGAACTAGGTTTATCGAGCTAGAGTATTCACCTCTAATTCGTGGCACCTCTCGTATTAAAGATTGCTTTTGGATTCTTAGCTCAATAGTTATTGATCTCTTGGCCGATCTCCACCCTATAGTCTAAGGTTTGGCTCGTGAGTTGTGATTTCCCAAGTGGTGAATGGTCTAGTTGTGGAATCAGCTTGGCCGTTCACATCATCTTAACGCCTCATTGCCCATATTATTAGTCTTTCTTTAGATTCCTTGATCTTGGTTCTACTTGACCCGAGAGTAGGGGTGGGAATTCAATTAAGGTTAATGGTTAAAATCGATTAACTGACTGAAATCAGTTAAAGCAATGGTTAACCGATTGATCTGTCGGTCAAAGAGCGGTTAACCATTTTTTAACAAGTCGGTTAACGGTTAGAATGCAGTTAACCGACTTTGACCGATACAATAATGGAATAATGAGTTCTAACACAAGTGCTTATTTACATGGTGTATAATTTATGATATAATTCAATTTACAAGGAGTTTTAAGGTTAAAAGTATGTTAAATTGGTCAAAATAAGTTAACCGAAGTTTTGTTGGTTTTTGACCAATTTTTTGTTGTTCGGTCATCGGGTAAAGTTTTTTTAAGGGTAGCTAACCAATTTTGATCGGTTAATGACCGAATTGACTGACTCCCACCCGTACCGTAGAACTCAAACTAAAAAAAGAAAATTCCATTACAACTATATTGAGCTGGAAATATATATGATTAACTAACATGTTTCTTCTTCTGGAGTTCTGCGGCTACAAGAAGCTGTTCTTCGTACCCCCATTATCCTTTAGCGGCAAACCAATTTACCAAACAACATAAACAAAGTAGCCCACTGACTCGAAACTGCAAGATCCAATTTCAATCCTGCTGATTTATGGAATGCTAAACCTCCATAATCAGTATGCCCACAGATTTCCAGCATTGGTAAACGATAAAGTAAAGCCAATCATGAAACAAGTTGACATTTATATAAGACTTCTATTCTTTATGATGAAGATCAATGATAAGAGAATAGCAGATTCGGGTTACGAGGAACTAACACTATTCATTGAACTTGGATAAGGGGTAAATCCAGAGAACTACGTTTACTGTAGCTGCTTCCTTTTTTAAGTACCTTTAGAGTATGATAGTATATTCTAATACTTCAAAGACCAGCCATGAGCCATGTCCTTCTGCTCTATATAAACTCATCACCACCCCACCAAGTCACTTACCTTTCCTCAGTTTTGGAAGAGAAAGAAATTGCCAGAGAAAGGAATGGAGATCCCCACAGTCGATTTCAGTGCATTTGAAGGAGAGAACAGGAGCAAAACCATGGAGATTCTTCACGACTCTTGCAAGGAATGGGGATGCTTTCAGGTAACTGAGTGGTTAATCCATTTCTCTCTAGCTTATGGTAACACAATCAGGTGGACGGATCCCATGACCTGCTTTCTTACTGCAGGTACAGAACCATGGCATTGGCAGTAAGTTGATGGAGAGAGTGAAGCAGTTGGTTGATCAACACTACGAGGAACACCTTAAAGCAAACTTCTATCAGTCGGAGATTTCCAAGAAGTTGAGTAACAAAGAAAACCCATCTGATGTAGATTGGGAAAGCAGCTTCTTCATCTGCCATCGTCCATCCTCCAACATCCATCAAATCCCAACCCTACCTCAGGGTTTTAGGTGAGTACCCCATGTTCTTATGAAACGCTGAAGACCCTTCATTTTACTTTGTGATGTTCTTGTTGATGTTAATGTCTATCTATAACATCAACATTGCAGCAAAACAGTTAATGAGTACATTGATCAACTTATCAAGATAGCAGAGAAGCTCTCCATGGCAATGAGTGAGAATCTGGGACTGGACGAAAGCTTCATCAAGGACTCATTCTCTGGAAAGCAAGGTCCTGCTGTTGGAACTAAAGTTGCTAAATACCCGCAGTGTCCTGAGCCAGAACTTGTCAGGGGGCTCCGAGAGCACACTGATGCTGGTGGGATCATACTATTGCTTCAGGATAATCAAGTCCCCGGCCTCGAGTTCCTGAAAGATGGGAAATGGGTTCAGATTCCTCCCTCCAGAAACAACACCATCTTCGTGAACATAGGTGATCAGGTGGAGGTGTTGAGTAATGGTAAATACAAAAGTGCCCTGCACCGAGTCATGGCAGACAAGAGTGGAAGCAGGCTCTCCATTGCAACGTTCTATAACCCGGCGAATGATGCCGTTATTTCTCCGGCTTCCAAGCTTCAGTATCCCCACACTCCTATAGTTTTGGCGATTATCTTCAGCTCTATTCCGCTACAAAATTTGCAGACAAGGGAAAGAGACTGGAGACCATGAAGACATTCGCAAACGACAGCAGCAATGGTTTCCATGCATAAGAGTGCCTATATGTCTTAACATGATTCTGGCTGGTTTGTAACAATTGCTTGTCTGCTTCTTCTTCTGTTACTATTACTACTTTTTCTGTCCAACCCTCGCTATGTTATATGAAATTACAAACCTGACGGAAACCTTTAAATAAAGAGTTGTTAGCTCTGTGATTCCATTCCATCAAGGAACAAAATTCTTCAGGACGTCATCTGATTTACCTAAATTCTCCCATATGATTACTTTCTGCAGTTCATAACATCATTGAGCGAGATATCATAAAAGCTGACGCTGAATAAAAATGAGAAAGTAAGCCTGCATTCTGTAGCTACAAGCTTGCCAGCTTTGACAAGATAGACTTCGTCACAAGAGTGTCAGTCTTCACCACAGCTTCAATCAGTAGGGACTTATGAGACTGTAACAAAAAACCACATCTGGTGACAAAGCACAATAAAAACTTCCCAAATTTCAGGGACTTGGGGAATGTTAAAGCCAAGTCATGAATATGGAGAACAAGTTGATCTACAGAATCCTTACTCAACTGAACATTATGACTCAATATGTTCTGAAACAGATTGAACAATGATTCAGTCCACACTAATTCCCTGGAGATAAGACCCTGATGGCAATGCTGAATGATTGGTCTTCTCTCATCTTCTCTTCCACAAAGCAGCTTCTGACACAATGCTGATACATGTGCTCTATGCAAGCATTCCTTGACAATCCTTGTGATCACCTCGCAGATAGGATTGTTGATACCGTCCTTCTTCATTATGAGTGGAATCAGTAGGGCATATTCAGCAGCTTGCTCATGAACCTTGCAGAAATTTATAACTGAAGTGACCAGCACACGAGAGGCTGGTCTTTCTAGAGTCAGCAACTTCGGAAGGATTACTGATGATAGGACATGACTAGGCCAAGAAAGCTCATCGTTACTCCCACTTGTAAGATTGGAAACAAGAATGGCAGCAGTTTCTTCATCCACTATCCAAGGTTGAATCAATCCCAATACTGCAAGAGAATCAGCTCTACTGTCTAGACAAAGTTTGCGGATTTCATTAGCCAATTCAACAGTTTTTGAACTAGAATCAACATCTGTGAGCCGAGTTCTCAAGCTAGAAGCCATGTTTTGAATCTCTGGGTCCAGAATATCATTCTGAGAGTGATCAATCCCCATAGCTTCCGCAACACCCTTCCCATCATAAATTTCATTCTCCCCAATTTGAGTCAATGAAGGTTGTTGTTCCGTTTCATGACTAGAAAACAAACTAGTCCTGTTCAATTCGGAAGGGGAAAGAGGAAGCCAAGGGAGAAGTGCTTCATGGTAGCTACATCAGCAGCATCCTTAAGCCAAATTGGAAGTCGCTTGAATTCTACATCGACCCTTCCTTCATCAGAGTCAGAAACGCATTGGGAAACCGAGCCAGACAATTTATCAAACAGATTGCGGGCAGCCCTCTTGACCCAAAACTCAACACCACAGCTCTCGCTCAACACACACTTACACAACCTGTTCAACTCCCGGCTGCAGAATCTATGGTGCTCAATAGAAAGGAATGATAAGATTCTAGCCTGAACCATACTAGGAAGCGTCTGAATGAATATTGCCCTGTTATTGTACCATGGATTAAATGAACTAAAACACACACACGCAAACAAAATTGAATCTACAAAGCGATAAAGTTATCATCTGTTTATTATTATTTTAAAAAATAAGTACCTGCAGTTGATCTTAGAAGGAGAGGAGCTGGATTCGTCAAGGGGTTGAGTGAGCAAAGCGAGGAAGGAGGCAGTGGAGATAGGGAAGGAGGAAGTAACATTGAATGATCGGTGAATCCAAAGAGAAGCTTCGAGTTCTGGAGTAGGGGAGTTAAGGAAAATGTCGAAGAGCGGAATCCATTGCTCCATTTCAGGCACCCTGCTCCTGCAAGTAAATTACAGTTTTGTTGAATTGATCTGTTGCTGCTACTGTGCTGGCCTGGCCTCCTTTCGTTCCGTGAGAGAAAACGCGGGAATGGGGAATCCTAGGCTTAGAGTGGAGGAAAATTATAAGGCGCTGAAGCCTCAATTCGACCGCCCACATCTGATTTAATTAAGACGCAGTGATTCAACGGCCCATATGTTTCAAATACGGGCTCACTTAGGGAAGGAAAGTGAGCAGAGGTATTTTAATCTTTGTGAGTGGGATCTGAAAAGTTGTAGAAAAATATTTTATGTCAAATCACAATCTCTCTCTTAGGGGTCGTTCACTTGAGAGATTTGAGTTTAGGTGATTTCAAATCTCTAGAGATTTGGGTTCTTAGCTATTTGAGAAAGAGTTATGTTCACTTGAGAGATTTAGTGTTAGAGATTTCTGAAACCTAAAAAATGAATTAAAATACGCATATTGTCAAAGACTAATATACCCTCATTATTCATCTTCTGCAATTTATTTAGGGGCATTCATGTAAAACTGTAACACAAACCCCCAAATCTCTAGTCTTAGGAGAGATTTCAGAATCTCTCCCAAATCTCTAGGGCCACCTCGAAATCCCAAATCTCCCCCAAATCTCTAACTACAACTGCAAAGTAAACGAGTGATTTCGGCCAAATCTCCAGGGCAGAGATTTGAGCCCCAAATCACTCACAATCTCCCTCCCAAATCACCCAAGTGAACGACCTCTTAGGGGTCGTTTACTTGAGAGATTTGGGGTGATTTGGGGATCAAATCTATGCTCTAGAGATTTGGACGAAATCTCTTGTTTACTTCACAATTGGAGATTGAGATTTGGGGAGGATTAGAGATTTCGAGGTGGGCCCCTAGAGATTTGAGGAGCTTTCTGAAATCTCTACTAAGACCAGAGATTTGAGGGGAATTTGAGAGATTTGGGGCTCACTTTACGAAAATAACCCGAACTTACTTGTCTAATATCAAAACGGAGATGATGAATGAGGTCATTTTGGTCTTTCATAATATCCATATTTATTATTATTTTTTATATTTTTAGAATTCTCTACACCAAATCACCCAAGTGAACATAGCTTTTTGAAATAGCTAGAGAATCTAAATCTCTAGAGATTTGAAATTCCCTAAATCCAAATCTCTCAAGTGAACGACCCCTTAGTTTATTTGGGCAGGGATCAGCATCCAAGATTGGGCAAGGTTTGGAAAGTTCCAAAACCTCCTCCAACCATTTTACAAATCTAATGGTCCATATTTATTAGGGTATTTAGGACTTTACACACTTAATTTAAATATTATATTTAATTGAATTATTTTAATATTTATTTGTGACCGGCGGTGACACTCCAGTGACCGGCCACCTTCACCAGCAATTTTTCCGGCAACCGGCCACCGTCGCCGATGATTTTTCCGGCGACCGATCATCGTCGCTGATGATTTTTCCGGCGACCGACCATCGTCTATGGTGACTTTTCCGGCGAGGCTCCGACTACTTTTCCAGCGACACGCAGTTAACTAGTTAACTTAATTTTTCTGGGGTCTGATTTTTTAACAGATAACTAGTTAACATGTTATAAGTATATAACTAGTTAACATGTTATTTTGCTGATAACTAGTTAACGAATTACCTTAATCAGTTAACTGAATTTTTTTTTTTGTTAACGGGTTATGTAACTAGTTATGTTGTTTTTAACTAGTTAACTAGTTAACATCATAATTTAGATAACTAGTTAACTAGTTAACAGCTAGTTATCTAATCAAGTTAACTAGTTATTAAGTTGTTAACTAGTTAACAACTAGTTATCTAGTCGAGTTAACTAGTTATCAAGTTGTTAACTAGTTCACTAATCGAGTTAACTAGTTATCTAATCGAATTAACTAGTTAATCAATCGAATTAACTAGTTTTCTAGTTGTTAATTAGTTATCTAATCGAGTTAACTAATTAATAAATCGAATTAACTAGTTAACTTATCACATTTTCACAAGTATTTGCAAAACTCACTGTTGAAACAGTCATCATCATTATCACAACAACAAGTTTATTAACATCATCATCAAAAGGTTTATTAACAATAACCATTGTCATCAAAAGGTTTTATTAACAATAACCATCGTCATCAAAACATTATCCCCCATCTGATGTAAAATGCATTATCAACGGGACGAGAGTGTGAAGGCAACAACACAACTGATGTTCCAAACGACACTCATGGAGAGTGGGTTTATGCTCAGTGATCCCCAGGATTTTGCCTCGCCAATATACAACTCAGTGAAATCGAGCCTAAGCAGTAGCCTAGATGCAGCTGTTACAGCGGAAGATGAGGTGATGGAAAAAAGAGAGTGAAAGTGAGACCAAGGAGAGTTTCGCAACCTCAGCTTCGTCGGCCGTCGTACTCCGACACTGCTCCAACGCCGCCTTCAACATCCAGATCTAATCCACGATCGAACTTTCCTCGAGCCAATGCCACTGGATCGGTCCTCCTAATCGTTTCTATTGTTGTTGCCCTCCTCGAATCAAGATGAAGACGAGATCCCGTAGTTACCTCCACACTACCATCGTTGAAGCCACCATCGGGAATGATGAGCAGGCCGAGATAAAGTCAGATGGGAGCCAACGAGGAAGAGTTTGTTGGTGGAAACGACGAGGAGGCGGCGGCCGGAGGGGTGGACTAGAGGGAGAGAGTTGATCGGAGAAGGGGGCACCTATAGTTGAATTGGAAAAGGGGGGCGCCTACAGTTGAATTGGAAAAGGGTGTGACTGTAGTTGAATTGGAAAATAGGGCGGCTGCAGCTGGGACAATTAGGGTTAAGTGTTAAATGAAATTTTCTGAAATTCCAAAAATACCCCTCCTGTGAAATGGTTTGGAACATTCCAAACGGCTTTTCACCATAATAAATAAAAAAATGAAACTATGTACTAAAATAAATATGTTCTGAAAGTATGAACATTTATAGGTATAAACGCCCAGGCCTTAGGCGATTTCGCCCAGGCCTCAGGCGTTTTCTCCTATGGCATAGGCGGAATTGGTCCCCGTGACTCTGAAATGATTCCTGAGCACATTCCTGACTGGTTCAGAGCAGACCCGTGAGTCTGAGACAGCAGTAGGCGTTTTCGCCTGTACCATGGGCGTTTTCGCCTCTACCCTGGGCGAAAACGCCTATGCTAAATGAATTTCGACGTCCTATAAATACTCCAGCTCCTCTCAAGCATTATACCATCAAAAAAAATATTCGTTAGTACAAAAGAGGTTGTCAACATTGAAAGATGGCCGACCCTGGTAGTTTCCACGAATTCTGTATCCAAGTGTACTGGGGGTCGAATCGTCTAGGATTGGTCTGGATTAGCATACGATGAGGAGAGAACGTCCGTCTGAAAATGACCAGGCATAATTACCCATTTATCACGGTTTTATAAGAACCGTGACCAGTTTGTCACGGTTTTATAAGAATCGTGACCAATTAGTCACAGTTTTTAAGAAACTGTGACTAATTAGTCACGGTTCTTTAGAAACCGTGACAAAGTTGTTTCCCAAACCGAGCCACGCTGGCAATCCGGGTCATCACTATTCTTCCTTTTTTCTTCCTAAACACGCGGATCATAACTATTCTCTCTCTCTTCTTCACTCTGTCTTCTTCATTTCGATTCCCCAACCACCTTCAACCACCATTTACCATCTTCATCCTTCCATTTTCATTCTTTCTTCTTCATTTCTTCTTCGCGCGTTCTTCTCTTCTTCAACCACCATCGACCACCAACCACCAACCAAGCCTTCTACCTCCGACGCCATCAACCACCAACAAAACCCTAAATCCGCTGCCGAAACCCTTTGAACGAAATCTTGTGCCAAGCCTTCTCTCTCTGTCGCCGAGTTCGATGGTTCCGATGGCGAAGGCGTTTTCACCGGAAGGTCATTCAGGCAAGGGAGAAGGGAGAGTGAAGATGGTGTCGATGGGGAGAAGATTAGGATATGAGATGCTTTTGGTGGTGGAGGCTGACGGTGGAGTTTTGACGAGATCTAACGATGGAGTTTTGGCGATGCTGACGGCGGCGATGGTCGAAGCTCTCCCGCAGCTCCATGGTTGATCGGAGAAGAAGAGGGACTTGATCTGCAAACCACAGTACCTTGAGTGACCAAAGCGAAATTATGAGAATTTAATTGATCAAGTTGCATAACTGGAAAAGTTGAGGGGTTGTTGTTGAAATCTGTGGACTGATTAGGGATATTTGCTGAATTGGTCATTAATTATTACTAAATTGATAATTAAAATTGGAGTGACTGATTTGTATAATAGAAGAAGTTGAGAATCTGGTTGTATAATTTAAGAAACTGAAAATTGGGTCACTGAAAAGTTTGAATATTACACTTTGATCACTAATATTTGTCACGGTTTTGGAGTAAACCGTGACAAATTTTGATCAAAATAGTGAAGTTTAAGAGAAGAACAAATCATAGAAAAAAAATTAATTATTTCAAATAAATCAGGAACTGAAAAAAGAGTGAGGCAAGTCTGTCACCTAAGCGAAGTGTTCGGGCTGAGCACTAGTATAAGCACGGTAGTTGGATAGAAGGAGTTGGAAAGTTATTGTACGTATTGGTCCTAGCTAGATCACTTAACTTTTAGGCCTAGAAGCAGATGAAGTCGAGTCAAATGTTACGTCATATTTTACTCATCCATTCCCATATTTTCCCCTACCTTCACCTAAGCCCCATTACAATCTGATCTTAAGAACTTTTGATTAGAGTTGGTGTTATCACAACGATATAGACTTTGGTTGATGTGCAAGCTTATGATAAGTAACTCATCTTTGAAAATAAATGAGTGCATAAACACAAAACTTAATGATTCAGATGTAATCTTCACTAGTTTGAAGTCAGAAAAATTAAAGTTATATCAAGTTTCCTGGAAGGTCTCTACATATAATTATGTTAATGCTAATAAGAATATATTTTGATATTGTAATTATAGGATAATCTCGGGAGATAGTTTATCCGATTTAGTTTCCTTATTGTACATAAACTCGGTAACAACTTTTGCTATTAATAGACATCCACTAGGCCAAGGTTAGTAAGTGAGATTTTCCCTTCTCTTCGTGTTATCAGAGCCTCTCCCCGTCCCTCTTGAACGATGGTGCGGCAAACCTCAACGAGGACGTTGAGTCCCTGAGGGGGGTGTATGTGACATCCTAGGCAAATCCATTAGTTGTGCTTGTTTATGTGGATGATATAATTCTCATAGGCTCCAATTCCTCGCTCATGTCTCGTCTACTGGATTATCTTGCTAATAAATTCAGAATCAAGGATCTCGTCCCCATTCACTATTTTCTTGGCATTGAGGTGACCTCCTCCGCGGATGGCCTTCACCTTCGACAGAAAAAGTATATTAATGAGCTTCTGCACCGAGTTGGTATGTCTACATCTAAGTCGGTCACTACACCCTCGTCTACATCTCCCCTACCGCCAGATGACGTCCCGTTTCATAATCCTACATTATATCGACAACTTGTTCGTGGGCTGCAATACTTGTCTATGACACGACCTAATATGGCGTACACAACCGCAAGATTATTGATGAACGTCGTAGGACGGTCAATCAAATAACTACCAAGCTGGAAGCTAGGGTAGATCGTATTCCACGGGCCTTTTTCAATTGTCTACTCAAATATAAGGGCAAATTACTCAAGTTGAAACACTTTGTGCGTGGTGTGAGTTGCACGACTTCTAATCTAGAAGAAACAAGGAAATTAAAAACTAAAACTGAAAAACAGATCGAAAGATTGGTTGACTTAACAAAAGATGAAAGACAAGCTTAGACTTCGAATCCCCCTTCGTTCACCAGAGCATTGGCAATCAACAGATCAGCGGATTTCAATTCTCGTTCAATCAATTCTAAGACACCACCATAACTCCTGACCCTTAGGTTTAAGACTGACGAACGTTCGCTCTATCCGATCTAGCTACCAAGATTAATTAGTCGCCCGGGTACGGTCGCCTCTTGCGACGACTAAACTAACTGGTGGAATTACTAACGATTTATGAGTTACTCTTGTAGTGGATTAACCCTAACTGGTTCCTACGAAAGGCACACTCCAATGAATAGGTTAATTGTTCGATTTGATGTTTTAAAGTAAGGCGAGCGTTCGCTTCTATCCTTAGCTTAACAAGAATCTAATCTAGGTGATCAATCCATATAAGAAACATAAACAACGAAGAACAAATCAAACATGAAAGAGAAACTGATTGAACTTTGAATCTAATCACCGCCGATCCGTGACCGCTTTAAAGCACTGGGTCACTTAGGGTTCATCTAGTCTAAGCTCTACGAGTTTAGCTACTCATGTTCATAACAAAAGAATCAAAGGCAGAAACAGAGTTCATCATCAAAAGATAGAACAGATAGAAACTGTAAAACCTAATTGAGACGACTCTGGCAAAGCTTCGCTCTCCGGTAATCTTCAATCCTAGCTCCGAGTCTCCGAGGTGAAGGGATGGCATCACGATCTCTTCCTGGCTCTTCGAACTCTAAAACTCTGCTCCAGAACTCGTGAGAATTCTGCAGTTATGATGTATTATCAGGTATATTCTTTATTGGGCAGCCGGTTAAGTATTTATACTTAACCCTAGAATCGCCGGTGAGTTTTGCCTTGAGTTTTCGCCGAAAACTTGCTAAGTTTTCGCCGAAAACTTGAGTGTAAATGAAAGCTTCCGTCGGCTGATTCTCCTGTGATTTTCTAACATTAGGGTTCTCGGCAAAAACTTGAACTTTTCGCCGAAAACTTCTCTTTGTGAACTCAGCCGATTTCTTCTTGAGTTTTCGCCGAAAACCTGGGGGGTTTTCGCCGAAAACTGCAGTGTAAATCGGGGGAGGATTTGAATTGACTTGATTGACTCCTTGGATCGATTCTGGTGCGGTTCCTCGAGGTTCCAACGCCTTAGACACGTCCTTGGGTACTATATTTGATGGCAAAAACCTGTGCTAACATGAAAACACTAGAAAACAATCAAATAGACCCGAAACGGGCAAAAGTAACACAAATGGCACGAGATAGAGCAGTTGAGTGAATATTCGCTATTCTACCCTAAAATCCATGTCTTAAGCAAGGAAATGTCGCTTAAATGAGGCTGATAATCACATCAAATCGAGTGTCATCAAAATACCCCACACTTAAGCTTTTGCTTGTCCTCAAGCAAACTGAATAGAACACGCTCACGTTCACAAATGATAAGATCGATTAAATTGAAGTTCAAGCACACACAATGAATTATTAGACAGATAATTCCTAGAACAAGAAACCTAACATGCATACTGATCAGCCAAACAACCTGGTCTCACTAAAAACTGCACACGACAAGTAATAGCGACCAATTATGCACGAATTTGACCTGACCGACCAGACTCCTCACACAGGGAATATTTAGTATAAGGGAAATTCTCACTCTCTGTGTTTAAGGACGTGTTTATGCTCTCAATCATTTTCTGTTACTGAATTCTGTCATAAGTTTGCAATTCGACCACATCTCCACCACTGTGACAACACGAGGAACTAGTCAAGAAGGACTTCCCTGCTAGGACCGTAATGAATTCTACACTATAAGGGTTTATAATGAGATGGATGAAGGGAATGTATGATGATGGCTTTGGTGCGGTGTAGCTTTCGACTAACTTCCCTCGAATCTAGCCTATGGCTTCCTACCGTCTAACCAAACACGGGTGGAATAGTGAACGCTCGTCCTATGATACCCTCAAGCAACCTAGCACTGAATTTTCTTTACACATTTTTTCTTTTGGCTTTTCTTTTGACTTCGTTCTTCTATTTGTAGGGAGAAGAACGTTATTGAACTTTGGAACTTTTGAACTTTTTCTTCTTTTTCTTACTTTTTTCGAAATTTCTTTTGTTTTTCTTCTCATTTTTTTTCTTTGTGCCGATTGTTTCTTTTAGTTGCTAGAGGGGTTTACACGTTTGGACATAATAGCTAAAACCACCTGTTTAATGGCTATAGGCAGGTTACCATAAACTGACTTCCGGTAGGTCAATCTAGAACTACAACCACAGGGGATCAACGGGGAATGAAAGAATGGGGAATGGTTGTAATGTATATCGAACCGAAAGAACAGGCCAAGCTCAAGTGTTTACACCTAATGGATTTAACATTGGTAGGCAATCTGGCTTAGTAGCTGAATCTAGGTGCCCCTATCATTCTAGAACTCGTGTCATCGTGTGGTCTCGAGTAGGTCTCATGCAAATTCTAACTCATTCAAGCAAATAGAAAATCCCCCAAAAGGAATTGAAATTGCAAGTTACGCGCAATGGATCAAAAGCTCACATTTGGTTTGCTAGCCGGATTCGGTCAATTTCATGCAATCAGGGCTACAAACTACAAGTGTGATATTTAAAAATTTTGTTCTGGCCAGGCAATTTAGCATCAAAGTATACACGTTGGTTCTCAAGTTCTAGGTTAAGCAGTCTAAGCATCATTATGACAGATTGAACATCAACTTAACATAAAAAATCAAGAACCGAGCAATTCTAATGCTAGAGAAACTGGAAAGGAACCACGGAACACACACAAAACACAATCAAGGGCAATCAAGTTCATGCAAGGTTCTCTAGCATCCTACCCCACACTTAAATCGTTATGTGTCCTCACAGGACTAAGACTAGAGTTTAGAGTGAAGTAGAAGAACCTGGACCGAGATGGTTGGTGTAGGGTATGAACACGGATCTTCGGAGCGGAGGGAATCTACCAAAGCGAAGTAGAGAGAGGTAGACCCTAAGCAAAGGGAATCTCCCAAACTACCTGCAAAACAAAAACAAATGAAAGATAAAAAGGAAACCGGGACAAGTATCCCGGATCCACACAGAAAAAAGTTGGATCGAAATCCGAAAAGAAAAATATAAAAAGAAAGGACCAGAAAAGGAATACAACTCGATCACTACTGGTCAGGTGCATCGGGAGGGGGAATGTGGAGGGCGTCGCCAACCTGTCGCTGCCATGCCAGCTGCGCCTCATACCTCTCGTCAGTGCGGAGCATGTGCTGCTGCATAATAATCCATCTGGCATCCTGAGTGGCAGTGTCTGTGACACGCCACTCCTGGAGTCGCTCGTACAGCTCTCCAATATCCGCGGGATGCGGTCGGTGCTGAGGATGAGGCGCCTGGTATGGATCTGGAATGGGCACCTGGGGCTGGTATGCATATCCTGCCTGATGATGTGGTGAGGGTATATGATCATCAAACTCCGGCTCCGGCTGAGGCTGCTGCTCCTCAGAATCATCTTCTTCCTCCGACTCTTCCTCGTCTTGGAGAGGGGGAGTTGCCGCCACTTGTGGACCAAGGTCCAGCTGGAGGGCGTACTCGGCCGCTAAATCACCACCTACGGTGTGTACTCTGCGTCGTGGGACGTCCGGCCATATGACTGGCTGAGACCGAGGGAGATGATGAGGCGGCCTACAAAGTTGCCAACAAGGAGTGAGCTAGGCTGCCTCAGCTTCTGAGTCTTCAGGCGGAATATGCGGGCAAGCACCCATCCGGGATGGAGAGGATAAGACTCCAGATGGCACGGTGAAGAAGGAGCTCCTCTCTGCTGATGTGGTGGCGGCTCTTCTCTGGAGCAAACAAAAGAGAACGACGCCAAACCATATGGATAAAACGATAGAGAGGGTGAGAGAGTGACTTAACTGAGTTATGTGCCGTGGTCTGATCATTAAGCACTCCAGTCATGTGGCTCCATAGTGCGTCGTACTCCTCTCCATTGCCGGAGTTGTTCTCCCAGCCGAGGTGATGACCCTCGTAGTGCTCCCGGGGGATGCCGAGATGAGCTGCAAACTCATCATAGGTGAACGTCTTGTACACCCCGCCAAGATAGAAGGAGACGACCTTCTTGTGCTGCCTCCTCTTGTGCTCATCCAGCTCGAAGGTAGCCCAGAACTCCTAGAGAGCGACGTCTGGAAAGTCAGCAGCTAGGGTGGTCAGCTCCAGAAGTCCGGAAGGTGCCAGTTAGTTGAGCACATTCTGGTGCCAGTCCTCATCGTGGTCGAGGAGGGAATCCATGGATAGTGGGCGCACATCGGCTCTGGGATACTGCTCGAGCCTCTGGTAGCGCTCGAAGTAGTGCACCGGTAGGCGGGCAACTGTGGGGTGATACCCGACACGGCCAGGGAATGTTGGTGGAGGGCCATGGATAGCCGGTGTGACGAGAGCTGGAGCTCGGGAGCTGGAGGCGATGTCAAGTCGAGCCTTAGTCCTGCGCTCATGAGTGACATTCCTAATTCATAGCAAGAAAGTAAACCAGATTAGTCAAACTAAAACCCTACCCCACACTTAGTAGAAAAAAACTCAATTTCACAAAGAAATGAGGAAAACCGAGTGGGGGTAAGAAAAGCAGATTAACCGGTAATCACAAATAATCACAACATATGCATAGGAATGGCCAGAACGTTATCATCACAATCAGAGTTCAGAAGTCAAACCGACATTCAAAAAGTCAACTTTATAGCTCATTGAACCCTAATCATGGCAATTACTAGCTCAAAGCGGGAAATGACGGCATAATCTTAAACTCGGATGGCAAACACAGTAATATGAACGTGAATGAACACACATGGAAGCCAAGTAAGCATAGACAATTCATGGTCAAACCGACATTTCTCAAAAGTCAAAGCAACAAAGAATCCATCCTTAAGCATAGCGACATATGGGCAAATGGTATTATAATTCAGCACAATTCTCCCTAAGCATGCTAGAACAGTCCAGACTAATCAAATTAGCAAAAATTCTCACGAAACAGTCGGCACGCAAATCGAGGTAGACTGAAAAGTCAACTAAAGTCAACCCCAATGAAATTCAGCATTCAACATGTCAAAAGACTCGAAATGAAAAGTTATACAACTTACCTTGAAGCCATAGGTGCTGAAAACGAACGGAGAGAGAGAAATTGGCGAAAAATAAGAAAAACTAGGGTTTGGCAGAACGGGAGCTCTAGAGCTCCGATTCGGGCGATCTATGGCTCGAAACGATTGGGAGATAGAGAGGGACGGTGCGGCGGTGGTCGGCAGTGGTGGCGGCGAAGGAAAACGGGCGGCAGCGGTCGTGGAGTGGCGGCGGCGATCGGCAATCAAAAACAGGGGGGTTTGATTTTTTTCAAAAATGAATAGTGAGGGGAGAGAGAGAGAAAGAGACCGAGAAATAGGGAAAGATTTTTGGATTTTGCTCAGAATTTTCGGTGAAAAGTAGTGCAATTTTTCGCCGAAAACTCAAGTTCAAAACGTCTGCCGATTTTCAAATAAGTTTTCGCCGAAAACTCAGAGAGTTTTCACCAAAAAGTTTAACTAAAATCGAACAGAAAACACAGTGGGATTTAAAGGGCAGTTTTTGCCGAAAAAATGGGACACTTTTCGCCGAAAAATTTGACCTGCACGATTGAAAATATTTTCGCAATCCCGACAAACTTCAGAAAATTACAACTAATTTGAAAAAAATCGGAACAACCTCAAACAACTTGTGATTGAAATGATGACACACAGACTACACACGAAAAATAAGAAATCATGCAAACTGACACTTTTGGCTCCCCCAAACCGACTCTAAAACACTGAGTTTGACACAAATGAAAAACTGACTCCAGCCGTGGGTTGCCTCCCACGAAGCGCTCTTGATTAACGTCCTTGAGCTGGACGATACCTGGACGGTATTAGGAGACATCCCAACTCAGGTTCTCCTTAATGCTAGCGTCGGAGTTCATGAAATAGAGCTTCGGGGTATCTCCGGCGAGCATGAATTTCTCCCCGTTAGCATGAGTGAGCTTCGTGCGTCCATCGGGAAGGTGGTCGGTGATCTTGAACGGACCAAAGAGTTCTTTTGAGGGATCATCCTCTGCAAGGAAGACGGTGGAAGGAATGAGAATGATCGGCTTTGTCTTCTCTTTAACCTCAGGCTTCATATCACCAGGATCGGTGATCGTTGGTGTTTCCTTGGGAGATGCTTTTGGCTTCTCCTTCTTCATTTGCTTCGACTTCGGTAGCTTGGAAGGAATTGGTGGTGCAGCTGGCTCGGAAGAGGGTGGAGGGACAACTGGTCTCCAGACCATTTAAGTCTTTTTCTTCTGGTTCTTCCTCCGGGACCTGCCAGATTCCTTGCTTGGCGGTGAAGAAGAGGCTTTCAGTTCCTTCTTCTTTGACGGCTTCTGTGCCGTGGCTCCGGTCTTTGTGATGACCATCTGTTCAACACCTGCAGCAACAATTGGTCTAGGAACACTAGCAGAGACATCAGTAACGGAGTTGACTGGAGTCAACTCCACAGTTTCAACAGCTAGACAGTGACTTTCTTCATTCCTAGGGGTATATTTCATACCGTCCTTAAGGCGGAAAGTTATTGTTTCCTTACCAACCCTCAAGGTCAAAGAACCATTCGGAACGTTAATTTGCATTCCGGTTGTTGCCATGAAGGGTCGACCTATAATAATAGTAGTATCCTCCTTGCTAGTATCTATGATCACATAGTCAGCTAAGAAAGTGAAAGGACCACATTTAGTAACAACGTCTTTGATTTCTCCTCTAGGTGTTTTCAATGATCTATCCGCAAAGACAAGTTGTATGCTAGTCGGTTCAAGTTCTCCTATATTCAATTTCTCAAACAAACTCATAGGCATAACATTGACAGACGCGCCTAGATCAACCAAACTACGTTCTATCTCAATATCATTAATAACCAGAGGAAGAGTGAAAGAACCAGGATCGAAACACTTAGCTGGATATGGCGATGAAGGTTTCTTGCTACGAGCGGCAGGATATCCTTCTTTGTTTGGCCACATGCCAGTCTCGATCCTCGCGTTCGGTAGCATTGCTCTAGAAAAAGGAGGCTTCACGTAGTACGGAGCAAGAGGAGGATCATACTCCTTAGGCGCCTCCTTCTGTGCTTCTTTCTTCTCCGGAGCTTCATCGGTCCTGCATAAACTAGAAGAAGCATTAGTAGACGGGTTGGTCGGTTCTTGATTGGATACCATCTTAGCTTGCTCCTTCCTTGGATTTGGCTCAGTTTGGCTTGGAAGCTGGCCAAATGGTCGACCAGATGTTAGCATGCTAGAGATCTGGTTCACTGCCTGCTCAATTCTTTGACCGGATGCAATCTGTTCTTGGTTGAGAAGAGCTTCAGCTTTGAACTGACTGTCATGATCGTCAAGTCTGGTGATGATCTGACTGAGCTTCTTGTTGAGTTCACTGACGTTGTTCTCCTTCTGATGTTGCTGCCCTGTATACGTATTGTTCAGATATTGATTCTGGCGATTGCCAGGAGCAGTTCCATAGTAACTCGGATTTCGGTGCGGCGGCTGGTAGACACCTCCCGATGGATGGTTCGGCTTCTGATCCTGAGCTGAACCAGTTGGTCAGCTATTCTGGTTCTGGCCGTGGTTCTGGTTGTTACCGACATTGTAGGGGGGTCGATCTTGATAATTCCCCTGTTGTCTGTAATTGCGGTAGCCAACATAACCGTTCTGATTGTTGTTGAAGCCTTGTTGAATGAAATTGACTTCTTCGGCAGACCAGACTTCCGTTTTACCAAAATTCTGGCATTGGCCTCCATTATGCGCACAAGCTCCACACCACTCACAATCGGCAACGTAGACAGATGCTGCCGGCGGCTTGATGGGTGTAGAAGACTTCTTCAGATGCTTCACAACTTCTGCCTTAATGGTTGCTTCGAGATCGAGCTTGCTTCTTGATCCTTCAGATTGTCGCTCCCAGTTTCTTGACTTGGAAGCAAAGTTCGCGAAATGAAGAAGAGCAGCTTCAGGTGTAAATGTAGTGCAATCCCCTTCAGCTAGGGAATTGACCCACTTGGCAGATTCTTCACGAAGACCTCGAGCAAAGATTTTAGCTAACTGTCTCTGCTCGAAACCGTGGTGAGGACAGTTGTAGAGAAGTTCTTGGAATTCATTCCAAGTATCATATAAGCTCGCTCCTTCCTTCTGAGAGAATCTGGCGATGCTGTTCTTGAAGGCTGTTGTTCTGGAAGGAGGGAAGTACTCTTCGACGAAGTCTTGAGCAAGAGTCTCCCAGTCAGTGTAGTAGCCCGGTGGTTTGCCAGCGAGCCACCTCATAGCTGCGCCTTTCAAAGAGAACAGGAAAGCTCTCAAGCAAAGAGTGTTCTTGTCAAGATTCCCATTCTTGAAAGTGCTGCAGAGATCAAGTAAATCTGCCAGATGCGTGCACGGATTGTCTAATGGCCTGCCTTCAAATTGTAGATCCCTAGAGATCATCGTCAAAAATGGAATCTTGATCTCATAGTCAGGATCTCCTTCGATGCGCGGCACGGTGATAGAAGATCGAACGCTAGTCGTGCTCGGCTTGTTGTAGTCAGCTAGACTCTTCGGTGCAACCGGTGGTGGTGGTGGATGACCGCCTGGTGGTGGGAGTGGCAATTCATCATCCATCCTAGGAGATGGAGGAGGTGAAAGTGATTCGGTGTATGAAGCGGACAAAGATGACGGTGAAGATGGAGATGAGGAACTCTCATTCAGTTCCTCGATCTTGATCGGAGTGATGGATGGGGGTGGATTGGTTCTGCCTCTCCTTGAAATCTGTGATTGTCTTGGCGAGCCGAACTGCCTGGTCTCTCTACACTCTTAGCCTTGTCGGTTTGGGAGCGCGTAAGAGGGCGGCGGTGCATAAACCCGTGAACAACCTACAAATGACAAAAACAAACAAAACCAGTGTAAAATCGAAGTGGATGGAAAGATGAAAGTTGGAAAGTAGAAGAATAAAATGCCAGTTCTTCTTTCAAACTATTAAAAGAAGGTCCCCGGCAACGGCACCAATTTGATGAACGTTGTAGGACGGTCAATCAAATAACTACCAAGCTGGAAGCTAGGGTAGATCGTATTCCATGGGTCTTCTTCAATTGTCTACTCAAATATAAGGGCAAATTACTCAAGTTGAAACACTTTGTGCGTGGTGTGAGTTCCACGACTTCTAATCTAGAAGAAACAAGGAAATTAAAAACTAAAACTGAAAAACAGATCGAAAGATTGGTTGACTTAACAAAAGATGACAGACAAGCTTAGACTTTGAATCCCCCTTCGTTCACCAGAGCATTGGCAATCAACAGATCAGCGGATTTCAATTCTCGTTCAATCAATTCTAAGACACCACCATAACTCCTGACCCTTAGGTTTAAGACTGGCGAACGTTCGCTCTATCCGATCTAGCTACCAAGATTAATTAGTCGCCCGGGTACGGTCGCCTCTTGCGACGACTAAACTAACTGGTGGAATTACTAACGATTTATGAGTTACTCTTGCAGTGGATTAACCCTAACTGGTTCCTACGAAAGGTACACTCCAATGAATAGGTTAATTGTTCGATTTGATGTTTTAAAGTAAGAATCAAACATGAAAGAGAAACTGATTGAACTTTGAATCTAATCACCGCCGAATCGTGACCGCTTTAAAGCCCTTGGTCACTTAGGGTTCATCTAGTCTAAGCTCTACGAGTTTAGCTACTCATGTTCATAACAAAAGAATCAAAGGCAGAAACAGAGTTCATCATCAAAAGATAGAACATATAGAAACTGTAAAACCTAATTGAAACGACTCTGGCAAAGCTTCGCTCTCCGGTAATCTTCAATCCTACCTCTGAGTCTCCGAGGTGAAGGGATGGCGTCACGATATCTTCCTGGCTCTTCAAACTCTAAAACTCTGCTCTAGAACTCGTGAGAATTCTGCAGTTATGATGTATTATCAATTGTATTCTTTATTGGGCCGCCGGTTAAGTATTTATACTTAACCCTAGAATCGCCGGATTTTGCCTTGAGTTTTCGCCGAAAACTTGAGTGTAAATGAAGGCTTCCGTCGGCTGATTCTCCTGTGATTTTCGGACATTAGGGTTCTCGGCGAAAACTTGGACTTTTCGTCGAAAACTTCTCTTTGTGAACTCAGCCGATTTCTTCTTGAGTTTTCGCCGAAAACTACAGTGTAAATCGGGGCAGGATTTGAATTGACTTGATTGACTCCTTGGATCGATTCTGGTGCGGTTCCTCGAGGTTCCAACGCCTGAGACACGCCCTTGGCTACTATATTTGATGGCAAAAACCTGTGTTAACATGAAAACACTAGAAAACCATCAAATAGACCCGAAACGGGCCAAAGTAACACAAATGGCACGAGATAGAGCAGTTGAGTGAATATTCGCTATTCTACCCTAAAAACCATGTCTTAAGCAAGGAAATGTCGCTTAAATGAGGCTGATAATCACGCCAAATCGTGTGTCATCAATTATCTCAGTTCATGCTTGTTCCGACCGGTCACCATTGGGCACACCTCAAGCGTGCTCTTCGGTATCTTCGTGGGACAGCCAAGATCGGTCTATTCCTTCGGTCCTCTACCTCGACAATTTTCCAAGGTTTTTCTGATGCTGATTGGGGAGGAGATTCCCTAGATCGCCACTCCACGAGTGGCTATGCCACTTACTATGGCCCGAATATAATCTTTTGGTCCAACAAGAAGCAGCGCATTGTCTCCTGCTCTACCACTGAAGCTGAGTATCGTGTTCTTGCCACTGTGGCGTCGGAGATTGCCTAGTTAGGTTCTGTGCTCAAAGAGATCGGTCGCCCTCTCCAGTCATCGCCAACTCTTTGGTGTGACAACATCAGCGCTACCTACCTATCCGCTAATCCAGTTTTCCACTCTCGCTCGAAGCACTTGGAAATTGATTTTCACTTTGTCAGGGAATGTGTTGCTGACAAGTCTCTTCATGTGGCCTACATCTCATCCAAATATTAAATCGTTGATATCCTCACCAAACCACTAGCGACGGGGCGTTATGCTACTTTACAGCCCAAGCTCAAAGTCCATATGCCCTTTGGCTTGCGGGAGGGTAATAAGAATATATTTTGATATATGTTGATATTGTAATTATAGGATAATCTCGGTAGATATTTTCTCCGATTCAGTTTCCTTATTGTACATAAACTCTGTAACAAATTTTGCTATTAATAGACATCCACTAGGCCAAGGTTGGTAAGTGAGATTTTCCCTTCTTTTCGTGGTATCAGAGGCTCTCCCTGTCCATCTTGAACGATGGTGGGGCAAACCTCAACGAGGACGTTGAGTCTCTGAGGGGGTGTATGTGACATCTTAGGCAAATCTCACATCGACAAAGCACGATGGAGATCCATGGGATATGTGGAATAGTTCAACTTTAACTAACATGACGCGTTTGGTGGTGTAGTGGTGGGGGATTGATCTTGAGAGGAGGAGGTCATGGGTTTGAATCCCACCAACACCCAAAAATAAATACGTGAGGACTGAGCCCAAAGCGGACACCGCTCCAAAGCTTCCTCCTCCTTCATGTCCTTATCCCACGGCACACCCGTCGTAATCCTCTCAATCCAGGCCTTACTCTCCTCCTTCGCAAACCCTAAATTCCCACACTCAAACTCCGTCCTCGAATTCAGCAGATTTGCTCTTTTCCTCCGCACGGTTAAAATCGTGACTAATAAGTGAAAAAAATGGTGACTAATCTGCAATTTTCTTGTAGTGCTAAGATAGTGTATGATTCTAAGTCCTTATTGGATTCTTTTGACAATGGGATTGTTTCATCCCATTGAAAATATAGCATCACTCTTGAACTTGTATAAAGACATAGAATCAAATATTAAAGAAAGGAACATTTCCCTTTACCCTTTGATCTATCTATAAATTAAAAGGCTCCTCCTTTCCCCCAACCAATCTCAGCAAAGAAACAAAGAGTCAAAACCTCTGATACGTCTCTCCTGAAATGGCTCTATCAAACAACCTAACAGCAATCCTAAACTTGATAGCATTCCTATGTTCAATCCCAATAATCGCATCAGGAATATGGCTAGCATCCCAGCCAGACAACGAATGCATCCACTTCTACCGTTGGCCACTCGTTCTCCTCGGAGTCCTCGTACTAGTTGTCTCCCTCACAGGCTTCGTAGGTGGCTACTGCTACAAGGAAACCCTACTCGCCTTCTACCTCTGCTGTATGGCTATCCTCATCATCCTCCTCCTCGTACTCCTCGTTTTCGCCTTCGTCGTCACTCGCCCAGATGGCAGTGTCTATGTCCCTGGCCGCGGCTACAAGGAGTTTCGTATCGATGGGTTCTCGGCATGGTTGAGGGATCATGTGGTTGATTCCAGAGATTGGGTCGGGATCCGAGCTTGCCTTGCTGAGTCCGGTACTTGTTCAAAGTTGTCCACCACTTACTTCTCTGCTGACCAATTCTTCGCCGGTCACATCTCCCCTATCCAGGTTTTTTTACTTCATTGATTCATATTAACTTCAGGGGGACTCTGTTTCCGCAATTTATGGAATACTTGAAATTAAGGCCACCAATCTGAATCTAATGACTTGTCGTTTTAAGCTTAGCATTCATTTTTTAATTTCTTAGTCCAGTCCATTCCCATTAGCTGTAGCTGGAGTGGTCAGTCTCAGATAAGATGCTAGAATGCGACAGCCATAGATGGGAAGTAGGACCCACCATTCACCTTTGTCCATCTTACGATCTGACTAAAATCTAACAATAACATTTATTAATTAGCAGCAAGATTTCAACTTTGTGCTGCAAATCATGCTTGATTCTGAGAAAAACAAATAATGATACCAATCTTATATATGTTTTGTTGTGATATAATAATTACAGTCGGGGTGCTGTAAGCCTCCAACGGTATGTGGGTACAACTACGTGAACCCGAGCATGTGGGTGAACCCGGCTAACCCGACAGCAGATCCTGACTGCTACATGTGGAGCAACGAGCATAGTCAGCTATGCTACAACTGCAATTCGTGCAAAGCAGGGTTACTAGGGAACCTGAGGAAAGAGTGGAGGAAAATCAACACCATTCTGATTGTAGCAGTAGTTATTCTCATATTCGTGTATGTGGTTGCTTGCTTTGCTTTCAAGAATGCCCAGATGGGTCCCTCCCGTGGTTCCAAGTAGAATTCTTGAATTGGGTTTAAATTAATTAGTAGCTAGAAGAGAGTAAGGTTGTTAACTTGTTGCATATGGTAGAACAGCAGCAAGCAAGAAGCAGTATTTTCCCAGTAATTAGTCTTATAATCTTGTATTGTATTATATATATAAATGCTCTCTCACTCACTATCCACCGTCAATTGAATTGCTGCTTTTCACTTCTGGTCTATTGGTGGTGGTGTAAATATTCCTCTATTTATGTTATCTGGAATATGTTGGACTTTGGGACGAACAGAAATTAGTGTGCATTTTATTTGTTCATCCACTAATGAAGTGAAAGATGACAAATGAAATAATAATAATGTAATGTGAGGTTACGTTGAGTTGTCAAGTTATTAATCTTTGGAATAATTTGACTAGCTAGGGAATTGGATTCTTTCTCTTTTCCCGCTCTCCACTGCATGTTGTTCTCTGTCTCTCTGGACCGACCGAATCTCTTCCTACTTTTAAATCAACGACTTATTAGTTATTTTACCCAAAAGAAATCTAGTAGTTCACTTAGGCCGCTAACGAATCAAGCTGCTCGCGTTCGGTTCGAAAAAATCTCGATCGTGAGTCTGCTCGAATTTTTACGAGCCAAGTTCGAGCTCATACTTGCTCGGCTTGACTGACTCGCGAACTAGCTCGGCTCGCCGGCTCAAATGACGAAGCTCGCGAGCTGACTCGTTAAAGCTCGAATGAGGTAGCTAAGGTTGTCTAGGTCCAACGTGTATTGGGTTGGTCCAACGTGTACTAGGGTGGAGGACTGAGAATGAGTAATGGAAAAGTTCAAAAACCATAGGAGTGGAAACTCGCGGTGGGTTTCCCGGATAGAGAAGTCCATGTCCAGCATGGATTAGGATTTTTATGGCGCAGCGTGACCTGAAATCCATGTCTGGCATGAATTCGTGTGTCTGGACCGGATCAGCAAGGCCGACCTTGAGGGTGTGCTGGCCGGCCCTTCGACACAGGGCCTCAAAATTTGTAGGTTAAGTAGGAAAAACCTAAATTATATATTATAAATAAACTTTGCAAAACATAAACATAAATGTTGATGTGGTTTATGGCCTAGCTCTTTATTTTATTCTAGGTGGTCATGGGTTCAATCCTCATGTTTGATAAAACCAAACAAAGTTTTTTGTTCTATTCAACATTGTTTGTCTTTTTTGAGGTGGTCTTTCTATTTTTGTTATCATTGTTTTCTCTAAATTTAGGGAAAATGGTGTTTTGCCCCCCTCTACTTTGTCAAGTTAACAAACAGCCCCCTATACTATGAAATGATCAATTTACCCCATCCTACTATGCCAACTTAACAAACAGCCCCTTCCATCCAAATTTTCATCCAAAATTCCGTTAAGTGATGACTCACCAATATGACTCATCCACAATTAATGATTGTACATTGCCATATCAACGACTTTCATCCATCTCAACTGAACTAAAAAGAAAAAAAGAAAAATTATAAAAAGAATTAAATTTAATTTATAAATAAAAAAATAAAAAATATTTTTTTAAAAATATTTCCCTTATGGATTTTAATATTAAAAATGAAATTAATTTTTTTCTAAAATAAATATACATTTTTTTCTAAAATAACTTTGAAATTTTTAAATCCAAAATATTTATTTAATTGATAACATTAAAAATAAAAATCCATAAAAAAATTAAATATATACTTTTTAATTTATAAATTTAAAATTAATATTTTTATTTCCTTTTGTCCTTAAAATGTACTGTCATTAATGATGTGGCAATATACAATCATTAATTGTGGATGAGTCATATTGGTGAGTCATCACTTAACGGAATTTTGGATGGAAGGGGCTGTTTGTTAGGTTGGCATAGTAGAAGGGGGTAAATTGATCATTTCATAGTATATGGGGCTGTTTGTTAACTTGGCAAAGTATAGGGGGGCAAAACACCATTATCCCCTAAATTTATTATTAAATACATAAATATGATATGATATTAAGTTATACTTCATATATTATTTTACTTTCCAATTTATAAGTTATTAATAAATTTATATAGTCTAGGAATGACAATGGGTCTAAGTTAAGGTGGGCACAAGGTCGGATGTGTATACCATCATAAAGGGGTATTATTATTGTCTCAAACCAATCAATATACCCGCCCAAACAAGTCAAGTTAGGGTAACCCAAATATTTTGGATTTAAATTATCATTTTAAAGGGCCACATAATAAATTTAGAACAGGGCCTCCGAAATTCACGGGACGGCCCTGCGGGTCAGCATCCGAGTCCGGCTTCGGCTTTGTCTCCTAGAAGTCCGAATCTTCAACATCTTTGTGGCATCGGACTTCTTGACTGGCGTATCAGTATTTGGCATGGCACCCTGAACTGCCATTAGCTGGGGTCGGGTTTGCCTGTGATGCCTCGGTCTGACATCAATGTGACTCGGTTCTATCTGTGTCCTCCCATCACAGCAACATCCTCCAAAGGTTTTATATCATAATTTCTTGGCCTAAAACCAGCATATCTCATCGTGGCGTGGCGCAGTGTTGTAACCTGTGATCACCCGACTGGGAACTCCTATTGTGAGGACCCTATAAGGGTCCTTATATAAGGACACCATTCGCAGCCGTTGGATGAGGATCCTAATCTAACGATGGGAACACGTTATGGACAGTTTCAGATCTGGATCCTAATCCAACGGCTACGAATGGTGTCCTTAAATAAGGACCCTTATAGGGGTCCTCACAATAGGAGTTCCCCACCCGACTATGGTTTTGGTCACTCATGATCACCTGCAACTTGGTCCAACACTCTTGCATGATCTCGATAAGTATGCAATGTGGTTTTCTTGTTGTCATCTTTCATGGGACATGTCTCACTATTCGGATCTAACTATGTTGAAAATTACATGGATGGAAAGATAACGAAAGTATCTTTCCATCGCAGCCGACCTTGCATCAATCGGAGTCCGAATGAAGGAGTTATGGCTAAAATATCACACTAGGCAAAATTAGCATGAAAATGAACTTCTCTGCCACTGAGATATGATATCATCAGTCTTTTGAAGGCAGTGAGGGACAAAGGATAAGGAGCAAAGAGCGAGGGGCAAAAGACGAACGACGAGGATCAAAGAACGAAGGGCGAAGGACGATTGCGCCAAAAATGATTTTATGCCCCAATTCATGTTATTTAATTGTTTCGGTAATTAATGGCTTAGTAAAGTCATTTATTCCTTATATTTTGTCAATGTGGTATTCTAGCCGTCATCTTATAATGATTGTATCTCAATGATCCCTTTGAAATATATTTGCCATAACATATGGACGGATAGATAATTTCGTTATCTTTTCATCCCTGCCGACCTTGCACCAATCAGAGATCCATGGAATGATTTATTGCCAAAATACTAAAACTGACAAAATTTAATAAACTTTATGAATATAAATTTAAGCATAACACATCCAAATATTATTCCTTCCAAATTATGAATTTAAATTACATATATTTCAAATACTAAATCCAAATTTCAGTATCCAACAAACAAACCTTTGAACAATTTTGAACTAAGGAAGCTATTGAAGCCTTTTTCATTGAATACTCCAAAGCTTGGAGTAATATGAAAATCTGACTAATCTCACTTCTAAGCTTCTAACAAGGCCTTCCTCGAGTAAACAATGTACATTGGATCTGAGCGTCCTGGGTTTGGAGATATATCCACAGCCTGCATATCCCCACAATCAACTTCAGTCATAATGTTTCCATCATTTCAAAACTTCATCGTTTCTTAATGAACCAAAACAATCAACCCAAATTCTCACCTGAGGCGGTTCAAATCCACCAGCATAATGGAAATATGACCCAACAATCATAACATGATCAGCATCCCCAGTTGATGTCCATATCGAGATTGCTTTCGTGAAAAAGCAACGGTTGGAGAAGCTGATAACATACAAGTAACCCCATATCAGAGAACGAAAAAAGTGTTGAAACTAAGAAGACAAGCTAAGAGTCATTGTATCTGCGTTTCTATAAACAATTCCAATGAATTCAACCTGGAAAAAGACTTTCTGATAATTGTTGCTTCAGTTGACATGAAGACTGCAGAACTGGTTCGTATATCTAACACAGCTAACATAAAAAGATTACCTCATTATGGCTAGTCCACCAGGCTTAAGTATGCGGCGCATCTCATTGAATACATCAAGTGGTTTTGTCAAGTAATCCACGCTGACCTGTTGTCAAAAGCTTTCAACTTCCAGTGTGATGATTCTGAACAGTTGTCTAAATGTTCAAGGCAATCATGTTTGACATACCACATTAGTAATCACATCGAAAGAATCATCATCAAATGGGAGTTTCGGGTTAACATTCAAATCTTGCAGAATGTACTCTGTCAGAACCTGCAAGAATGGGCACAGAAACAATGGCCCCGTAAATGCTTGGAGGACTTGTCAAGTAAATTGAAATGATACTTAGCAAAGTAGAACCTTACAGGATTCTGTTTGAGTTCTTGTTCATTCATTCCCATCCCAACTATACGATCTTGCTTGTATCCTTTTGGGTAATGACTGACCTAAACACAAAATTATGAGCAAGGTTCTGTAAAAAATGAGTAGAGCAGATATTTTGGAATAAAGGATGTTAAAGTACAAGAGTTTCTTACCCAACTGCTACACATGTCCAAGATGCTTACTCCCGGGGTATTGCTAGGAGGGAGAACCTCCGAGTAGTACTTTGTCAGCGCAGCAATTGCTGGATCGTCAATGTGTGTAACAAATCGTGGAGCTTCGTAGAACGATGAATCTGATGACCTGAGTGCACGTGAATTAAGTTTAGGAAATTCACTGGCTAAAACCCCAGCTTCAATGGCTTTGGAGTAAATGAAGGCACTACTGGGCAACGATGAGAGGCACACATACTGAAAGCTTGCTTGATTAAGCAGTCATCTAAAGATTACCTCTGTTCACGTGATCTTATGCATTCACATGTAGACATCTACTAGAACATGTATGATATATATGGGAACACGGAACACTACAATATTACTGATTGCATAGAAGACAAAAACGAATGAAACAGAGAAGATACAGGATTAAGTGCAGCAAGACACAGTAACCACGAAAGAAGAAGCATGTCAACCAACTTGAAGCTTGACATTGAAGAAAGAAAGATAAGTTTGGAGAAGACTTTACTCATCAAATCTCTGAAAATCTTCCTCCTTGAAGGGAAACTGCTCAGGCCAAGCAACATTCTTCAATACCTATTTAGATCGTTCAGGAGCATTAAGGGATAAACAATAACACTCCAGCAGCATAGCATAGCGAGACTAATAAACACTTTGACACTTGTTCGATTAAACACTGAAAAAATCAGTCCAATTCTAGTACTGAGATGGTACAACAAATCAAAATCCCCCTAAACCAAACTCTGGTAAGGATTCTGAAAATTAGGACTTTGCTATTAATTTATCTCAATCAACGGTAGTAAATTATTAGGAATCGAAAGATTGAGCAAAACCCAGAAGATGATGAATTCAATAACAGCGTGCTAAATGATAAAATACATGGGGTTGAAATTTTACTTCTTCGACAGCACCCTTCTGGCGAGCGGAAGCAACGAAATGCTTGGAACCACTGAGTTGACCAGCCATACCAGAAACTGTGATAGAAACGAAGCTCCCAAGCCTATCACCAGCCTACGGTTTGCCTTTGCGAACCCACAACAAGAGACACTAGGTGAAACCCAGTAGCTGGGAGAAATACTTGTACGATTAAGAACTGCTGAAATGGGTGTCTTGGGATTGTGTAGCAGTCCAAAACGATATGCCATTTTTAGCTACCAAAATGAAAATTTTAATAATGTGTGGCAGACATGCAAATGCAAATGCAGTCTTGCAGAGATTGGTTTTGGTTCGGGATGGATTGTACTAGTGACTGGTGGTGAGTACCTGGCCAGCATTGTGAAATTGTGTGGCGAGTAATGGGCTTGGATGATGCCTTCCAATGTTAAGCTTGGCAAAGTCTGGCCTGTATTCTCAGTATGTGGCCTTTTTAGTTCAATCTCTTAAGTGGCCTCATTTTATTTCTTTTGATTTGGAGTTAGGTTCCAATTGAGTGTATAGTTTATACATAGTTTGTATTGATTTCAGTGACAGATGTAGTTAATAATTTATAAATGGTGCTGTTATTTGTGGTCCGCGTTTTACTAACGCAGTCCGTATTTTTAACATAAACGGATATTCCTTGTAGTTTGTATTTACTAGTGCAGTCCGTTTTTACTAACGCAGTCCGTTTTTTACTAACGCAGTCCGTTTTTTACTAACGCTGTCCGTTTTTACTAACGCAGTCCATTTTTACTAACGCAGTCCATTTTTTACTAACGAATTCCATTTTTTTACTAACGCAGTCCTTTTTTTAATTACATCATTTCTTAGCAATAACTTCTCTCAAAATTATTAATTTCAAGAAGTATATGATTTTTAATCATTATTATTAATTTATTTGAATTTTTATAATTTCCGTCAAATTTTTTAGACGTTTATAATTTTCTATCAGTATTTTGATTAATATTATTAATTTATTTTAAATGTTTAAAGTGTTATTTGTATTTTTATGCCCATTTTTTCTAATATATTATGAATAAAGATATTTCATAAAAATGGACTGCGTTAGTAAAAAACGGACTGTGTTAGTAAAAAATGGATTATGTTAGTAAAAATGGACTGCGTTAGTAAAAAACAGATTGCGTTAGTAAAAAATGAATTGCGTTAGTAAAAACGGACTGCGTTAGTAAAAAATGGACTACGTTAGTAAAAAAATGGACTGCATCAGTAAAAACAAACTGCAGGAATATAATTGTCCATTTATGTGAAAATACGGACTGCGTACAGTAAAACACGGACGGCAAATAACAACCCACTTTATCAAATAGCGTCCCTCTAATCTGGAATACTTAAGCAAAATACAGGAAAAAGTATCGGAAAATAATAAGAAAAATGGTAAGAAATTGTACCAGAAACAGAGCAACCCTCTCACTCACGTCCCCTTATAAATCATCCAGATCTCATCTCGATCCCTCCCCCACCACCACCTCTCTCTCTCTCTCTCTCTCCCGTCTCTCACTCCGATCTCCGATTTCCAGAATCCTCCTCTTCAACTAAATACGGGAAGAATGGAGGAGCAGGTTAGGTTCGTCCTCGAAGCGGCGGAAGCGGAATCTATGGCCAAGCAATTGGGCGTTACCACGGTGGCGAACCTCTTGCCTTCATTAGTTAAATCGGCCCAATCACTGGCTCGTCCCCCCATCTCCAACTACCACGTCGGCGCAGTCGGCCTCGGATCCTCTGGCCGGATCTTCTTCGGTGCGAACATCGAGTTCCCTGGTCTCCCACTCAACAACTCCATCCACGCCGAGCAATTCCTCATCACCAATCTCGATCTCAATGCGGAGCCTTCAATTTCCTCCTTCGCCGTCTCCGCTGCCCCTTGCGGCCACTGCCGTCAGTTCCTCCAGGAACTCCGTTCCTCCCGTTCAATCCGGATCCTGATAACCGACAACCAACACGGCAGGGAGTTTGAGGATCTATCCGCATTCCTCCCGCACAGATTCGGCCCCGATAATCTGCTCCACAAGGACGTCCCCCTCATTCTGGAGCGCCACGACAACAAGCTCTCCCTGATTTCCCCAAATTCAAATCCTCCCTCAGCCGCGAACGGAAACCTGAATGGAGGAGGATTGGATGCGATGGAGGAGCTGAAATTGGAGGCGCTGGAGGCTGCGAATCGATCGCACGCGCCGTACAGCATGTGTCCGTCGGGTGTGGCGCTTATGGACAGCGAAGGAAAGGTGTACAGGGGATCATACATGGAGTCGGCTGCGTATAACCCTAGTTTAGGGCCGGTTCAGGCTGCGATCGTGGCGTATATAGTAGGTGGAGGAGCGGGTTACGAGAGGATCGTGGCGGCGGTTCTGGTGGAGAAGGAAGGAGTTGCAGTAAGGCAGGAAGGAACGGCGAGGTTGATCATGTCGACGGTGGCGCCCAAATGCGAGGTGAAGGTATTCCATTGCCAATGAAATCAATGAATCAATCAAATGAAAACAAATTCAAATCGGTGGGGTAGGAAACGCAGAAACGGAATCGTTTGTTTGGAAGAGGTAAAAAGGAAAAGGAAGTTGTGGTTGTGATTTGGTTGAATTTCATTTCAACAAACTATTGGGGCAAAATGTCCCTTTTCCAATAATTGAATGAAAAATGTGTATGATGATATTCATGTTCATCCCCTTGTCTTTCTTGTCTTTTACTAAATAATAACTGAATACTTGTGGCAAAACGATAAAATGGAAGGAAAAGGTCCCATCTTTTTTATAAACTTCCCCACTTTTTGATTTTGGGTTTTCTGATCTGCCGTGGAATAGGCACTTTCAGCAGTTGTCATCCAGCTGTCAACCACTATTCAGTTTTTGGTTTGTTTTGTTCGATTTTGTGGCTTAATATCTATTTTGGTCATTAACTTAGAGGGGTTATAACAAACTGGTCATTACATCTTCATCACCTTCCGAAAATCATCTGATGCTCCATAGAAAAGCTCGGAGCTTCAACTGCATATACATAATAATTCATTCCCTAAATCACCTTGAAGTTTTCCACACTTCAGGAGAATGTGAGCAATTTCTCCGATCCTCATGATGAAAACACCAAGAAATTCAACCCCAACATCTTCAACAGCCTCTCGCTTGACATCCCATACTCAGTTCACCCTAAAAACTCAAACAATTTCCTGCTATTGAGGATGCAATTCCAACCTTTTCTCATCGGCTACAATCTTGATGGATATGTCAACGACACCACATGCGTGGGGCATGCTGATGGAACAACCACGAATGCTTACAAGAAGTGGGAGAAGAATGATCAAATCATGCTCAGTTGTACCATCAATTCACTATCGAAAGACATTTTGCACACTCACGTTGGTATCTCCTTGGATACTGATCGGAGGGAAAACCTCATTCAACAAAGATACCTAACTTTTGACTAGGGTCGTATTCCCGCGGGTCTCTTAATATCGGCTTACTCATTCAGAGTGAGGTGCTCAAGGGGGTAGGACACACACAATCAACACTTCAAGCAATCACATGACAAGACAGGCTCAATTTATCGCAAATCAAACTCAAACACGGGGTCAAAGAGCAGGGAAGTAGGGGTTGACACAATTCGATCAAGTGCGCAGGAAGAAAAAACCCAGAGTGGATGAAATAGAAGGAAGGTAAGGGTCAAGCAAGTTTCCCCTTCGGGATCATGAATCATGAAAAACACAACAATGGATGAAATAGTCCTAGCAAGCCAAAGACGGATCGTCAACACTTCACCAACATGTATCCTAAAGCTCATGGGTCAAGTCAATAGGACCAAGTACAAACCATCAATCAATTGGGTATGGGTCACCTCTAAACTGACTAACAAGAATAAACATGAAGTGTTCGATGAAATGCTCTCTTTCGAGTTATGATGCAAACTAAGATCAAACTCACGATAATCAATGATAGGAAAGCTTATGGGTCAAGTTAGGGTTGTTAACGAACAGAGCCGCTCGAGATTCGCTCGGCGTTCGGCTCGGAAAAAATACGTTCGTGACTCGATTCGGTTCGAAGCGAACATGTTCGTTTATAAACGAGCCGAATCCGAGCCAAGTGGTGTTCGGCTCGGCTTGTTCGCGAACAGGTTCGGTTCGGAAGCTCGACGAGCCTTGTTCGCGAACAGGCTCGTTTATTATTCGCGAACAGTTCGTTTAATGATATTCGCGAACATGTTTGTGTAACAGTTCGTGAACTGGTTCGTTTATAGGCTCGTGAAAAAGCTCGCTAATTATATTCGCGAACATGTTCGATAAGAGTTCGCGAACAAGCTCGTTAGTAACATTCGTGAACATGTTCGATAAGAGTTCGTGAAGTGATTCGTTTATATAGGTTTGTGAACAAGATTGGACGTATATATGTTCATGATTCATGAACGCATTGATAGAATTAAGGCTAATTGACATATTTGTAATAATATCTTTTAACTACTACAAGTTGGATTATGCGTAGAATATAACTTTTTGTCGAGCAAGACAATTAGATGTGATCAATATATAGTTGGGCCTTTGGTTTGTTGATATATTTGAATTATCTATTGCATATTTGGCATGCTAACATATTATAGAGTTCAATGAATTAGGGTTCATAACAAATGATAGAGTTTAGTGAATTGAGTTTTACGATAATATGTTATATAGTATAGTGAATTAGAGTTTGACAATAACACGTTATAGATTTAGTGTTATGAACTTAGTATTATGTAGATCTGAATTGACATTATATCTTACTAATTTTAGGGTTTAGGGTTTAAAGCTTAGGGTTTAGGGTTTAGGGTTTAGGATTATGTTGATATGAATTGATAATATCACAAAAATACGTTATAAGGTATAGTGATATAGGGTTTGACAATAACATGTTATAGACTTAGTGTATATGAACTTAGTATTATGTTGAATTGTTGATATGAATTGACATTACATCTTACTAGGTTTAGGGTTTAGGGTTTTGGGTTTTGGGTTTAGGATTACTTGGATATGAATTGACGTTATAACTTAATAATGTTGATTGTTAGGATGTAAATATTGATTTAGGGTCCATTAACATAGTTCATAACTATGTTAATTTATCAAACGTTTGACGTGTTATAAATTTTAGTGAATTAGGGTCTCACGATAACACGTTATACAGTTTAGTGAATTAGAGTTTGATAATAACACGTTATGAAGTGAAGAAGAAAAAAACGTCATTTTTCTTACGCTTTCTAGGTTGCTTTCTGAGTTTTTCCTGGCAATGGCGCCTTCGGCGCGGGATCTAGCAGCCTCGTGTAGCTCTAGCGGCCCTTCGAAATCTAAGTCTTGGGCTTCCATCGTCTCCCCTCCTGAGGATGATCTTCACTTTGTGGAGGAATCCTTGGCTGCGGTTGTAGATGGTGTGTTGAAGATTCCGATGGCTGTGGTTGAGAAGGGGATCGTTAAGCTGCGGCGAGCTATGGTGAGGCAGTTCCACTACAACAGAACGGGTATTTTGTCACAGACAAAAATGCAGTTTGTCGCAGGCCGGCCTGTGACAAAGGACAAGGTTTGTCGCAGGCGCCGCCTGCGACAAAGTGCGTTTTTGTCTGCGACAAAATGAGCCGCGACAAAGCGCATTTTGTCGCAGGCGCGGTCTGCGACAAACTTTGTCACAGGCAGACGTTTGTCGTAGGCCGTCTGTGACAAACGTTTGTCGCAGGCGGCCTGTGACAAACGGATGCCTGCGACAAAGTTTGTCACAGACAGCGCGTCGCAGGCAGGGCCTGTAACAAAGGTTTGTCGCAGGCACTATTTTGTTCAGTGTGTTTTCACATGCCCTCCAGCCCACCGATCGAAGAGCTCTCATCCACCGCAAGTTTATTAATTAATTGATTATTACTTGATCATGTCATGTCACTAGCTACATAATTTATAATCTGATATATGGCTAATAATAATAATAATCAATCGATTGTTTTCTTTCCTAATTCTGGTGGATTCTAAATGTCAAATTGGAATCAAAGTCAGATGCCAATTCTTTGGCCTTTAGTATTGTGTACTGGTTCTCAACTTTCTTTTTTCATATATATTTCAAAAAACAGATAACAAGTTTTGGGTGTTCAAAACTGAAGTAGAAAGTTGTGTCTAGATTCGAATTCACTCTAGTTTGAAAATCAAGATAACAAAGTAATCTTAGTTAATTAATCATGTACGTGAAGTCTTGAAAATTTCCTAAAGTACTCCAGAACCGCTTTTGTAACGCCATGTTCTTCTTGGGATGAAAGAATGGCAACAAGTGAGATGAACCTCACTGTCGAACTCATGTGAGAGACCCCGTCATTGTCGGTTTGGCATCTGTGGGTGCATAATACAGCGTGAATGTTGACACGTTTGAGGTCAAGCAGAGAACGGGGTTTGGGATGGTGGCCCGTGATGGAGAGGAAAATGTGAGCAGAGAACGCGGTGGGTAGTGACAAAGGAAGGAGATGATTTGGAAATATTAGTTGCGCTTAAATATGAAATCAAGAACTCGTTTGTCGCAAGGCCTAGGCTATTTGTCGCAGGCGGCCTGCGACAAAGACCGTCACAGACAGGGCTTTGTCGCAGGCCGCCTGCGACAAAGTTGTCATAGACAAGGCTTTGTCGCAGGCGGCCTGCGACAACCCTGTCACAGACAGCGACCGGCCTGCGACAAAGCCCTCCGCCTGCGACGACGTTTGTCGCAAGCCGGTTCTTCTGTCGCAGACAGCCTGTGACAAAATGACTCTTCTGTTGTAGTGTTCGCTGGTGAGGGTCCTCCGCTTAAGGTCATTCGTTCGGTTGTGAACTGGCTATGGGGATACGAAGGGAAGGTTGAAGTCTCTCAGATGGATGTAGGTTGCTATCTTTTCGAATTTGCTTCGGAGGCTCTATGTGACTGGGTGATGCAGAGATCTTGGCACATTCATAAAGCTCCGATGATAATTCGTAGGTGGTTTCCAGGAATCCAGCCGATTGATTTTTCAAAGGAGTTGAAGCCGGCGTGGGTAGAGCTGAAGAATGTCTCGGCGGAGCTAATCACTCCGGAAGGGATTAGCTGGCTTGCAACTCAGGTAGGGAAACCTGTCAACAAATTTGTTAGAATGGGTTTCACGATTAAGGTGTGTGTGCTGAGAAGCTCTAAAGCTCAGGAAGTCTCTGAGCTGCGTATAGACATGGGGGATGATGAACCTGCAGTGGTGAGTGTTCTGTTTCCTTCAGGTAGAATCTATAAACCTGGAACTGATACGAGCCGTCGTTGGGAAGCTCGGCATAAGCCTGAAGCGAATGCTAGTAATGTAGCAGGCAATGTGCCCGAGCCCTCGATAGAGGGGGAAGGTGCACCTGCTGCTGCTGGTGTTTCGTCTGCCGGAGGGGGGTCTGGCTATGCTTTTGAGTCTTCCAATGGAGAGGAGAAAGCACCAGATCAACAGGATGAAACTGAATCTTTGGAGGAGGTGGATATCCTGAGCCCTGGTGTCAATGACAAGAAGAAGAAAAGGAAGAAGCGTAAAGGTAAGGGAAGTTCCCAGCAGAATGCTTCAGCTCTTGGGGGTGATGGGTCAGGCAATGTTCCTGAGACCCCTTCTGGGGTGGAGGGATCACCTGAGATCATCCTTGATGATGCTGCTGCTGGAGGGGTAACAGACAATGTTCCCAAATCCTCATCTGAGGAAGAGGGTACATCTGTTAACCAGGTTGCTATTGAAGCTCCGGCGGAGATAGTTAATCTGGGCCCTAAATCCCCAATGAAGAGTACCTCTAATGATGTAGCTGGGAGAATGGTCACTTTTGGTGACTTTGCAGATACTAACAAGGTGTCCTCTCCCCAGTTAAAGCATTTGTGCTGACTCGTCAGCAGCACAACAAACGTAAGAAATGATATTTTGGATATGGAACATCAGGGGCTTTAATGCTCCTGATAAGTTTACTGCTTTGTTTCAGTACATAAATAAATATAGAATTGATATAGTATCTTTACTTGAGCCTAGAGTAAAAAAAGATAAAGAGGATGTTATGGTTAAGGAGAGGTTTGGTGGTTGGAGATCTGACATTTGTTATGAGGGTTGCCTGGGGAAAATCTGGTTGGTATGGAAGCCAGATGTGCCATTGCAGGTCCTTCAGAAGAGTAGTCAGTTTATTCACGTACGTATAGACTTGCCTAAGGCTATGCTTTGTACGTTTGTTTATGCTTCTACTGAGTTATACAAGCGTAGAGAGTTATATGCAGATATTCAAAAATTAGCCAAAGGTTCAACTCCCTGGTTGGTGGGGGGGAGACTTCAATGCAATCCTGGACTCAGGGGAAGCTTCAAATAGGCTGAGTTCGTTCACGAGTATGGAAGAGTTTAAGGATTTTGTTAGGAATTGTTCCTTTGATGAGCATTCCTCCTCAGGTCCTTTCTTCACGTGGACTAACAACAGATCCTTGGATCCTATTGCCAGAAGATTAGACAGAGTGCTGGTTAGTAATGACTGGCAGGTCAATTTTCCTGGGAGTACAGTGGAAAACGTCCCGTGCAATGTGTCTGATCATTGTGCCTTGCTGTTCTCTACTGGAGCTGATAAGGTTTCCCGCCCCAAAGCTTTTAAGTACTTCAAGTGCTGGGCTAAACATCCTAGCTTTGGGTGGATACTGAGTGCAGTTTGGAGCAAAAAGACAAAGGACAATCCTTATTTTAGGCTCTATGGTAAGTTGAGGAACCTAAATGTGGAACTGAAGAAGCTAAATAAGGAGCACTATTCGGATATTAGTAAAAGAGTTATTCTGAAACGAGAAGAACTGATAGCCAAAAAGAGAAGGGCTTTTGAAGACCCTAATGAGCACACTATTAATGAAGTAAAAAAGTGTGGAGATGATCTTGATCAACTTGAAAAAGATGAGGAGGTATTTCTTCGACTCAAGTCTAGAGCCTTATGGATTGGTGAAGGAGATAAAAACTCAAGATACTTCTTTAGTCAGGTCAGAACAAGAACTTTGAGGAACACCATCAGGCAATTAAAAAGAAAGGATGGAGTTATGGTTGAGGACTTTGCTGCGTTAGAAGATGTGGTGGTAAGTTTTTATGAGAACCTGCTTGGCACATTGAAGCCAGTTGAGAATGTGAACCTTACTGAACTTATTGACAAGAAGGTGACTGATGTTCAAGGAGATGCCCTGATTCAGCCTGTGACTGCTAAAGAAATAGTAGAAGCTTTTAAAAGTATGCCAGGGGATAAGGCCCCCGGCCCAGATCGCAACATTGGGACATCGTAGGGGCGGATGTTGTGGATGTTGTTATGTACTTCTTTAGTACAGGTAAGATCCCTAGCTTCGTGAATTCAGTAATTTTGACACTGATCCCAAAGAAAACCAATGCTTGTGATATTAAGGATTATCGTCCTATCTCGTGCTGCAATGTTATATATAAGATTATCTCTAAGGTAATTGCAAATAGGATGAGGAAAGTATTGCCTGGTTTGATTAGCTCTTCTCAGTCAGCTTTTATAAAGCATCGGTTGATAAGTGATAACATTTTGCTGGCTCATGAGTTGCTTAGAACTTATAATGTCAAAAATATCTCTCCTCGGGTTGCAATGAAGGTCGATCTAATGAAGGCGTTTGACAGTATAAGCTGGAGTTTTCTAACTGATGTCCTCAAAGCAATGGATTTCCCCTTGGTATTTGTGAATTGGATTGAGGTGTGTTTGAAGTCTACTATGATCACTGTTAATCTTAATGGTACCCTTTGTGGTAACTTTAATGCCTGCAAGGGCTTACGCCAAGGAAACCCAATTTCTCCCTACTTGTTCGTGGTGGCTATGGAAGTATTAAGCAGAATGTTGGACAAGGGTGCAGCTGAAAAGGTTTTTGACTTCCACCCTCAATGTAAGAATTTGATGTCTCATTTGGCGTTTGCAGACGACCTCCTTATATTTACTAAGGGTAATGAGAGATCAGTTAAGGGGATAGTCTCTATCCTAGATAAGTTCCACAGGGTATCTGGCCTGCAATGTAACCCGGAAAAAAGTGAGTTGTACCATGCTGGGGTCCCTGCAGATGAGCTGAGTAAAATCCAGGCCGTTAGTGGTTTTAATCATGGGTCCTTGGATACCTGGGGATACCATTAAATGCTGGTAAACTCAAGAAAGCTGAAAGTAAAGCCCTGCTGGATAGAATCACTGCTAGAATAGAAGATTGGAAGACAAAGTACTTGTCATATGCAGGTAGGCTGCAATTGGTTACTTCTGTCATTGGGGGAATCTTGCAGTACTGGTTGAGTGTGTTTCTGTTACCTAGAGGGCTGATGATAGATATTGAGAAGGTTTGTAACAGATTCCTATGGGGAAAAATTGATGGAGGTAAAGCAAAAATAGCATGGAAACATATTGCTTTGCCTGTTAGGGAAGGGGGTGCAGGGATTAGAGATATCCAGAATTGGAATATAGCTAACACTGTCAAACATTTGTGGAACCTGTTTGTTAGAGGGGGCTCACTGTGGATAGCTTGGATATTGAAGTATCGATTGAAGGGTAAGAGCATGTGGGAAGTTAAAGCTGATAATGGCTCGTGGATATGGAAGAGGCTAATGAAGCTGCGTGTGAAGGTTAGAGGGTTTATGACAATTAACAGTGATGGGAACTATTGCTGGGAGGGAAAGACTGTTGCAAGATTAAAGCCGAGTATGATCTGGGAATCACTTAGGCCGAAGCTCCCTGAAGTTCCTTGGTATCAGCTGATCTGGGAGGGGTATTCTATCCCACGACTGAGATTTGTTTCATGGTTAATTATGATAAGACGAATCATGACAAAGGACAAGGTGGCAAAATGGGACATGAATGTGGATTTAAAGTGTGTGCTATGTAGTGGAAATGATGAAACAGTAGATCATCTTTTCTATGATTGTCATTTTACTCAAAGGCTCTTGCAGGCTATACTCCCGGAGCTGGCGGGCATGAGCTGGCATGCTGTACACGCCAAAGCACAATGCTGGGTGGGGCAAGGCACCGAAAGTAAGGTGAAAAGGATGATGTGGAGTATGATTGTTAATATGGTATGGAGGAGTAGGAACACGAAGGTTTTTGCAAACAAACTTATAGATGTTGATAGTTGCATTGAGCAGATCATGTGGGACTTAGAAGCTTTTGCTAGAAGTTTTAGAGATAGCTCTAAAATTTTGAGATATGTATAGGTTTTTTCTCCTATAGTCTTTGTAATTACATCTTTGTAGGTTCTTCACAGTTTTTGATGGAATGAAATTACTAATTCATCAAAAAAAAAAAACACGTTATAGACTTATTGTATATGAACTTATGGTTATATTGATATGAATTCACATTATAACTTAGGGTTCAGGGTTTAAGATTATGTTGATATGAATTGTTGCTATAGAGTATAGTAAGTTTTTTTTTAAATAAAGAATTTAGTAAGTTTATGTGTTCATTAATTATAATTTAGATTAGACTTTTATATTTAAAATATAATTTTTTGTGAATCTATGAGTTTATTAATTATAAATTAGAATTAAAAAATGAATAAATAGGATCATACGTTATTAATTATTGAAAATTTGAAAATATAAAATATATATATAAAAAAATAGAATTAAGACATGAAACGAGCCGAACTATAAAAGAGCCTACTTTTTTTAAATGAGCTCGAATTAGCACATGAAACGGGCCGGCTCGTTTAAAGGTTCGTTTATGAATTTTAACGAACGAACTCGAATCGAGCTCGAGCTCTGGCTCGTTTCAAGGTTCGTTTACTGACCTTAACGAACGAGCTCGAATCGAGCTCGAGCCGAGCCCGAATCGAGCAAATTCTAAACGAACCGAGCTCGAACCCAATTATCGAAGCTCGATTCGAATCCGAGCCGAGCAAAAATTAAACGAACCGAACTCAAGCCGGGGGAAGTTCGGCTCGTTTGCAGCCCTAGGTCAAGTCATTCCAGATCAAATAGCAACCTAATCATGCATCTAGGTCAAGAATACAAGAAGAGAAAATGGGATCAAGCACGTGGGTCTCATTCACATCTGAACTTGAAATTAAACCGAATCAATCCAAGAGTGTAATAAATCATCAATCCCCCTAAGGTTCCAGTCACTCGAAACCTAGGGGGTTTAGTTACAACAAGTCATAGTAAGAATCAAGGAAATTCAACCTAGAAAGAAAGGGGTAGAATGATCGCCGATTTCTTCGAGTTTGGATGATTTCCGATCTTCACTTGATGTTTTTGTGATGTTGGGGATGAAGGATGATGATAAAATGATGATTTCAGGGCTCCAAGAGGGTTTTCCAGGTGTTGGAGGTCTAAGGTGTTCGTCAAAATCGAACTAGGAACGAAACTGTGTGTCTTTTGAAAATTGCCAAAACTACTTCTTTTAAAGCCCAAGTGTCGGCGCATAAGTGGCGTCTAGGCGCCGCATGCGCCACCTGTGCGCTGATTTTCGCTGACGCAACCTCTTATGCAACTTGTTCCATCTTGCGTTGAGACCGAAACGTCGATTTTCTTCATTCTTTCATATCTTGAGCATCTGGACTCCGATTTGATTACTGTTCGAACCTGTGGCTTCGTATTTCCATGCTCCATCATGAAATGACCTGAAAACTAATACCTTGATAAACGTGAAAATGGACCACAAGGATCCTAAGAGGCTATTTAAGACTAATTATCATCAATTGATTTGGCCCATGTCTACCTCGTCCTCATAACCCGATTGATCTTGAAAGCTTGGCGAGTCTTGGTAGTAGGCAGGTTGATAAGAGTCCTCATGATAGAATTTTGGTCCATCCAATGGTTGTTTCCTCTATGATCCTACATGGTAGACCAACAACACATCAAAGTAGGCAATGCTCAATGAAAGGAGAAAAGAAGAACTAGTAAGGATGTACAAAATGAAGAACTTGGAACAAAAGCAAAGAAAAGTAAACACACAAACAAGGGAAGCAATAATGAAAACGGAGTCAAAGGACAACTAACCCAATCTTTCAAACTTAACTTCGGAAGTCCCCGACAACGACGCCAAAATTTGATCGCTCCCAAAGGGTGCTCTCAAAGATACCTAGCTCTATGGGCTAGGGTCGTATTTGTCCAAGGGTCTCCGAGTTAAGGTTACTCAATTGGGGAGAGGGTTGTCAAGGGTTTGTGTGGTTGAGATGTCACGAAGAATGCTAAAACTGGCCAAAATGCAAAAGTCCAAGGTGGTCAACTATGGGACTAGAAGTCAACCAGGGCTCAATGAGCGAGAAAAAGGGTGGAAAAGACCAAAAACACTTCAAACAACACTAAAATGATGAAAGAGAGTGAAATGAATGAGAATGGTAGGGCAAAGACAAGTACCCCTAAGGATCATGACTAATCTATCAAGTATGTGGGTATTAGGATGAACAAACTCATTACAATGCTTTGCAACCAATTAGACATAGTAAACACAGATCCTGAGAGTCTACTAAGACTCTAGGAAAAGGACAAACACTAACCAAAAGGAGTCAAACCCCTAATTAGCCAAATGCAAGATGCACGCCAAGTGTTCGGCAGAATGTCTAAGAGAAAAATCAACTCAAACGGACTCAAATCTCACCCCACCCCCTCTCGAGTATAACGACGAATCAAGCATAAACTCTCAAGCTCTATAACATAAACACCCATTCGGGCTAATTCAAGCCAAACATCCAATCCAAAATCAAGCATGAATTCATGGAATGACAATAACACATGAAGAACAAGAGCAATCATTGTAAAAGCATCTATAAACATAGTTCATTAACATCCCAAACACGATACAAGACCAATCTATCAATCCCCTTAGGGTTCTACAAGTCTAAAAACCTAGAAGAACATAGCTACACATGAAGGAAGAAAAAGAACCTAAGAATGAAGGATTTGGCATTCCCATGCTTCTTGATTGAATCCAAGCTCTTCCAATGTGCCCAAGGGTGTTGGTGATGATTCAAGAGGTTTGGATGAGGGTTGATGGTGCTTGGGAGGTTCCTAAGGGCGAGGGAGAGCCACTCCCTTCGTCAAAGTGTGTTTGGAGAATCCCCAAGTCGAATCCCCCTCTCAAAATGCCCAAAAGAATGCATTTATAGGAGCTGAGGGAAGGCCCCCGACCGCGAGTGGTGTTGGGTCGCGGGTAAGGGGTCTGTCGTGGCTTTACCCCTCTCTAAACATCATTTTTGATAAAACAATTCGTCCAAGAACACAGTTAATTTCCTCCCGCGGCCGCGGTGGGTTCCCTACCGCACTCTGCAGACATCTTCCGGACACCGACTTCAAGAGATCATTCCGGGAGCTAAGGACCTTCGATTGGGGCACCGTTTGAACCGTTGGAATCCTTGTTCACCCACCTTTCGTGGTGTAACCTGAAAATACATAAAAAATAGAAAGAGGGTGAAAATGGACTGTTAAAGTCCTTTGTCGCCTCAACCGGTAAAAGTGCCAAATCAAACTACACACTACAAAAAACACCTTTTAGCGTCGGTTGAAACGTAGGAATTTAGCGTCGGTCGGTCAACAACCGACGCTAAGAAGTTGACTTCGCGTTTTAGCGTCGGTTGATGACCGACCGACGCTAAAATGGACTAAGAGCCTACGCTATTATCCGGTTTTGGTTCGTTTTTTGGTTGACCGGATTGGTAAATTGGCGTCGGTCATCAGAAAGAGAATAGCGTCGGTCACTGACCGACGCTAAAACGCGTGTATTTAGCATCGGTTGACACGCGTTTTAGCGTCGGTCATCGACCGACGCTAAAACAAGTAAGTATTTAAATCCTCATCTTAACCCAAATCTCAAATTCTCACCTCTCTCAATCCTCTCCTCTCTCTCCTAAAACTCCTCCTCCTCCAGCCACCAGCCTCCTCCTCCTCCAAACCTCCTCCTCCTCCTCCTCCAGCCACCAGCTCCTCTCCTCCTCCTCCCAAACCCACCAGCCTCCTCCTCCAAACTCTCCTCCCTCCTCCAAACCACCTCCTCCTCCTCCTCCCCCTCCTCCTCCAAACCCACCAACTCCTCCTCCTCCTCCTGCTTCAAACTCTCCAAACTCTCCTCCTCCTCCTCCAAACTCTCTCCTCCTCCTCCTCTCAAACTCTCCTCCTCCCCTCTTCAAACTCTCTTCCCCCCCTCCAGCCGTACCGTCAACTCTCCTCCACACCGCCGACCACCGCTCACCCCGGCCTCTCACATCCGCCGTCCGCCGTCCACCGGCCACATCCGCCGTGCACCAGACGACGCAGCCATGAAACGAGATCTGGGAAAAAACCCAGATCTGGAAAAAACCCAGATTAGAAAAAAAATAAAAATAAAAACGAAAATAATAAATGAAAAATTAAAATGAAAACAAAAAACGAAAAAATTGGGTTGGTCAGCCACCCACTCGGTCAAACCATATTTTAGCGTCGGTTGACCAAACGACCGACGCTAAAGTTTAGCGTCACCGTATCTGGCGTCGTCTTGCCGACCGACGCTAATTATTGACCGACGCTAAAACGCGTGAATGACCGACGCCAAATAGCGTTTTTTTTGTAGTGACAATACCACGAAACAAACGAAAAAGGGATCAAAACTCCTAGATTATGTGGTTAAGTGAGGGGGGAAAGTGATATATTTTCCTCGTATCATTCATATTCTCATATTCCAGTAGAATTAGTCTCTCTCCCTCTCTCTCTTTAGGTAGTAACAAAAAAGAAAGTAGAGGAGATAAGAAGGTGTGGATCGACGATGACGACGAGGCGGCTGGAGGAGATAGTGAAGTAGCGATGAGGAGGAGGCAACCGAAGGAGATGGTGTAGCGGTTGCGAGGATGAGGCAACCAAAGAGATGGTGAAGCGGCGGCAAGGAGGAGACCCGCCGACACATTAATCTTCGAAAAAGCACAAAAATAGTCGGAATCCGCCGAAAACGGAAGCGAAACAGAGAGACGGAGTTTATAGAGATCTTACCGTGGGAAGGAGATAGCTTGGAGCTGAAGGATAAGTTATAGAGATCAGATTCTGAGAGAGAAAGAGCATCGGTATGAAACAAAGGAGAAGATATTTGAAGTAGAGAAAAACTGAAAACGATAGAAGGGGGAAACGGAAGAAGGAAAGACAGGCGGAGGGGCGGCGAAGAGGCGGCTCATCGTCGCTGCTTGAGAGAAGAGAGGATAATAGAGAAGAGAAGAGAAGAGAGGAGGAGAGTTGTGATGGTGAGCCGAAATTCAAATTATAGGTCATTTGGAGAAAATAGTCAGGGGCATCAAGCCCCCGACTAAACCACTCATTTAGTCAGGGGCAAGCCACCGAAAGTAGGGCCCACGACTAAAATAGTCGCTTGGCCAACTGGTCAACTCATGAATCGAATATAGTCGAGGGCTATGCGCCCCTGACCATTATTGGACAACCTCTACAATAGTCCGGGCATTTGGCCCCCGACAGCCAGCCCTCAACTATTTAATGTGTTTGTTGTAGTGTAGGCTTGGAGAGGGATGGAATGGAGCTTGGATCCTTTCTTCCTCATCAAGTGGGTGTTGGAGAAGAACAAAAAATGAGATCTCCTTAAAAAGTGTTGAACAACACTATATATAGTGTTGGGCGAGCAGGAGCGCGTTGGAAACGAGTACGGAAAATGCTCCTCCTGTCTGGAATGCGTTGGGTACACGCTGGGTGCGCTAGACTTGCTTCAACTTGCTCCATTTGAATGAGCATACAGGAGCATCTGACCTCTGATTGGGTCGTCGTTTGAACCGATAGCTTCGTTGTAAAACCCTCTTTCATGGCTTGACTTGAAAATAGAACAAAAACACTTATAACACAATAAAAAGAGACCATGAATGTCCTTAGAGAGTGCAATCGTCATAAACACAAAATTGGAAAAAGCCAACGAAAGAGCATGGAAACAAACAAAAACCTCTTGGAAAACATGTCAAGCACGTGGATAAAAGTGCTAAGAATTATAGTTATCAATTGTACACATAATTAATTATTACATTTATTTTAAAAACTCAATATTTTTTGGTGACGAACCGACAAGTCTCTAGCGACTTTTTTGGTGAGACTGACGACTTTTTCAATAACGCCCAGTTAACTAGTTAACATATTTTTTCGCTGAGAACTATTTATCATGTTTTTTTTTACTGAAAATTTCTTAATAGGTTTTTTGTTGATAAGTAGTTATCTGAGCTAGTTAACATGTTATTCTCCTAATAACTAGTTAACGAATTACCATGACTAGTTAACTGGATTTTTTGGTTAACATGTTATTAACTAGTTATGTTGTTCTTAACTAGTTAACTTATCAGCATCATGATTTAGTTAACTTTAACTAGTTAACATCATCATAAGATAACTAGTTAATGGGGTTATTTATAAGTTGATAATTAGTTATCAAACTAGTTATATAAACTAATTAACACATTATTCGACGACAACCATATTGTATAGTTACACGATTATGCCAACAATGTTTCTCTTCCTTGTTGACTAATACAGAACATTTAAATTTTTACAAGATGACCAAAATATCCCAGATTGTTAAGAATATAAATAACATTGACTGAAATTGTAACTTCCAATACTTATTAAACAATCCCCACGATTTTTTGTAACTACAAATTAGTCACTTGACTTTACTAGGTAACAAATCAATCACTCTTCTTCAACGTTCAACCAACATTATTTTTCTTTTTGCTTGCAACACAATTTTGGGGAATCCACAACCTATAACTCCACTAAATCGACAACCTACTTAACTCGAACTCCTCAACCACTTCCTCCAAGCTTTGCCTCCCTCTGCCAATCACTTCTTAATGAGGCGGTCAGAGGAGATGGTGGAGCGACAACAAGGAGGAGACGGCCAAAGGAAATGGTGGAGCAGCAACGAGGAGGAGCCGGCCAAAGAGATGGTGAAGCGGCGGTGAGGAGGAGGCAATCGGAGGAGGGTTGAGTTGAAAAATCGAAAGAAGATAAGAGAAACACGGGCCGCTGGTAGCTGGGAATAATTAGGGTTAAATGATTTTTTTTTAATCCCAAAAATGTTCTTTCGATTAGGTGGGTAGAAATTTGAAAAGGTTGGACGCAGACCTGAAATCGGTATAGAGCATCTACAAAAGAATTAAACATTCGAGCTTTTTTTTTTTATGTAGATAGCTCTGGGAGGAGAATAAAGGCAGTAAGCAGTTAAATAACTACAATCTACCCAGGGAGTGAGGACTACCGGCAACATCCCTGGGAGATGTCTAAGAGCCATACGTGCCATAGAATGGGCGACTCTGTTTGCTGAGCGGCAGACCGAGAGCAGATTGAAGCTTGGAATAGCAGCCAACAAACGGGTGACCTCTTGGATGATGATCCCACCACGGGCTCTTGAGCTTTCATGACCCCGTACTGCCTTGGATACCAGTTCCACATCACCTTCGAAATCAACCTGAAAAATACCCGAAGAGACACACCAAGAAACTGCATCCCTACACGCTAGGAGTTCGAGAATGAAATGATCTGTAATACCTGGATAAGAAGTCCCTACAATGTGGAGAATCAGACCCGAAGACATGCAGAGCACCCAAGAAGAATCAGGAAACACCCAACTCATAATCCCACCATAGGGAACCCGAAGTTTAGCAAAGAGAAGGTCACCACCGAAATCTCACTACACCAATTACATCATCGGAAGAGCTTTTTCTTATGTCAAGAGAAACATCATTACTTCTATACACATCGAGAAAATACGATTAATATTTTAAAGAACCTAAAATTACAACATTTCCCTCCTGATGATCAATGACTATACAAATTGGCAAATTCAGGTTAAGAATCTAAATAGTTAATTATTAACAATAATATGATGTAAAATAAAATAAAATAATATACAACAAGAGAAGCTCTACTAAATCGCCGTAGTTAGCCGTTGGTCAAACCGGCTAAAACAGCCGCCGCCGTTTACCTCAGAGCCTTAGGCGCTGCATTTACACTATTATATCCAATATCCTGGTATAAGCCCGAAGCTACAACTGTTGTCGATCCATTAGCTTCTGGATCCTCCACAACTGCCTCGCCGGCGATCATCATTGGCAGGTTATCTGTCTCCCTCAACGCCCCATGGCCAACAATCAACACTAACCCCGCAAAGAGCCCCACGACGATGTCCTCCGTCACCTCCGTAAAGAAAAGCACAAACATCGTCGCCGACAACAGAGACATCAATATCGTTTTCTGTCCGACCACCTTCCCATTAATCACCAAGGGATTCCCATCTTCCCGGAGAAGGTACAGGAACAGCCAAGCCGCCGCGACGACCAGGGAGACCATGAAGGAAAATGGGTGCCAAAGCAAGGAGATGAGGAGAGCACATGAAGTCAGGATGGCGTAATTGCTGCGGAAGAAGGCAGCGTTGGTGTAAATTCTGTCTACCGATTGGTTGAATGTTGAAGGTAAGGTTATGGATTGTGGTTGGATCATCAGCTTCCATGGTTTTGCAGTGGCGATGAGGTTTTCGACGGTGGATCTGAAATTTTGAATGGAGATGAGTGAAATCGCTGCGGAGGGGAATGAGAGCGGCTGTGATTGAGATGGTATCGCTCCGTATCTCGTCATTCCTCCCGATCTCCACACCGGAGGAAAGAGAGGTTGAGAGAAAGGGAAAGAGAGGGAAAGAAAGGAAATTGCAAGCAATCTGTTTGATAATTTGAATAGCCGGAAAACGAATTTGACCTAAAAACAGAGGATAGATAGATAGATTGCGTAAAAGTCTCGACCTAAAAATGGAAAAAGATGGCAATGGCATACAATATAAGTCTGCAATTTCATTACCAAATTGAGCTGTTAAATTACAAAGGGTTTTGATAATAGAAGACATGAATGAGCTTACAGATAGATGGACTTAATAATGGCACGTATTTACTTTGGACATAGACAGCCTGTGTAAGTCACATATGATAAACGCGTCTAATGAGTAATGATCATGAACATGGACATGGTGGGGTCGTCAAATCCTTGAGGTTAAACAATTATGTGTGTAGAGAGAAATGAATACATGAGATTTGGAGTTATGGAGGAGGATTGTTCTTCGGAGAAGCAATGGAATCGAGGGTGACATCTCCTACGCCCTTGGGTGGTCCGATGCTGCATCGTTCTGTGTTGTGTGTAGCAATGGCGTCTTTTATCTTTTGAAACTGCAATCACAGATGAATCAGAATTCAGACATCAATCATCATCGTGTTGTTTTCAGAACAAGGATCATTACTGACCTTAGCGAGTGAACAAGAGAAGGATTCTAATTGTCCTTCTGACCCTCTGTAGAAGTGGAAGAAAGGTAGCACTTTTACATTCAAGCTTTTACACATGGGCTTGTTTTCGTCAAAGTTCACCTTGAGAAATACAATCTCCGGGTGTTCTTGAGCAATTCTGCACAACTGCAGATTCATTCACTAAATAATGTCAGCAGCGGATAACACAATCAGGAATCCTAAGAAAGACAGGATTCATATTTTGGTCTCAGATTTCTGTCATCAAAAGGCAGCTACCACATAAGCTCCCTTCTCTATTTCAATTTTCACATCCATTCTTGATTCTCCACATCATAAGCAAACAAGAGACACCATATGATATGACCTCTGAGAGCAACCCAATTACAGTATGACACAGTAAACCAAGGAAAAGGGTAGAAAGAGCAGCAAACCCAAATACACGTTCCTCATAACGTCACACCCATCACAGCTAAAGAAAGATCCAATCTAATTATCAGGATGTTTCAGCATATCAGCTATCAGGAAGTTTTTTCACTACCAGGGGGGAATAAAAGGTACTTGAGGTGTTCCATTCATTGGTACTCCATTAAATTGCCTTGAATATGTTGCAAATGACTAACTTGCATACAACAGCTTGTATACTATATGGATCAATGATTCTGGAAGAATCCTTAGTTTACTTCCAAATAAATGAAACAGTATATGCAACAAACTGAAGCAATTGTCATGCGTGACAATTATCACCTGCTATCAGTAAGCAGGCTTACTTTCAGCTATGAACACTGCATACTCGTTGAAAGCTTACAACGCACACTCAATATTACATTTAGGACATAGTTCTGTGCATCTTCTGTTTCGACCTTTCAATATTACTAGATTTAACTCGCACGTTGTAGCGGGAAGCATTGAATATCACAACACTACAACAGTTATATTTCAAAGGGTGAAGTTAGCTGATTTCATGGGAGTGGTACAGTAAAAAGTAAGGAGATGGTAAGGAAATATTTTTTAAAATGCAAAGGTACATTTTGAAACCATGTGAACTCATGGTTTCCCCTTAATGAATAGTAGTTTCCCCTTAATGAACAGCAGGAAGTCCAGGCAGTTTATATAATTTATAATTCTATGCAACAAAAAAAGTTGCTTAATTCTGAAGCTCTGCACAAAATCTCCTTGCTGTTTTCTTTCCGAATAAGAGTTTTCACCAACTATAAAAACACTTGAAAAGCCAAATAACATTGAAACGGAACATTAGAAGAAGAAGAAACTTTGATTATGTTAAGGTAAAAAACTAACCATGTTTGGTAGATGGATTCTCAAATACATGTAATTGGTTAAAATCCATGTATTTTAAATCTTAGGATTGTAGGATGAATGTATTCTAACAATACATTGTTTGGTATAAGTTAATTTTAAGGTTACTAGGGATTCTTCAACTTAAAACAATGTAAGTTGAGGTGGGATTCTTCAAATCTTACCTAGGTAAGTAAGATTGTCAAATACATGGTAGCATGGATTTCTATCCATCAAATGCTTGTATTTGGTAAAAAATAATTGACAGAAAAACCAAGGATTGTTAGAATACATGGATTCAAGAATCCTTGGCTTTAAAATCAGTGAGAATCCATGGATACCAAACATAAATGAAAGCTGGTGAACAGACAGACAAGTACCTTGGGGAACAATGCTCGGCAGGAAGCGCACCATGTTCCATAAAACTCAACAATAACTAATCTATCTCCAGCTTCGCTTAAGGCACTTAAAAATTCTTGAGTTGAATGAATATCAATCATATTTGGTCCTGAATTTCTCTCCCACCATTTTGGCTGATCAGTCTCAGCAACAGTAGCATGTACCTGAAACAATGAATCATCTCAGCAGCCCAATCCACCCAAACAAATTTATGCAGCCAAAGGATAATACAAAGAGCGCATTTGCACAATTACATGCTAGTAAGTGCCATGTGTTACTTTACCAAAACCCAGATTAACAAGGTCCAGACACTGACACATTACATATTCCAGTCATACAATTCACATAATTCTCAACCATTATCAGAAAAGCAAATTAAAATTTCACACGCTATCCTATTGGAATGGAGGCAGTATCACCAGAAAGAGACTGGCCTTCTGAGAAAAGCTGCCATTTTTGCAGTCTTGAAATCACATAAGAGGAGGCCAGAACGAAGCCCAATTGGTCTTAACTAGAGCAACACAGCAAAACAAGTACAACCACCAACTTCTGAACTCCTAAATTGGAATGTTATGTGATGGAGAGCTACATTGATATATTACATTTGGTTTCTAATAGGTGGTCACTAACATATATCAGACACAGTAGTTCCAAACCTATGGGAATTGCAAGCCAGCTGAAACAGCAGGCAGTTCCCACCTGAGCTCCGTTCAATCTATTCATGATAGTAACTAAGTAATCACTTGAAAGAAACTGGCAGTCCTACTTCAGCTTAAACCCAATTGAAGTACAATCAATCCCATACATTAGAATGCCGAAAAGCTCACACCTTTAAGGAGAGCAAATGCCTCCTGGGAGAAACACCAGCAGAAGAGATGAGCAAAACTGGGGAAACCTTCCAATCTGAAACTGAGCCAAAGGAAGAAATAGAGGGTTGCGAAGAGGGATTGAAGCTGGAAGCAGAGGCGGTAGTAAGCAGCGAGGAAGGAAACCGAAAGGACGGCAATCGAATAGCAACTGCCATTAGCCAGACCAGAGGGGAAAAGAAGAAAACTCTCGAGGAGTAGCCAAACCAAAATGGATAATCTACAATTAAAAAACAACTCCTAACATTCTTCCAAATAATATGAATGTTTATTTGGACCAGATAAGGTCAGCGTGAAAAGTAAAATAGCGCAGAGAGAGGGAGGGAGAGAGAGAGATGGGGGAAGATTTTGGGTGTAGTCGGGGAAGAAAGAAAGGTAAAGTGGAATTTGCCATAAGCTTCGGTGCCAACACTTGAATTAATTACAACCTCATCAACTTTGGTATGTATAGATTTTGGTCATTATTTGTAAAATCCTTTACTTTTAACAAAAAATATCAACAGTTTAGTGGTTAAACCCTTTAAAGAGATTTATTCCGTGGACTAGATGAATTGTCCCTCATTCTTCCACACAATCCATTTACTCTCTTACCCATTTTCGACAAGTCATCCTACAGTCCTCCTGATTCCCCTGCTCGACACTGCCTAATGATCAATACTGATGGGCCACGACCTCCCTCCCCGGGTGGTGCAACTGGTCTAGTTGTTCGAGATCACACTTCGGCTGTCTTTTTTGCCACATGTATCTCTTACCATGGTATTTTTTATTCTCTTACCATTGAACTTCTTGCTTTCAGAGATGAATATGCTATTTGCCCCGCGAGGGGATGGAGTAATGTGGACATTGAAGGCTACGCGTCACTAGTCATAACTATGGTATCAAATCAGGATGTTTTCTCCTTCTGATGTGGCATCATTGCGTCAGACATCATCTCCAAACTGCAAGTCTTCCCTTCTATTCGGATGGTGACTCTCCGCATGCGATAAACAGAGTTACCCATTGTAAGGCGCAACAAGCTCTCAGATGTCTCCCAAGCCGGAGACTGATACATCTCTCAGCTTGGGTGGATACTTTGGATGAATGCATAACTATCTTCCAGTCTCCCATGTTAGTTATCTTAGGCAAAAAAAAGCTAAATTATTCAAAATCTTCAATAATATTCCATGTTAACACTCCATCATCAATACAACAACAATTTTCAAGTATTCTTCACATTGATATGACACTCCCCACTTGTCACTACCTAGACTCCCCACTTGTCACTACCTAGGGGCCCCTTGCATTATGATGTCCTCCGGGGAATTGACACGTTTGGTCCCCCAAGTTTTCAGTAACTAACGTGCCGGTACTCGATCTATAAATCACGTCAAAATGGTACTGAAAATATTTTCCATCCACCTTCCATCCAATTTTTCCGTCCAATGCTGACGTGGAAGATGACTCAACCGGTCCAATCAGCATAAATAATAATAAAATATTAGAAAAATAAAAATAAAGTAAAACTAATGAAATAAAAAAATCTCCCACCACCGCTGCAAATTCCTTCATCTCCGCCATCTTGTCGCCACCGCCAACCTCCCCTCCGCCGTCGAGCGCCCCCAGGCCTGCCAATACATTCGCCAGGGACTCCGCCTCCTCCAATCCGACCGCCTCCTCTGTACCAACACCTTCCTCCTGTTGCTCTCCACTGTCGACTCCTGCTGGCGCTCCTACCAGCGCTTCGTTGACGATTTCATCCCCAACTTCGACATCCGCTACTCCCGCGTCTTCCGCACGAGCTGTACTTCACTGGTCCTTCCATCGGTAACGTCTCCACCTTGTCCACCTGCTCGGATTATCCTTCTGTTTACGCTGCCGCGTTTGTCAAATTCCCAGGTCCTACCGATATCAGAACTGATAAATTATTGTTCTTGCTCGATTTCACTTCCAATATCGCAACAGGATTTGGGAATGTAATTAGGAAAGCCTCTTCCTCTCTGCTCCTTTCCAAATCTCTCTCTTACTTTCCCAGAATCAAAACAATAGTATTTGACAAAGGGTCAACGCAATCAAACCTGGATTGCTTCCTCAATTTCACTACCCCTGTAGTCGAATCTCATTTTCTGCCCAAGGTTTGTTTTAATTCTCCTTCCTTGGATTCAATCGGCTCGATTTTTCCCCTTTTTGTTAATGACGAATTGGGGTTTTGAATTTGTAGCGGTGGTCGGAGATTGGGAACTTGAATCGGTATCCATGGGACTGATAAACGGCAGAGTATTTCACCTTATCCGATCTTCCCTGTTTTTTTCTTACCCGGTACAGGGAAGAATCAGAGTCCGGCGACGACAAGACTCGGGACTCGTTCAACACCGACTCTTGCAGCGACGAGAGCGAGAGCAAGAAGCTCTGTTAACTGGGATGACCGGATTTGGATCCTGTCCGACGTAGGATGAGGGATGGGATGAGGAGGAGGAGGAGACAGTGGTGGATGTTGGTGGACGGTGGTGGACGACGGACATGGCGGCCGGATTGCGGAGAAGAGGATTTGCAGCGGTGGTGGGAGATTATTTTAATTTTTTATTTGATTAGTTTTACTTTATTTTCATTTTTCTAATATTTTATTATTATTTATGCTGACTGGGCTGGTTGAGTCATCTTCCACGTCAGCATTAGACGGAAAAATTGGATGGAAGGTGGATGAAAAATATTTTCAGTACCATTTTGACGTGATTTATAGAATGAGTACCGACGTGTTATAAGTCAAAACTTAAGGGACTATTTATGTCAATGGCCCGATGTCCTCCAAACAAGAGACTTTCCATTTCTTAGAGGAAGTCATTGCAGAGTACTATAGAGCTGGAAACGTTCTACACTTTCTTTGACAGGAGTCCACATGATTCTACGATTGGTGATCTCAGGGTTGTCGATCCGCGTGATGTCTTGCTTTTTCATCTCGCATACGATATGTGAGGTATTCAACAGGTTGATGGAACATTTCTAGCCGGGTTAAGTTTCAGACCAACACCGAATTCATTGGAGGGGTTGTCATAAGCTATGTTAGCATATTGAACTTGGTGATTTAGGGTTTCAGGATTTCGTGGTCTTTAACCAAGTGTACTTGCGAAACAATGTTGACTCAGTTGGACGTACCAGTCTCCAAGCTGTTGAAGGGAAAGTATTTTTGTTTAGCCAGTTTCTGGATGTGCAATCATGATCCAAACATTTTTGGGGTTGGCAAAGTATTCTATTTTGACGGGAACTTATTACAAGGCCTATGTTGGCAACTATGCTCTCGTACCTTACTTTCGATTCAATAGAGTTCTAGTTACCCGGAGGGGACTCTCCCATTGTGTCGATCCTACTCGACACTAGTTCTGAAATCCTGCAAACTTTGATTTTCGCTCTCCTCCGAAATTCAACTTGGAACATACGCATGGTTCGTGAACTTTTTGTCCCAATTTCTGCAAGTCACATTCTCAATATCCCAATCACAACAACCTACCAACAAGATCGGGTTGTATGGTACTTTTCTCCCCAGGTTGTTTTCCAATTCGTCTTGCACTTTTGCTTACAATCCAACCTTTCTTAAGGCAATGTTCGGCAAAGCCTCTAAAGGCGCAAAGTGTTTCTACCAACGACCCTTTCCTATGGCGATCAGTTTGGTCTCTAGGGGCTGTTTATATTAGAGACTTGAGGTGGGAATTTTGGGTGATTTGGGGCCCAAATCTCTGCTTTAGAGATTTCAATAAAATCTATTGTTTGGGCTGCAAATATGTGTGGATATTGAGAGAGATTTTAGATCTCTTACGTGGGCCCAAAGAGATTTGAGAGCGCTTTTAAAATTACCACAAAAAATAGGGATTTGGGGAGTTTAAGAGAGATTTTGGGCATTTTCACTAGTTTACCCTCAACTAATTCAGGTATTTACAATTGGCCCATGTATATAAACCATCCAATTAGGGATTCAACCCTCATTCTCTATCGCAGTAGTCGATAGAAACTTCGGGGAGGATGAATACTCATAAGCAGTCGATCGGGATTTCGGCATTCGGAGTATAAGGAGATGAAGCAGTCGATCGAAGTTGAACAAGAACAAACTCAAGTAAGTACCCAGTTTTCCCCTGTCCTTCAACGTCTCTGTGCAAAACTTTGAACGACTCTCTCTGTTGAAAAATCTGATGCAGTTTGCTTCTTTGAAAGTCGATTGTGTTGTTAGATTTATAGAAGACGACAATTTGTTGATTGATTCATTTCATTGAGTTTGCCATTATATTATTCTTGTTGCACTACAACAAAAACTGTCCAAAGTATCGGATATAACATTGGCGGTTGTACAACCGCCAATGTGGTTTTATGACAGTGGCGGTTGTACATTGGCGGTTTTAACCGCCAATGTCTATTTATCTCATTTATTATAAATAACTCAATGCGGAAGTCGACGCAAATGGGGCATTAGGGTTTGTTTGCAGCCCCTCTCAACCTCCACCTCCTCTTCCGCCACCTCCACAATCAGCCTCCATAGCAGTCTCTCTCTCCAAACTCACCATTCCCTGCCTTCTCTCCAGCAATCCCCCCTCGATTCCCTCTATTCTTCATCCTCCACTGCCGCCATCCTAAGCTCCGACACTCTCCGCGTCTCCCGGCCCAACCTCTCAGTTACCAGCCTCTCCCTCCATGGCAACCTCCTCTACGCCGCCTCCAACCACGAAATCACCGTCTACGACGTCCGATCCACCACTTCCGTCACAATCCTTCAATCGTTCAACGGCGGTTTCGGCTCTGGTTCCGTCAAGGCCGTCCTCTTCTCCTCCGACGGGAAACTCTTCTCTGCTCACCAAGACTCTTAGATCTGTGCTTGGAAAATTCCAATTCCAACCCAGAATCGCTACCACCACAAGCTCATCGCCGCCCTCCCGATGGTCTCCGACCGCCTCCACCACTTCGCCTTCCCAAACAGCTACATCTCGCTGGCCGCCGCTGTTCTTCATAAGATGTGTCGATGTGCCGATTGGGGCTCCGGTGGGGATACTCACCGGAGCCATTATTTTTTTGTTATTATGAACGCCAATATTGGCGATTTTAACCACCACTTTCAATTAAAAAAACCGCCACAATTATTATCAACATTGGCGGTTGCTGACCGCCATTAAAAATGGTTTGTGTCGGACAGTTTTGTGGCGGTTCCGCCTTCCAACAGTGGCGGTTGTGGAACCGCCACTATATATTCAACAGTGGCGGTTATAACCTCCACTGTTGAGAAAAAAAACCGCCACAAATCGGCCGTTTTGTTGTAGTGTTGGCAGTGGTGATGGATTAATGCGTATATGATGGGTTGTGTTGTAAGAATTTTTGGTTCCTTTACATATGTTTAAGACAGTGGATGGGAATGGTAGGATAATACTTGTGTTACTTGTTTGAAAGTCTATTGTGTTGTTGGATTTATAGAAGATGACTGTTTGTTGTTTGATTCATTTCATTGAGTTTGCCATTATATTATGCTTATGGTAGTGGGGATGAATTATTGCGTGTATGATGGGTTGTATTGTAAGAATTTTTTGTTCCTTTTACATAGGTTTAAGGTAGTGGATAGGAATGGGAGGATAATACTCCATCTAGCTAGTCTTCAGCTCACATCAGATGTTGGAAGATTAATCTTCCTCGATTTGTAATGATCCTATTGTAGCTTCTAATATAGCTTAATTGTTACATTGCATTTATATCAATAACCGTAGCTTCTAATATGTGTTTGGTTGTTTTTTATTTATTTGTAAAGGATGGTTAGGTTGGTGCATGCTAACATAATGCATAGACTTAGATCGGTTGCTGTCAGTGCCTTTTACTTGAAACTTCTCGGCATGTACTTGGTGTTGAGGTTATATGATGTCTTAGTCCAAATGATGATGGAGTCCGAACCTGTACACGAACCTACATTGATTGATTGTGATCAAGAAGAAAGTCGACTAAAGTTCATATTTAATGCTACTTCTGAGACTTATAGCTTGAACTGTATTAGGGTGAATCCTAGGTTCTTTAGAGCTCTATGTAATATACTAGTCAATGTAGGAGGATTAAAGGCTTCTTATAATGTTGGTGTCAATGAAATGGTGGTATCTCTATACTATTGGTCACTACGTGAAGAATAAAATTCTCCAACTAGTCTTTTGTTGTCTGGAGAAAACTATTCATAGATAGTTGCATAAGAGGTTTTACATGCTATATTGAAGTGTAATCATAACCTTCTCAAACAAGCTCAACCCATACCAGAGAACTCCAATGCTCGACATGAAAACACTTCAAGGTTAATCTGTTAACAATAATCATTGATTAATTTTCAGGCAGGTGATTTAGTTTCTCGTGCAAGTATACAAACATTGCTTGAATGATTTGTGATGGTTGTAGAACTGTTTAGAAGCATTAGACGTTACCTAGAACAAAGGACCAAACTAGATTTCGAGATCGTAAAGGTGACTTATCCATGAATGTGTTGGGAGTATGCAATCACAGCTTAGAATTCATTTACTGTTTGGCTGGGTGGGAAGGGTCGGCTCATGAAGGTCTAGTGGTGCGTGATGCCCTTTCAAGGCCTAACGACCTAAAAATATCGAAAGGTAACAACTTACCATCAAGTTGAATATCACACATTAAGTTAAACATTATGAATTATTGTTAATACCTTATACATGAAATATGAACATATTATTTGTGTGACGCTAGATACACCAACTGTGAAGGATTTCTAATCCCATTTAGAGGACAACAGTACCACCTCAAGAAGTGGGGACCTAATCGGCATAATACTCCTGAAGAGTTGTTCAACAACAAGCATATGAAAGCTAGGAATGTAATAGAGAAGGCCTTTGGTGTGCTAAAAATGCGATGGACCATTTTTAGAGATACATCATGGTTTTCCCCTGAATTTATGACGAGTATTGTGAATGCATGCGTTCTCCTCCATAATTTCATTAAACAAGAACAAGGTGCATATATCTTCGAAAGAATGTATAGTAGGAACCATGTGGAGGAACATTCTTTTCCCATTGATGAAGTCGAGGTCATCATCTCGTTCATCAAATCGTCTCCTGAGTGGTCCCAATTTAGAATCTATAAGGCACAAGAGATGTCGGCTAAGAGGTTTAGACGTTAGGTTATATCTCAAATGTATGGCTATTACATTGAAGCATTTACTTATGAACTTGTTATGTAGTGTTTTGGCTGTTTGTCTTTGCTATTTGTAACATGATATCATTTGAACCATCTACTTGTAACATGATATCATGGTGAACCAACTTTTTATGTATTGATTTGTCTATTATATCGTTGTTCAAATTATACCATATATGCTAAAGTTATGAAGACTTTTATCATCCTTTATACTATGAAGGATTTCTAACCCCATTCAGATGACAACAGTACCACCTCAAGGAGTGGGGACCTAATCGGCATAATACTCCTGAAGAGTTGTTCAACAACAAACATATGAAAGCTAGGAATGTAACAGAGAAGGCCTTTGGTGTGCTAAAAATGTGGTGGGCCATTTTTAGAGATAACCGTGTAAGGAGGGCCAGCTGCTCGTCGCATATAGCTAGAGAACTCAGTCTCTAACTTGACTGCTGAGATTACAAAAATCAGGCCATCTATTGAGCAAGCTATTGATAGCATGGTGAACAATTTAATAGGAAACAACGAGTAGAGAAACAACAAGAGGTTGCGAATCATGATAGACCTTAGAAATTTTCCAGGACTAACCGCCACCAAGTAATTGATGTTGCATCAGCCCTCTATCAAGATGAGAACCATCGAGACATGGAGTTCTTCTACATGCTTGATACTATGGAGGACAAACTGTATTTCATCTTGGTGATGCTGCGTAAGTAGGACAATGGTGGTAGTTTCGGAACTTGATTTTGATGAAGTATTGTAAGCCAAATATAACTTGTTGGTCTGACTATTATTTTGATTTGCATTGGATGTGTTAGAGTACTGGCTAAACTGAGGATGATTTTTAGTTTATGTTAGTATGGAATGGTTGTTATGTTCCACTATTGACTTAACATTGTGATGTGTTGGTTATTATTATGATAATGGAGTATTATGCATTTTATTAGAAGGTGTTGATTTGTTCTACTGTGAAGGCTTTTGTTGTTTATTTTGAATTCATTAGACTTATCAGTCATCAGTTCAAACATTACAAAGGAAGCTGGCGTGAAAGCAAGAAGGAAATTTTGCTGAAGAAAATAAGAATGTGTTGATTGGGTCTTAGAAATGTTTCATTCACTTAGGAATTTCATCGAACACATAATCAAATCACTTGATTTGAGTGTGAGAGTCTAGGTTGAGTGGTCTAAAGATATGGAAGTGTATATTCAAGAGTTCTACAACTATATTTAAGTGAATTGCATCGACAACCAATTTAATCTAAGGGGTCGTTTTCCATGCAGGATTTGGGCCTGTAATTTGGCTGACATATGAGTGGGTCTGAAATCCTTGTTTTCCGATCAACTTGGGCCAACACAAAGTCTACAGCTTTCAAACCCGACCGGCAACAAAAACCCAGCCGAATGGGTTTTCAGAATCTCGTACAAAGTGAAAGGAGATGGTAGGTTTCTACCCGAAATTCCCTAATTACCCCCAATATACTCCTCCCTCTGTTCCAGTTCTGTTACTCGTTGAAAGAGTAGAAGTAGACAAGAAAACATTGTCGAGCTTCCTCATTCTCCAGACCATCGAAGGGGATTGAGCCGCAATAGGGCTGCATCACCAAGGTAATCTTCCTCCTCCTCCTTTCTATCGTGTGCTGGCTACGGTTGCTTTTGATGCCAGCTTCCTCTTTTTCCGTGGCCGTTGTCGGCGGCAGCTATTGCCGTCAACTGTTCAGTCGTTGTTGTTTCTTTAGTTTGCCAAATATTGTAGTTGGTTGGTTGAAGTTATTCAATGTTCTATTGAACCTTTGATTGCTTCCCTGCCTTTGTTCATTGACTAAAACATGCTGGTTGTTCTTACATCTTTGTTGTTGTATAATATTAGGTGATTCATTCAATCAGCTTGTACTCTATTGATTCAAGTGGGTTAAGAAAGCTGTGTAGTTTTGAGTTGTTTACATAGCTCTATATTTGAATTACTTACCTTATAACCACCATCATGTCAATTTATGGACCAATAATTGTCAATTATTTCAGTTCATGCTATCACTTACCTTGTAACCAAAATAAAATGTCAATTCATAGATCAATGATTCTGCAACTTTATCATGTATTTTAGTTGAATGTTAATGTCTTGATGAGTTATAACATTTATCATGTTCTGCATAAGTTATGATTTTATCAGCAGGTGTCCTATTTAACGACTAATTTTGATGAAAAAATAGCTTGCTTTTGTTGATTGAACTTCCAAACTATGTGCTCTTGCTCCTTCTGGAAGCAATTTGATGTTGTTATTCCTTGCCTGTGTGTCAGTGGATGGCAGACTAATTCTGTGGAGACATGATATACAACTTAGAAAGTTTTCATGCATTGGTGGATTGTCCATGACTTTAGAAAAGACAACTAAGCAACTGAAAAACAACAAATGAATTGTTGAGCTTTCATGGTTCCTGTCATGAAATCATGTCCGTTTTAAGACGTCTTAGCTGTCTTATTTTAAGTAACTACTGTACGTAGTTCTTGGTATCTATTTATTGATATATTTTGGATTGGTAAATAATTGCAGGGTCTAATGCACATAAATATCATGTCCACTCTTCACAGCCTATAATAATTTTGCAGTAGGTGTAGTATTTGTCTAGTTCAGTAGGTGTCGTTTATCCCCTTTTTTTTGGATTTGGTGGCCTCTGTTTACTTGTATTTTATTTATACTTAGCAGGTTGTATTTAAACATCAATAGGTGTAGTATTTGTTTACTTGCAGTAGGTGTATTTGTTAGATGAATTTGTAGGTTTGTTTACTTTAATCGTATTTGTTTAACAAATTAACCACACTTTTTACATATTGATTATTATAATTGCAACTTTCTCATGTAATATATTCATCTACATTTGCTCATATTATATTGATTATTGATTATTATGATTGGAAGGATATTTCAGTCATGCTTGGTGATCCTTTGTTTGAAATCCATGTGATAATTGTACGGTGGAAAATAAAGAATAAAAAACCTGAAGGAATTTGAGTCTTCCCACCAATCGAATCTCTTCCGGATTTTAATTCCACTGCAATTCATTTCCGAAAACGACCCACAAGTCTGTTTTGTCATCATTGAGTTGCTTTAACTTGGTCTCATTTCCTTACCAAGTGACACTTTATTCCTTCTTGGTTGTTTATCTCATTGGCTAGTTTACTTTCATATTGCTTTGTTTACTTTATCCTTTTAGTCCCTAGTTATTACTGATCCAAAACCAAACCATTTCTAAGGACTAGACTGCATATGAACGATTAAGTATTAGGATTTCAAGGATCCACATTGGAATATGACCTTGCACATTAACAACTCTTCATAAAGAGTTGTCACTAATGGTTATGTGTCATGTGCGCTTGTTGTGGTTGTTATGCTCTAGCTTTCCTCCCTTCTATCATCTATTGGTATACAATTTATTTCACTTCTCCTTTCCTGTCCATCAATGGGCAATGTCCATTTTAGCCGTAGGAAAGTTTTGGGGTTTAGGTAATGTAATCTTGCAGCAGTAGACGTAGCTATACTCATCATGATAGTGGATGATTTTTTCCAGGTGGCTTTCATTCGCTCTTCTCAGTGTTTCTACCTAGCATGTTCATTCATTCTTTGTGTTGATGCTCTATAATTACTTTGATGCTTATGACCATCCAAATAAAAAAAAACATCTACAAACATATATAAGCATTTTAGCCTTTTTCCTATTGCCACCTAAGATTCTCCATGCCTCTCCTTAATTGTAGGAAATGAGCCAATCAATGAAATTTATATAATTTATTTTGAATAAAAATATTTTTTTTAAAGGTGATAACTTCTCAGACACTACGAGACTCGAACCCACAACCTCAAAGATAAAGTTACTACAATTTACCAGCTAAGCTAGACAAACTTATTTATAATTACATTAAGATGTTAAACCACATTGCTCCTTGATATTTTATCGTACACATTGAAACATATTTCACCCTTAATGGTTTGCACATTCATTAATTGTATGATAACCAATAATTTATTGTAGAAATACACTAACAAGTTGAATAAATAGCATAGTGAATGAAATTATGATAATAATTTATTCATATAGTTTATTCTAATGTGATGATACTTTTTTTTAATTGGCTCCGTGTTTTTTAATAATCAAGCTCTAACACTCTATGTAGAATAATTAAATCATTATATTGAATAATGTATTTGCTCATGCGAATTTTTAATAAACATTCAAGCTAACCAGGATTAGAAAATGCCCTGAACCGAAATTTATTACTATAATATATATTATTTTACATATATTATTTTACTTTCAATATATAATACTATTTGCCATTAGATCATTGTGCCCGATATGTTTGTTCTTGAGATTATTAGTATTACTCTTGAAAAAAATGAAATTAGAATGTGCCACTGGTGATTTTTTATTTGAACGATTTATCATCAAATATTATATTTTTACTCATTCATAAGTCGAGATAAAATGCTACTGGGCTAACTCAACCCTCTACACATGTTGACGAAACATTTGCATTAGGGAATGGTATGGTTAATATGATTGAGTATATTAACTATATTAGGTTTTTTAAGAGACAAAGGTATTAGAATATATTTAGTTGTTAAGTTTGAAATTATAACAATGAACTTAGCCGAATTAAAATAACACTGAGCCAGATTTAAATTTTGCACTGAGTCGGATTCGAAAAAATCACAAATTTATACTCGGATTAAACGCTCTGGACCGAAAGTTTGGTGAGCCGGGGCTCGGCCCGGCTCCCCTTAGTTCCGCCCCTGAAGCTAACTCATTCATTGATTTTTTTTGTCGTAGCACTCCTGGGCGGAGTGAGCTATAGATCGTGAAACAACCTAGGAGACAAAAACTAATTCATTGATTAATTCCCTTAAAAAAGTCAATGATTAATTGGTCAATATCAAATTGCATATAGTTAAAAAAATTATGAATATTTAAGAGAAGTATTTTTTCAATTAATATATCTATTGAGCTACAAAAAACTCAAAAATAAAGTTGTACCTCATTAACATCAATAGTGATTGCGATCATGAGTGTATACAAGTATGAGTCATGAGAACGTAAGTAAAACGAGTTACATGTCATTAAGTATGAACAAATTTAGAGTATTGATTGAGTTGAATTGGGCGAATTCATTAAACATAAATACATTCTTATTTTTAAATTATTTTAAATTTTAAAGGGCCCATTGAAATTTCATTTTTTTATTATGTTTAACTATTCCTCAATTTGTTTTTTTAGTGATGGTTTCTTTAGTCTCTGCTTTATTTATTTACAAGTGTTTTGAGATAGTTGCAATTTTGTCTACCATTTGTATTGAATGAACTTTTGTTGGTAAATTATTTGAAAGACCCCAAGTTTGGTAAGTCATTAAATCATTTGATCAAGGATCAAACTGCTTAAATTTTAATATTTATGAATATTTAATGAAATTATTTGTCCGTTAATTTATTGATATAGAGAAAACATTAATAGTGAGTGGGTCATGAGTGTATAAGAGTATGAGTAATGAGATCGTAAATAAAATGGGTTACATGTCATCAACGACTAACAAATTCAGAGTATTGATTGAGTTGACTTAGTTTGAATTGGACATATTCATTAAACCTAAATGCATTCGTATAACATGATCCTTATTTTCAAATTATTTTAAGTTATAAAAGTCCAATTGATGTTTCATTTTTATTATGTTTAACTAATCCTCAAAATAATATTTTTAAAGTGATTGTTTCTTTAGTCTTGACTTTATTTTTTTGCAAATGCTTCGAGAAAGTTACAATTTTATTTTCCATTTCTTTTGAACTAACTTTTGTTCATAAAGTTTGTGAAGAACTCCAAGTTTGGTAAGACATTAATTAATTTGATCAATGATGAAACTGCATAATTTTAAAATTTTATGAATATTAAAGAGAATTATTTTTTCAATTAATATTTATTGGGCTAGAGAAAACTGTAGAAGTAAGGTTGTACATTAGTAAGATCAATGGTGACTGAGGTTATGAGTGTATCGTAAGTAAAACAGGTTACATGTCATTAACTATTAACAAATCGAGAGTATTTATCAAGTTGAGTTAGTTTGAATTGGGCATATTCATTAAACCTAAATACATTCATATAACATTATATTTATTTTCAATTTTTTAAAAGTTTTAACGGGCCAATATAATCGAGGTTTCATTATGTGTAACTATTCATCAAAATAATTTTTTTACAATGATGATTTCTTTAGTCTCGACTTTATTTGTTTGAAATGCTTCGAGAAAGTTATAATTTTATTTTCATTTGTCTTGAACTGAATTTGGTTGATAAATTATTTGAAAGACTCCATGTTTGGTAAGACATTAATTAATTTAATCAAGGTTCAAGATGCATAAATTATAAAAACGTACAAATATTTAAGAGAATTATTTTTTAATTAATATAAAAAAATTGAAGAGATAAGGTTCGACCTTAATGGTGAGTGAGGTCATGAGTGTACAAGAGTATGAGTCATAGGATCGCAAGTAGAACGGGTTACATGTCATTAACTATTAAAAAAATGAGAGTATTGATCGAGTTGAGTTAGTTTAAGCTGGGCATATTCATTAAGCCTAAATACATTCCTATAACATGATTCTTATTTTCAAATTCATTTAAGTTTTAAAAGGACAATTAAAGTTTCATTTTTCATTATGTGCAGCTATTCCTACTTTTCTTTACAATGATAGATTATGTACTATTGACTTTATTCGTTTGCAAATGCTTCGAGAGATTTGCAAAAAAAATTCATTTGTCTTGAAATGGCTTTTGTTGGTAAGTTATTTGAAGGACTCAAAGTTTTCGTTAATTAATTTGATCATGGGTAAATTTTTAAAAATCATGAACATTTAAGAGAATTATTTTTCAATTAATATATTTATTGATCTAGAGAAAACTAAAAAATGAGGTTGTATCTTAGTAAGATCAATGGTGTGTGAGATCATGAGTGTTTAAGAGTATGAGTCATGAGATCGTAAGTAAAACGGGTTACATGTCATTAACTATTAACAAATTTAGAGTATTGATCGAGTTTATTAGTATGAATTAAGCATATTCATAAAATCGAAATATATTCATATAACATGATCATTATTTCCAAATTCTTTTAAGTTTTGATAGGCCAATTGAGGTTCCAATTTTCTTTATGTTTAACTATTCCACAATTTTTCTTACAGTGATGGTTTCTTTAACCTCGACTTTATTGGTTTTTAAAGGTTTCGAGAGAGTTGCAATTTTTTTTCTTTTATCTTGAACTGATTTGTTGGTAAAGTATTTGAATTCATATTGGTTTAGAGGACATCACTTATTTGAAAGTTTGTTTAAAAATTATAATTTTAATATATTTTCTCCTATGCAATGATCATAAATCGAGCCATTTTATTTTAGTATGTAATTAAAATTAATTAATGTCCAAAATATCCTATAATTAATCATAATATTCAATTTAAATATAATATATTTTTTGGTATCGTATTATTTTGCTATTATATGAGCATATAAAATTAGAGAGATATAATTTATAACTCTCTCCTTAATAATAGGATACTAACCTATCATATAATTTTGTTTCTACTGATTTTAAATTTTTCAAGTAATTAATAAATAAAACTCCAAATATTTTTATACATGATGAAATTTAGGAAAAAGTACACTTTCCCATTGAAGTTAGATTAATTAAAATTATCAAAATATATTTTAAAAAATAATGTGAAACCCACTTTTTAATTTTAGTTTCTTTCTATATTTTCTATTTTAAATTGTTTAATTTCTCAACTATGTAATATGTTAACTAATTTGACCCATTGAGTGTTCGTTTCATTTTAATCATTCAATTTAAATTTTTTGTTAATTTACAATTACTAAAAATAAAATTAAATCATGATAAAAATATTTTTTTACTAATTATACTAAATAAATAATTAAAATATAACATATCGGCCAACGGGCCGAAAAAATGCTAGTATATATTAAGCATTTTGGATAAAAACCTATTGCCACATAAGCATTTGGGCCTCTTCTCCTTGAGTTTAGATTTTACTTTTCAATTATGCTCTCTCTCCTCACATCCTCTTTTTCCCACTAAACAACTACTATCTCACAAAAACAATTAATTTTTCAAACTCTCTCCCCTATTTGTTTTCCCTTTTAATTAGTTTTCTTTTCATAATATTTTATGTACTACTCCAAATATATTGTTTCATTCACAAATGTTGTCCGTTTTATTTTTTCGAATCCAACGACACCAATCTTAATATATTTTAGTAAACGATTAATCTAATATCAAAAACTATGTGCAGGATAGTCAAACCACGCGTTAAGTATTACTTGCACCTACACATTACATGGTACACCACAAAATTTTCAAGCATATTAATCATATTATTCACTTACAACGTTAACAAACTATTATTTTGTTTATTCAAAACCTTATCATTATATATATATATTATATATATATATATATATATATATATATATATATATATTATATATATATATTATATATATATATTATATATTATAATATATATATATATATATGTATATATATATCTTCTAATACATTAAAGCATTTTCGCTTTTTTTCAGTTGACACGTCAGCGTTTTGGGGATTTTAGAGCTTCTCCTTCATTCTAGGAATGAGGGTATTTTGGATAAAAATCGATTTTGGCAAACAAAATTTTTTGATTCTTTTCTAACGAACAAGGATCGAACTCTCAACCTCATGTTTAAGAGACAAAGTGAACAACCAACAATGCCACACCTAATGATTGGAGTAGTTTACTATTTAATAAAGAAAAGTTGCAATGTTTTCAACGTAACAACAATAAAGCATAATTATAATGCTTTTATTTATTATATTCCAACAATTGATAACAAATTTATAATTTTTTACCAACATATGAATTAAATTATTATATATTAAAAAGTAGAAAAAATTCAACCACACTTCTAAGTAATCTAAATAAAATAAAAATAAATATTTTTCGGTAAAATATTAACACAAAAAGTCGGCCAATGGGCTGTCTACAGTTATTTTTTAATTCTTTGGCAGGTATATCTTTAATTTTTTTAAATATCTTTAGTTTTTTAAATTTCAAATTATATTTTCTATTACATGTCAACAATGACGTGGTAAAATTGCCAAAAAAATACACCGCTGACGTAAGTAGGACTGCTCTGAACCCGTATTAAAGTAATGAGTTCACTTTGTAAAGAATTTAAAATTTAGGAGGTACGAAGACACTCACTGAGTTTGGAGAGGATAGGAAGCCCCGTGGCCAACTCGAAGGGGTTGTGTCCAGACGTACTAAATATTTAATGTTTTAAATATTTATCTTATGTTGAAGTCGGCCAACAGGCCGCGACTAATCTAGTATATATATATATATATATATATATTATATATATATATATATATATATATATATATAAACATATTTTAAACTTTTCTCTCTTCTCATTCAATTTCAAATTCACCTAATAACTGTTTTTTTTTAAATGCAGCCCACTTATTTTTTATTAGAACAATAGGTGGGAGGGGTGACGTGTTGGTCTTAGTTGGGCCAAAGGATGGTGACATAATTTGAATTATGTCAGATCAACAATAATCATTCACAGCCATAGGATGAGATTCGGGTATAACTCTTGGTCTTATTAATTATGGAAAGAATGAATTAATTGCATTGATTATATTTGATTTATTAGGGGCGGCATTTATATTAGGATATTATACTTATTCTTTGCAATCAATCATTTATACCAGTTACCAAATTATTACTAATATTATTCTGATTCAAATCCGAGATAAAACCTCTCTCTTACTTCCTTTTTTCATTATAAATAACCGATACTGTTATAAATAACCGATACTGTTATAAATAACTGATACTGTTATAAATAACAGATACTGTTATCTAGCTAATAATAGTATTTTACTATATGCATTTATTTAACCATTCTATGAATTTTGTTGTTTCGGTATTCGTACAGTACTGATAGTTATCTATTTTTAGTGTGTTTTATATGTGTTTTACATAAAATACTATTATTTAACATTAATTTTCTAGATGTGTCCGAGGTAGATTTTCATTGGGAGGCGTTGGCGTTCAAAACTGTCAAGGATGTCGAATCATTTTACTGAGACTATGCTCATAGTCTCGGATTTGAGATCAAAATAAGATCCAACCAACTTCATCCTTTTACCACGACTCTTGTGTGTAATCCTGAGCAAATTCAATCCTGTTAACAAACAACAAAATCAACAAACGAATTAACATGAGGCAAGAGCATTTGTACATAAACTAACAACAGAATCAACAAACGAATTACATAACTTAGTATTAGTATTGCCAAAATTCTATTATCTGCACATTTTTTTTGTTCAATGACAAGTATATGTTCAAATTCAGTCATATTCAATCCTATTAGCAGGAACAAATCACACACTAGAAACACAAATCAAAAAGGTTTTAGGGTTTAGGGTTTAGGGGTTTTAGGGTTTAGGGTTAGGGTTTAGGGGTTTTAGGGTTTAGGGTTTAGGGGTTTTAGGGTTTAGTGTTTACTCCCCAGAATAAAACTACATATGCAATTTCCCTTTACTTTGAATGAATCAACTGCTAATATACTATAATTACCAGCAACAATCATATGCACGAAACACAAGTCAGAACAAATAATAGTATTAGCCTAATAACAGTATTCGTTCAAACCCCAAATTAGAGCAGAAACACCTATAAAAGAGATGAATGTTGGTGCACATAACTAATCTCCAACAAAATCAACCCAAAATGAGATACTAGTATTAACCTAATGAGATACTAGTATTAACCTAATAATAGTAAGAAACCTAATTCCCAACACAATCGAAACCCCAAAAAAACGTCTGATTGCACATGCTTAGCTAGAAAACCAAACCTGGTTATGGGTTCTTGTTGATTGACTCGAGCGACGGCGGGTTGCACCAAACAACGGAAAAAGAATCGGAAATCGAAATGAATAGTGATGAATCAGCAGTGGGAATGGCGTTCGATACTACTTACCTTAAGGAAGAGATTCAGTCGGCGCTTTGGCGACGACGGTAACTAGATGATTCGGCGATTGAGAGCAGAAAGGAATTGACTGAAGACAGAGAGAAGAATCGGGAAAGAAGTTTTCTTTTGTGGCAACGGTTAAAAATGAAAGTTAATTGGTAAAGGTAAGTATATATTATGCAATTATGGGTAATAAATTTAATTAATATGGGTCAATAAATTGTGGGATCTTATTTATTATATTAATTTAATTCATCCACCATTGGATCTATTATATGGAGATCTAATGGTCCTTATGGATTATGTCTAATAGACATAATCCAACTTTTGTCACCACTCCTAATCCGGTCTTAGTTTGGGAGGATGCCCCTTTTTTCCGGTCGTTGTGGCAGAGAATTCGGGGGTGAGAATTGCCTAGAATTGGGCCTCATCCTAGAATTCAATGAATTCCATCGTTTGTTTCGTAAAAAAGTGCCTGGAATTGCCTAGAATTGAATTCTAAGAGTGGGCCCTTCCCAATTCTCTGATGGAAAGCCTAGAATGTGACATTCTAGGGTGAATTCAAGACGCAATGACAATAATACCCTTTTAAGGGGAAGAAGGTAAAAGAGGATAAGGTAAAGTTGGGTATTTTGGTCTTTTTCACATTGATTATTTTATTTATATTTATTTTTTTCACCCCAAGAATCTCATACATTCACTCATCCAAACGGTTGATTTTCGAAATAACATAGAATGCCCAATTCTCAGAGAATTCAATTCTCTAGAGAATTGAATTCTCTCCAAACCAATTCTCTGTCACAAACAACCCCTTTCACTTTATTGTTTGTTAACAGTACACTAATCAAATGATCAATTTTGTTTAGTTTTATTAAATACAATTGTTAAATTTACTGAGTTCAAAAGATTAAGTTGATAAATTTATGTTGAAATACATTATTTTTTTAGAGTAAGTGAGTACAATAATATTAGTTATTTAAAGTTAATCTAACAAGTTATATTCTCCCTACATTTTTAATCGGTAAGTTGTAAATATCTTTGAAAATCAAGGTTATAAATTTTATTGCTAATAATTACAAAGGAATAAATTTATTTATCACCTAATCTTCCACTAATCATATATATAATATATATAGTGCACACTTCGGTGCTCGTGGGTATCGGTACCCTGGCTAGCATAAAAATTCACATTTCTATACTTTAAAACTCAAATAATGAGTCTTAAACCTATTGCAATAAACCCTGAGCGCTACTTAATAATGCTAACTCCCTAAACACTAAATTTTAACCCTCAAACACTACATTATAGACTCAAAACTCTAAATCGTATTCCAAACTCTAACATTTGACGGTAAGTCCAAATTAAAAAAATCATTGGTGCGCAAATTAATGCACACTAGTTTTTACTCACAGATCGCTCTAGCGAGATCGTTACTTCCCAAGGGTCTTTCTGTTTCTATTACTCAACTAATGTGGAATAAGCTATTCGGGTTTAAAACGTTTGGTTTGGAAATGGTGGTGAATGAACTAAAAATCTAGAAATGCAAATTAAACCAATCAAGCAGGCAAACAAGATGGGAGCTTCAAGAATTGACTAAGGCGCTTGTCCAGACTCGAATCCGCTCTAGCTCGACTAAGACGGATGATCCAATGCAACTAAGGTTTTAACAGACTCAATTCCTCGACGCTTTCCTTTGGCAATCTCTACTCCATGGTCAGGACGCAGAGAAACTATCCTAGCAAACCTATGAGTTCCTATGGTCAAGATAACTCATAAATCTCCAAGAATGCACGAAGAACAATGAAACGCCGCACAGAAATGCAAAGAGATTAATTTCACCGGCCCTATGGTCAAGACACCGGGTAATCTTAATGACCTTCTAAACCTAGAATGACTCACGTCCATGGTCAGAACCGCAAGACAAAGATGAAGCAAATTCTACGATATGTCAATCTGCGAATTCAAGAGCTTCAAATTAGGGTTTTAGAAAAATCTAAATTAAGTCTGAATAAACCTCATTAACATAAACGGGTTAGAAACCCGACATCATCCATACAAAGCTTTGCTAGAGTTTCATCTAATCTGAACAAACTAAAGAGTTTAGCTCGACATCACTACAGAAGTAATCACAGAAACAATGGAGAAGAAAACCGGAGAAGAAGACATCTTACTCCGAGAAAACCTAATCCTGATGAATCTTCAGAACTCCTGAGTTAATCCTCGCTTTTTCCTCGCTTAATCGTCACTTCAAAGCTTCAAAATCCTCCTCCGAGAGTGTCTGGTTCGTCGAAATCAGAATGAAGAATGAAGTCTTTACGTCTCTCCCTCGAAAAACCCTGTTTTATTCTCCGAAATCCGTCCTGGGAAAAAGTGCGCCCGACGGCACTTAAAAAGTGCGCCGGCGCACTTTTCCATGAAAATGGCGCACTTTTGTGGCCGATGCAAAAAAATTCCAGGAGACTAAAAATAAAGTGCGCCGGGCAGCACCAGAAAAGTGCGCCGGCGCACTTTTAATGGATTTAGGCGCACTTTTGCCCCTGGAAATGACCTTCAGCTCTTTTGATGATTCCCCGCTCCGTTTGAACTCCAAATTGATCCCCGTTTGAAGTGCCGACTCGTAGAAAAGTCATCCACAACGTGTAACCTGTAATCTCAACAAAAACACACTCGAAACAACATCAAATTGCCCAAAAGAGGGCCAACGGGAGATAAAACATTTTTTCATAAAAGTCATTCAAGTTCATCACAATTCGGAGACAAATAAGGGGAATGTCGTTCAAATGTGGCGATATAAACCTGGTAAATCTAACGTCATCAATCATAAACCCAAAAATTAAACTCAAAACTCCTAACACTGTATCCTAACCCCTCAATACTATACCAAATCCCTCAAACTCCAAAGTTAAAACACCAATATGGCAGTATTTTTAGTGTGATAGGGTACGATACCCCAGGGTACCAAAGTGTTACCCATATATATATATATATATGGAACGCTTCGGTGCACCCACTAAAAGTGGGAGTACCGGCAGTTGGCGGAACTAGATGGAAAGATGCACTGAGCCGAAATCGAAAGAAATTTTTTATATAAATTTTAATTTTAAGTTAATTTTAATTACACTACAAGACTGATTGTTATTGCGTTAGGTATAATCTATTTTTCTTCCGGTATGCAACGTGATTGAAATATTTTTGCTGTAAATTATTAGTATTACTCTTTACCAAAAGTAAATTGGAGGTGCCACCGGCGATTTTTAATTAATTTGAATGATTTTTCATTAAATATTGTATTCTTACTCATTCATAAGTCGACATAAAGTGATATTGGGTTTACTCAAACACCTACAAATGTTGACATAATATAATTAGTATAAGAGAAGGGTACGGTTAATATGATCGAATCTATTAACTATGTTATCTTTTCCTTAAAAGGGGGCTTTAAAAATATATTTAGTTTTTAAGTTTGAAAATATAGCAACGAACTAAGTCGAATTAATACAACACTGAGCCGAATTTAAAATTTGCACTGAGCCAGATTCGAAAAAATCACAAATTTGTACTCGAATTTAACGTTTTGGACGGAAAATGGGGTGAGCCGGGGCTCGGCCCAGCTCCCCCTATCTCCGCCCCTAAGTACCGGGTACACCCACTGACGTTTGTGCTATCTAGAGTGATATTTTCATTGAACTAATCGTTTATATCAATAGATTTAATCTTAATAAGTATAAATTGAGCTTAATTACAATTTTTAGTCATCATAGTATAAGATTATACCTAATGTTCTTCAGGTTTCTTTCTACAACTGCATTTTTTCTCAATATGATAGATTATCATCTCTACCAAATTTGTTTTTTGTTCAAATCGTCCTATATATCCTTTAACAACATGTAGATTCTTATACTAAAAAAACAAGATATTAAAAACATGTTTATCTATCAAAACGTTAGTGGGTGTACCCGGTACTCCCACTTTTAGTGGGTGCACCAGAGTGTTCACTATATTTTATATATATATAGGAAACAACTACAGCGCTCCCGGAGCACCACATGCTCCCCTCTGTTTGAACCATTCAAGGAGAATCTCATTCGTTCATTTTGGAAGATCTAATATGAGCCATCCAAACTTAAATTAATTTTATAATTTAAATAAATAGTAATTAAAATAACTAAAAGGTCACTCAACATTTTTTCATATGAATAATTAATCATAACTCTTTATTTTATGTTCAAATTAAGTTTTATCCAAGCCAAATTTTATTTTGATCATCATAATAACATTAAATACAATTATTTTGTAACTTTATAGACTTAAATTGAATCGCTTCACCCTTTCCAAACATCCATCCATAATCGAACGGAAACAAACTCACTCACTCACCCAAACTCACCCATCTCACTTGAGTGTTTGATTTTATCTGCAAACAAACTCGAACCAACTCACTCAATCCTATCGTTCATGCAACCCGAGAATTGAGATAAGGGCACTATTCAAAATTCTCAAGAACCCTAAAATTTGATTTTCTTCCAACACTCTCAGGTCATTATCCTTTCTTCTCCTCATTCTCCCCCATTTCTTCACATCTAAACCTTTAAGGTTGAATCTTTAGAAATGGTGGGAAATTTAAGATGAGTTTTGGTGATATAAAAAATTGGGTGGGTTTATTCTAAACTCAGGTGGTATGAGTGATTAATATGGGTGAGTGAGTTTGATTGAGTAAAAATATGGATGGATGTTTGAAAATGGTGAAGTGATTTAAAAGTTACAAAATAATTGTACTTAATATGTATTTGTTGTTCTTATGATGATCATAATTTAATTTGGTGTGGATAAAACTAGTTTGAACATGAAAATAAAGAGTTATGATTATTTATTTATATGAAATATGTTGAGTGACCTTTTAGTTATTTTAATTACTATTTATTTAAATTATAAAATTAATTTTTGTATGGATGGCTCAGATTAGATCTTCCAAAATGAACGAATGAGATTCGACCATAAAGACTAAAATTGTTCAACTCTCATCCACACTTTGATTAACTTAAAATCTAGAATACATTAAAATTTTCCAAACACATTCAGTCATATAGTTCATTGACAACGTTAATGGAACGAATACATAAAAATGTGTATTTTTAAACATACACATTTTAAAGATACATCGGGCTTTTGAAGTAAATAATATGTATTGCTCCGTAACCTATAATGGATTTTTAAAGTTGAATTTTTAAAGATACATCGGGCTCTTGAAATAATAATATGTATTGCTCCATAACTTATAGTGGATTTTGTTCATGAAATGGGTTGGAATATATTTTGAACATACCTCTAACTTTAGACATGTAGAAAGATTTTAAGAATTAAGCAAGTTCATGTGCCTGGAAATCATAAGACTAATTTTTATTTGGTTGTCATATATAATTAAAAATACATGATATTTAGATTTTTTTGGCATAGGATATTTAGATATATAAATTATTTTTTTAGAATATCTAAAATATTTTGCAAGTCATTTACTATTAACAAATTCAAAGTATTGATAGAGTTCTATCAGACTAAAATTTGAATATATTCATTAAACCTAAATATATTCATATAACATGATCTTTATTTTCATATTTCTTCTAAGTTTAAATGGGTCAATTGATGTTTCATTCCTCAAAATGATTTTTTATACGGTGTTGTTTATTTCAATCTCGACTTTATATGTTTGTAAATTTTTCGATAGAGTTTCGATTTCGTGTTCCATTTGTTTGGAAAAAATTATTCTATTTTCTTCTTTTTAATGATCATAAATGGACCTATATAAAATGTTTTTTCTATAAAAATGGTAAATTTTTGCAATTACAAGACTCGATCCAACAACCTCAAGGATAAAATTATTATGATTTACTAGCTAAGCTAGACAAGCTAATTTATATTTATATAAAACCATTAAAGTACATTGCTCATCAACATTTTTATTGCACAAATTGAAACATATTTCGCCTTTAATAATTTCGAACATTCATTTATTTTATTATAACCAACAATTTATTGTAGAATGGTGAAAAATTGAATAGAGTGAATGAAAATATGGTAATAATTTATTCATATATTTTATTGTGAGATGATGATACTTTTGTTTAAATCGAGCTCTGTGTTGATATTTAATTAATTTGGGATGAAAATGAGATAATTTATTTCTTTGCCACATATAATCTCTTGCATCATATACTCAGGGGCGGAATCAGGATTAGAAGATGTCGTGAGCCGAAATTGAATTTTTGCATAAATTTTAATAATACTATAATAAGTTATTACTAGAATATATATTACGCTACATATATTATTTTACTTTCAATATATAATGCTATTTTCCATTAGATCGTTGTGCCCGATATGTTTGTTCTTAAGATTATTAGTATTGTTCTTAAAAAAATGAAATTGGAATGTGCCACCAGCGATTTCTAATAATTTGAATGTGCGCATCAAATATTGTATTCTTACTCATTCATAAGTCGAGATAAAATGGTATTGGGCTTACTCAACCCTCTACACATGTTGACGAAATATTAGCATTAGAAAATGATATGGTTAATATGATTGAGTATATTAACTATATTAGGGATTTTATAAAAAGACAAACGTATTAGAATATATTTAGTTAAGTTTGAAATTATAACAATGAACTGAGCCGAATTAAAATAACACTGAGCCGGATTCGAAAATATCACATATTTACACTCGTATATAACGGTCGGGACCGAAAGTGGGGTGAGCCGGGGCTTGGCCCGACTCCCCCTAGTTCCGCCCCTGCATATAGTCGAGCACTTTACTTATCACTCTATGAATGTATATACAAGACTAATATGTTTACACGCGTGATGATAATGGCGGGAATGAGACATATAAACTTTTTTTTATGAATGAGACATATAAACTTGATGTTGCCTGAATCATGATATTTTATAGAATAATTAAATTATTATATTAGATAATGTATATGCTCAAATGAATTCTTGAAATTAAGATATTGAAGCTAACTACGAGTCATAGATTATTTAAGAAATCAAAGCACATTATTTATATGTGTTGAAGACATTCAAGCTACTAAGTTATGAATATTTAAAAAGAAGTATTTGTTAGTTAATATATCTATTACTTCATCAAAAAAAAAAAGTTAGTTAATATATCCATTGAGCTAGAGAAAATTAGATAGATAAGGTTGTGCTTTAATAAGAGTAATGATTAGTGAGGTCATTAGTGTGTAATAGTATGAGTCACATGTCCATACGTAAAGCGTGTAATTACAAGTCATTTACTATTAACAAATTCAGAGTATTAATCGGGTTGAGTCAAATTGAATTGGGCATATTCATCTAACCTAAATATATTCATGTAACATGAACCTTATTTCCATATTATTCTAAGTTTTAACAGACCAATTAAGATTTCATTCCTCAAAATGATTTTTTATAGTGTTGATTTTTTTAGTCTCGGTTTTATTAGTTTGCAAATATTTCGATAGAGTTGCAATCATTTTTTGTTTGTCTTCAACTTACTGTTGATGATAAATCAAATATTTTGTAACAAAATTTTTGAAGTCATATTAGTTTAGAAGACATCACTCATTTGATAATATTGTTTAAGAGAAGTATAAATTAAAAACAAATTTGAGTTGTATAAATTAAAAAAAAATTATGAATATTTAAGAGAAGTATTTGCCAATTAATTTATCCATTGAGCTAGAGAGAATTGAGAAATAAGATTGTACCTTAATAAGAGCACTGACCGGTGAGGTCACAAGTGTGTAATAGTATGAGTCACAAGTCCGTATGTAAAGAGGGTAATTACAATTTATTTACTATTAACAAATTCAGAGTATTGATCGGGTTGAGATTGAATTGAGCATATTCATCAAACTTATCTATAAAATAATATATGCAGAATTAAGCTTTTGGAGTTGACACATCAGCACTTTTTAAATTCTAGAGCCTCCCCATCATTCAAGGATTTCCACCAATTAGAAACTTGTAAAGATTTTATGAATTAAATTGGGAAAAAAATAATAAAATAATTGTAAAAACTCAAAGCTACGGTAAACTATCTAACCACCTCATCTTAAAAAAAAAGGGTTCACCCACGTTTTGCCCACTCCCTCCCCTCCCGGAGCCTATTGGGGAACCAAGCCTCAAATTTGGTCAGTTAGACCAAATTAACAAGAATCATTAGATAAAAATGAATGGTTCAGATTAGATAGACTTATTCATTATCTAATTATTTAATTCGGATCATTATGGCAGATAATTAATTCAACGGATCATTATGACACATAATTAATTCAATGGATAATTATGGAAAGAGAATCAAAAGTTCAAGATTTTATCTTCAAAGTAAATCCCCAACCGCAATTGTTTCTTTCTTCTCTGGCGACATTGTTTCTTTCTTATTCGGTCGATTTCTTGCAATTGCTTGTTCGGACTATTTCAATCTCGTCACCAATATAGTCATCAGCCATGGACAAGGGTGTCCTGATGCAGGAAAAGTACTAAGGTGTCCTAGTACATACATCATTAACATTGAAGTGAAAATCACATCTAAAGTGCCCTAGCACATGCATCAAACCAGCAAACCAATACTTAAACAAAGATCAAACAACATAAATATAACACATTTTGAGTCTAGATGGTTCATAAATAGATTGTCCTAGTGCAAGAATCATTAATATTGTAGCATCAACAAACCAAAAATTATTGTACAGTTCACCATACAGAGGTTAACTTCAACAGATTCAAGGGTGTCCTAATACATGAAAAGTACTAAGGTGTCCTAATACAGGCATGATTAACATTAAAGTGAATATCACATCTAAGGTGTCCTAATACATGCATCAAATCAGCAAACCAATACTTAAACAATGATCAAACAACATAAATATAGCACGTTTGGAGTCTAGATGGTTCATAAATAGACTTTCCTAGTGCAAGAATCATTAACATTGCAACATTAGAAAACCAAAAATTCGTGTACAATTAGATTTTCTAATAAGAGACTTTTAGTGCACTGAGAATATATAAAGCCTACCAGAGAAAAAATTTGTGTACACTTAGTCTAAACATCTAAACCGAACCTTGACCGGAGAAAAAAAAAAGAAATTATGGCAACAGGAGAGGGAAGAAAGAAAAGAGTTGCGGTGAATTGACAAGAAGTTGTTGGGAATAGGGGAAAAAAATAAAAATATATTAGTTATGGTAACATTAAAAGACCTTCCTAATCATTATCTACTAATTAATTAGGTAATTAATTGTTCATATAAGATTAGGACAATCTTATTATTTTAATATTAAATCAATGGCTGAAATTAATTTGGTTTAGTAGACCAAATATGCATTTGGTCACCGAAAAAAATGTGCTCCCCACCCCTTTATATATATTAATTTTATCCGTTTAATTATTTTAATGTTTATTCTTCTAAATTAAGTTCACCATTTTGAAATTAAATATTTTTTTATGAATGAAATTTCCATTTAACAGATGCATTAAAATTTGAAAATTATGATTTATCTCTTAAAATAGAAAAATAATTAATTAAATAATTGCAGTTTGGTACATGTGGTATTTATAAGATGTGATGCTGACAAAAAAAGTATTCCAACTTTGGACCCTGAACATAAAATAATATTTCTCAATTTCAAATAAAATACTGTTATAAATCATTTAAAATAAATATAAGTCGTTTAACGTATTTAAATAGCAAACCGGCCAAAGGGCCGACGTCAATCTAGTATAAGTAAAGCGGGTTCTAAGTTATGAAGGGCGGCCATTTGAGGTTTTATCCCTCAAAATGATATTTTTAGTGTTGATTTTTTTAGTCTCGACTTTATTTGTTTGCAAATGTTTCGATAGAGTTTTAATTTTGTTTTCTAATTGTTTTGAACTTACTTTTGTTGATAGATCATTTTTTTGTAACAATTTTTTTGAAGTCATATTGATTTAGAATACATCACTTATTTGAAAAATTTGTTTGAACAAAAAGTATAATTGTTTATTTTCTTTCTCCTTTGCAATGATCATAAATGGACCTATTTCATTTTAGTATTTAATTTGATCTTAATTAATTATCAAAATTTTCTACAATTAATCACAATACTAAATTTAAATATTATGTGTATTTTGGTACTATATAAACAATTATCTGGCTACGTTTATATTTTCTACTTTAAAATATTTAAGTTCTCAATTAAACGACTGTTAATTATTTTGACTTAATAAGTTTAATCATTCAATTCAAAAATTTAGTTGGTTTATAATTTTCTAAACATAACCTTAAATCTATCATCGTACAACATGATCATTCCAGAATTTACTAATTATATTAAATAAACAATGAAACTATCACAGATCGGCCAACGGGCCGAAAAAATACTAGTACTTATGAACGTGATTGATTACAAGTAGCTATATTTCTTTGGCGTGCATGTAACATTGCGGACCAAACTGGTGTTTGAATGACACAACATGACCATATCTCTTGTTCTTTCGATGAGTATACGTGAACTAGACGAATATCATTCTTGTCGAATCATGCATTATTAATGATGTTTATTCTTTGTGTTGGGATGTTAAAGAAGTGTGCAGTTCTAGTTCAAGTTCAATCTTATAGCATTATGAAGTAATGTGGAACAATGAATCTAAACATTGAGAATAAGTCCATTGGAGATGGATAATCGTGAAGAAGTATCAATGAGACATGATGCAGGTTTACTTGTTAGTAATCCAGAATTAGATATGATCCCAAGATCATATTTGCGTTGACAGAATGTAATGTCGTGATATGAACGAGCAATCTCAATTTTAACAAAGAATTTTTTTTTTTAATGAATAAAGAATTTTAATTCACCAATGTCTTTTATTGTGAATTTTTCATCAAGTTGAGTCTTGAGTTTATGAATCCCATCAGTGTCATTTCGGTCATAATAATGTCACCAACATAGAACAAAAATGCAAGAAATAAACTATTACATTGTTTGGGTAAATAAGGAATTGTAGGCATTGGATTGATTGAAATCACATTTATGTAAAACAACCTTAAGATGTAAATCAATAGGTTGGCTAATGAACTAACTAAGGTAATTTAAACCCGTGAAACATAGGGTCAAATACTTAAAACGTCCCGAAACTATAAGGTGGGTTACAAACTAGTCCTAAAACTTTAATCTGTTACAAAGTGGTCTTATTACTTTGAAATGGGTTACAAGTAGTCCTAATGACGTCATCAGTGTACTTTTCTAGCCATTTTGCCACGTCAACATTGACACGTCATCAAAAATATAATTTAAAATTTATCTTAAACTGATTAAAATTTAAAATTAAATCAATCTGACTCACTAGATTTAGTTTTGAATAAGATTTTATAAGTTAGATGAGTTTAAATTTAGATTTGAATTAGATTGTTGAATTTTAAATTATGTTTTTGATGACATGTCAACGGTGATGTGGTAAAATGGCTGAAAAAGTACATTGATGACGTCATTAGGACTAATCTGTAACACATTTCATAGTAATAGGAGCATTTTGTAACGAATTAAAGTTTTAGGACGAATTTGTAACCCACCCTATAGTTTCGGGACGTTTTGAGTATTTGACCCGTGAAACATATGTTATGACGTGTTGTGCACAAGTATATCAAATGACCATACCTTTTGAACATCATTTATCACGACAGACTTTCCCTTACCGGAGGATTATGTAATTGTGGCATTTGTGTTTTTTAGGTCCATCAACAACAACAAGGATCTAAGTGTTGGGCATAAACTGGAAATGATTGAAGAACCCAACTCTTACTCTTCTTGTGAAAAAACCTTCGTTGATGGTGGGAAGAGGATTTGTCCTCAAATTTAATGAACAAATCCAGGATTGAGGCCACATAGAATAGAAACCTATTAATCTGTTCCGAGTGAAACAACAAGTATCATGAAACCTTTAATGTTAAATGATTAAGGAAAATAGCAGTTTGGCCCTTATACTTTGCCAACTTAACAAATAGTCCTCTAGTAGACTAATATACTATAGATCGTTCTTTTTTATCTCCTCCTACTTTGACCACTTTGTATTTTGTGTCCTTCCATTTCAAATTTGGTTTTATTAACATTAAATCTAGACACATCCGCACACCGACGGATAGAGATATCGAAGATAGAAGACTAAGAGTTGGCCAGGGAGGTAAATTGGGAAGGTATCGCAAAGAGTATTGCGAAATACGAAGGATTTTAAATCACATGTTTTTTCATCCTATCTAATTATATGGTGAACACTCCGGTGCTCCCACTAAAAGTAAGAGTACCGGATACGCTCACTTGCGTTTATGCTTTCTAGAGTAGTATTTTCATTGAACTGAACTTTTAAATCAATTGTTTTAATCTTAATAAGTCTAAATTGAGCTTAGTTAAAAATTTTAGTCATCATAGTATAAGATTATACCTAATATTCTTTAGGTTTCCTTCTATAGCGGTATTTTTCCCCAATATGATAGATCATCAGGTCTACCAAATTAGTTTTTCGTTCAAATCGCTCTATGTATCTTTTAACAACATATAGATTCTTATCCTAAAAAAAACAAGATTTTAAAAACATATTTATCTATCAAAACGTCAGTGGAAGTATCCGGTACTCCCACTTTTAGTGGAAGCACCGGAGTGTTCACCCTAATTATATATACTTATATTCTCAATTATAAAAAGCTTAGTAAGCAAATACATGACTATTGTAGCTAACATGGTGTACTAAATGTATACGAATTAACGAAGATGAAAGTTGCAACAAAAGGACACAAAAGGCAAAGTGGTAGAAATAGAAAAGGTAAAGAAAGTGATCTAAGGTGTAGGGGTTATCAATTAAGTTGGAAAAGTAGAGGGGCCGAATGGCTATTTTCCCAATGATTAATCGTTAAAAAACCATGCGAAACCGCAATAATCAGTATCAACCTGTTTGAGAACTTGAGGTTCGGTCAAGCAAATTCACACGCAATTTAATTCGACACATTCCTAACATTTCCCGTCGTACAAAACCTCCACTTTCTACAAAAAAAAATACACTGAATCTGACACTTTGAAATATTACAAGCATATAACCTCGGAAAAGAGGTTAAGATTTCGCATCCTGGAAGACACAACACCGGGTAGATGTGCAACTCAATGCAGAAAGAATACTACTATCCCCATGCTGATTGCCGAAACCAGAAGTTGAGAGAGAAAATTGGAGCCTGAGGCTTAAGCGGATTGTGCGGCCATCTCCGAGAGATAACATGTAAAAAGAGACACGGCATCCTGCAGATGATTAGAGCAGACATCTTCAGGTACTGGTGCCTTAAGAACTGTGTCGAAGCATCTTAACTGGGCATCCCGTGACTCTCCCGGCTACTAATGGAGAGCAGCATCTCAGAGATCTCTTCTCCCATCTTTGAGTATGCAATCCTGCAACACACCCATGATGGTAAGTAAAGCCCTTCAGCCATGCAGAAACACATGCATTAAGTCAAAATTCCCTCATTCCTTCTCAACTTCCCAACGTTCACAACCAACTATCCCTCGAGTGATGTAAGAAACAAAATTTCATACTGAGCACACATGTTCGCTTAGTCTCTCTATTATCATTCACGAGATGATGATCGAACATTGCAACCCATCTCTCAAATGATCTAAGAAACCAATTGCATGCTGAGGAGATGCGAATTCACTCACTTCCACTCTCTATACTATCATTCGCTAGATAATGATCAGTGAGGATCGTGTATTGAAGACAAATCAAACATATTTAAGTCAAACTATGTCGCTTTATGTTGCAGAGCCGCGACTTGCAACGCTTAAAAGGCTCATCATTGTAAATTAGAATGGTGAGAGTGAGCTTGTACCTTGCATCAGTTGGCAACCGTTCACCCAAAACTGCCAAAGATTCGTTAAGCTGACTGAGGAACTCTTCGCAATCAGAAATTTGGCTTCCAAGAGGATCCTGCAAGGTTGACATATTTATCCAGGTTATGTATGCTTAAGTGATGTAAAACGGGGTGCTTTGATTGGTTTGGAAAACGGTACATAGGAACAACTATGGCGGAGACGATGACAGCTAAAGAGGTCAAAGAAGTGTCTTATTTACATCGTTTAGATATCAGAAGAAATAATGGAACTTGGCAGGTATTTAAAGTAGCAATAAATTAAACTGCCGCAGACGATGAAATTAAGTCGTGCTAAAATCCATGACATGGATATTGGTTGTATGGATAGGTACCTGTTCGTTAATTGTATCATTATCCTCTTGAAATGAACTTTTAAGCAGGAAGAAGGAAATATAGATCCCCGCTCCCAACTCCCAGTTCTCAATTTGAGATTTTTGCTCCTCCATTACTGTAGCTACCCTCCAAACTTCTGAATGATCACCTGGATAGGAAAAGGTGCCGTAGAATTAGCAGGCAAAGGTATTCTGAGAAGTGAAATCACAATGAAGCAAGCACTGGGAAGCTTCTGGACGAGTAAATTACCAGATAAAAACAAAGTATGAGCAACCGATGTTGTAAAAATGGAATGAGCCTTCTGCCATTGTGCACATTCAAGGAAGTGTTCAAGGGCCTTGGACATATTCCCGTAATAATTGAAATATACTGCCTGCATTCACAACATGTTAAGTTGATATAAAATTTCATCACCCCTATGATAACGGATGTAAAGGAAAGACAACGCAAGAACTTAAATGGAAGCAAAAAGATTCACAATTTCACTTGAATATCAAAGTACATATCATAAGATTATAACACTATTGACCTATCATTAAAAAAAAAACAATATTGAACTGTAAGAAACTTGGGTAAATTAAGCTAGAAGTGTACTGGCTGGAGTCTGTTATGAGGTAATTAAGCTTCAGTAATACAGTTTCTTAGTCATATAGTAACATTGTTCTAGTCATCTGTGCACACGCACAAAGATGATCAAATTTACTATAAAACCAAATCGACCTACTTTGGTTCATGGTTATACAGCTTGACAGCAACTTTTGACACGTGCAACTGTTTGGCGTTCAATATTATTTGATAACAGAGCATGCTAATATCTACAAGCTGACGTAGAGAAAATAAAACACAACTGAACAAAAATATACAATTGTGCGTTCACTCAACCTGGAAACCAACTAGCAAAAACATTTATAATTATTGTAGATTGTGTTCATTCAAAACTTCGACGAGCACACAAGTTCAATGCTCCACTTTCACTTGTGTTTACACGCTCAAGGGACAGAAGAATTAGGAGGAATTAAGAATATACCATAGCTTCATGCAGCCACTCCGATGGAATTTCAAGGTCCTGAATGAATTGGTGTTGCAATTCATCTGAACTCCAAGTTTCGCAATACTGAAACAGAATTTCCCGAATAACAGTAGCATGGAAATGTGGATAATCATCACACTGAGGCATGTGAAGCACCACATAAATGGCCCAATGACATTGACCAGTACATAATAGCTGGGAAACAATTCCCATGTCAAGCACTTGAAGATCATTAGAAGTAAACACACCAACTGCCTCTAGCACTGCTCTCTGATGCCAAATCATATGGTAGTCTAGTGGATCATATGTTGAAGAGAAATTACTGAACATAGTTTTCAGATAGCCAAAGTTACCCTCCCCGTTGGCATGAAGAAGCATGAGATAATACGTGAGATCAAAACTCTTTTCTGTAACTCCCAGTGCCTCTTCAACTGGCCCTTCGTCAATATAAATTGGAAGAGGATATGGAGCTTTACCTTCATTGAGGAGAAGTTGATAATTTTGGAAAATGACGGGCAATGGTGTGTCAGGGGGTAGATGATACCACATCAACAATCCCAAGAATCTTTTCCAGTCAATTTTAACACCCTGCAAAGCATTGTGTATATTACCAGAAAGCAGCTCATAAAGCCTTGTCCTCTCCTTCTCAACAAAATTAAAATCCAGCCCATTAGTTCTCCAAATATCAAGCTGGTGTGCAATATCATCACGATTAACAGTCGATCCACCAGCATGACTAAGCAAACAAGCCAACCTTACATCTCCTCTGGAAACAGCCAATTCGACAGCAGCATCCAGTTGCCTCCCAGTAAGAAGTAAAAAAATGTGTTCAAGGTAACTCGATTCATCCAAAGCGCTCACATCCTCTTGGACACGATGGCATACACTTTCTTGTAACCAACAACTGAACTCTGCTCTTCTAATAAGAGAAAGTGCTTCTGGGTCTATTTCTGGAGAACCTTCTTTCACATCTGGCATCATATCTTCCTCATTGTCAGCACCCAAAGATTTTAGTGGGCCACTATTTTCTCTCTCAGAGAAAAGAACTTTCATCAACTCCCAGATAAGCACATGATGCATCAAAACTAAACGTGAGGATGATGACAGTCCAGGAACCTCCAGCTGCCCTTCAATTATATCTATATAACTCCGACAAATTTCAGCAAGAGCCAACCTATTTGTAATTACCTTTTGAAACTTCAGTGCATATGACCCAACTTGAACTTGTTTCATATCATGATTTAGTGATTTATGGAGATTCAAAGGGGCGTCAAAAGCAAATTCAACAAGTTCCTTTCTGGTTTTATCATTTTCATCTCTAACCACTTTGTCAATGCCAACTTTCTCTACATTTATGACAGAAGATGACCATCTTTCTGAGCTGTTACTGTTAACAGGAGCACCAGAGTGGAGAAGAACTCCATTTGGACCCCAGCCCACACGGAATGATTTTCCCATGAACAGACCAGCATCGACTATGTTGCGAGAATGACCTCCACTTACTGGTGTCTGGCGGTCTAGGTTCAGCTTGAAGCCCTCACCTCTAATTGGCTTTACAGGCAAGCCCTTGTTTTGTTGGGCCATCAATATGTTTCCAGGAGAATCTGAGTTGATACCAGCAGGATTGTAATCTAGCAGAGCCAATGGTGGCTTTCTCACCACAGGCGTACTAGATATGTGACTCATTCTCTGAGAACTATTCAGCAACGTACGTCTCATATGTTCTTTACTTCTGGACAAGTTGGGATGAGAGAGGTCATCAAAATCTTCGACATCTTCCTCATCCTCAACAGGAAACATCAACATCTTCATCTCTCTCATCTTTATTGGGTCAAGGCCAAGATGTGCAGGAAGAGAATGATAAAGCATAGGCCCAGTAGGTTGAATTTCTTCTCGGGCATTCCCATTCTCCTCCAGAATCTCAGCATCATTAATCTTGGAAAGATCATGAACTTCCTCAACATCATCCATAGTGATGTCTTCTTCGTCATCTTCAGACAATCCAAATCGACTGAAATGTTGGACTAAGAAACTCCAATTACCATTCCTGGAGTCAAAAGAAATAAACCTACCCCCCTGCCTTTCCAAGCTCAACATCAGTGTCTTCACAATAGCATTGTAACGTTCTCTGTCTGAATCAAAAGGTCTTATTTTTAGATTCAGAGTCACTTCAGCAGGCTTGTTGAGCCCCTGACCGACCTCAGGCTTGTTACTTTCATCTCCATATACAACAATTTCATGCCTATTGAACTTAACAATGTGATCCAATTCCAGCTTCCTAACATCAGTAATTCCAAGAAACTTGACACACCCATATCCAAACTTCCCGACAATAAAATCAGGAACTCGACCGCAATAACCAGGATCTAGAATTTCCCTGGCAGCCAAATCAGCCAAGCAAGGCTCCGTGTAATAATCTGGTGAAGCTAAAGAGGGCAACGAAGCTTGTACCTCTCCTAGGTCCCAGTGAGGGAGATTCTGAGTTGATATCATTTTCATCTCTAACCACTTTGTCAATGCCAACTTTCTCTACATTTATGACAGAAGATGACCATTAATAACCCATTTACCCATTTCCCCATTTCCTAATTCATTCCTAATTATCTCTTCATCCCATAATCTGCATGTCCAAATCATGCAAATATCATATGGGACTGGATTTCAGTACCAGTAATAACCATCAGCATCTCACTTACACGGTTACACACACCATAGATGATGGTTTAGAATGATTATAATATGGGGTAACTCACACAGTCAAATAGCAGCAAGCAATGATAAACCGTTGTTTAAAACAACAAGCTTTTAAATTGGCACAAGACAAGATCCTCCATGTCCCTGACATTAATTATTAATTAACTTAAAAAACAAAGACCAAGGCCCGACCATGAAAGAAAAACAAAGGGGGGAAATTGGCAGAAAAATCTTAGTCTCCGGTTTCTGTTGCAGAGGAGGAACAGCTATTGCTAGCATTCACACTAAACAAATGATAAATATTATACACAATCATAAAAGTTTACAGAATGTTATGCAAATGTTAAAAAAGTAAGAGAATAGCGTCTGGTATATATTTAGTCAAAGTAACATAGAATTTTCATCATGAACAGAGTAGAGTACTATAACTGAGCTCCATAGAATTTGAGCTTCTGGACAAGTAAAATGTTGGTTTTAATCAAAAGTGTTCATATTCATCATTTCTTCTTCATTAACTAACACTAGTCATCTCTTCAATTAAAAGAGTCAAGATCAACCATAGATTTTCCAGGAAAAGAAACAAAGATAAATAAGGATTTTCAATATAGCTAGGATGATGGAACATTGACTAAGAAAGAAGGTTAGGGTGAGCAATTTTCAAATAAGCATTACCAGAAAAATAGAAGCTACTTAGAACATTGACTAACAAAGAAGGTTATTGGTTCAATCTCTGGACCTGTTTACAGAAGCTACTTACAGAATCGTGATAAAACGAGACAAAAATCATACAGGCTTGGACAGTCCCTGAAGGAATGCATCTTTCCTTGGGGCTCCAATGTAAAGACTGCGATGTTATTACTTGTTAAAAAAGAGTGTTGTTTCTATGAAGTCCTAAACCTAAGCTTAATTTCTACTTTCCTGTTTAATTGTGAAGAGCGTTGCCACAATTATGGAAGAATAAAGCAGGCGCAGTTAAGGACGATTTTCAACATCAAGAAACCACTTACAGTTCAACAGCTAAATCCAGGGATTGAAAACGAAACAGATTCCAGGGATTGAAAATCCTAAATCCAGCCATAAGTGGGGAAGAAGTAGAACTCACCTGACTTGACTAGGCTTTCTAGGTATAAAGACAGCCGACGAGACCTTCAGTTAAAACGACGATGAGAACGCCGAGAGTGTGAGAACGACGATGAGACCGACGGTGAGAACGCCCTCACCACAAACGGTGACTACGACTGCCCTCACCGTCGATGAGACCTTCAGTTAAAACGACGATGAGAACGCGAGAACGCCGAGAGTGTGAGAACGACGATGAGACCGACGGTGAGAACGCCAGAGAGTGTTTAGGTGTGCAAAGGGGAAGAACACTATGGAGTTTTTGTTTTCAGTTTAGACGGGATTAGTTGTGCACTGCTGGGAATAGAATGTAAAAAACGGTAGCGTTTCATTGTGTCCGTGGGTTAATATTCGCTATTTCATAGGGATACAATCTGGCAGGGGTTTCTAACCCCTGTTAAGACGGACATGTTTAGCATCGCATCCAAACCCCTGTTAAATTATAATTATTTAACAGGGGTTAAACAACCGCTGTTAAACATGTCCGCTTTAACAGGGGTTTCAAAACCCATGTTAAATAGGTATAATTTAACAGGGGTTTCCGAACCCATGTTAAAAATCCGATGCTAATGTTCCAGTTTGTTGTAGTGCGAGGAGAAATGGTCGTGGTAAAGAGATGGTAGCAAGATTAGGAAATGAAACACCATCGTAGCCTTAAAGTGGGTAACGAGCGTTGTGTAGTGAACAACGGAGGTGGCATTATTAGTAAACAACGATTTCATTATGATAGTTCATGTAGTTGGCAAGTTGGTGCAATTAAACAGAAGTTGCTGAAGTGGAGTAAAAAAGGTAAGGTATGGAGGTCAATTGACGTATTCAAGTTGATTACGGAATGAAAGTAATGAATTGGAAACGAAAGCTAAGAGCTTGAAATAAATTTTTAGGACTATGAATTTGTGGTCGTGAGAGCGATATGTTAATTCAGAAGCTCTGTTCTACGAGGTGGCTGTTTAAAATTAACGATTATCTGAGAAATTGAAAGTTGATTGAAGAGCTGAATTTAGAAGAAATACAGGGAACTGCACTAGTGTTTTGATAGTTGGTTTCAAATGGTGATTTAAATGCTTGGTATTTTAATGAGTCTAAACTATTTGGAAGAGTGTCAATAATCTAAACTTCTTGGAAGAATATTGGAATTTGAAGTTTCTTAGAATTCTTTAAGCTCGTGGGTTTAAAAGAAATTAGGTGTTGATTTTTAATAGGTCACAAATTTCAAATGAGGTTGGGTGAAAATTCTTAATCTATTAATGAAGTTTTGAATTTTGGATTTTTATATTGGAGATTTTAAAAATGTTTGAAATTATTTTAAGATTTTAGCTATTATCAAAGATAGGAATCCATGAATTAAACTATCAAAGTATTGAAGTTTCAAATTTTATATTTAGTTTTCATTGAATAATTTGTGTTGAAGAATTGAAAAAGGGGGTTAAGATAGGAATCCCTAAGCTTCCTCATCCAGAGACTATGCAACATTTCAAACCTTTTAGTCTGTGTAATGTCACGTATAAGATTCTTACTAAATGTCTGCTACTAAGCTACAGCTCTTATACCGACCCTTATTACTTCTAATCAAGCAAGCTTCGTTCCAGGTTGCCAAATTTCTGAAAATATTATCATTCTCCAGGAAGTGATTCATTCGATGAACAGCTGGGTGGTAGAGAGAAGCGGATGGCGCTTAAGATTGACCTTATGAAAGCTTATAACAGGATCAAATGGTCTTTCCTGAAAGAGTCACTTTCAGCTACAGGTATGGCGGATTTAGAGGGACTCTCAACTATCTAATAGTTTTGACTCATTTAAACTATTTTACTCTTAAAAACTCTTTTGATTTTTTCCCAAAACCCCATTTTTCACATCAATCAGCTAAGCAAATACTATCCCCTTGGCGGTTTAGTACTAACATGAGGGTGGAATACTAGCTTCCATTTGACGTTCATGACGTCTCAGGTAAGAAGGTAGGACCCCTATGTAGCAGAGAACAAACTAGGTTCTGATACCCATTGTAACACCCTACCCTAGAAGACTCTGGTTAAACCACTGATTCAACCCATGCATATGCTAACTTAGGTGTTACCGACTCTCATACAAAAAATCAGGAAAATCATTATACATCAACATTACTTGACAACACATAAACCATACACAATGCAGAAGATATAACCCATAGCCAATAATCAACTTTATACAATAAGCAACCCAAAAACCAGGCAAACCAATAATTCAAATACAACCAATAAGAAATCCCAATATACAGTTCCAATGAAAAATACATAACCAAATAACAAAAGTGGATCAGGAATCCTCGTGAACTTCTGCTGATGCAACATGCCTGAACTCGACATGTTGTCTAGCTCCTCATCCTTGTGATCTTCTTGGCGGCCAGACGAGCTGCTCACCATACCCCAATAACAATTAGAAGAAGAAGAAAGGAACAGGGGTCAGTGATAATCACTGAGTGAACTCTAAACCAGAAGAAGAACATGAACCGGATAAAAGAAGAAGAACCTTAGACCAATGCCAAGGGTAAAAGCCCATAACCCATAATCAGTACCTAGTAATTCTATCCCGTAATCCCATTACCAATGACTGGATCGCCTGGAGGCAAGAACCAGTAATCGATACCAATACAAGTACCTCAGGTCGAGGCCAATGAGCTACCAATAACATCATTAACACATTAGGTTGGAAGTACAAGCAACCCCTAAGTGAATCTAGAGGATCCCAATGCCAGTATGGTCAAATGACCTTAGTAATGCCACAAGGGAAGCCAGTATGGTCGCTAGGACCCTAGTACCAATAAATCAACTTAGGGGATTGCGCAATACAGGGGTGAGTCACATGTATTTTCACCTAATTCCAACCATTAAGTTAGTCTACCAATATCTATGTCAGTTATAAGCCACTATCATGGGAGTTCATATTGAACGTCCTCACTATCACAATCAAACCAGTAAAATAATATAACTTTCTCTGACAGTTCCGATAAAACCAAAATACAACCATTAACCAGTACTCATATCCATTTCCAACAATAATCATCTAACACCCTATAGTGGATCATAGAACTAACCAAATTAACCCCCTCACATTATCATATATTGAGGACTCTGAATTCTACCTAAGAACGCCCATATCGCTGTTCTGATTCCACAAATTTTGTGGTTCATCGTTTGGACTTCAAACGAGAAAGATACGCTCCATTTTCTCATTTGCAACTCCTAAAAAGTTTCAATGATCAATCTGTGCACTTCCTAGACTTCCAGATCTCAGTTACATACACTACCCCTCATTCCAGAACTTCAAAACTTTAAAAACTCCAGCCCAAGGTCCTCATCTGTCAAGTTAAAAAGGTTAATGACCAAAGAGTAAAAGTTGAAAGTACTCAGAGGGTCACCCAACTTACAAAACGAACAGGGAGGCTACTATATTAATCTTCCATCTACCTGGGGTAGGGGGAGGTTGAGCTGCTGCCACGGGGGGGGGGGGGGGGGGGGGGGGGGGTTAGAAATGAGGGCTAGCTTGTTGTAGTCATGGATGAAGTGGCGGTGGAGGGTAAAAGAGAAAACTGGAAGCAATCAAAAGCCGTCCAATTACGAGACTTCCAGACCTTCACCAAGGAAGTATCCAACGCGGTCCAGAAGTCGGGTTTGAGAGCAGGACATCCCTCCAAAGAATAGTTGGGTGGGTGTTGGATAACCGGAAAAGAGGAAGACCAATAATCGTATAGAACCGAATAGCTATAGGGCATAGAAAGAGAAGGTGCTCGATGGACTCATCAGCTGAATAACACACTTGGCAAGTGGGTGGACCGGAAACACCTCTCGAATTCAGGCACTCTAAGGTTGGGAGGATCCTATTGCAAATGCGCCAAAGAAAGATTTTCAGCTTCGGTTGAATATTAAGAGACTAGATATATGGAATTCCAAAGGAAGGGGCCTCTTGGTGCAACCGACAAGGCCTTTTGTTTAGAAGGTTTTTTGCGAAAGGGCGAGGTTGTACCCCAAGGAAGTGGAATAAAGCCCTGAAGAAGAGAAGTGTGAAACTAGTCGATCAGGTTGATCGGTAAGAGGGATAAGAATTTGAAGGATTAAAATCACTGATTCTAAGATGAATAGAGTAGACAGACGTCCGACATCCCAAGCCCATTAGAAATTAGGGTCGAAATTTGAGTGCCTATCAAGGCCGAGGATTTGTCTCGGAGGACGGGCAGGCAGGGAGAATACGGCCCCGACAACTAGGAGCGTTCCACTACTGAGAGCATAAAAGGGAACCAAGTTGCTATCTGGGCTCTTGAAAGAAGGATTCTCCCATATAGGATGTTCTTCCATCCCAGATAGGGCGGAACTACTCTGCGTTAAGTAGAAAAATATAGTTTTATACCGTATTTATATATATAGTTCCTGTGAGTGGAGTTTGATGTCCCAACTTCCGATTCACGAACACAGTACAAAGGAAGAATCTCCACTCTTGATTGTTCGTGAATCGGAAGTTGGGACATCAAACTCCACTCCTACTGTGTTCGTGAATCGGAAGTTGGGACATCCAACTCCACTCCACAGAACTCCCTGATAGCATAAAGCAAATAATGACATACAGAGCAACAAACGTGATAATCAATCTCCCTCACTGAGCAACATAAACATTACACACTGAAAATCAGTCAGAATAAAATCAAACTTTGAAGCGATGCAAATGGCAATAAATCTACCACTCTATCACCAGAAACTTTCCAGCAAACATTGAGCATAACTAATAAAAACAGAAGCCACCATTTCATTGTGTTAGCAGTGAGTTGGAGGACAGAATAACGATTCCAAAGTTCAGAATCCTCTCCGCTACGCCTAGGGTCAGACTTTGCACGTTCTAGTCAGTAGTGCTTCTCTTTTTACGCAAAGAAAAAAACCTAAGTCGTTTCGGAAAATGGTGGGCGGTATCGCTAGGGGTTTTTGACATATTGAACACAAAATTGCGAGAGACCAGGAAGGATAATGGAGTAGTACCTGGAGGAAGAGCGAAGCGGAGGAGGCCATGAGTTATTGCTGAAGCAGCAACCAAATGCACGACGACGACTAAGGAGGAGGAGGAGGACTGGGGGAGAGAGTTTCGGTGGGGCGGAAACGAGAGGGCTTTCAAAATTGTGTGGGAATATCCTTTTATTTTCAGACTTAATTTTCCAAAATGTCATATTACAAAAATAAATACTGTATTTGATGTACAAAAAAAATATATATATATATATATATATAAATACGGTATAAAACTATATTTTTCTACTTAACGCAGAGTAGTTCCGCCCTATCTTGGGGATGGAAGAACATCCTATATGGGAGAATCCTTCTTCTTCAAGAGCCCAGATAGCAACTTGGTTCCCCTTTTATGCTCTCAGTAGTGGAACGCTCCTAGTTGTCGGGGCCGTATTCTCCCTGCCTGCCCGTCCTCCGAGACAAATCCTCGGCCTTGATAGGCACTCAAATTTTGACCCTAATTTCTAATGGGGCTTGGATGTCGGACGTCTGTCTACTCTATTCATCTTAGAATCAGTGATTTTAATCCTTCAAATTCTTATCCCTCTTACCGATCAACCTGATCGAGTAGTTTCACACTTCTCTTCTTCAGGGCTTTATTCCACTTCCTTGGGGTACAACCTCGCCCTTTCGCAAAAAACCTTCTAAACAAAAGGCCTTGTCGGTTGCACCAAGAGGCCCCTTCCTTTGGAATTCCATATATCTAGTCTCTTAATATTCAACCGAAGCTGAAAATCTTTCTTTGGCGCATTTGCAATAGGATCCTCCCAACCTTAAGTGCCTGAATTCGAGAGGTGTTTCCCGGGCCACCCACTTGCCAAGTGTGTTATTCAGCTGATGAGTCCATCGAGCACCTTCTCTTTCTATGCCCTATAGCTATTCGGTTCTATATGATTATTGGTCTTCCTCTTTTCCGGTTATCCAACACCCACCCAACTATTCTTTGGAGGGATGTCCTGCTCTCAAACCCGACTTCTGGACCGCGTTGGATACTTCCTTGGTGAAGGGTCTGGAAGTCTCGTAATTGGACGGCTTTTGATTGCTTCCAGTTTTCTCTTTTACCCTCCACCGCCACTTCATCCATGACTACAACAAGCTAGCCCTCATTTCTAACCCTCCCCCCTCCCCCCCGTGGCAGCAGCTCAACCTCCCCCTACCCCAGGTAGATGGAAGATTAATATAGTAGCCTCCCTGTTCGTTTTGTAAGTTGGGTGACCCTCTGAGTACTTTCAACTTTTACTCTTTGGTCATTAACCTTTTTAACTTGACAGATGAGGACCTTGGGCTGGAGTTTTTAAAGTTTTGAAGTTCTGGAATTGAGGGGTAGTGTATGTAACTGAGATCTGGAAGTCTAGGAAGTGCACAGATTGATCATTGAAACTTTTTAGGAGTTGCAAATGAGAAAATGGAGCGTATCTTTCTCGTTTGAAGTCCAAACGATGAACCACAAAATTTGTGGAATCAGAACAGCGATATGGGCGTTCTTAGGTAGAATTCAGAGTCCTCAATATATGATAATGTGAGGGGGTTAATTTGGTTAGTTCTATGATCCACTATAGGGTGTTAGATGATTATTGTTGGAAATGGATATGAGTACTGGTTAATGGTTGTATTTTGGTTTTATCGGAACTGTCAGAGAAAGTTATATTATTTTACTGGTTTGATTGTGATAGTGAGGACGTTCAATATGAACTCCCATGATAGTGGCTTATAACCGACATAGATATTGGTAGACTAACTTAATGGTTGGAATTAGGTGAAAATACATGTGACTCACCCCTGTATTGCGCAATCCCCTAAGTTGATTTATTGGTACTAGGGTCCTAGCGACCATACTGGCTTCCCTTGTGGCATTACTAAGGTCATTTGACCATACTGGCATTGGGATCCTCTAGATTCACTTAGGGGTTGCTTGTACTTCCAACCTAATGTGTTAATGATGTTATTGGTAGCTCATTGGCCTCGACCTGAGGTACTTGTATTGGTATCGATTACTGGTTCTTGCCTCCAGGCGATCCAGTCATTGGTAATGGGATTACGGGATAGAATTACTAGGTACTGATTATGGGTTATGGGCTTTTACCCTTGGCATTGGTCTAAGGTTCTTCTTCTTTTATCCGGTTCATGTTCTTCTTCTGGTTTAGAGTTCACTCAGTGATTATCACTGACCCCTGTTCCTTTCTTCTTCTTCTAATTGTTATTGGGGTATGGTGAGCAGCTCGTCTGGCCGCCAAGAAGATCACAAGGATGAGGAGCTAGACAACATGTCGAGTTCAGGCATGTTGCATCAGCAGAAGTTCACGAGGATTCCTGATCCACTTTTGTTATTTGGTTATGTATTTTTCATTGGAACTGTATATTGGGATTTCTTATTGGTTGTATTTGAATTATTGGTTTGCCTGGTTTTTGGGTTGCTTATTGTATAAAGTTGATTATTGGCTATGGGTTATATCTTCTGCATTGTGTATGGTTTATGTGTTGTCAAGTAATGTTGATGTATAATGATTTTCCTGATTTTTTGTATGAGAGTCGGTAACACCTAAGTTAGCATATGCATGGGTTGAATCAGTGGTTTAACCAGAGTCTTCTAGGGTAGGGTGTTACAATGGGTATCAGAACCTAGTTTGTTCTCTGCTACATAGGGGTCCTACCTTCTTACCTGAGACGTCATGAACGTCAAATGGAAGCTAGTATTCCACCCTCATGTTAGTACTAAACCGCCAAGGGGATAGTATTTGCTTAGCTGATTGATGTGAAAAAGGGGGTTTTGGGAAAAAATCAAAAGAGTTTTTAAGAGTAAAATAGTTTAAATGAGTCAAAACTATTAGATAGTTGAGAGTCCCTCTAAATCCGCCATACCTGTAGCTGAAAGTGACTCTTTCAGGAAAGACCATTTGATCCTGTTATAAGCTTTCATAAGGTCAATCTTAAGCGCCATCCGCTTCTCTCTACCACCCAGCTGTTCATCGAATGAATCACTTCCTGGAGAATGATAATATTTTCAGAAATTTGGCAACCTGGAACGAAGCTTGCTTGATTAGAAGTAATAAGGGTCGGTATAAGAGGCTGTAGCTTAGTAGCAGACATTTAGTAAGAATCTTATACGTGACATTACACAGACTAAAAGGTTTGAAATGTTGCATAGTCTCTGGATGAGGAAGCTTAGGGATTCCTATCTTAACCCCCTTTTTCAATTCTTCAACACAAATTATTCAATGAAAACTAAATATAAAATTTGAAACTTCAATACTTTGATAGTTTAATTCATGGATTCCTATCTTTGATAATAGCTAAAATCTTAAAATAATTTCAAACATTTTTAAAATCTCCAATATAAAAATCCAAAATTCAAAACTTCATTAATAGATTAAAATTTTCACCCAACCTCATTTGAAATTTGTGACCTATTAAAAATCAACACCTAATTTCTTTTAAACCCACGAGCTTAAAGAATTCTAAGAAACTTCAAATTCCAATATTCTTCCAAGAAGTTTAGATTATTGACACTCTTCCAAATAGTTTAGACTCATTAAAATACCAAGCATTTAAATCACCATTTGAAACCAACTATCAAAACACTAGTGCAGTTTCCTGTATTTCTTCTAAATTCAGCTCTTCAATCAACTTTCAATTTCTCAGATAATCGTTAATTTTAAACAGCCACCTCGTAGAACAGAGCTTCTGAATTAACATATCGCTCTCACGACCACAAATTCATAGTCCTAAAAATTTATTTCAAGCTCTTAGCTTTCGTTTCCAATTCATTACTTTCATTCCGTAATCAACTTGAATACGTCAATTGACCTCCATACCTTACCTTTTTTACTCCACTTCAGCAACTTCTGTTTAATTGCACCAACTTGCCAACTACATGAACTATCATAATGAAATCGTTGTTTACTAATAATGCCACCTCCGTTGTTCACTACACAACGCTCGTTACCCACTTTAAGGCTACGATGGTTGTTTCATTTCCTAATCTTGCTACCATCTCTTTACCACGACCATTTCTCCTCGCACTACAACAAACTGGAACATTAGCATCGGATTTTTAACATGGGTTCGGAAACCCCTGTTAAATTATACCTATTTAACATGGGTTTTGAAACCCCTGTTAAAGCGGACATGTTTAACAGCGGTTGTTTAACCCCTGTTAAATAATTATAATTTAACAGGGGTTTGGATGCGATGCTAAACATGTCCGTCTTAACAGGGGTTAGAAACCCCTGCCAGATTGTATCCCTATGAAATAGCGAATATTAACCCACGGACACAATGAAACGCTACCGTTTTTTACATTCTATTCCCAGCAGTGCACAACTAATCCCCGTCTAAACTGAAAACAAAAACTCCATAGTGTTCTTCCCCTTTGCACACCTAAACACTCTCGGCGTTCTCACCGTCGGTCTCATCGTCGTTCTCACACTCTCGGCGTTCTCGCGTTCTCATCGTCGTTTTAACTGAAGGTCTCATCGACGGTGAGGGCAGTCGTAGTCACCGTTTGTGGTGAGGGCGTTCTCACCGTCGGTCTCATCGTCGTTCTCACACTCTCGGCGTTCTCATCGTCGTTTTAACTGAAGGTCTCGTCGGCTGTCTTTATACCTAGAAAGCCTAGTCAAGTCAGGTGAGTTCTACTTCTTCCCCACTTATGGCTGGATTTAGGATTTTCAATCCCTGGAATCTGTTTCGTTTTCAATCCCTGGATTTAGCTGTTGAACTGTAAGTGGTTTCTTGATGTTGAAAATCGTCCTTAACTGCGCCTGCTTTATTCTTCCATAATTGTGGCAACGCTCTTCACAATTAAACAGGAAAGTAGAAATTAAGCTTAGGTTTAGGACTTCATAGAAACAACACTCTTTTTTAACAAGTAATAACATCGCAGTCTTTACATTGGAGCCCCAAGGAAAGATGCATTCCTTCAGGGACTGTCCAAGCCTGTATGATTTTTGTCTCGTTTTATCACGATTCTGTAAGTAGCTTCTGTAAACAGGTCCAGAGATTGAACCAATAACCTTCTTTGTTAGTCAATTCTAAGTAGCTTCTATTTTTCTTAAGCTATTTGAAAATTGCTCACCCTAACCTTCTTTCTTAGTCAATGTTCCATCATCCTAGCTATATTGAAAATCCTTATTTATCTTTGTTTCTTTTCCTGGAAAATCTATGGTTGATCTTGACTCTTTTAATTGAAGAGATGACTAGTGTGTAGTTAATGAAGAAGAAATGATGAATATGAACACTTTTGATTAAAACCAACATTTTACTTGTCCAGAAGCTCAAATTCTATGGAGCTCAGTTATAGTACTCTACTCTGTTCATGATGAAAATTCTATGTTACTTTGACTAAATATATACCAGACGCTATTCTCTTACTTTTTTAACATTTGCATAACATTCTGTAAACTTTTATGATTGTGTATAATATTTATCATTTGTTTAGTGTGAATGCTAGCAATAGCTGTTCCTCCTCTGCAACAGAAACCGGAGACTAAGATTTTTCTGCCAATTTCCCCCCTTTGTTTTTCTTTCATGGTCGGGCCTTGGTCTTTGTTTTTTAAGTTAATTAATAATTAATGTCAGGGACATGGAGGATCTTGTCTTGTGCCAATTTAAAAGCTTGTTGTTTTAAACAACGGTTTATCATTGCTTGCTGCTATTTGACTGTGTGAGTTACCCCCATATTATAATCATTCTAAACCATCATCTATGGTGTGTGTAACCGTGTAAGTGAGATGCTGATGGTTATTACTGGTACTGAAATCCAGTCCCATATGATATTTGCATGATTTGGACATGCAGATTATGGGATGAAGAGATAATTAGGAATGAATTAGGAAATGGGTAATTGCTTAGGAGGAAGTCGGTGGATTGGATAGGTAAGGAGATGAGGAAATTCTTTAAACCGTTGTTTTAATGTCGTAGGTACTAATGGCGGCTATGTGTGGTGGTTCGGCTGGAGGTGATGGTGGTGACGATGGACGGCAACCTAATAAGGAGCACAGAGATTCCTGGAATTGTCATATGATTGGTATGTCAATTAGTATTCGAAACTAGATTGATATAATTCTAGATAATAACCATGGTTTCAAAATTTGTAGATAAAACAGGTGTTTTCTTCAAGAAATCGATGAAGACACGACGATGGAGTAGGGTTGGTCGAGATGGATCGAAGGTGGTGCTTCGATTAAATGATAAACGAGTGCCAGAAGGTCACGGGGGTTGTTTCTTACGGTAGGTGAATGGGAAGCTGGTGAAGGCTCGATTGTTTGATATCGGCCCTAGGAGTTGGCGTAAGATTACCAAGGTGGAGAAAGATCATGCGTTCGATAATTACATCCGGGTACGTACTTTACCCTTGATCATTGTTCTTGAGTATTAATCAACCGAATATGGTGGTTTAATCTTTTTAATTAAGCTAGATCAAATGCCACACCCTAGATTGCCAATTGTATCGTAATCATTTCAGTTTTGCTGACATATGTATGTTTAAATAGGATGATTGACCTGATGGGTATTGGAAGACCCAATTTCATAAACAACACTACAGGCTGTTTCATTATTTGTTTTATTGGAATCAATCATCTGTCAATGTTATTTTGGAGCTGGCAAGGCAAATGGAATACGTGCATTTGCTTGACTGACTGGTATGGAAATGGAATAGGTCAAGATCTCACAATTCAGTCTAAAGGGGTTGTACTTTTAATTAGCGATAATCCATTGAAAAGCAGAGAAATATATACATTAACAGGTCAGAAACCCCAAAACAAACACCATTATATGAAAGGGAAAACAACGAAAGTTTTGGTTACACATCTCTTATTGTTAAACATGGCTGCTGAATAGAATAATTGCATGTTCCTCTTAATGAAAATTTGTTGTTTGCAGCAAAAATTTCATTGGAATGCTGAAGATGAGGATACCATTAGAAGGTATGTGATGAAGGATTTGGGGAAGAAGTGGAGAGAGGATCGACAAACATTGTGGGATAAATTGTGTGATCCGACTCAACAAAAGGAGCATAACTATCAACAGAAACCAAAGAAGGTGGATGCGGCAAAGTGGCAGACCTTTGTAGATTATCGGATGAGCAAGTACATGAAGGTAAAGATTTATTATGTTTTCAATTAAGTTTAAACCCTGTACTTTTCTAACTCTATAAGGAATGTGACTGAAAATTTCTGCCATAAACAAGGCAAATCGAGCGAAGCAAAAGATTTATCATACTTCTGGTTCCAAGAGTATCTTGGCGAAGGGAAAGGAGCTGGTAAATAGTCTTTTGAGTTATTTTCTAAATTATGTTGTTGAAATTATTGTGCAATATCGATGTTGAGAAACTGCAAAAATACAGGAGGATGAATGGGGTAGACCTCCCACGAGGGGTGAGCTCTTTAGAGAAACGCACCAGCGTACTGGACGATCTGGACCTGATAAATATCCGAATGAGGAAACAAGAGAAGCAGTTGTAAGTACTTAGTTAGATGTAGTATCTACTTCAATTGTATAAATTAGTGTTTTTGTCTGACTTGATTGTGGTTATGTGTGTAGGAGACCGTTGAGCGTTTCATGGAGGATCCAGCGACTCATAATCACATTAGCTCGTTCGATGCTGTTGGTCGAGCCTTTAATGAGAAAGAGCATCCTGGTCGTGTTCGCGGTCTTGGTTTTGGACCGACACCATCACAGGTATGACAGCTCAATCAAGAATGACAACTCCTGATCGTCATTATTACATTATAAGAATATGAGATTTAATACATTATAAATAAATTGGTCACTTTCCTAACTACGTCAGTCAGTACAGGAAATGATTGATTAAGTAAAACTTGCAACTTGGTGAATGTTAGTGAAAGTTTGAAACCATTTGTATGGAAATAAATTGGTTATTAATGAAGTAAATTTGGAAAATTCAAGTGAAAACTAATTATGTAGTCCTCCGTTAGATGAAGAGAATAATGGCAGCTAGCTAGGTAAGGGTGTGGATTAATGTATAACAGAAGAATAAATACATGCATTGCGTTATCATTCATTATTACATTTGTATATATAATGATATCATATATCTACACATGCATACATATATCATAGATCATGCATGCTCCTGCACATGAATGGATGGATGATTGCATGGATGGATGGCGCCAAGGGGCATCATCCCCTGCCTCTGCCTGCAGCTACATAGGACGTACAAAACAGAAGGGAGAGAGATATTACTTATTAGTTTGCTACTGACTGACACCCTAAAGGCTGAAACTTAGCCTTTCGCATTCTCTGGCTGCAACTATTACATTATTTCTGAAATTTCTGATATACTTGTGTCGTTTAATTATAATGTAGGTATTTGGTAGTGCTAGCAGCTCTCAAAGGTCAGCCTCTCAGAGCTCTATATACACGGATCCGGGATTGCGGTTATTTACCGATGGTGTTCTGTCAGTACTGAACCGAATTGTGAGCTCTAGTCAACTTCCATCTGACGTAATGGCGGATGTTAATCGCTTGACTCAGACGTTTGGAGGTGTTCAGTCGAGTCAGCACTCACATGGTGACCCATCTGGAGAGGCGCCACAGACTTCACGAGGTGACGACCAGCAGTCTGGTGAGGCTAGGAGACCAGAGACTACTACCTCCCCGCTCGTAGATGTCACCAGGATCAGCCCTAGTGTTGCAGGGAGTGGTAATCAATCTGTGGGTGCTTCATCCACTAGGCCAGGATCAACTGATGATAATGTCCTGAGTTCGACCAGTTCCGATAGTTCCGACAGTGATTCTGACTCGGACTCTGAGTAGATGTTGATGTTATTTAAGTATGAAGAAACATTTGTAGTTATCGTATTGTAGTGTTTGACATTTAGTAGATCGTAAGTACATGTAGTGGTCTGATGTGAAACTACGTTGTAAGGATGTTTAATTTATATTTATTTATGAAGAAGACTTTTCATTTAATTGTTACTTGTTTATTTATTATTTTGAATTAAAAATTAGGTAGGAATTTCCAAATCAAAATTGCAGAAATTAGATATTTAATTAAAAATTAAACCATCTGTTTTAACAGGGGTTCCCCTCTTAAACGTCAGCCGTTTAACAGGGGTTAACAAACCCCACCCCTGTTAAATGGTAAATTTAACAGAGGTTAGAAAACCAATGTTAAACGGCTGCCGTTTAAGAGGGGTTACAAACCGCTGTTATAGTGTCCGTTTAACAGGGGTTTGTAACCCATGTTAAACGGCTGCCGTTTAGGAGGGGTTACAAACCCCTGTTAAACGGACAATATAACATCGGTTAATAAACCCCTGTTAAACTATAATTTTACCAGCGGTTCCGTTTAGCAACGGTTACTATAACAGCGGTTTCCAAACCGCTGACTTTTAAACCCCTCCAAAACACAAGTTCTGTTGTAGTGTCGTCTCACTCTCGTGGCGTTACATTAACAACGACCACAGGGTTAGGTCCCAAGCTCGTTGTGTGTCTACAGAATCCTCCCCTTGCTGCCTTCACCAAAGCACTCATCTTCGAGGCTAGCACTGTTCATGACTCATACTAGAGGATTTACCCATCCCAAACAGTACCAGTAAGCTTGCCACTAAGGATTTAGAGGGACTCTCAACTTATCCAATAGTTTGACTCATTTAAACCGGTTACTCTTAAAATCTCTTTCGAAATTTTTTTCCCAAACCCCCCTTTTCACATCAATCAGCTAAGCAGATACTATCTCCTTGGCGGTTTAGTACTAACACGAGGGTTGAATACAAGTTTCCCTTTGAGTTTCATAACATCTCAGGTAAGAAGGTAGCACCCCTATATATGTAGTAGAGAACAAACTAGGTTCTAATACCCATTGTAAGACCCTACCGTAGAAGACTCTGGTTGAACCACTGATTCAACTCATGCATATGCTAACTTAGGTGTTACCGACTCTCACACAAACAATCAGGAAAATCATTATACATCAACAGTACTTGACAACACATAAGCCATACACAATGTGGAGGATATAACCCATAGCCAATAACCAACTTTATACAATAAGCAACCCAAAAACCAGGCAAACCAATTATTCGAATACAACCAATAAGAAATCCCAATATACAGTTCCAATGAAAAATACAAAACCAAATAACAAAAGTAGATCAGGAATCCTCATGAACTTCTGTTGACGCAATATGCCCGAACTCGACACGTTGTCCAGCTCCTCATGCTTGTGGTCTTCTTAGCGGTCAGACAAGCTGCTCACCATACCCCAATACCAATAACAACAAGAAGAAAGGAACATGGTCAGTGATAATCACTGAGTGAACTCTAATCCAGAAGAAGAACATGAACCAATAGAAGAAGAAGAACCTTAGACCAATGCCAAGGGTAAAAACCCATAATCAGTACATAGTAATTCTATCTCATAATCCTATTACCAATGACTGGATTGCCCGAAGGCAAGAACAGTAATCGATACCAATACAAGTACCTCAGGCCGAGGCCAATGAGCTACCAATAACATCAATAACACATTAGGTTGGAAGTACAAGTGACCCTAAGTGAATCTAGAGGATCCCAATGCATGTATGGACAAATGACCCTAGTAATGCCAGAAGGGAAGCCAGTATGGTCGCTAGGATCCTAGTACCAAAAAAAACAACCCAGGGGATTGCACAATACAGTGGGTGAGTCACATTTACTTTCACGTAATTCCAACCATTAAGTTAGTCTACCAATACCTACGCCGGTTAGCCACTATCATGGGAGTTCATATTGAACGTCCATGAACTTGCCTGACGATGCCCCAAGGACACATTTTGTAGGGTTTAGCCTTAGCTTGTGCTTCTTCAACGTTTCGAACGTTTCTCTTAAGTCCTTTGAAGGACCTTGGAATCAGACTCTTTTAATGAGCAAATCGTCAACGCCTCCATGTCACCACTTGCTTTCGGAAGACCTTGTCGACCATCCACTGGTACATAGCACCAAAGTTTTTCAACCCGAACGACATCACTGTATAGGAGTAGTTTCCCATAGGCGTCATGAATGCCGTCTTCTCTTGGTCTTCTATGGCGAACGAGATTTTGTGATACCCTGGGAACATGTCCAGGAATGACAAAGTCTCATGGTTTGAGGTGGCGTCCACAAACTGGTCGATGTTGGGAAGCAGATAAGGATATTTGGGGCAAGCGTCATTAAGGCTTGTGAAATCAATACACATCTTCCATTGCCTACTTGCTTTCTTCACTAACACCATGTTTGCCAGCCATTCTAGATAATGGACTTCTCGTATGAATCTAGCTTCCTTCAGCTTCTTGATTTCTGCTTCTACGACCTCTTTTCTTGTCCAAGCTACACGTTGGTGCTTTTGTTTGACAGTTTTGGCATCTGGGCTGACAACTAATTGATGCTCTATAACTTGGGCGTCCAATCTTGGCATGTCTTGAGGTGACAAGGCGAACAGTTCAACGTATCCATGACCAATGTACTCGGGTCATTCTTGAGTTCTAGTGAGGCATGTGAGCATAGTAGTACGTCCCTTTTGGGATTAGTCGGATCCAAAGGGACCTCTTCATCCGCCTTGGCCGGTTCAAGGCGTTTGCCTTCAAATTCTCTTGTGTCGACCGCAAAGCAGGTTTTTTTCCTTTTGAGCACAACATTCGTAGCATCGACGCGCGAACTTCGGGTTTCCTTGGGCTATCCCTACTCCTCCAAACGTTGAAACCTTCATGACTTGGTGGATAGGAGAAGAGATTGCCTCGAACCTCGTCAGACTTTGGCGACCCAAGATGTAACATCCCCGCCCAACCGAACAATTTCGACTCGAGTTTGGATGATTGAGACATTGGAAACAATGTTCTTGAGGCCCCATCGAAGTTCAGGACGTTCATATTCGAGTCCGGTTGAAGTTACAAGCGAGTACGTGAAAATTCGTCGAAGTTGGCAGATCATGATACATGGCCGTGTATCATGGGCTGAATATAAAAAAATGGGTTTTTGACGGAAATCCTCAACTTCTATCTCTCTCTCTCTTTCTCCCTAAAATCCCTTTGACGAACCAAACTTCCCCCACTTCAAACCTTGATTCCGGAGCTACGGAGGTCCGATTGGCAATCCGTTTCTTGCTACGTGTTCCGAAGTAGTCTTTAAGTTTAATAGGGGATATGTTAGTCAAGTGACATGTAATTTAAATTATAATCCCATTGCAAACTTATAAGTGACTCTTGGTAATAAATTTTAATCACCTCAAGTAAGATTTGAGTAAAAAATTATGGAAATATTTAAGAAAATAATATTAAACTTTTTAGAAAATTAGAGTTAATAATGGTCAAGACACTTAATTGGGTTGAAGGCATTGGGTAACCCGTAATATTTGGGGAAACAAGTATAGTATAAATTTGGTCGTGCTTGATGTTCCAACATATGATTTTGATGGCATGTATTGATTGCCTAAAGCGGTCGATGGTATTTGATCAAGGAAAAAGAATGTGAGTGGAACAATGTTGGAGATTTTCATGGCATGACGACGAGAAGTTAATGTGGTTTAAGACAATGATATGATTTTGAATATGGATATATGATTCTCATTAGACACTGGTTTTTGGATTCGCGACACAGATATGAATTTGTATTTAAATAGGTATAGATTTCTTTCCGATTAAATATAAATAAGTATAGATATAGTTTGAAATGAAACATATTTGTACCATTCCTCACTCCTAAATCTAATAGCTTCGAAGAAATAAAAATATTATATTGCAACCATTGTTAAATAAAATTCCCGACCAATAGGTCGGGTTCAAAATTAGTTGATATAATGACATTATAAGTGTATGCTATGGTACTGTTATGAAATAATTGATGATATAAAGTGTCATATTATCATAATAACAATGTCATAACGGGTCAAATACTTAAAACGTCCCGAAACTATAGGGTGGATTACAAACTCATCCTAAAATTTTAATCTGTTACAGAGTGGTCCTATTACTATGAAATGAGTTACATAGTAGTCCTAATGATGTCATCGTTATACTTTTCCAGCCATTTCGCCACATCACCGTTGACATGTCATCAAAAACATAATTTAAAATTCAACAATCTAATTCAAATCTAAATCTGAACTCATCTAACTTATAAACTCTGGTTCAAAACTAAATCTAGTGAGTCAGATTGATATTAATTTTAAATTTGAATAAGTTTAATATCAATTTTAAATTATATTTTCGATGACATGTCAATTTTGACGTGGCAAAATGGATGGAAAAGTACACTGATGACGTCATTAGGACTACTTTGTAACCCATTACATAGTAATAAGATCACTTTGTAACTGATTAAAGTTTTAGGACGAGTTTGTAACACACACCATAGTTTCGGGACATTTTAAGTATTTGGCCCATGTCACATAACACATGCTATACTATCTCGTCCAACATTTTCTCCTCCTTTCTACTTTCATTTGTTCTCTCGCACCATCTAATTCGTTGTGTATTTGGCCGTTGTGTTATGTTCACGACTATAGGGTTTCAAGTTTTAACTGTGTTTAAATTCGTTTTGGCCTGCCAGTGGCGGAGCCAGAATTGTAGTAAACCCTAAGTCCAATACATAAAATACAATGGACCAATTATATTTTCGTACAAAACCTATATTTTAACTATTTTGATCCTGAGAGCCCTAGGCCTGGACCTAGGTGGTCACCACTGTTTCTGCCTCCGTGGGCTAGTTTTAACATCAATTCAGCGTTGATACTGTAGGCTTTTAACATAGGTTAAATCACCAATTGAAGCCTTAAGGAGGGACGTGCAATCCAGAATCTCCCACCAAGGAATCAAGCTTTGATTTAGGGTTATTATTTTTAAAATGCTCGAACTTTGGCGATTTATTTTGAAAAAGCGCTAAGTTTAAAAAACCCAAATCTATCCCGGACTTAACGCCGTTAGTCCTTGTTTGTAAAATTTTAAACATTTTGAACCAAGTTGCTAACGGAATTAATTTTTAAGTTATTTGTCTTCTAAAATTAGTAACCCAAGTTTTCCGAAATGCATTTTAGACCCTCATCAATTCAATCCCTTACAAATCCTCCCAACCCTTCCTCTTCTTCGACTCCAACCAACTCCCGCCGCCGGCTTCCACCCACGCACCTGACCGCCGCCGCCAACCGACCCGCGCCGCCAACCGCTGCCCGACTCCAACCATCCCAAGAACGAAGATGCCGACAGAGGAGGAGGAGGAGGAAACCTCGTCTCCTCACTTCCCTCTCTCTTCTTTCCAGATCCGCCACCTACATCGGGTTCGTTCCTTCTTCGAAATTGATAGATTCGATTTTGTTTCCCATGTTTTCGGTTGATTGATTCGATTCACGGTGAATCTGCGGCGTCGGATTCGGCAACACAACGACGAGATCACATGTGGAGCTTGCAAGACGAAGAAGCGGCGAATGTGGGTCCTCTGTATCGTTTAGCTAAAGCATCGGAGTACCTAGCCATCACCGGCGTCGGAATCTCCGACATCAAGCTCGCCAAAAAATCATGGATCCTACCAGGCCAATCCTGCACTCGATTCGACATCTCCCCTGTCAACTACACCTTCGAGGTCCAAGCAATGTCCGCCCAGAAGCTCCCCTTCATCCTCCCCGCCGTCTTCACAATCGGCCCTCGCTACGACGACCAGGACTCCCTCCTCCGTTACGCCAGGCTCATCTGCCCCACGACAAGCACTCTCAGCACGTCAGTTCGTCCATGGCGTAATCGAAGGCGAGACTCGCGTCCTCGCCGCCTCCATGACCATGGAGGAGATCTTCAGAGGAACGAAGGAGTTCAAGCAGGAGGTGTTTGGCAAAGTCCAGCTCGAGCTCAATCAATTCGGTTTGTACATCTACATCAATTTGGTTTCCTCCTCCCCCTCCTCCGTCGGCATCTGCGTTCTTGGGCTGGTTGGAGTCGGGCGGGGGTCGGTTGGCGGTGGCGGTCAGGTGCGTGGGTGTAAGCCGGCGGCGGGAGTTGGTTGGAGTCGAAGAAGAGGAAGGGTTTGGGAGGATTTGTAAGGGATTGAATTGATGAGGGTCTAAAATGCATTTCGGAAAACTTGGGTTACTAATTTTAGAAGACAAATAACTTAAAAATTAATTCCGTTAGCAATTTGGTTCAAAATGTTTAAAATTTTACAAACAAGGACTAACGGCGTTAAGTCCGGGATAGATTTGGGGTTTTTTAAACTTAACGCTTTTTCAAAATAAATCGCCAAAGTTCGAGCATTTTAAAAATAATAACCCTTTGATTTATCGTTACGTTTTTTTGTGGCCTTTTGATCTCCTATGAGCTTTATATTATATGCTGCAGTCAACAATAAACCCAACGTAGGAATATAATTTCAGTCATAATATCATATGTATTCTTTTGCCTCAGAGATATATATGATATCATAATATACAAACATTAAAAAATGTGCTAAAAGATGGGGGTGGTGATGATGGAGAAAATATCAGAAGCTGAACGACACATTTTGTCCCATAATGATAAAACTATAAACAACCCATGCTCTGACGTCAAAGACAAAAAGGCATGGAATAAATTGAGTACTACTCTTCATTAACACACGCGATCCGATGCCAATTTTTATTTCGGGTGTGTTTGGAAAATGATGTGGAAATGTAAAATCAAATGGAGAAATTATTACTTAAAACAAATTTACCGAAAGTAAACATGATAACTATAGAGTAAAGTATTTATTCAACTCGAGAGTTTTACCAATTTTTGACTTGAAGACATTTAAGAGCATGACAAGTCACATAACATAATGGGCTGCATAATTCATTTGACGGACACCGTGTGTAATAGAATTTTGGGACAGGCATCCAAGAACTAGTAGATATTAGAGATTATCATGCCACCTTCCCGGAGAATCTAGTCCCTATTATTAACCTTTGTTAGGAGTAGGGAGGAATCAAAAACCAAAGATGCACTGAGCCGGATTTGAAACAAAAAAATTTACGAAATTAAACATATGAGCTAATTTTAACTAGAGTTTAACACTGTTATTAAAAGTCATATATATTGTGTTAAAACTATTAGTTACTTTCGTATTCTTAAAAATATATATTAGTAATACTCTTGGAAAAATAAAAATTGAAATGTTTTTTTTTTGTGAAAGTACAAGGGAAGACCCTTACGTATTATTAGGAATTAAACGAGGAGTACAACTACCATACATGTCAAATCTCAGCTAGTACTGAAGAGCAACAACTGGAACATCAAACACATGAAAGCCAAGCTCAAGCTCGTGGCCCAAGTTGGCGAGAAAATCCGCTGGAAAATTAGCTTCGCGGTAGATGTGGTGGATGGAGATATCCCAATCCCAGGAGGAGAGTTCGGTGAACTGCTCCACGAGGCTAACATGTTGATGATTATGACTGCCCACATTGGATAACAACTCAACTGTAACCTTATAATCTGTTTGAATTCTTAATTTCCTGATACCTTTATCCCAACCCAGCTTTGTGCCTTCAACAATACCTCTAAGCTCTGCCCTCATGATAGAGCAGATACCGAGGTTAGCTGCAAAAGCGGACACGAAGTTTCCATTATGGTCTCGAATGATGCCACCAACTGCAGACCTACTCGGGTTATTATAGGGAGAGCCATCGGAGTTCAAAGTAAACCACCCCTCCTCGGCCGGCCGCCACCCAACCAGATGAGCCTGCCGAGCTACACCCGGCGTTTCTCGACTCACCTAAAGGGCCTTCCAGCTCGACGAGTAGAGATGGGACCAAAACATAACCTGATTGCAAATCCCTACCACCTAGAGGTGTTCGTTATGGAAGACGAGATGATTTCTTCTACGCCAGAGCAACCAAGCTGTAACACCGAACAAGAGACAAGAACTACCTTTGCCAATACCCTCCATCCACTAGTCAGGGAAGCTGGCCACGACAGCCTCAACGCCAACCGCATCAGGGAGCATACGCGACCACACCTGCTGCGCCACGGGGCAGGCGCGGAGAACATAATCCAAATCTTCACACTCCTCGAGACACTCCGGGCAAGCGGCATCAGAAGCAATGTGTCTTCATCTTCTTTCTTCATTCGTCATCAATCTCCCGTGGGTAACGAGCCACATAAAGTGGTTAATCTTCTCCAGACCCTACCACCTCCAAATCTTGCTTCACGTTGTCCCCTGATCAGCCAACTCAATATCTTTAGCGAGCAGATAGGCGGACTTGGCAGTAAATCTTCCATTCGCCTCAAGACCCCAAGAAACCATATCCTCACCCAAGCTAGCACACGGGGGTGTCATTCCCATGACCTGCAAGACAGCCGAATTCTGTAAGCAACCTGCAAGCTTATCATAATCCCAATTTCCATTAGGAGAAACAAAGTGAGACACAGATAAAGAAACATCAACTCCCTGAGAGTTATAGTAGCATAGTCAAGTAGAATAAGAAAACTATCCAGCCAGCGATCCTTCAAAAAGTTTGTTTTGCGCCTATTTTCATGATACTCCATTGAAGACCATGGAGAGTCTGATCCCACGCCTTCAACACACCTCTCCAGAGCGAAGAAAACCCCGACTTCCGCTTGAGAGAAAAACATATACCGGTTCGGACCAGATATTTGGAAGTCAGCATTTTAACCCACATGTCATCTGGATTGGTAATAATATCCCACGCCACCTTCATTAAAAAATCCTTGTTGAGCTCTCTCGCACTTCTCAGACCAAGACCACCTAAGCTCTTAGGTTAGCAAACTGTTTCCCACTTGACATTATGCAGCTTCCTAGCACCATCAACCGAACCCCAAATGAAATTATGAATCTTCATATCAATCTTGTCACAAAGAGAAACTGGCATGCAGTCTGCATCACATAGCAAGGAATAGAATTAAGAGCCGACGAAGCAAGAGTAACTCTACCGCCAAAGACAAATTCTCCGCTTTCCACCCTGCCAAACAGGAATCCAAACGATCAAGCAGAAAGTCAAAAGTATGCTTGGTCACTCTCCCGTGGAGGATCGGCATACCCAAATATCTTCCCAAATCCGGAGTAGCAACAATCCCAAGAATCTCAACAACTTCTGAAGAACCACACGGTTGATCGCCCCGAAGGGTAGAACAAAGATAACCTAGTAAGTTAGGGTCATATTCTCAAGGGTTTACTTAATGCAACTTACTCATGTTGAAGGAGAAAGTTCTAAAATGATTTGAGGTGTGACTTCCTTGGAGAAAAGAATGCAAAACAATAAGAACAAGAGGAAACAAGAACGGTCAACTCATGGTCAACCCCGGTCAACCAACAAGTAATGGCTCAAAGAGCATGGAAATTGGCGATTGATCAACTTAACAACTCAAAACCAATCACTAGAGATGAATCAAGAAGGGAAAGAATGATAAAGAAGGGTTATGGGAAGTTTTCCCCTAGGTTCATAAACTCAAGTCACGGAAGAACGGTCAAGGATGATATAAATATGCAACAAGGTACGATCCTAGCATGAATTCACCAAACAAGGGTTTCAAGGCTCTCTCAAGGCCTTAAAACATGCAATATTCCCTAACCAAGCTCTCACTATAAAAAAGCCTACTACCTAAAGCACGTCAAGTGTTTGATAAAATGCCACAAAGAAAATTCAACCTAAAAGGACCTAATATGCATTAATCTCTCGAGTGAAATGCGAAATTAAGCATTTCAGCCACCTAATCTATGATGCCAACACCCTCTCCAGACAATTTGCAGCACATAATAACCAAATCAAAACTGTCAATCAAGGAAAACCAAGAGACGATATACATTCTTGAAGGTCATGGGTATACATCATAACACTTACAATACATATACTTAAATCATCAAAGACAACAATTCATGCTCAAGTGTTATCTATTCCCCTAGGGTTCCACAGTCCCAACCCTAGGAGATTTAGTTTCACATACTAGATAAAGGAAGAACACAACCTAGAAAGTGGAATTAGAACTCCATTCTTTAATCTAGAAAGCCTCCTAATTGTTGATGATGACGGGAGATGGTGAAATTGTGCAGGGGTGGAAGTTTGGGATTGGGATTTGGGAATTCCCATTCCCAAATTTAAATTCCCAAATTATTTAGGGAATTGGAAACCCATGTACCAAAATTTAAACTTCAAATTGGGTTTGGGCTTAAGAAATGGGAATGGGAAATTAAGTTTGGGTCTGGGAAATCCCAAATACCAAACTAACCCATCAAAATAGAGTCTAACCCGTAAGAACAATTTGTTTAGGACTTAACCCGTCAAACTTTTTGCTGGTAAAGTTTGAATAAAATAATATGTTGTCATAAATTATACTTGCATAATTCAATTGTCAGGATTATACTGCCAAAATTATTTTAACATTTGGGATTCTGCCGTTAGAATTTTGCTATTCAATTCCACCAATTAGGGTTTAGGGTATTATCGCTAAATTTTTGTCGATATCGACGAAAATCTGACGGCGAAGAAATTCTGGTGACGTCGATGAAAATATGGCGGCATAATTCTGGTGACATAGATGGAAATTTGGCGACGAAAGTTTGGCGACATCTGCGAAAGTCCGACGACAAAAATCTGGCGGCGAAGAAAGTTCGGCAACATAGATAGAATTTGATGGCGGAATTCCGGCGACATTGATGAAAATTATTCGGCAGAAGTTTGGCGGCAAAGTTTAGCGGTGGTGACGAAAATATGGCGGCGGAGAAAGTACGGCGACAACAATGGAAATTTGGCGGAAAAATTCCAGCGACGTCGATGAAAATTCATCAGCAAAATTTCGGAGTCATCTGCGGAAGTCCAATGACAAAAATCCGCGGCAAAAGTTTGGCGGTTGACATAATTCCAACAGCAAAAATCCGGTGACGTCGACAGAAATCCGGCGGCGGAAGTTCGACGACATTGCTAAATTCTAACGAAGGAAATTCGGCGGCGAAACTTTGGCGGTGGTGATGGAAATATGGCGGCGGAGAAAGTACGGCGACATCAATGGAAATTTGGCGGCGAAATTTTGGCGACAGTACATTCATGAAAATTTGGCAGCGGAAGTTCGACGGTAAAAATTTGACGGCGAAAGTTTGGTGGTGTTGACGGAAATCTGGCGGCAGAAGTTTGGCGACATTTTGGAAAGTACGAGAATAGAAATTTGTTGGCAAAAATTTGGCGGTGGTGACAGTAATCCGGCGGCGGAGAAATTCCGGCGACATAGATGAAAATTCATCGACGAAAGTTCGGCGACATATGCAAAAGTTCGATGATAAAAATTTGGTGACAAAATTTTGGCCAAATTTTAGAAAGATTCTATGTGTTAATTTGAATTTGGGATCCCGATTCCCAAATTAGAATTCCCGTTCCCGAATAAAAATTCCCAAATTAAATTCGGGATTGGGAATGGGATCCCTAATTTGGGAATCGGGAATTGAGATTTTGGAAATATGGGAATGGGTCTCCCATTCCCTCCCAATTTCACCCCCTAAAATTGTGGATAAAGAGATATGTAGTAGAAGAAGGAGAAGATAAAAAAGAGTGTAATTCAACTTGAAAATGCATTATATATAGTTGCAAGGGGATGGGCGCGCACGCGCCACTTATCACGCCCATCGGTGCGCTCAAACCCCAAAATGAGGCAGTTGCATGTTTTCTGGAGCTGGCGCACGTGTTGGAAGGCGCTCCCAACCTGTAAAATAAAGGACATACAAATTTTTTTTCCCGATGGGCGCGTACGCCGTATGGTGTGTCCTCCACCGCGCCACTTGTTAAAAAATATTCCTTCTTGCATCGATCATAACTCGAACATCCAGCCAATGGCGGAGATAGGGGGAGCCACGACGCCCCCTCCCCCGGTATCGAGTGTAAAATTATATGTAATATCTGGTATTTTCGGAGTTTGGTGTCGGGGTATTTGAAGTTCAGCTCCCCCACTACGATGTTTCGATGAAATGTTGTCTTAATTTTACGTAATAGTTACTCAAAATCAACTTATAATATGTAATAATTAAAATATTTGATCATAAATTATCCAGATTTGAAGAAAAAATTGCTGGTGGCATATATAATTCTTTTTTACTATTTAAGAAAATTATAATCAAAAAATTTATTGAGTATTTTTACGTAGTATTAGATTCATGAAATTTTTCTACTAGTATCCAAATCTGAAGAATTTTTTTTACCGGTGGCACGTAATTTCAGTTTATAATTTGGCTCCTCCCATATACCAATACTGGTTCCGCCATTGCATCCAGCCTCCAAATTTGTCCACGTTTGGACCGTTGGATTCATGATTCATCCCTCTAACATTGTGCATCCTGATCATACATAAAAAAACACTTGAAACACCATGAACACATACCACAAAGTTCCAAGGGGGCATTTAAGATGAACATTCACAACTTTGCACGAGACTAACAAAAGATGGATACTATTGAGTTTAAACCACCTAGAATATAATCTAATTTGGGGAGATAAACACCACTTTTATAGTGTTATCAAATTACCCCAGACTTAGACATTGCTTTTCCTCAAGCAATGGACTACTTACACCTGAACCAATCAAATTAAACATGGTAAAATTCGAGTTGATTGGATATTTATAGAGTATGGTTAAACTCGATCGCAAGCATTTAATATGGAGAGCGAATAGAGTATGAATTTTGAAATATCCGTCATACACAATAACAAAACCCTAATAAGCATATATGATACTCATGTAATCGCCAAATTATGTATATCATTCATATTATTTTAAATAAACTTAGCATCATCATGTGTGTCTGATTCTGAGCCACACTCATCCAATCATCAGCAAACTAATATGTCCCTGTAATCTTAAATATAAACAAGGGCCCCCCCAAGTCCTTGAGCTAAGAAGGGGTGATCAAACTTCACATATTAATTTGTTGCTGATGTTGTACCAACAACACACGCCGTCTCTTACACACACGTACTATTCATTCATATACATGTCTCTGATCCAGACAAAGATTTCTCTGGGCGAGACAACTTAATTATAATTTACTTATGTTTGGACATTACAAAAAGGACTGACCCTACTCTTTTTTCTCATCAAACACACAAAAAAGCTGTCACCCCTTTTGTCCTTTTGGAACATCCCTTCCTATAATTGTACTATTTTTATTGATGTACCAACAACAACTTGAACAATTATTATTCCATCCCTCTTAACTAATTGATACCCATGAGATTCAGAGGTCAGATGTAAGAGAACCCAAACCGGCTCTAGATTATGGTGGACATGTGATGTTGCGGGACTTTAATCGGAGTTCGCATGACGCTGCTTACTTAGAGGTGAAAGTATAAATATCTATATAAATTAAGTAATGTTCACTTGTACTTAGCATTTCATAATCAATGGTCGGTTTAGGTTCGGATAGTTGATATTCGTTACACACTCATCATAGTTTTAAATTCTAGTGATAACCACTTTTTCTCTTAGGTTTGTGTGATTCATACCATACCCATGTTTTTCAAATTTTAAGGATAGTAATTTACAATCTATCATTTTTAAAATACAATTCTAAAATTGAGTAATAAAATTTTGTTAAATTACATAACTCGAATATTTTATAATTCCATTCTATATATCTAAAACATAGATGACATGATGTATGATCTAACCTTCATTTATAATTAAACAATTTTAAAAAAAAAATACTAAATACATTATGACGTGAGTAGTAAAATAAATACTAAGACACTATTTTATAGAGTGAATAGTATGAATAGCAATGAATACTGAAACACCTTACTTTCAATGCCGGGTAAATTGCACCGGCCGGTACCACCAAACTATTCGTTAGTTTTAGTAGCAGCCACCTAACTAATTTTCTTGGCTCGGATACCACTGAACTCGATTTTTCTTGGCTCGAAGTACCACTAAACTCGAATTTTCTTGACTCGGATACCACATGTCATCCTTAACTCTGTTTGCCTTTTTTGTTTGTACTGACTGGAGAACCCTATCCAAAATCGGGCAAGATCCCACTCCAAAAAACCCTACATTTGGTCCAATTGTGACCTGCTCCACCGCCGACCGAGACCAATAAGTCTTTGCATATTCAAGGTCAGCGACGAAGTCGAGGCGTTCCATTAAGATGGATGGTGGGAAGACGTCATCACAGAGGAGCTCGCCGCTAGTTGGGAAGTTTGTTGTCTTCTTCCAGAGCTCCAAGGAGCAAATCGTGTTTGGGGAGAAGGAGTTGAGGATGTTGTGGTTTGCGAGCCAAGAAAATTTATTAGGTGATACTCCGAGCCAAGTATATTCAAGTTTAGTGGTATCCGAGCCAAGAAAATTAGTTAGGTGCGTGGTTGCTACTAAACCTAATGAATAGTTGGATGATACATGTACTACAATTCACCATTTCAATGTCTTAATAACCCAGTTCATCATATTTATTTACCCGTGGTAAATAATTGTGAACTCAACTTTAAAATATTTGGGATTATGAGTAAGTGTTCCTTAAATGTCAATATATGAGGAACAGTTAAGAATATCCAGAAATGTTATAGCTAGGTTAACCACAACCACAAGATCAATCTGACTGTTAAGAGTAACAAATTACAGAGATTGTTGTCCCGCCACATAGGAATACACAATTTTGATTGGGGGGGGGGGGGGGGGGGTAAAGAAATGAAGTTGTCTGGAAGCTAAGGTAAGTCGATTTCAGTTGTATGGATATGGGTGTTCATCATATTGACCACTCAATACTAGATAACTCATTTCTCTCTCTCTTTGTAGATCAGTCTTTGCAGGCATCGGCCTCCTTGTTATTTGTGTACATCCAATCTCGTGACTCTCTCCATGGCCCAATTTTGGAACTAGTACTATTTTCATACCACACCCTAACCCCTGGCCCCTTATCACCCCTCCCTCCCCTCCCTCCATGCCCTAATCACACCTCTCTCTCATCTCATCTCCTCAATGCATCATCGGTCTTATCCTATTCCCAACAAAACCACCATTATTACTCTTAAAAAAAAATCCTAAAAAGAAGTTGTTTGTTTCATTCGATTTCCATTCTTTCATTTTTAACCACGTATATTTATACATTATATATTATTATTTATTATTTCATTTATCCAAATATCATCTATACAAAAATCAATTCACCATGACAGTTTGGTAGATTAGTGCAAATGAACATTGTATTGAAGCTTAATTAGATAGGATGCAAATGAACAAGAAATCTGGTTACCAGTCTGTTCAAATGATCAGCAGCACACTCATACATGATTTAAATTCAAAATTAAGCTAATACAATCCCAAGGTGGATCAATTATACTAATACTAGTACAAAACTTAATTAATACTATATTATTATCATTCTCTCTATCAGAATCATCTTATTCCTGCGTACGTACCCTTTTGTTTACCTAACAAAATCGCCACCTAATTAATTAATTGATCCTAATACTATAATATAATAATAAAATAATATAATTATTATTATTATTAGTCTCTTCTGAGTAGGAGCAGCAGCAGTAGAAGTGGATGATGATCAGGTGTGAAGCAAGCCGTAAGAAAGAGCCATGAGCAAGATAGCTGCTTCCTTTTCATCTTGAGGGAAAACCCTCTGAAATGAATAGTCGTTGTTGAATATGGCAGCCAATTCCTCGAAGCATAGCTTATTACTGTTGTTGTTGTTGTTGTCGCTAATGGTGTTGCTGCTACTAGTAATCATCTTTCTTGGTACACTGAACTTGCCTCTCTTCTTCAAGGGTAGATGGCTGTTGTTGCTCGAACCCAAGTTGTCGTTGTTGTTCCTCTTTCTCTTTTTCTTCTCCTTGTTGCTTGTGGTCCATTCCCCAATCATCTTACATGGTGATGATGATGATGTCTTCATCTTTATCATGGTTGGTGGCGGTGCTATTGTAGCTATGTCGCCTCCTTCTGCAATGGCTGCTGCTGCTGCTGCTGCCATGGCCCTCCTGGCCTTCCTTTGTCTGATGCCGCAGGCGTTGCATAGTGACTGCACCCCGGCCGCCAAAATGTTATTACTTATATATATATATATATATTTAATTAATTCACTTACTTTTATCACAAAGCAAAACAGCACTACTTTTATGATCAAAATTTAAATAAAAATAAAATAAAGGTGATTGAGGCAATACCTTAGGGCCTTGGGGTCCGCTACGCCAGAGAGGGGTCTTAGTTGTGTTGCAGTCAGAACAAACCCTAACCGCCGTTGGTGAATTGCTACCATTATTATTATTATTAGGTGCTGCAGCAGGCTGTAAAGTTGACGGCGACGGGACGTCGTTTACGTTACTGGGATTATTATTATTAATATTATTATTTGTCTTGATCGTCAGCTTCTTCTTCTTCATGATCCTCAACTTGGGAGCCACCGTTTCTTTCTCCATCTTGTCGTTTGACTCCAATGGAACAGCTCCTTCTCCCCATCTGTTATGATCATCCATCTCATGATCATACATCTGCGATCCCATGGAAACACTTTATTATGATGATCTAATATATAAAATAAAAAAAGAAAGTAAATAGTTAAATTAAGAACCAACCGTTTGAAGATGGAGGGGAGGTTGGTATTGGTGAAAGGAGGTGGGAGGCGGCCCCCAGGACGAGGAGTAGTCCTGGGCGGTCGCCACCAGCTGGTGTCCATGAGTGGTTGGATCGGTATCCTCGGTGGCTCGGTGGGTAGAAGGAGGAGGGCTTATGAAGATGTGATAAGGTAGTGGAGATGATGAGGATGATGATGGTGAACTATTTGTAGTAGTAGTAGTAGTAGTAGTAGTGAAGTAATTATGAGGGTTAAGGTAGTGTTGATGATCTTGGTTAAGGTCTATGGTGAATGGAGGGAATTGGTGAGTTGAGTAGTGGTAATTTGAATTCATGATGATCATGGACAAAACTCGAAAGAGATCGATCGATCAATCGTACAATTGAATAGTATTTGATGATGGATGATCTCTTGGAGATCAATAGATATGGGAGGTGAGAGTTGGGGAAGGAGATGATCAAGAGAAGAAGGGAAGAGGGGGAAATGGGCTAAGGAAGCAGAAACGGCAGAGGGAGAGAGGAGATAGCACTCTACTATTACCTTCCATATATATACAAACAAAATGAACTAGCTAGCTATCATCAAACCCTAAAATTAAAATGTTTTTTTTTTTTTATGAAATTAAAATGTTCAATAACATTAAATAAATAAATAAAATAAAAAAGTAATAATTCACGTGACTTCGATCAACTTGATTCACTGAAAATAATACCTTCAGATCTCGTTTTAAACAAACAAAACTGTTGTTTTTCAAATATAAAATAAAATAAGGGAAAATGGCACTTTGACTCCTCTACTTTGCCAACTTAACAAATAACCTCCTATATTATAAATTTCTCATTTTACCCCTCCTATTTCAACCACTTTGCAATTTGGGTCCTTCTATTCCAACTTTCGTCTTCATAATGTTAATTGGTGCGCATTCAGTACACCGTTTTAGCTTCAATAGTCATGTATTATTAGCTTACTAAGTGTTTTTTAATTGAGAATATAAGTATATATAATTAGATGAGATGAAATCGATGAAAAAAACGTGTGATTTTAAAATCCTTCGTATTTCATCATATTCTTTGCAATACCTACACAATTGACCTCCCTGGCCAACTCTTAATCTCCTACCTCTGTTATCTCTCTTTGTCGGTGTGCGAATGTGTCCATATTTAATGTTAAGAGGATGATAGTCGGAACAGAAGGATCCAAATGGCAAAGTGGTCGAAGTAGGAGGGGTAAAATAATCAATTTATAGTATAGGGGGCAATTTATTAAGTTGACAAAGTAGAGGGGGCAAAAATGCTATTCTTGTTATAATTACAGCCATTTATCTCTTTTTTGGTTGTTGTTTAAAATTGGCCCCGGCCACACAACACTACAAAAAACTCTTATCTGTCTTCATGTACCAAATCGTCACTACACCACTAACTTAAGTGCTACCAAACCCCCCAATGTTCTTGTTAGTTATACTGTTTTAAGTCTCAAGCATTGTATTTATTGCTATGGTGCTGAAATATTATGTGATGAAAAGTGTTGATATGAGAGGATGATCTAATGCTTGAGAAAGCGTAGGATAGAGAAGATATTTTGTATAAACCCTTTTTCATTTTAACTTTGAATTTATTTTTGGGTTATTATTTTTAAAATGCACTAACTTTGGCGATTTATTTTAAAAATGCACTAAGTTTCGGAAACCCCAAATCTATCCCAGAGTTAACACCGTTAGTCCTTATTTGTAAAATTTTAAACATTCTGAACCAAGTGGCTAACGGAAATAACTTTTAAGTTTTCTGTCTTCTAAAATAGTAACCCATGTTTTCCCAAATTGCATTTTGGACCCTATTAAATTTCATCCCTTTCAAATCCTCCCAAATTAACCAACGTTAACGCCGTCTTCAACTCCGGCCACTTCAAACCCCAAAATGAGGCAGTTGCATGTTTTCTGGAGCTGGCGCACGTGTTGGAAGGCGCTCCCAACCTGTAAAATAAAGGACATACAAAATTTTTTTCCCGATGGGCGCGTACGCCGTATGGTGTGTCCTCCACCGCGCCACTTGTTAAAAATATTCCTTCTTGCATCGATCATAACTCGAACATCCAGCAATGGCGGAGATAGGGGAGCCACGACGCCCCCTCCCCGGTATCGAGTGTAAAATTATATGTAATATCTGGTATTTTCGGAGTTTGGTGTCGGGGTATTTGAAGTTCAGCTCCCCACTACGATGTTTCGATGAAATGTTGTCTTAATTTTACGTAATAGTTACTCAAAATCAACTTATAATATGTAATAATTAAAATATTTGATCATAAATTATCCAGATTTGAAGAAAAAATTGCTTGGTGGCATATATAATTCTTTTTTACTATTTAAGAAAATTATAATCAAAAAATTTATTGAGTATTTTTACGTAGTATTAGATTCATGAAATTTTTCAACTAGTATCCAAATCTGAAGAATTTTTTTTACCGGTGGCACGTAATTTCAGTTTATAATTTGGCTCTAGCCAATCCTTGGGAGAGACTAATCCTCTTGATCTAATCGAACCTCTAGCCAATCCTTGCCTTCCTTCCATTCAATCGTGCTCCAAAAACCTCCAAAAATTCTCTCCAATGGTGTATGGTTCGTCAAAAAATTGACCAAGACTTTTATGCCATAAAAAACCCTTTCGTAGTTGAAATAGTTGAATTTTTCCTAAATGGGGAGCTTGCACGGTCTGTAAGCTACACAGTGTATTTATCTTACACGGTGTGTAAGCTCTAAAACTCAACATTTTGAGTTTTCTGCAAAACTGGTCATTTACTTGTGGTTGGGTTTTCTTCCTTCTATCCAGATCACTCCATGGGGCGTAGAGTCCCATTGCACTCAATGCTTCACTCCGGTTCGATTTCCTAACGTCTTTTATTACCTGCAATACATAAAAAAAACGTGCACACTGACGTAAAACGACCATAAGACCAAAAGGGACTAAACTCACTTAAAATCACTCAAACGAGATAAAATCATCGGGAATATGTCGTCTAATGAGGGATTGAACACACCAATATTTGGGTGCTTCATGTACACATGTACATAAAAATATTATAAAGATATTGTGTACATGTGTACAATGAGTATGTGCACTTATATAAATATGTGAACACGTGTATAAAGAGTGTGTGCACGTCCACAAAAAATGTGAAGGAACTTGTGTATACGTCGACAAATAGGTGTATATGTGGACAAGATAAGTGTACTCGTGTACAAAAATGTATGTACATAAACGTATACAGATGTATAACATGTGTACGAAAATTTATGGAAATGAGTACACAATTTATGTATAGAAATGTGCACACATATATAGTAACGTGCTGACATATTAAAAACGTGTATGAAGCGTCACCAGAATTTTTTTCCAGAAAAATAGGCTCGACAATGCTGGTCCGGTGGTCAATTTTATATTCAAAATTCGAGTTCCGGTCACCGAAAAAGTCATCGGAGCTCCGCCGGCGACCGGAGTCTAAATATTAAGAAACATTAATTAAATTGTGAAATGAGACGTTTACCCTTTTAATCTAAACCATTGGATCTAGAACGTTTTAATGAATGAGATTGTTCTTTGAGTACATTCAATTCCATAACAATTAGCCAGACTCAGTGTTAGGAGAGTGCCACATATTTGCATTTTTCATGATGCGATATATATGGGTCTAGCTTGCAATCGAGGATGAGGGTTCCTTGGCCCTATCAAGAAAGATCTAAGCCGTTGAATTGAATCTCATTAATCCAATGGTTCAAAATACAAGGGTATTTTAAAAATTTTAAAAGTCATCCCATTCATCCACAGGCCGCCTTTGTCTGCCGCCGTCGGCCACCATCCATAGTAATTATTAAAAAAATTGTTATTAGTGGGATTTGAGACCATGACCTACTTCTTATAAAATCAAAATCCTGCCATTATGCCACTGAATATTGTTGAGATCATATAACAGTAAAAGTCTTTTACTAAAGGGAAAATAACACTTTAGCCCCCTCTACTTTGCCAACTTAACAAATACCCCTATACTATAAATCACTCTTTTTACCCCCTCCAACTTTGGCCACTTTTCATTTTGGGTCCTTCCATTCAAACTATCGTCTTCTTAACAAAACGTGTACACACGTGTACACATATACAAAAACGTGTACACATTAAAAAGGAGTACAAAGCGTCACCGGAAAAAAAAGATTCCAGAAAAATAGGCTGACGACGGTGGTCTGGTTGCCGCAATTTTTTTGGGAATCGAAGCTCCGGTTGCCAGGTGACTTTCAGGTGATTAGAGTCCACACTTAAATTAAAAACAATAAAATTATGAAATGACAATTATACTCGTGTACTTTAAACCATTAGATCTAAAATAAATTAATAAGTCAGATTACTCCTTGATAGCATCAAGGATCTAGCATCAAGGACCTCCCATTTACTTGAGTACTCGATATATCTTATTTTTCTTGTTAATTCTTATTTTGGTAAAGATATATTACATTATTAATAAACATGTAGATAGAATTGGGAAATCTTGGTAGACGAATACATTAGTCGCCGCATGCAGCTGAAAAAGAAGCATTATTTCATGAACTGATGAACATAAAGACACATGTTTCTTGTTTATGAATATATTATTATATTTGATAGGAGCCATGCAGATACATACATATATAAGCCTTTTATCATGTCTAAGTTTCAATTGCTTGGCAGTTTCTTGAAAGAATTCCAATCTTTTAGGAGTAGCCATCCAATAAGACACAGACTCACGTAATTCCATCTTTCACAACATCGAGACCATCTGTAACAACCAAATTTAGAATATGTGGAGAGCATCTCATGTGAAGTAAAGCACCATCTTTGATCAAATAAGTCAGTTCCAACTTCTTAATATTTTCTAGCATTCTATTATTGGTGCTACAGTTATCCAAGGTTATAGTTGATACCTTAGTGTCAACGTTCCATTCCATCAAGCAGTCTACAGAAACCTTGCAAGCCTATTAGCCGTATGAGGAGCTTGGACATAGATAAACCTACAACAAGTCAACAAACACCATCAACTAAACAAATAGTTGAGCCGTTAGACATTTACAGAGAGGGTTTATGGTTTAGATGAATTACCTCAGTAGTTGATTCCTCAAACCCCATCCATTATCGAGATAGTGTGCAGTGGGAGCCATGTAACTTTTCCTTTGGTTACTAGCTGTCCACATATCAGTTGTTATTGCCACTCTGCCCTTACTAGAATCAATAACCACTGAATCTTAGCTATATCATCACAGTATAGTCTCATCACATCCCTTTTCAATGTGTTCCTCAAAGGAACATTGAAAAGGGGCTGAAGAGAGTAACATAACCTTTTGAAATGCAGATGTTCAACAATTTAAAGAAGATACTCATGCATCAACACAGCAGTAACAAGTTCTTTCCTAGACACATCAGCACTATAGGCAGTAGAAACTAACTCGATTTTGCCTTTACTTAACAAATTGGGACCAAGAACCTTTTGAGATCCATTATGTATTCTCTTCTGAATACAAGATTTGATATGACTCCTTAAGTGGGATGTACCATTGTTAGAATCACCACCTAATAACTTCCTACAGTAGTTACACTTAGCCTTCCATATGTTATGAACCTTAACTCTCTCAAAGTGAAGCGAAACAGTGCTTTTACGCTTACTCTGGTTAGGAGGTGTCACTACCTTAGCATCTGCAGGAGGCTACTACTGATCAGGTTGGTTGGCATTTCTAGCTACCATATCATCGATGGGATGCTCTTCTTGGTTGGCATGGTTGTCATTTGGTTCAACTACAAGTGGCATATGCTCGTCGTGAATATCCTAAGGTGGCATAACTTCATTGTCGTTCATAGCTCATGCGAATTGCAAGAAAGAAGGAACTGAATGAGAATTCAGTTACCATGCCAGAAACTGAAAGTAGTAAGCAATTAAGCAAAACCCTTAAATCGAAAAGAGAAAACCCTAAAGGACTAAAATCGAAAAGTAGTAAGCACTATAAGAACTGAAACTGAAAATCTAAATCGTACTATAAAAATCATAAATCTAAATCGTAAGTCAAAAATCGGAACAGCAAAACCCTAAATCATAATCCCTAATTCCCTATTCATACTAACCTTGGGTGATTGAATAGCACAAGTGAAGAGGGAATATCGACAAACAGCTGCAGAGCTCTATTTATAGTTGGAATCCTGCACACATGCAAAAAACTAGGGTTAGGGTTTAGGAAAATATCGCCAATTGAATTGAAGAAACTCATCGGGAAAGGAAGGAATAGGAGAAATCGAAGGGTATGTGGTGTTTATTGGAGGAAAGTATGTAGGAAATAATTATTGATCAGTGTATTTCGGCAGCTAATTTCGACAGGCTTCCTCAAGAACGAGGAGAGAATTTCCCCGATCGACGCGTCGGGAGAGGAGAGAGACTGAGAAGAGAGGAGTTTATGGCGAATTTGTATGCAGCCTGGCAAATCGTGGATGAGATAATGGGCTACAGGGATATTTATCCGTCGGGTCGGGTTCGGTGACAGTGAAGGTGCAGATAAAGTTGAATCCGTCCCCGTCCGTCACCGTAACTTAATGGCGTCGGGTTTAACCGTCCCCGAACCAGAACTCTGTCAGCGCGGTTTTCTCACCTGTTTGACCGGTTTGGTTTCGGGCGGTTACCCGATTTTCCAGTTCAGATTGCCATGCCTATTCATTAGTCCTTACTCTTGAGAAGAAGGGTTCATGAAGGATGTTTTTTTTTTTTTTGATAATTGAATGATATATTATATATTAGAGCTTCAAAACTCGATTACAATGAACCCCAAACCAAAAATCATCGAAACAAAACCTAGATAATCATTACTCATGCAAACTATACAATTGCATGTCACCCCAAAAAATCTGATCCCACAACCAAAGATCAAACCTATACTACCCAGAAAACCACACAAAGTGCTATTGAAAAGCAGCACCCGCAAAACAGGCCAAATTCAGCCATAGTCAGGGTTAAAAGACCATAAAACCAACCATCTCCGGAACTCACTTTGAGAAACTTTTCCTGCACAAAGAAGCCATCTACCAATCGCCCACAAAATCTTTCCAACCACTTGAAGGATGTTGATGGCGCTAATATTACAGATAAGTGGCTGTTTAAAGACGTAATTACCAACAATTATATCTGCCACTAATTCTTCCATTAGTGGCAGATAATATGTGCCACCGTATTTGCCTCAAAAGACTTTTAGCGACAGGAGCGTTGGTGGCACTTAAGCTATCTGCCTCTAAAACTCTATAGAGGCAGAAAAAAAATTTTTAGAGGCAAATACGGTGTGTCTCTATAGCCTGGTTTTGTTGTAGTGAAGGTGGAGGGTTGGCAAGTGGAAACGAGGAAGGTGTTGGTGTTGGTATTGGTGAAGGGCTGCGGAGGTTTACGTCAACGCCGAGCAGCTTCTCTGGGACGAGTTAGATGTTGGGCTTCTTAACTAAATATTCCATTTTGTTTTTCTTCTTCTTCCATTTAAACTAGAAATCTTCACAAGACTGACGAAGGAAATTGAAATCAATACTGAATAGGATTTGCTAGATGATTATATAGGAATAGAAGAAACAACATTTTGCTCTCTTGGACCCGACCAAAATGTGGTGGCCCGTCCGTATGGTTTTTCCGAGTTTTCCGGTTCGACCCACTTTTTGGTCACAATCAAACCGCTGCCATTTTGTTCTCAGACCAAACTAGGCTCAGCTCCGTTCGCTGGTTTTTCCGATCAAACTGACCGATCCGGTCCGGTTCTGTTAATATTGGTAAATTTACTTATATCAATTATATTTCTTGATAAGTAATATAAGACTAACTTTATCATATGCGCTGTCTTTGCTAGGGAGGTGGATCCCCATCCAACCCTTTCCAAGGGTTGGAAATTCCAACCTTCATTATCAACCATTAGATCATCATTTGACTCTTTGACCAATCCAATGGTCTAGATTGTTAGGGGTATTTAGGACTTTACACATATCATTTAATTTTATATTTAAATTCAATAAACAATATTATTTTTTATATTTAAATTAAAGAAATAGTATTTTTAGGGACCCATGCCGGCCGCCTCTCCTCCGGCGACCGGCCGCCGGCGCCGGCGCCGGCCGCGGTCGCCGGCGAGTTTTTTTTTTTTTTTGCTTTCAAAAAAACTAGTTACTACCTTTTTCTGTTAACAATGTTTTTTTAACTGATAACTAGTTAACATGGTTTTTAACTGATAACTAGTTAACATGATTTTTAACTGATAACTAGTTAACATCGTTTTTTGTTTGATAACTTGTTACCAGATTTTAACCTGATAACTAGTTAATAATATTTTTTATTGATAACTAGTTAACATGGTTTTTAAACTAATAACTAGTTAACAATGTTTTTTTAGTTAACTAGATAACATCTTTTTAAAAATTAGTTAACTAGTAAACACCTTTATTTTGCTGTTAACTAGTTAACAGTGTTTTTTTTAAATGATAACTAGTTAACATCATGATTTAGATAACTAGTTAACAAAATTTTTAGTTGAAAACTAGTTATTAAAATTAGTTAATTTATCGAATTAACTAGTTAACATCATAACTAGATAACTAGTTAACAAGATTTTTAGTTGATAACTAGTTATCAAAATTAGTTAATTAGATAACTTATCGAGTTAACTAGTTAACATCATAATTAAGATTTAAGCTGATAACTAGTTAACATGATTTTTAACTGATAACTAGTAACAACGTTTTTTGTTTGATAACTTGTTACCAAAATTTAACCTGATAACTAGTTAACAATATTTTTTATTGATAACTAGTTAACATGATTTTGAAACTGATAACTAGTTAACAATGTTTTTATTGATAATTAGATAACACCTTTTTTAAAATTAGTTAACTAAATAACACGTTTTTAAAAATTAGTTAACTAGTTAACACCTTTTTTGTTGTTAACTAGTTAACAATGTTATCAAGTTGTTAACTAGTTAACAATCCGAGTTAACTAGTTATCATGATTCACCGTCGGCCACCATGGCGGCAGTCATACACGACGTGTACCCCATTTTGAGTTATTCGGTTTAAATCATGGTTGAGTCGATGGTTTTGATTTTGTTCGGTTTTTGGTTTTGGGTTAACCACCACCCACTTAACAAAATAAAATAGCCTTTACAAAAAGAAAAAAAAAAGGACAGGATAATTAAAATCAAAGTAACCCAGCCACCTCACCCACTCACCCACCCAACCCGGACCGACCACCCATCCCACCCAAATCACCCGACCCAACCCCCCCCCCCCCTTATCCTCTTCTTCGTTCCTCTGTACAGATCCACCGCCGATCAACGTCGCCAGCCGCCGCATCCCAGCCAACCCACCGCTGACCCCTCTCTCCAACTCCCGCCGCTGATCTCTCTCTCCGACTTCCCAGCCGATTCAGATCCTCCCTTCGCCGTCCCCAATCTCCACTCCAGCCACCGCCGTTCCGCCGCCACTACCAAACGACACCCGCTGCCGACTGCTTCCCCGATGGTGCTACGATACTTTCTTCAATCGCCGAAGCTCGCCGGTCCAATCGGAATCTCAACCTAATTTCATTCGCGCCGCTGCTCCGACCTCGTCACTGCTCTGACCCACCAGTCTCCGACCCAGCCGATGCTCCAACTCGACGGTGCTCCGATGCTCCGATGGTCTGTACACAGCATGAAGATTTGGTGAGGCAGAGAAAGAAGAAAAAGAAAGAGAAAGAGAGAAGTTTGGCAGAGAAAGAAGAAAAAGAAAGAGAAAGAGAAAGAGAGAAGGGGCTGTGTGATAGGGATAGGTATTTAATTTTTATAAAATGCCGAAAATACCCCTCCGGTTTTTGGTTGGAAACTGGTCCAACCTTAAAAGGTTGGGTCCGAATCTTCTGCCCTTTGCTAGCCCTATTTCTCATGTTAGCTTTGACAGTATGTTTTATTATATTAGATACTCGTAGTATTGTTAGATTAATCATCTGATTACTTTTATATACTTGTAGTATTTTGCCAAATTTTGAGAGAAATCAAATAAAATTGAATCCTAATTGCTTTTTCTATTGCACACACCTACAAAATTTAACTTTAAGTTGAAACAAATTATTGTAAGACTAAAATAACTCTAACTTACAATTGTGAAATCCCTATAAAACTAGCATTTTTAGTAATTTTATATTGTTTGCAGCGCGCAAACAAGCACTTAAAAAAGCTAGTTTGTATTATATACACATAATGTATACATAAATATTTCAAAATTTAACTAATCTAAATTTACTTAGATCAAGGTCTCCAGCTGTTTGTATACATCAATTTAGCTATCATTAGTCATATTCATATAGATCTTATAGTCAATTATCAAAATATACGTGCTATACATATACACACACCTTCATTTATAATACATCTATTTTTGTTAAATTCCAGGAACTTTGTGCATGCAATGTGTATTTATTGCCCCTTGCCCTCCTTAGGGACATTTGATGTCATTTAGAGTTCTTTTGATGAGATTCTAGGCTACCATTCTATGAAGGAACTTCTCACGAGTCAGACGCTTCAAACGGGGACCAAATCGAAGCACAAACGAAACATGAATTATTGAAGGATGCGAGTCTGGATCAGAAAACATAAAGTGCAAATTTTCATATCAAAATTACGTCGGCGCACATTCCCAATAGCACTTGCAGAACTGCAACATAATAACAAAAAGTGTGTCTTTTGTGTATAAAAATGCGCTAGCGCACTTTTTAGGGCCGCCCGGGTGAACTTTTAGTGCTGCTCGAATTTCATCACCATTTAATTGGAGTTTCTTCCCCAATTAAGAAGAACATAAGTTTTAACGAATTTTGACGGCTTGGAGCTCTTGAGATGCAATTTTCAGCGAGGTTTTCGAGGAAATCAAGCATCAGAATCATCTATGAAGATCATGGTTTGATTGAAGATTGGAGCTGGGGAATAAATATTGAGTAAAACATAATAAAATCCCAAAAATAAGTTGTTCATTATGAATATAATGCATAGCTAACACTAGTGGATGCAAGTTTGGTAAAAAAAAAAAAAAAAGACAGAATTTGGATCAATGTATTTGACGGATGGTGTATATATGTGCGCCACTAGCTAAAAAGGTAACATGGATGCAAGTTTGTCTTTCCATGTATTTGAAAGGCCTAGCCTACTTGTGATCTTGCAATCAATGCCTAAATATTATTGCTTCTCTAACTCTGGGTTGGTTTTAGGACCACAAGCCAACTGTAACCTCTTCATATTTATATGGTCAAAAAGAAACAAAACAAAACAGAGCTCTTTGTCATTATATGATCTCCAATTATCACTATATAATAAATTGTACTGTGGTTAAGAAAAAAATTTACTACATATATTACCATGTCAAAGGATGTTAGAGGAAGAAAGAGTGTATAATAGTTTTCCCTTTTGGTGAAATCTTTCTTTCTTTGTGCTGTCTGTTTCAGATTCATGTCCCCAATTACAATAATGCAAAATGTTTGTCTTTGTTGCCCAAAATTTTATAATAGGTTTATTTTTTTTTAATTAAGATATTATGATTGGTAGATCATATAGATGCATAGAGCAAAGGTCAAACTCCTTTTCATGCATTTACCCAGAAAAGCTGACCTACATTCAAACTGTATCATGAATAATGGCCAAAAGAAGATTACTTTGCCTCAATAAATTACTTGTTTTGATCTTGATGATAGAGCTAATTATTTTATTCTCTTAGGTGATTATTTGCTCCCTAAAAATAAGTTGACGTTATTTTTTCCAGGAGCGCTCTCTTTATGTTTTAGAGACGAATCTAATCCTTGGATAACTTGTGCAAATAATTGCTCCCAAAATAGCAAACAGATGCTCCCCGGATTAGGAGTGGTGACAAAATTATGGATTATGTCTATAAGACATAATCTATAAGAGCCATTAGATCTCTATAGAATAAATCTAACGGTGGATTCCCCTATTTAATGTGGCATATTAAATATTTTTATTACCCCAAATTTCATTATACTATTTACCTTTTACATTTAACTTTCTCTTTTAACTGTGGCCACACAAAAAACCGCTCCCCCCATTCTCCGGCCGCCCATTCTCTCCCTCTTCTCTGCAGTCAAATACCGTCGCCCTTAGTCGCCGATTGCAACCGCCGTCGGTGGGAGAGCAGAGTCAGTCTTCTCGCTCAGGTAAGCACTACCGCGCGACATCCCTCTGCCGATTCATCCCAACTAACTCCGATTTCTGATTTGGTGCAGTTGTTTGGTGCAGCCGCTGTGGTTTCGTGGAACCATAAAGAGCCGACAAGAACCCATAACCAGGTATTGATTTCTAACTCGGCATGTGCAATCAGACGTAGCTGTGGTTTCGATTGTGTTCGGAATTAGGTTTAGTGACAGCATTCATCGCGTTTTTCAGTTAGATTGCTGTGGTTTGTGTATGGTTTCGGTACTTTTATTTGGGTAATACTATTATCCAAATGATTCGTGGTTGAAAGTCAAATTAACTGTTATTTTTGAAATACTATTATCAGTGTAAACTGATGTGTTGTTTTAGATCCATCATGTGAAAATGCTGATATAACTTGTAATGTAAATTGTTCCTGCAACTCTGTTTTGTGTGTGTGGATTGGCATTTTTGATGCAATTATTGTATGATTACTGTTTGTTCCACATATGTGGCCATTGCGTTAGATTTTAAGCATTTAGTTGTCGTTGTTCACAGCAAAATGACAAATAATAGTATTGAAGCATTACTATTATTGAATGAGGTGAACTGTGTTGTTTCTGTGTGGTCTGGATGAGAAGATAATAGTATTTCTGTAATATTATTAGTAACAGTTATACTTGTGATGACATGTTGTTGTACAAGTGTGTGGTTTGATTTGTTTTTGTTGGGCTCACGTCCTTGATTGTGGTGTTTGATGTTATTGTCAAATTCAGAGAACGAGATGACGAAAACTCCTGTTCGGCAAAAGGGGAAAATAATTAAGTTGGCGGTATCCAAAAAGCCGAAGCCGAAAAAAACCTGTTGCACCAAAACGACCTGAAGACAGGGCTGAACCAGTTAATAGGCCTGATGAACCTGTTGTTGGAGAATTTCAATTGACAATCGAGTTCATGTATCATTGCAAAAGTTTATTATCGTATTATTGCAAAAATTTATTATCGTATTGACAATCGAGTTCATATTGAGTAAAGTAAAAAATGAGTGTTTATAAGTACTAGTATTAGCGGGATAATAGTATTAGCTACATACCGTGTCCTTGCAAAATTTTGAGATTTCCTGGCGATGGTACAGTATTCTCAGACGTTTCTGAATGATTTTCGTCGATTGGATCATCAGGTATGAGATTAAGATCAAAACCTCCGCTCCTAGGCTGCTGGTTGGCTTCATCGATTAAACATTAGACTCCATGAGACAAGCAAACAACCGCAAGCTAGGGAAATGAGAATAAGTACTGAATAATTAAAAAATAGCAGGTAAGATATATGTTTAATCTCGATTTGAGCATGAATAATATTAGTAAATAATTTGGTAACAAAATAAAAGATTGATTACAAAGAATAAGAATAATATCATTATATAAATGCCTTCCAAAAATGACTCAGATATAATCAATGCATTTAATTGACTAATTCCCTAATTAATTAGCCCAATCCAATCAGATCCTATGGCTTGTGAATCCAACGGCTGTGAGTGAATTTTGTTGAGGTGACATAATTTAAATTATGTCACCATCCTTCAGCCGGATGCTCCCAAAGTAGTCCAAGTAATTGCTCACATTTCAGCTTTTCCTCTTCCACTTGACAAATTTCTTGTGGGCCTATTTTCATACCAATGTTAGGGCATCTCCTAGGGTGACTTGCCTTAACTTCAAGTAAGGTAACTTGAAGTTAATTAAGATGAAATCTGAACCATTAATTATGAGATCAACAAATTTAAGCCATTGATTAGATTTTAAATTAAAAAAATATAAAATAAACAAAAAAGGGCTACCGGTTAGTCCCTTGTAAATAGAATTTTAGTTACAACTAATCCTAGTTTGTAGGAGAAGTGGGTTAATTAATACATATTATTCTAATTCAGGTCTGAAAATTTTAATTAATGATCATCCCTACGAAAACAATTTCCCTGTCTCTACAATTTTCAGAGATTGAAACACAGCTTATGTAATTGGCGGTTGGAATTCTATGAAAATGGGACTGAACTCTTAATGACAATGGTGATTATACTATATAAATTAGCCGATCAATCAACAAGGAGCAGGAGAAATACGTTGTTTATAGGTATATCCCGATCGATTTGAGATTCCGTTCTTGACGTAACAATCATTTACAACTGTTACGTAAGATACTCATCTGTTACGTAATCCTTACGTAACCACAGTTATTTTTTACGTAACATGACCTGATAAACCTGCTATAGCAGGTTACTAACTTCAAGTTATTATAGTTTCAGTGACTTCAAGGCGTGGTAGGAGGTGCTCAATGTTAGGCTCACATTCCAGTAATTGCGACGTAAATTAACTTTTCACCTATTGATCATAGTATCATAGGTGCTCAATGTTATGACTTCCATGGTATATATATATTTTAACAATTATAAATTGTACAATTGTCCTAAATTATAACTGATATCTTTGAAAATTGACTAGAGTTTGAAATATATTTAAGTTAAAATGATGATAATAACTTAAGTACTCCCACAACTGAAGAATTATCATAATTTTGAAGTAATAAATTAGAGGTCCATATCCCTCAATTATTTTGTACGATCTTGAGTCTCTATCTTTGATAATGATAATACGTTCCCTAAGTTGAAGAAGATGTATCATATCAGAAACAAAGGACCCATATTGCAAACATTCTATTTTTCTCTTTAAACAACAAAGGCCTATTGATTTTGATTGTTACAACTTTATTAATTAAGTATTAAGGCGTCAAAGTGTCCAAATAAAATCTATCAAATTTTGTAGTGATTATTGGTTAATGCTTGATGGACAATATTTTGGCTCTCTCTTCAATAATACTAGCCCAAATTGAAATTTTTTTATAAACAATTAATGGTAAATCGTAATATTTTGATGTCTTGTAATATAATTTTTTTAAACATTGGTGAGTTAAGAAAGTAAATACTAGAGAAGTTATATAGTTTTATTGAACATGTCAATGCATATAGTGTTCATAGTTGTGCTCAATGTAATAATGAATATAATATTTCATTAAAGAATAATACTAAAAAATATATTAAATACATGAATTTGATAAACTGAATATACATCAGTATATATTTTTTCGCAATTAATATAGGAATCTTGCTTCAACTTTCTCGATCCATTAGACTCAACGGGTCTATCTGACCATCAATTAAGTCCAATACCTTAAAAAAATGTTAGTAACTTAGTTGGAACTTGGAATGGAGTTTTTTGTTTACTTGTTTGGTTATCTAGTACCGATCATTATATCGGGTGTAAAATCTTCTAGATTTGGGGATCAGTTCGGTGATTACGTTTCTAGTCCCCCCAAATGAATGTTGGGATTTAAACCACAATCTTTCCCCTAGTCTAGTGCACCATCAACCCTAGGCCATCTTTTCTTAGGTGGTTGGATGAAGTTGCATCCCTTCTTGGGTGCACCATAAACTTGTGTTAGGTCAGACGGAAAGTTAGAAAAGTTCTTTGAAAAATTGAAGGTATAAATTAAGTTTTGATTAGTTAGAATTGTTATTATACTCCAACTTACAGATTTGGGTATTATTATTTATGAATCACAAAATCTCATTAACTTGTCTAGAATTTCATTGTCCCATATTCAAAATTTAGAGCCAGATCATAAGATAAAATAATTGAGTGTCCTTGTGGACCTGAAAAATAAACCAAGAGTTGCCTACCAATTTGATAGCATGGCTTTATGTGAAGCTTACAAACAATGAATAAAAAGAACAATTAAAGCTTTTTGTCAATATTATAGATAGGGGCAAAAGATTTTTCCTTATCCATCGAGGTTTACATTCATGATACAATATCAAAATATATCTTTAGTAAAATAAGAAACCAAACAAACAACATTTTATATATGTTGGACGGCAAAGAAAGTGGCTACGTAGGCAGCTTCGAAATCACAACCATGGTAATTTGTTTTGGAGTTGGGATCCGAGAGAGAGATATTGATCCTTTGGATAGTGACCACCTGAAAATTACATTTCTTATTTTTATCATTTTCTAATTCTTAAAATGGTTAATTTATCGGTCAACGATCAACCCTTGTATTTTCAAGTGATTGTTTTTTTCTTGGCAAAATCATCAAAAGCTTTTACTATCAAACCATACATACTCCACACCTATTTTAACCCAACACGACAACAATATCCTACTAATGGTGAAGCAAAAAGAGATGGGCATTTACCAGTCAACGACTTAATTGTTACCCTAGCAGACTATGGGTCGTTTTCCGCACAGGTTTTGAGAAGGGGAATTGGCCCAATTCCTGGAAAATCCGAATTCCATGTTTTCCGGCTAAATTTGGCACATCAATTGCGGCGGAATTAGATTCCGGGCCCAGCCCGAATTCCGCTCCGGACAGGTTTTCAAATCCATTCGAAAATGGATGGATTTCGGGGGTTTGAAGGCTTTTAGACAGGAAAACAAGGAATTGAATTCCAGTGGAATTGTCATACCCCAAGGGAATTGAATACCAGTGCAACTACCAAATCCTGTGGGAATCAAATTCCACGCGGAAAACGACTCCTATTTATAAGACTAGGTAGAAATCCCTTCCTATCGCCCATCTAAAAAAAATTTAAACTCTTCAGCAAGACAAGTATTAAAGGGAGTACAATCCTTAGGTCTAACTAGGGTTAATAAACCAAGCCGCTTGGAATCGGCTCGGTGTTCGGCTCGAGAAAAGTTCGCTCGTGACTCGGCTCGATTTTAAACAAGCCAAACTTGAGATAGGGCATATTTGACTCGATAGGCTCGCGAGCTGGCTCGAGCTCGAGCTCGAGAGCCAACTCGAATACTAGCTCCACTATGTGACTTATTATAAACTCAATAATGAAACATGTGGTTTGTCATATACAATAAAAACTTCTAAATTTGAGGATAACTTGTTTTTTTAGCTTGACTCTTTGATGTTTTTTATCGCACAAACTTCAAATTGGGATAAAATTGGACGCATCAAGTGGTTTTAATGACCTAAGTTGGACTTGCACTCGAGTTTGGCTCGTCAATTGTAGTTAACGAGCCAGGCTCGAGCTCGTCACACGCTTACAAATTCTAGCTCGGGCTCGTCTAAAAAGCAACAAGCCAAACTTGAGCACGGCTCGATTCAGCTCGGCTCGGTTCGTGAACACCCCTAGGTCTAACCAATTAGTAGCCCTAAAGTAGTCCATGTGATAACCAATTAAGTAGTTCTTAACATAAGTGTAATCATAGCACAACATCAACCTTAATAATAGTTCTCTAGTTCACATATTAACAAGTATCACCAACTCACAAATTCAACATCACAACATTACAACCGCATCACCACAATATACAATTCATTATGGGTACGTTTGGATAGGTGTATTTGCATTTGGGATTTGGTATTTGGTATTTCAAATACCAAATTTAGTGTTTGCATACAAATAGGAAAATGTATTTGTATTTGGATCAAATACACCCTTGAATTTGAGCTTGTTAAATCATGAATTTGAAATACCTTTTAAAACCTAGTGATTTGAAATTCACATCAAGCATAATCAATTAATGGCTCATATCTCAAGGATAATTAAAAACACAGCATATTCAAGTATAGAAAATTTGCCGACATTTTTTTTTCGCCAAGAGTTCTGTAACAAGATTCCGTCGCCAAATTTTTTACCGCCAATTTCTACCATTTAGGGTTTAAGGTTTTGCCGCCAAATTTTTTTCGCCAGATTCTACCATTTAGGGTATAGGTTTTCACAGCCAAATTCCATTCTTTAAGGTTTAGGGTTCAACTGCCATTTTTTTCATGAAATTCCACTCTTTAGGGTTTAGGTTTTCGCCGCGAAATCTTTTCTGCTAGATTCTACCATTTAAGGTTTAGGGTTTCGCCGCCAAAATTTTTTCATAAAATTCCACTCTTTAGGGATTAGGGTTCCGTGTCCGCCGCCAAATTTCACGCTTAGGGTTTAGGAATCCGCCGCAAGATTTTACCGTTTAGGTTTTTTCGCCGCCAAATCTTTTCCACCAAATGCCACTCTTTCTTTAGTGTTCCGCTGCCAAATTGTTTTCGTCAAATTTCACTCTTTAGGGTTTAGCATTCCGCCTCCAAAAATTTTCCGCCAAAATCCACTCTTTAGGGTTTAGGGTTTCGCCGCCAAATCTTTTCTGTCAGATTCCACCGTTCAGGTTTTAGGGTTCTGCCACCATATCTTTTCCGCTAGATTCCACCATTTAGCGTTTAAGGTTTCGCCGCCAATTTTTTGTTTGCGGATTTCATCATTTAGGGTTTGGTTTCTACTGCCAGATTCCACCATTTAGGGTTTAGGGTTCTTTGGCCAAATTTTTGTCTTCAAATTCTACCGCTTAGGGTTTAGGGTTTTGCCGCCAAATTCCAATGTTTAGGGTTTAGGTTTTTGCCGCCAAATTTCACTATTTAAGGTTTAGGGTTCTGCTTCTGAATTTTTGTTGCTAGATTCCATTGTTTAGGTTTTACGGTTCTACCGTTAAATTGCACTATTTGAGGTTTAGGGTTCTGCTGTGAGATTCACTATTTAGGGTTAAGGATTCTGCCGTCAAAATCGATCATCAAATATTCATGGTCGGGAAATTCCTTCATCAGACTTTTGGTAAGACTACCAAAATTGTGTATTGTGTATTGATTTTAAAATACACACAAAACAACTTAACATCCAAACACATGAATTTCAATTGCATGAATTTTAAATACATGAATTTCAATTACATGCATTTCAATAACCAAATATAAATACACCTATCCAAACGAACCCTATGAGTGTGTTTAGATAGATGGATTTGAGTTTGGTATTTGTATTTGGTATTTCAAATTTCAAATTTTGTTATTAACAACTTGTTTTGAATTGAATGAAAACCTACTGTTATTTAATTGTATATTCATAATTCCCCTCCTAATTAAAAATAGTAATTTCAAATTCACAAATTTCAAATACCAAATCCAAATGGAGAGATGCCCAGCATTACCACATTCGGCAATCAACACATTCTCACCCATAATACGAGGTTCCAGACGCATCCTAATGAAGAATCTAGGACTAATAATAAACCACAATATCATCTTCCTCATGAGGAATCCAGCCAATATATAAAAGAGGGAAATGTAGGCCAGCCGACACTTTTGGGTGAGCTTATAGGCTCCAGGGACGTCGTTTCATCCTCCGATCACGATCTCTGGTCGTCCGCCTTGCTAGATTCCCTTCCCCTTAACAGTCCTGAAACAAGAAAAATAACCACTTCCCTTCTCTGCCGCCCATGGAGTCTGGATCGTGAACAGAACAGTACTAGTAGCCACTACCCTTTTCTCCGTTTAAGCAAGGTCTCCTTTAGCACTCCACTCTCTTCTTCTTCTTCTTCTTCTTCTTCTTCTTCTTCCATTTCCTATGACGCCAAACTAGGCTTGTTGGGCCATAGCTGCCACTTCAGGCCAAGTGTGCCGGTTGAATTAAGGTTCGGGTGTCCAAACGAATTATGATGGGTTTGGGTCAAACACATTTGGGCCTAACTTAAACCACTAAAACCCCTGCTTGCTGCTTCTCTTAACTCAATCAGCCCACCAAAAAGAACCTTCATTCTATTAAGCTCCACAACACTCAGCGGATCGTCAATTTTGCATGAGTCTTGTCCAAGCCCTCAAGAACATGGACGCTCTTTCATGATATCCTTGATGCTCACCTTATTAGCTACCAACACATGACCAAACAAAATTTATGAATAAGAAATTTTTTATTTAAATTTAAAGATAAACCTACTAGAGATGCTTTAGTATCATTTATTATCATAATCTATGATAAACTCCCATGCACACTTGTGATCCCCAAAAATACGGGCACAATGTTCATGCCAAATTCAACTAACAATCAAGTTCCACTTCAGTCTTTTAACTTGAGCAAAAAACGAGGAACTAGCTAGCGCAACTAACTCCTCCCATTCAGTTGCTGCAAGCATTTCAGGAACAAGTATGGTATATAACTTTAAACAAACAGATGACTTTTGCTATTCGTCCCTAGCTACAAGAAAATTGAGTTTTTCATCTTTTTAGCATTTTTAGTAAGTGACGCACTATCCAAAACCAGGCTTGCGACGAAATTTTACCGTGGTATTCAACCTACAGCAACCAAAAATAGCTATTTTGCAATCATTTTTCTGGTCACCGAAACTCAATTTTCTTGTAGTGCCTGTATCACAGAGCCTACAAGTAATGTCAATTGGAAAGCCCCCCCCCCCCCCCCAAAAAACCTGCAATCTTCTCAAGCGTAACTATTCTGTCCTTGATGACCAGCCAAGAGATAAGGCTGTTACTGGGAATTTTGACACCATACCAGACAAGCTTATACCAGTATACTTGGGGCAGAGTAGGCCTAATTTAATTCATAGCATGCTTCAGCTCAAACTTCTCCATCAAAACATTCTGCCAAAGAATGTCACCTGCACTGTTATAAGAAATCAACCCTTGCAAAGTTTCTCTCAGTTTTAGAATTCAACTCCAAAGCCAAGACCTCGAAGCAATCTTGACGTTCCATAAATCACCATCTTTAGTAGCTATACGTAGGGGTGGGCAACGGTGCGGTTTGAACCGAACCGCATCGCATTGATGAAAATTCGCAAGAACCGCACCGTATATATTGTGGTTGAAACCGCACCGTATTCGTAATGCGGTTCGATTCAAATCGCACCGCATTATTAGCGGTTTCGGTGCGGTTTCAACCACAAACCGCAAAAAAATCATCTATAACTAAAATTTAAAAAATATATACCTTGTCCCATTCCTCCGGCTACCCACTTCCACCGATTGTAAAATAAAAAATGCCACCGTCCCGATCTCCGGCTCTTTCCGGCGACCAACTTCTCATCCTCTTCCTCCAATCTCCGTCCGGATCACAATTTCTGAATTCTCCCTCCTTCTCCTCATCCTCATCAGCCGCAAAGAATCATGCGAGGCCACGATTGGATCAACACGCTCTTTCCCGACGAAATCATCCTCGAGATCTTCCGCCGCCTCGATTCCAAGCAGGCTCGCGACGCCTGCTCCATCGTCTGCAAGCGGTGCTCTCTTTAGAGCGGCTAAGCCGGACCACTCTCCGGATCGGCACTTCCGGTAACCCGGATTTCTTCATCCACCTCCTCTCGACCCGTTTCCGCAATATCAAAACCATCCACATTGACGAGCGGCTATCTATTTCTCTCCCCGTACAGCTCGTACGCCTTTCCCTTTAATCGAATTGAAATTTGGTGATTTTGATTGCTTATTCGATGGTTTTTTTCATTTGGGGATTTTTGTTTTGGTCGCTTTAGGGGCGGAAGCGAAGAAAAGGGATCAATGGGTCGTACTTCAAGCTGCGCAGCATGTTTCAGGAGGATCTTCCTGATTCTGAGCAATTCGATTCGTTTTGTTTGTCTGATGGTGGATTGATTACCCTCAGTGATCAATTCCCAGCTCTTGAACATTTGAGCTTGATATGGTGCTCCAATATTTCAAGCTTGGGTTTAGTTTCTCTTGCCCTGAAATGGTCGCTCTTGAAATCTCTGGATTTGCAGGTAAAGTTCCCTTTTTGAATGTTGATCATCAATAGCTTCTGCATCAATGTCCATGAATGCATCAATAGCTTCATATGTTTGGTCTCTCAGAACCTGTGATTTGAATGTTGACAAAGCTCCCTTTTTCCTTATCCTTTTACAGAAGATTCCATTCTCAGTTCATGAACCAATACTTAAGATAGAATGAATGGTTATTGATGTTATGGGTGAGTCTAGTTTAGCAGGCCTTCCTGTTCTTCTGTTTTCCTTCCTTAATTGTTGCGTTCTACTGTTGAAAATGGATTGTTTTCACTTCTTGAATCAGCATCTGGATTCTGGAGTGTGCCAATCGGTTTTAGTTTCTTTAACGTGTTGCATTAGGCTCTTTTTGAAGTGGCTTGACAATGATCTATGTTATGATACAGAATAAATGACTGGTGTGCTGCATTTACCGGACTAGTAATGATTAATCCTACCCCCTTTCAGGGTTGCTATGTTGGCGATGGCGGTCTGGCTGCTGTTGGAAAATGCTGTAAGCAACTAGAGGAGCTAAACTTGCGGTTTTGCGAAGGATTGAGTGATATGGGCCTGGTCGAGCTAGCTGAAGGCAGTAGGATGTCGTTAAAGACTCTTGGAGTTGCAGCTTGTGTGAAAATAACAGACAAATCGTTGGCAGCAGTGGGTTTATACTGCAAAGCCCTAGAAACGTTGTCGCTGGATTCCGAATTCATAATGGACAAATCGTTGGCAGCAGTGATTTGCGGTTTGCGGTTTGAACCGTCAAATCGCGGTTGCGACTCAACCGAACCGCAACTACGAGCATGAAAATAAAACCGCACTGCGTATTATTCGTGATGCGGTTCGGTGCGGTGCGATAAAAAAAATTGCGGCTCGGTGCGGTGCGGTGCGAGGCGGATGAGTGCCCACCCCTAATGCAGAATATGATGACATGAGGGAGAAAACTCTATTAAAGGAATAGGCTGAGCACCCAGTGGTAGTGACAATTCCAGCATATGCATCTTTCATGAACTACAGAAGGGTATACGCCAAGAAAATAGAGGAGTACCGGATCCAACTACTTCGTGTTAATTGAGATGCAACAAATGGCATCATCTAGCTCCGTTGGGCTTGAAATGCAACATGGATGCGAGTTTTAGGGCTTCAAATGTGCTAAGGTTTAGCTTTAGAAGTTAATAATAGTAACCAAAATGTATTGTGGTTATTAAATGAAGACGAAAATGGTATCAAAACTATTACCACCAATTCATATCGAAGAAAGCTTTTGTTACCACTACGGTTGTCATTATTAGGAGATATTTTTTGGTAAAGAGTATAAGACTAATTTTATCTTATGCGCTTGTTTTTTATATTTTAAAGTGGATATGTGATAGTCTAAGTAATCTAATTTAGTAATTTTACGTAAATCCACTATATTTCTACATAAATGGTATAATACTAACTTTATCTTATATTCTTGATTTTGCTATTTTAAAGTGGATATGCGATTAGTCTTACTAATCTAATTTCATAATTTTACTTAGATTAATTATATTTATAGATAATAATATAAGACAAACTTTACTCCATGCATTTGTTAATGAAGGGTCATCTTTGAGATCGGCTACTATATCAATTACGGTGAAACAAGGTATTAGTCACGGTTTTCCACAAAACCGTGACTAATATCTTTGTCACGGTTTCTTTACAAACGTGACAAAAATGGTGCATTATAGTCACGGTTTAGGAAACCGTGACAAATTTTTTTAGTCACGGTTAAAACCGTGACTAAATTTGTGTTTTCTTGTAGTGCCTGTTTTCAAATTTTCTTTCTACTATATTGTAAGCTAAGTATGCCACGTTGTTTGATGTTTGAAAGGCCTTATCCTTAAATCCCTAAACTACACACTCAGACGATAATTAAAGAGATGAGAAAGAAGAAACAGTATCAAATTCGTTAAATGGGGACATCATTGATTTAATTATCGACTGAACATCATCATATATTATTAATTAATTAAAATTGTCAAGATTAGTTGCACTTGATATCGACACCCATAATCTTCCCTTTCACATGCATGTATTCGTAGAACCTTCTGTTTCGAATAATAAGGCTTGTCAATTAGTATCAAGAAATTGGGTACTCATCTGAAATCAAGTTAATGTGGGTGGGGATTATCTATAAACTAGGTAAAGTTGACGGGTATGAGCAAACCCGGTACCTAGTTAGAACGGGTAGTAGGTGGGGTGGGTTTGAAGATATCCACCCCATCCTCAACTTGATGGATACCCACTATAAAACAACATTTTAGACACAATATGTATCATCTATGTTTAACGGACCACACCAATTTCTACTTCACTCATTCCGTTATTCACTTCAACTCATTGATTGAGCAGTCCGTCGTCTCTCCATGACAAGTAATCTTTGTAATGTTTAGTACAAATAGTTGCTTGCTGTTGCAAGTTGGCAAGCGAAAGAAAGGCAGCAACACTACAACAAAACCTAGCTACGGAGGCACACTGTATTTGCCTTTAAAAGTCATTTTTTTACCTCTATAGAGTTTTAGAGGCAGATAGCTTAAGTGCCACTAACGCTGCTGCGGCTAAAGGTCTTTAGAGGCAAATACGGTGGCACATGTTATGTGTCACTAATGGAATAATTAGTGGCAGATATAATTGTTAGTAATTACTACTTTAAACTACTATTATTCTGTCATCTTAGCCACCTTTTAGAGGCACTTATTTGTGTTGGTGATAATTTTTTTTAGAGGCACATATATATGCTTTTAAAAAGAATTTATTCCTACCATGATATTTTCCTCTATTGGACTCTCTCACTATTTACATAGTAAATTTTCTACTTTTTTGCTATCTACGAGACTTGAACCCGGTGGCTGAAGGAAATGTGCTAAGTTCTAAGTTCTTACCACTTGGTTCAAGAGTACTTACTGATATTTTTTACGCAGTTTTTAAATATGAATCACAAAACTCAAAGATATGCAGAAACTATGCCAACAAAAGAAATTGAAAAACGTAAATTTCTCCTTAATCATTATTAGAAAATAAAATCATCAATGTTTATTATATATATATAATACACACATGGAAAACACTCTGGTGCACCCCGTGCACCGAGTGCACCCGCTTGCGTTTTGATAGATAAATATGTTTTTAAAATCTTGTTTTTTCGAGGATAAGTAGCTACATGTCGTTAAAAGATACATAGAGCGATTTGAACGAAAAACTAATTTCGTAGACCTGATGATCTATCATATTGGGAAAAAATACCGCTATAGAAGGAAACCTAAAGAACATTAGGTATAATCTTATACTATGATGACTAAAAATTTCAACTAAGCTCAATTTAGACTTATTAAGATTAAATCTATTGATTTAAAAGTTCAATTCAATGAAAATACGACTCTAGATAGCATAAACGCAAGCGGGTGCACCGGAGTGTTCACCATATACACATATATTTCACCTTTTAAAAAAATTATATTTTATCTATACAAAAAGTACATAGTTTACAAGTTATCTACCGCTGCAAATTTTAATCATGCAACATATAGAGACAACTATAAATTATCTAGCTCTAAATATTTTAATCGTAGAACCTATAAAGTCGGTTCTAAATTATCTACCTCTAAATTAAAGAAATTTTATGTATAACTTATAGAGGCAGTTATAAATTATCTGCCTCTAAAGAAATTTTATGTGTAACTTATAGAGGCAGTTATAAATTATCTGCCTCTAAAGGAATTTTCCGTAGAGGCAGTTATAAATTATATGCCTCTAAAAGGTTTAATCCTACAACTTTTAAGGCAGTTATAAATTATCTGCCTCTAAAACTATAAAATAATATTTATTAAACTTAAAATAAATAAATAAAATACAATTAGAGGTAGATATTTGCATCTATAGAGCACATATAATATTTGTTCTTTAAAAGTATATTTAGAGGCAAATATTCTATGTGTCTCCGTGTATCTGCCTCCGTAGCCAGGTTATGTTGTAGTGCAACTTGGTTATTATGATGGCCTCATAAATGGTTATCTTTGAAATGTATTATTAGGCCCTAGTAAGTAGGGTCCTAATGTACTTTTTGTTAACTAATTAAGCCAAAGCAACTATGCATTCACGTATCTTCTATAATATGATTGTTAATATTGGTTTGAAGTAGTGATAAATTAATTAATGAAAAAATTACAAACTATGTATTTAATTATATTTTCATTGGTCATAAATATTTATATTTTAAAACATATGAAAATATAACAATGACAAGGATGTATTGATGAGTTTAAATTAATATGTTGGTTTATCTCTAGTAGAGAAAAATAATAAAATAAAGATAGACACCATTCATCTAAAACATTGATCAAAATTAGAAGGAAAATACATTTAGGTCCCTCTACTTTGCCAACTTAACAACATTCATCTAAATCTCTACAATACCCAAAATAATAATTGCAGATGTAAATAACTCCTTGCATAAATAAAACATAAGTTTACAAATTTCTTGAAAGCACCCCACTATAAAAATTCAATATTTTTCTCCTAGAAATAGTATAGTATAATCAAGTAAAGGTAATATTTTTACTAATAGAGTGAATAATGTAAAATATTGAAGTATCGTATTAGCTAATAACTCTTTAAAGAATTTTTTAAATACTTAACTTTGTAAATAGTTTTTAATAAATATGAATGATTGTTTGGACCTCTTTAAATTACTCGCCTAAACCCGATTTATCATTATAGGTATTATGATTCCTAAATTATCATATTTTTATCAATTCTACTAATATCTTAAAATTAAATAAACTATATGACTGGGGCATCTTTAAATTACTTCTTTCAACCCGGTTTATCACTATTATATGTATGATGATTAATAAACCATGATATTTTTATCAATTGTACTAATATCTTAAAATTAAATAAATTATATGATTAAAATGTCTTTAAATTACATCCATCAACCCGGTTTATCATTATATGTATGTTGATTACTAAATCATCACATTTTATCAATATCACTAATATCTTAAAATTAAATAAATTATATGATTGACACATCTTTAAATTACCTTTTTCAACCCGGTTCATTTATGTAGTTATATCATATGATTTTAAATATATATTTATAGTAAAAACATACAATTTTTCTAAATATTAACTATTTTTTACAAGAATATCCACTAAATTTGTAAGGAATGATGACTAAAAAATGTAATATAATTAGTTAATTACATAAAATATAAATATTAAAATTAAAAGTTAGTATTGGTCAAAAAGTGAAATTATGATCTTAATCATTTTTAAAGCCTTGTGATCTTAATGTATAATAAAGAAGTGAAGATTAAAATAAAACAATTGGTAAAAAATGAAACCGTTGTTAACACTTAACATATTTGAGAACGTGGGTGTAGTAAAAAAAGGGAATTTTATGGATTCATTAAATAATTAAAGAAATTAAAAAAATTATTGGATAGAATCCTACAATTAAAGAGAATTTTGGATTTTGGTAATAGGATAATTACTGGGAGGTGACCGCGTCACCGGTTACGCCGACACGTGGTAACGCGTCATTGGTCTATTTAAGACTAATATTTTTAGCTCATATTTAGTGTTCTAACTTTTATGGATGTATTAAAAGGTCACCCAATTCAATAAAATCAACAAGTTATCTTTCCATCCATTATTCCATCTGTTAAGTCAAGGACATGTTTGAACACACAATTTATTGTCTGATCATTTACCTACAAATCTCATCTCTAAATTCTATTTACTAACAGTGATCAGCCGCCACCGCTAAAACGGACAGAATCTCATCTTTGCCGATCGAAATCATTCATCAAAGCATCGCTCGCTCAGATATCCTGATCAAACTACCATTGCAGCACAAACATATAGGAGCTTTTCCAAATCATCCACAAGCCTCGGGAATTGAGCGGGTACAGAGGAGAGACCTCCGCGGAGAGAACACGGCCTGTTGCAGATGCTGAGGTGACTTTGACTTTGTAGTTCGTGGAATAACATCGGCAGCATAAAGGGTCACCAACTTCCCTAATTTTGCTCAAGTGGATTATGTAACTAGGGCTTCTGTATGCCATTCTTTCAAGCAAGCGTGTTAGACTTACATCCACATGAACACCAGTACGAGCTCTTATTTATGCCGGAGGATTCTATACAACAAAATCAAGCAAAGACAAATTCAATAACTTAAGTAATAAGGGAATCACATACTTCTCTTGTAACCAAGATGAGTCCTCTGTTCCAATTTGATGCAATTGCAGAGAGCTGTTCATCAAACCCTTAATCGTATTTTTGTATAGACACGGATCGAAGTGTCAACAATGGATAATCAAATCAAACCCGAACAAAGCAAAATTGATCCACTAGGCAGAAGGATTTGTTCACTCCATCAGAAAGGAATAAGCAGGGATCAGATTCAACTTTGAGATGCAATGAGGATGCTACTGATCCATATGCAAAAAAATTATATACGTCAGATGTTGAACTTTCAGTTAGAGATGCAGTTGCAGAGTTGGATAATTGGTTAGTAAGTGCTGATTCAGGACTTGTGGATGATTTGGAAAAGCTCCCATATGTTTGTGCTGCAATGGTAGTTTGATCGGTATATCTGAGTGAGCGATGATTTGATGAATGATTTCGACCGGCAAAGATGATATTTTGTCCGTTTTAGTGGCGGCGGCTGATCGCTGTTAGTAAATAGAATTTAGAGATGAGAGTCGTTGGTAAATGATCAGACAATAAATTGTGTGTTCAAACATGTCCTTGACTTAACAGATGGAATAATGGATGGAAAGATAACTTGTTGATTTTATTGAATTGGATGACCTTTTAATACATCCATAAAAGTTAGAACACTAAATATGAGATAAAAATATTAGTCTTAAGTGGACCAATGACGCGTTGCCATGTGTCGCCGTAACCGGTGACGCGCGTCACCGGAGTGTTCACCATTACTGGGATAGCTCTTTGATGAAATTAAAGAAAAACATTTCTTCGATTATAAGCAATGCAACTAATCTATCTATTATAATATATATAGGAATATAAAAGAGACCTCCTTTTATTCCTTCTCTCCTTAAATGTAGCTAACCAACCAATCACAAATTTTCTTCCTTTTTTCATTTTTTTTCCTCACTTGACAATTAAGGTATTAAATTACCTTAGAAAGTGGGAAACCAACGTTATTAGACAAGTTTTAAAGAAAACTTTGTTTTCATTTAATTATTTACAAAGCCTGTAAAGAATAATGTCAAATTAAAAAAGTTGTGGGTTTCATGAAATATTGAAATGCATTCCTATAACTATTTATAATTAACAAGAGTATATTAAGTTTATTTATTTATCATCAATCACGTGAAATACTTTAAAATTTTCTTTTAGCACAATTTTTTATCATATTGTTTCTAATATTTTTTATTTATAAATATTGAATTAGTTTCATCAACCAAAATTGATTAATTTAAGGAACATTTTAACGAGCTTAAATGTGAATTATTCAATCAATAGAATAACAAATAAAAATAAAAGGATTAAATTTTACAATTATCTTCATCAATATCATGGTTTAAAGCCGATTATTTTTTTATTGAATAATATCATCTTTAGTTAGTTTGATAATGATTCTCTAAAAGTTAATTATTATTCAACTAACTTAATCATAAATTTTAATTTGTAGTTGAATGAGAGTCCAAAAGAAGGTGTGTTAGGATATATTGAACAATAAAGATCATTACCCGCTTCATGTCCATTACAAGCTGTTAGCCATAAGCACCTAAAACAAATCAGACAAAATTGTTTCAAGAAAGTCCGGGAAACATTTATGTAATTAATTGAATAATCTCTACCTCAATCATTTTTCTCCCGTTTTCACTCTATGTACATAGAAACTAATTATAATTTCTCATTTATACTTCATCCATTATAAATTTTGGACCCAGTATTATAAGAAATTTAATCATGTTCATTGTAAATTTTGTTTTTGTACTTTTATAATACATGTTATTATGAACTTTGTTAGACCTATTAAAAAAAATACAATCTTAGTCATTGAAATTTATTATTTTGGGTTTACGCATACTCTATATGAGTACACTAGGTATATTCTTACTACAAAATTTGCCGTTAGTGTTTTAATTATTATCATTCAATTTCTATTGAAATTATCCCAAATACATTTTTTTTTGTGTATGACTCTCTTACAGAAAATTTTAATGCTTATATTATTAAATATTATCATAATTAATTTTTTTATTCTTAAAATCACATTATCTTAAGGATAAAAAATAAAATTATATAATATAATCCTAAATAGATTAAAATATATCATTTCCATAATATGAGTTTGATATATTAATTTAAGCAGTATTAAAACATCAATCAAATATTATTAATAAATAAATTTCAATCTTAGTTCTTGATTTTTTATTTAGAATATTGGGCTTAAGAGAATATCATCATAATTTATCAATTATAACAAGAATGCACATTTACTAATTATAATTAAGTATCATATAATATATAAACTTATTTTATATTTGATATGTAAAAAATAATAAAATTTAAATTAGTATTATTTTCTCATAGCAGTAAATCCCGCTACGATCTGTCTGGTCGGCTTAGCAAATTAACAACCGATTAACTAAGCCAGATTGAGAATTTAAAACTATAAATTGGTCAGCTAACTACTCTAAAAGTGGTTCATGATGGATTTTAATAGTTCCACCTAGATCAACCTTCCAACTCTTGAATTTTAATAAAAAAAGGCAATTTAGGATGGCTATTATCCGAACCAAAAAATACAATAAGTGGGAAAGGGATATCAACTATTTGGATCCAAATCAAACCATGTCAAACCTATTCATTCTTATGGATTTTTTTTTATAATTGTTATCAATGTTATAGTTAATTTCACAAACTAACACATCACAAAAAAAAAACTATGAACTATATTTATTAGAATTTTTATTATTATGTACACATATATGTAAGAAATGAAAAAATAATGTGGTGTATCAAATTGAGATCAAAGAATTGAGATAAAAAAACAAAAAAAAATATTGAGATAAAAAAATGTTCACAAACAACACATGCATGAATCTATTTTAAGCATACTCGAATAGATACAATCACTACACCAATAACATCATAGGGGGCAAAACTGAAAATAGAGGGGAGCAATGCCCCCTATTTAATTTAGTCAGGGCCTTGCCCCCCTATTTTAAGTCTAGCAACCCACTAAAGTATCTCTGACAAACCTACATTTGTCGAGGGAAGAGGCATCTGACAAAATTTGTCGGGGGTGAATTGTCGGGGGCCACGCTCTTGACAAACTTCCAACCGGTTTGGTTTAGGAGTTAACCAAACCGAAGAATAGTCTGGGGCGTCGCCCCCGACTAAGTTAGTTGGGGGCATTTAGTCAGGGGCAGTGCACCTGACTAAATATTGTCGGGGGCGCTACCCCTGACTAAATGGCCCCCGATTATTTTGAGTTATTTTCTGGTGTCTAGCTCCCGACAAAATAGCCCCAGACAATATTTGTCAGGGGCTATTGGCCCCCCACCATTATTGGTCAGCCCCCGACTATAGACTAATTTTGTTGTAGTGAATGTTTGCATACCACACGTGAAACTCCATGTATGATAGTTATATTATGTATTAATGTCATCATCTTTGTTACATAATTATACTTTCATATTCATTAACGCTATGACATAAACTTTTATTGTAATGTTACATTACATAATAGAACATGATCGAGAATAATAATATCATTTGCAGATAATGTCAAAATAGTAAAAATATTATCTCATATTTGCAAGATATATTTCTTAATAACATTATTTTTTATTATAAATAGTTTTCCCTTTATTTTGATCACATTCTATTGATTCTTCAAAAAAATTTCATCTAAAACTAATCTCATAACAAAAAAATTCTTACAATTAATTTTATGAATAGTTGGTGACCTTTGCAATAGGTTTAATTTGAATTACTAGGTATACATTAAGTATTACTCGGAGTTAAGACAATAATTATGTGAATTTAACGAAGTAAGTGATACTGAAATCAAAGTGGTATAGATCATGAATAGAAGAGACTGCTTTTTAATAAAAATGTTGTTTTGCTCAAGCCCGCCAACGGGCGGGCAAAAAGCTAGTTACTCTAAATACTAAAATGCTTTTACCAAAATATTGCAACCTAGAATTGATCCTAATATTGATGACCTGGAAATTGAGGTTGAAGTTATTCCAAATTCAATCTTATCCGAGTAAGCATATTTTTGAAAATGAAAAGATTATCCATTAGAGAAACTGAATGATCCTTAACGAGCTTTATCCAAGAAAATAGTGACTTGGCTGACACGTCAAAATCTCAGTGGGGACATATTTTAATCAATTAGTAGTAGCAAATTATTTTATTTTATGAATATAAAAATTGACTCATTAGTTGATTTGGATGTGTACGTGTCCGAGTCCAGGTGGTTGGCCGGCGACGACGCACCGCAGTAGCTTCACCAACAGAAATTCAGAATATTATTTTAAATTAACTAGTAGATTGTTCTTGCGCGCTAAAACACATAACCTTTTTTACTAAACACGTAAACTTTTTAAAATCGAACAAAATAATAAATTTTACTTTTAAAATCATAAAGCAGCAAATTAGTAATATCATGAACATTAACTCAGAAATTCTTTTACCCACCTTAATTTTTAGAATTTATTTAATGCATCCATCCATGCATAGAAAATAAAAATACAAAATAAAATTATTAATTACTAATTATAAAATAAGTTTCCCTAGAAATAGAGGATGAGAAATACTTGGGTAACAATGACATTTCCCTAGTAACACAACTACTCAAAGATTTAACCACAAACAAGTAACAACCACAAGCACTTCTCAACTCAAGATTCAACAAGTAACAAGTTCAACACAACGACGAAAACACAAGGTCCAAAACACACAACAAGAGACAAAAGAAAATTATCAAAACCATAGGAAATAAGTTAGTTATATGTTCATAAGTTTTACATAAGGAAAGTCATCTTTTACGTAACTTAATTTGCTAACTCTAATTCATTATAATTACAATGACTTAAAGATACCTTACTAGGTCCCTTACTTATATATATTAGTAAAGTACATACATAGACAAAAATAAATAAAAATTACTTGAAATAAGGAAAAAAAATTAAATCAAAGTACGAAATTTTTAGTCATACGTAAAAATAAAAACTAACATTTCTAATAATGAAATAAATTTAGTTTTATTGATAACAGTGATTTTCTATGACAAAAAATAAAAAAAAAATTAACATGGTTTTAACTTTTTGCAAGGTAAACTAGGGAATTAAGTTTATTGTCATAATAATTAAAAAAATAAAAAATAAAAACTAGAAAAAATATGATTGGTGGAAGAACTATACTTAAGGAGAGAATAAATGAACATGGACTAATATAGGGGCAATTTCGCCTTTCTAATGGAAAATTACCCACCAATGCATTGATGTGAAAAAACAATGCAAAATTTTCAAAAATACATTAATCTGACTTTTGAGCGTAAATTTATGATAGTTCGAATCCAACTTTTCTTCATATTCATCTGCTTCATCTAGAACCTAGTACGAGAAAAGTTTGCATGGTCAGAATTTTCTTCTCGAATATTCATTTGGTGCAAAATGGCATATTTTGTAGACATCTACGAAATTAGATGTAGTTTCTACGAATCCGCCCTTTAAAAGGCATATTCAATTACGTGAGTACAGAAAAGAAAAAAAAAAACTAATTTTGTAATTTAAAGTGAACTTCTTTTTGAAATTAAAATGATAGTAAAAAGAATTAATAATAACCCAAGATTGATAGCTACAGAAACTAACTTTTTATTTATAAAGTAGCAGTCCAAAACTAAGTTGATGGAGATGTATTGGTTTGAGATTGTTGTCATGAAGAATATGCACAAAAACATTATCTTTAATTACATTAAAATTTGTTGGTGGTCAGAAATCGTCTCTCCACCGGCTCACTTGAAATCATAACATTAGTTAATAATAGTTATGGCATAATTAGGTCTGTTATATTGAAGTTTCAACTAACTACTCTATTGTTTACCAAAAAAACCCAACTACTTTGTTAATTTTTTTCTTTAAAAATATGTAATTTTGTCATAATTTTCCTCTTTTATGTTATATGTATATTGGTGCTGGTTGGCATCGTTAAATTATAATTCCATATTCTTTACCAAATTATATGAAATGAAATCACAACAACAAAAGAGTTGGAATAATTACAAGTTGCAAAAATTAAAACCTAACATCTAAAGGATGTTTCTTTGCTATCTTTGTTAGATATGTTTGCATTTTTTATTTTCTTAAAATTTTACTATCTTTTGATCTATATTTTTTCCGTCAAATTGGACGATAATTTACAATTGTTAAGCGTGGTTTTATTCAATAGAGGATGTCTTAAGCTAGGTGGGTTTTTGCTTTTGATTTATAACAACTAGTAAAATTACATTTTCGATTACAAATAAAAAGGCGACTAAATTGAATTGTCTAAGAGAGAGAGATTTTCAAACTTAGATATATTTATGTTTATAAGTTACTAAAATTTAAAGATAAGATATAGAGATTTTCAGGTTTATTTTGAAACATATAATATTATACTAGGTATATGTATAGAGAGTGGGTTTCAAATTGAAGGAGTTTATTTTAGGATTGGCACACAGGTTGATAAATCCGAAGCCAGCCCGAATTTAACCCGGAAAATCTGATTTAGCAAATTATTTGTCGGGTCTAGGGATGCCCCAAGCCCGATCTAAGTGGGTAGAAATGGTGATGGTTATTAGTTAGGCTATCTTCCCCGTCCCTGAATAGGTAGAAAAACGGCCTTGTTTTTGACTCGTTTATGTACCCAAGTTTTCAGGGGACTTGCCATTTTCTCATTCTCTATCTGGTAGTCGAAACTCTTTGACTCTCCAGAATTCTCCAAACCCTATTTTAGTAGCACGGTTGATTCCTCTCTAGACTCTCCCACCAACGACGATTCAATTTCCAGAATTCACAAAACCTTAATCCTCATCAATGTTCCTACTGGTCGTCAAAATCAATTCTCATAACCCTCTATTAGATGTACCTAGAGGCTAATGCAGATGACGGCGACTTTAGATGTTACTTTTATAGATATCTTTCTCCAATTCCCCTACGACAAAGTTGAAGGGAAAGGGAATTAGTTAATGACGATTCCTCTTACCCCCTCTCAGTATGTTCTCAAATTCCACTATATAATCATGGCGTGGTTTTGATTTATTGAGGTACGCTTCTATCTATGTCTTGGTTTCGAGTTTCGATAAAAATTCAAAAATCTCATTTCTCTACACTTTCAGGCATTCATTAATGGCCATGGATGTGAATAGAGACAACATCTGAAATACCGAGGCCATGAACCTCAATGCCAATGAAAATGGTAATGCTTCAGCTTCTGAAATCATTCCTGGTTTTAGTGTTCCTGTTACTGATGTTCATGTTATTGCTTCGTCTGTTGTTGTTAATGGGAGAATTGGGTTAATACTACAAATGCAATAACTCTAACAACTGGTTCTGAAATTTTGAGTCCGGTAAGGCCTCTAAAGAGTGATGTATGGCATCACTTTACTAGCTAGGATTAAAGTTTAGGGAGTGATGAAAAAAATGTAAATATTGAGGTGTTTCACCATAATAAATAAATAAATGAATCTATATAACAAAATAAATACGTTCTGAAAGTATGAACGTTTATAGGTATAAACGCCCAGACCATAGGCGATTTCGCCCAGGCCCCAGGCGTTTTCGCCTATGGCACAGGCGTAGTCATTTATTCGGGTCAACCAACTGCCAACTATCTGAGTTAAATTCAGGAACAGACCACATGCGTTTTCGCCTAGGGCCCGGGCGAATTCGCCTATGGTCCGGGCGTTTCAATCTAATTGGGCGAAAACGCCCCCCCTCCTATAAAACCCACCAACACCCCCCATTTCACTCCTCACCCCCTCCTACCACTCTCACCTTCCAAGGTAAGTCCCCCTTTTCTGTAACACCCCAACCAGATGAGCCTTAATCAAATACAGCGGAACACTAACGAGAGTGTTACGACGCACGAGTACCACAAGAAACTGAGTTTTCGTCATAACTCAAGTGAATCTCTTTAAGAGTTTTAGAACCACTCGTAATAATTTGAGAACTTATATCTTTATTCATACATGATCCAAACAGAGGATCCTCATGAACACATAACAGGGGAGGAGTCACATGCTCCACCGATACCACAAGCGTTTCACTTCTTCCATACAGTTCAACAAGCATTTCATATACTTAGTCATACTGACATCATATGGTACCGAACAGGTTACAGAACACAGACATATACACAATATGTGGCTAACCATGACATATGCATTTGACAAAGTAGTGTATCTTAAAACGTGTGAAAACTCAAAATCAGAGGACGAGGATCAAGACACATTCTTCCGATTCTACATGGCCTCATCACCACGCTTGCCAACCCAAATAGCTCATGTAGTTTCTTGTAGAATCAAGTGTACACCTGCACAGACTACTAACGGTCTGGGGGAAACAAATAAGGGTCAGTGCTACTTCACTGAGTGAGAGCCTTGAGCCCTGGGTCATACTAAGGTGCAAGCAAGTCACATAACAAGTATGGCAACATGTATCACATATGGTCACCCTATAAACCTAACTTGTTAGTCCATATTTTATTTGGGATCCCGGCTCACGTATGCTGGTAGACTCCCGGGCAGAACATGCAGTACCCAACCGGTACTTCATAAACATACAGCTCTCCGCGGTAAGAGCCTCGAAAAAACCGTTCAGTCAATAGGCTCAACACGTCCTAATGACCTACTCCTAGCAGAATTGACCATACATGGTTTTCTGCAACATATCATACATACAGTCTCCAGCATACGGGCCCTATCTACGTGATCAAGCAATTCCAGATTATTCTCCTTGAATCATCAATCTAAGTGAGTTGTTATCACAATCAGATCACAATAGAACACGAATATCATATCAGGTATAATATCAAGTAAGCAGAACGAGTACAATAACAGATTCATGTATACATATCAATAACAGCAAGTCACATACGGCCCTAGGGTTGTAGGCCACTATCCTAACATGCATATAATTCTTAATAATTAAAAGACACATAAAGGAACGTCTAACCCGGTAGGATACGCAGGAGACCCTCACCAAAAAGAAATCGGCAGAACCTTGCTACTAGCTTTCGGGTCGAAACCCTAATTTTAAACTACCTTCGTATCACCACCCGCGTGAACTATACACTATATTACTTTCAAAGTCTCTTCTTCCTGAAAACCTCTCTTCATACTCTAATGGCCTAAGAGCTATTTATAAGGAAGTGAAAATGATGGAGCCGGCTATGAAACCGCCACTCCCAATTCCTTTATCCCCAAATTAATGCCACAAGATCAATTGACATCCTTGTCATGCTTTGGTTTGGGTGAGTAATGCCTTAAGCCCACATGTACTCTCCTTTCTCCTAAGATAAGCATAAGCTAACTTTGTTTGTAACTCCAAAAATACTTTCCCATAAAGTTTCCTTTTATGTTAAGTAAACGTGGGGAGGAAAAATCATGAAATTATAAATGATGGTTTGGCTTTTCCTACTTAGCAACGTGCATCTGACTTTCCTTGCATAACTAAATAGTAATTTTATATACATATGAAAATTGGTGCAATACATACATACATAAATATCAGGTAATAAACATCATCATATTAGTTTCGTGGATGATTTAGTATAGTCTGAACGGGATGTTACAATTCCTCCCCCTTAAAAGATTTCGTCCTCGAAATCTAAACTTTACTATGCATACGTCTCTAACAACCCTATCTTGATACTAATCATTTTTGTCCTTTAGGTGATTCACATAATCCTATAACACGGCAAGTTTCCAAATTTTAGATATAATATACCTATATTATGTGATCACAGTATAGGCAAACAAGCACGTAATACGTCATATTTTCAAGCTTTAATATCTTTTCTAGCTAGGTGATCACAACCAAACAATCAGGTCATGCAATCAGAGATTAACCCGCCAGATAGGCATCTACAAGCTCTGGGTACTTCTCTCTCATACTCATTTCTGTCTCCCATGTAGCAAACTCACTTTCATGATCCTTTCAAATTTTGAATCTTCTCTTTGCTTATCTTTTATTCGATCATGAAGTAGAGGTCTAATAGTCAATCTCGTCCTCGACAATTAACTTTAACGGTGCCAACCCAGAGCAATTCACCACGTGAAAACTTAATTTTTCATTCGAGAAAACTAAAAGGGAAGGTGCTATCATTGAGCCTTGCCCACTTGGAAGGGTCGCAAGTACGGGTAAACAAGTGTGTATTACAAGATCGTCTTAAATTCGTTAGTTAAAGTATCGATACAATCTATTGGCATCTCTTGGTTCACCTGACATCCGCAGGATTCCGAGAAACAGAATTCTTACCAACTAGCCAGTGATTAAAGAACGTAAGCACCATCTGAGACCATACATGCTTATGTCTCAGGCAAAAACCACAAGAAAGAGAATAAGGGTACAATCATGAATTTGAGGAAATACTAAGGCATGCGGGATGTGTCTTCTGTTCGATTTCGCCGAATTGTTCCTTCTTGAAGATTTTCTTGACGCCTTCGTCGGTTTATATGTTTGCATATCTTTAGGATGAAGGTGATAGCCACGAAGAGAAGAATGACTATCAGAAGGACGAAATTTATCCCACACAAGGTTTCCGTTTCATCAGAGCTAGCCATCTTTCTTTAGAGAATGACTTAAAGGAAGGGGGTGGATTTAAAGAGGAAGAGGTTACGGTTAGCTTGCCCAAAAAGCCGCCGTTCGGACTCGAAAGTCAAAAATAAAAAGAACGACATGACAACACATGCTTAGTGCTTTAGCGGTGCCTCAAAAGTAGAGCTGATGCGGTGGCCGATTCTTAGCCGCCCACACGTCCTCGCCGAAAGCGAGAGGTTTCTCAGCCGTCCATGTGTCCTCGCCGAAAGCGAGAGGTTTACATAGATTTCGTATCAGAGATCAATGTTCCCTTCGCTTGGGTATTTAACCCGGATGAAGCTTGGTTCCGAGTGTCACTCGCAAGGTATACTGAAGGGATTCTGTCAATACTTACGGAAGGTTCGAATGAAAGGTAAAAATGCAGGAGCGATTCCATTCCTCAACCTTTTTCCCTCCACCGTGAGTCCACCAGTCCCTTCTGGTAATCCTTTCTTGACCGATTTATGTCCCTTTTGTGATTCTATTAAAATGGAATGGACACTAGATAGTAGCTGCCCTAATCACATGACTCCGAATGAAAACTCATTCGTTTCTCTAGATCGTAACTTTCGCCAACTCGTTTCCTTTGGAAAGGGTTTCAAGGAAAAATCCAAAGGGAAGGGTTCCATCGGGTTGGGTCCCTTAATTATACCGGACGTGTTACTGATGCCTAGCATGGTCGGTAGTTTCATTAGCATGAGCCAGCTTAGGGAACTGAATTTTGCCTTCCTTTTTAAGGGAGGGTGGTGTACCGTTTTTGATCAGTTCGGAAACCCTTTTCTCTCTGTACCAAAAGTTGGCAGGTGCTTTCCGCTTAACATGGCTCATGTTACCCAGACAGGAGTGGCCATCAGAGGAAAACCAGACCAAACGAAAACAGTCAAGATTTGCTGCGGAAAGAAACGGGTTAAAGACGGAATGCAAGAAGCGGCCAGTAAGATACTGGAGGCTGACAAGGGGAAGAAGCGAGAGCGTCCGATCGAGTTAGTGGATCTTTCACGGGGTTAGTTCTGAAGACACAGCCTGAATGGCCGTTTTGTATGACCAGTTCATGTACCCAGTACCTTCTTAATAATAATAATTTCTACTTCTCTTCCACCTTTGAGTATTCAAATCAGTTATTCCCTTAACTCAAAACGCAAAATCATGACTCAAAACATGAGTTACCACAACAACAGTTGTACAAAATTTAAGTGGTCTACTCATCATGCAAGTTCTTGCGATCGAGTTCCTGACGTCGTTCCTCGGCTGTCTCTAACATCAGCTTCCGAATAACGAAAATTTTACCACACAAGAGGATCAAAGCAAAGATTACCAACCCTACGTTACTCTCACCGCCATCCTCTTGATAGCTCATTTTCGAAATTGAGAGAGTTTACTAATCAATGGAGAGAAATGAAAGAGAGATGGTGATGGTGGTCAAGTTTTCAAAACTTGATCTTTATGTAAGCCAATTTAGAAAGGAAAGTGGTCACAATAATTGTGACACCATCCACTCACTCATGTCGGCACGTAAGGACAAGAGAGGTGGCCAATAAGTCAAAGGCTAGGAAAATAGGGTTCGTCTCTTTAAATAGACGGTACCGAAACGCCTCGGATAACAGAGTAGAGGTCGAAAAAGAAATACCTCATTCACCTCTTCTATATCCACAAAATGGCTACAATTCCCATTTGCCAGTGCGGGAAAGCCACAATTATAACCACATCCTGGACGGAAGAAAATCTAGGGCGAAGGTTCTTTAGCTGCAAAAGACGTCGCTCGGTAAGTCAAAAGTGCTTTACGAGTTTCGATCATTTCAAACTAACCAGAGAAAAACTCATTTATCCCCTTGGTTTATGGCAGAGGATGAACAGCCATTGCAATTACATTGCATGGTTAGATCCCCCGATGCAACATCGAGCCAAAGTCATGATCAACGGTCTCTTACGAAAATTAAATTTCTACGAGCGTACCTTCGAAAGTGAAAGACAAGCAATTTCAGGGGAGACTATTCCCGATACTGTTGTGTCATCTGCATCTTCCGTCAAAAACAGAGCTAGTAGTGGTTTTTGTAATAGAAACATAGATGTTACCTACAAAACTTTCTTAGCCGGTCTTGCCTTTGTTTGTATCCTTGTTGGAATCCTTATCGTTCGCGTGTTAAGCAAGTAAATTCTTACTTTAATCCGTGGAGGTCTCTATGCTTTTCCTTTTAAAATCATAAGAATGGCTTCCGCATCAGATCGATTTTCCAGTGTTTCTTGGTAACCCGACGCTATAACAAATGAATCCTCATCATTTTGAGCCATGGACTCCCACCGAGTCCTTGTGCGCCCTCGAAACAAGAAGACAAAGTAGCGAAGTCGCTCATCCGGTGTAGCGTTCAGATGACTAAACACCACTCTCATATTACGAAGCCAATCAACAGCTGCTTGTGGATCCGTGCTTTCTCCCTCAAAGGGACTCCACCTAACTTTTCCATCTTATCATAATCTAATACTGCGGTGGCGAGTTCAACGGAACATCGTCACCTTGTACAGAACTCCCGTGTACACTTGCAAGAAGAATGGTCTTTTAATGATCCTCTTTCAGAAAACATTCGATAATCAGAAATCCTTTTTTTTCACTTTAAAAGGTTTTCAAAAATCATTTTCAAATCATGATGCACATGTACAACTGACAATGAATCACACAAGACATGACCGCTCGATCGCCAGTGCAAGTACGGGCATGGAATACCTCCCCTCTTTTGGGGTTCGCGACGTCCCAAGAGAAGAAGGTTGCATACCTATAATGCAGAAGACAACCAGCTCTGATACCAACTTGTAACACCCCAACCAGATGAGCCTTAATCAAATACAGCGAAACACTAACGAGAGTGTTACGATGCACGAGTACCACAAGAAACTGAGTTTTCGTCATAACTCAAGTGAATCTCTTTATGAGTTTTAAAACCACTCGTAATAATTTGAGAACTTATATCTTTATTCATACATGATCCAAACAGAGGATCCTCATGAACACATAACAGGGGAGGAGTCACATGCTCCACCGATACCACAAGCGTTTCACTTCTTCCATACAGTTCAACAAGCATTTCATATACTTACTCATACTGACATCATATGGTACCGAACAGGTTACAGAACACGGACATATACACAATATGTGTCTAACCATGACATATGCATATGACAAAGTAGTGTATCTTAAAACGTGTGAAAACTCAAAATCAGAGGACGAGGATCAATACACATTCTTCCGATTCTACATGGCCTCATCACCACGCTTGCCAACCCAAATAGCTCTCCTAGGTGGCATGTAGTTTCTTGTAGAATCAAGTGTACACCTGCACAGACTATTAACGGTCTGGGGGAAACAAATAAGGGTCAGTGCTACTTCACTGAGTGAGAGCCTTGAGCCCTGGGTCATACTAAGGTGCAAGCAAGTCACATAACAAGTATGACAACATGTATCACATATGGTCACCCTATAAACCTAACTTGTTAGTCCATATTTTATTTGGGATCCCGGCTCACGTATGCTGGTAGACTCCCGGGCAGAACAGGCAGTACCCAACCGGTACTTCATAAACATACAGCTCTCCGCGGTAAGAGCCTCAAAAAACCGTTCAGTCAATAGGCTCAACCGTCCTAATGACCTACTCCTAGCAGAATTGACCATACATGGTTTTCTGCAACATATCATACATACAGTCTCCAGCATACGGGCCCTATCTACGTGATCAAGAAATTCCAGATTATTCTCCTTGAATCATCAATCTAAGTGAGTTGTTATCACAATCAGATCACAACAGAACACGAATATCATATCAGGTATAATATCAAGTAAGCAGAACGAGTACAATAACAAATTCATGTATACATATCAATAACAGCAAGTCACATACGGCCCTAGGGTTGTAGGCCACTATCCTAACATGCATATAATTCTTAATAATTAAAAGACACATAAAGGAACGTCTAACCCGGTAGGATACGCAGGAGACCCTCACCAAAAAGAAATCGGCAGAACCTTGCTACTAGCTTTCGGGTCAAAACCCTAATTTTAAACTTCCTTCGTATCACCACCCGCGTGAACTATACACTATATTACTTTCAAAGTCTCTTCTTCCTGAAAACCTCTCTTCATACTCTAATGGCCTAAGAGCTATTTATAAGAAAGTGAAAATGATGAAGCCGGCTATGAAACCGCCACTCCCAATTCCTTTATCCCCAAATTAATGCCACAAGATCAATTGACATCCTTGTCATGCTTTGGTTTGGGTGAGTAATGCCTTAAGCCCACGTGTACTCTCCTTTCTCCTAAGATAAGCATAAGCTAACTTTGTTTGTAACTCCAAAAATACTTTCCCATAAAGTTTCCTTTTATGTTAAGTAAACGTGGGGAGGAAAAATCATGAAATTATAAATGATGGTTTGGCTTTTCTTACTTAGCAACGTGCATCCGACTTTCCTTGCATAACTAAATAGTAATTTTATATACATATGAAAATTGGTGCAATACATACATACATAAATATCAGGTAATAAACATCATCATATTAGTTTCGTGGATGATTTAGTATAGTCTGAACGGGATGTTACATTTTCTCTCTTACTTTTTATCGTTGATCGGTCACAAATGTGGATGATGTTTAGCTGTCTTATTATCCATAAGTCGTATCTCTTGCTAAGTGTCGAACGCATCCTCCACGGGCACGTTGGTTCGATGCAATTTATGGCCCATTCCTTCGGGTTGGAGGTGGTCACCTTGTACTTATAGTTGCGGAGGACTGCTTGACTCTTCGTTAGGGACACCAGTTGGGCTTTCGTTGCGAATGTTTGTCCGGAGTAGAATTCCATCTCCACCGACCAGTACGACTTCGTTGGGATCTGGAAACGCCTGTCCATGGAGTAGGTGTTTCAGATTGTCATGATGTCGTCAGTATCATCACCCCGCTCGTGGCATGTTCCGGTGGCACATATATGTCCACGCTCTCTTCCGTGGCTCTCCCACCCTCGTCGTCGTCTTCCTCGTCAGTTTGGCCGATGTCATCGTCGACATTAGGATTCCCTTCATCCTCCGTGCAATGGCTTCTTTCGTTCTCCGAGTCATCAGAGGTGACATATTTATCTCGCGTCAGTCCCTCTTGATCAACCTCCTCCCCCTCTAGACCGACACGACTGGTAGCCATGCATGATCCATCGTATGTTTGGCTCTGCTCTTCGATCTGAGGTGGCATGACCCCTTGCACTCAGGAGTAGTGAGACGGCTCCTCTTCTATCAAGGCGTACAAGTGGACAACTTCAACACTAGGGTTACGACGAACTATGTCGTAGATGACTTGCGCACCGGTATCATCTGTTATGGTACGAGCAACGTAATGCGACAGAGTCCCCTGGTTGAATATCGGCATCCTCCAAACAAATGACTGGATCGGCCGATCCGGACCAAGCCCCATTTTCCTCCCGAACGTGGTCACCAAGCTACCATAGTTGGCTTGCTTGGTCATTTTCAGACGGACGTTCTCTCCACCATCGTATGCTAATCCAGACCAATCCTGGACGATTCGACCCCCCCAGTACACCTGGATATGAAAGTCGCGGAAACTTCCAGAGTCGGCCATCTTTCAATGTTGACAAACAATTTTGAACTACCCGAGTGTTTTTTTTTTATGATATAATGCTTGAGAGGAGCTGGTATTTCTAGGACGTTGATCCACATTAGCACAGGCATTTTCACCCATGGTACAGGCGAAAACGCCCATGGTATAGGTGAAATCGCCTGGGGCTCCCATTTAGTCACGGGTCTGCTCAGGAATCGTTTAGAAAAATTACGCCTGGGCCATAGGCGAAAACGCTGGGGCTTGGGCGAAATCGCCTATGGTTCGGGCGTTTATACCCATAAACGTTCATACTTTCAGAACGTATTTATTTTGGTACATAGATTCATTTATTTATTTATTATGGTGAAAGACCCTAAATATTGTCTCTAAAATACACTTTTTTTTGCCTATATAGAATTTTAGAGGTAGATAGCATATTTTTCACTAACGCTGTTGTAGCTAAATGTATTCAGAGGCAAATATGGTGACACATAATATCTGCAACTAATTGAAGAATTAGTGGCAGATAACCCAGGTGGTTAAAAAAATGTGCTAAGTTCTTTCCACTTGGTCAAGGAAGACTTCTTAATCCATGTTTTTAAAACATTTAAAGTTATATTCCATCTAACACTTATATATACAAAATAGTACATAGTTTACAAGTTATCTACCTCTATAAATTTTAATCATACAACAAATAGCGACATATAAATTATTTGCCTCTATAAAGCTAATCATACAACCTATAGAGATAATTATAAATTATCTGCCTCTAAAATTTTTAATCGTACAACCTATAAAGGCAGTTCAAATAATCTGCCTCAAAAAGATTTTTTCGTATAACATATACAGGAAGTTATAAATTATCTGCCTCTAAAAGATTTAAACCTACAACTTATATAAGAGATTATAAATTATCTGTCTCTAAAACTATAAAATAATATTCATAAAACTTAAAATAAATAAATAAAATACAATTAGAGGCACTACAACATAACCTGGCTACGGAGGCAGATTCATAGAGGCACATAGAATATTTGCCTCTAAATATACTTTTAAAGAACAAATACTATATGTGCCTCTATAGATGCAAATATCTGCCTCTAATTGTATTTTATTTATTTATTTTAATATTAATAAATCATTTTTATAGTTTTAGAGGCAGATAATTTATAATTGCCTCTATAAGTCATACGATTACATCTTTTAGAGGCAGATAATTTATAACTACCTATATAAGTTATATGAAAAACTCTTTTAGAGACATATAATTTATAACTGCCTCTATAAGTTTTTTGTCTTATACAAAAAAAAAACTCTTTTTGAGGCAAATAATTTAGAACTGCCTCTATAGGTTGTATGAAAAAATCTTTTAGAGACAGATAATTTATAACTGCCTCTACAGGTTGTATGATTAGCTTAGAGGCAGATAATTGATCTATCTTTATATGTTGAATGATTAAAATTTGTAAAGGTGTCCTTTTACAAATGACACCTTTTGCATGTCGCCGTTGGTGGGTGATAGCCATCCGATTTGGCTAGATGAGACTTTGTTGGAGTGTTGTTTGATATCTCATGAGAGTCGATGAATAACATTTCGATTACTTTCAAAGAAATTGTAAAGGTAGATAACTTGTAAACTTTGTACTATTTTGTGTAGATAAATGTTAGATACTATATAATTAATTATATATAATAACGGTAATGATTGTCTTTTCTAATAATGAGTAAGAAAAATTTTAATTTTTTCAATTTTCATTTGTTTTTCTTTGCATAGTTTCTCCATATCATTGAGTTTTAGAGTTCATATTTAAAAACTACGCAAAAAATATCAGTAAGTACTCCTGAGCCAAGTGGTAAGAACTAAGAACTTAGCACATTTCCTTGAACTACCTGGGTTCAAACCCTGTAAATAGCAAAAGAGTAGAAAATAATATATGTAAATAGTGGAAGAGTCCAATAAAGGAAATATCCTGGTAGGAGTAAATTCTGTTTAAACACGTAATTACGAACAATTATATCTGTCACCGTATTTGCCTCAAAAGACCTTTAGCGACAGGAGCGTTGGTGGCACTTAAACTATCTGCCTCTAAAACTCTATAGAGGTAGAAAAATGACTTTTAGAGGCAGATACGATTAGGGCTGTTGACGAACCAAGCTGCTCGCGTTCGGCTCGGCGTTCGGCTCGGAAAAAGCTCGCCCGTGACTCGGCTCGAATTTTCACGAGCTGGCTCGCGAGCCAGCTCGTTTATAAACGAGCCGAGCTCGAGCTCATGCTTGCTCGGCTCGACTGGCTCGCGAGCCAGCTCGGCTCGCCGGCTCGAATGACGAAGCTCGTGAGCTGGCTCGTTAGAGCTTGTTAAAGGGCTCGTGGATTCACGAATTGACATGCTTTTCCCTTATTTATTTAAATCTGTAACATTGACACTATGAGAGTCAATGTGGTATGAATGGTTTACCTCTGCCAAGAAGATCTACCAAACTTGCCAAGTTGGTCTTTTGAACACACATGTTGGCTTTGTTAGTTGCAGGTGTTGGCAAGGTAAACTACATGAATTAGACAAAAATATACAGAGCCGAGAGGAACAAGGAAGTCGAGGATTTGGTCGAAGAAGTTACTGGGGTTAGAGGAGCTCGAGGTTGGATTTGTTGCATAGCATACGAATCATTCCCTGTGTTACCATGTACCATTTGACTGAGCCAGAACAAGAAACTGAGTCAATTCCCTGTTAAAATTGGCTAATTGTTTCACATATGGAAACAATAGTCTATATACCCTTGATGATTTGCTCCAGATTTGACAAGAGTCATTCTATTTGACAAGAGCTGGTGATGTGTATGAGTCCATAGAATGAGGGTGTTTCATTTGTTCTTCATATAATTTCATGGCCAAGACACTTGCTAATGGCTGACCAATTATTCCCTGGGTGTTTACAACACTTATAGAACCAGCAAGAGCAGGGTGACTAGGATCCCATTGTTGCATTTGAGTACTCCTTTGCTGCAACAGTTGTAGTTGTTGCATTTGCAGCTGTTGTTGCTCCCTTGCCTTTGTATGTTGTGACTATATTTTATGGGCAGAAAAAGTGGATTGAGGTAAGCCAAAGGTTCGGAAACAACAGCTTAATTTTCCATAAAATATTGTCATAGAATGGCAGTAAATCACAGCTAATATAAGCTGCAGCAAATATTTCCACTTCAAAATACCACATTGAAATTATACTGCAATTCAATAAAGGAAACATCCTATATATTTAGAGTGTAGTAGCTATTTTTACATGGGCCAGCCAAGTAGCTAATTAGCCCCATCAGAGTAAAAATTTTGAGTCGGCAAAATTTTATAAGCCCACTCTTATATTTTATCGGGCTTGAATCATTGAGCTTGTGAGTGGGTTGGTTCGAGTCGAGCTCCTATCGAGCTTGATTAAAGAGCCAGTTTTTTATTCGAGCCGAGCTTGAGCTCGTTTAGGCTCGTTATCGAGCTTGTTTCGAACCGAGCTGAGCCGAGCTCGAGCCAAAAAAAAATTGGCCGAGCCGAGCTCGAGCTTGATTATGAAAGTTTAACACGAGCTCGAGCCGAGCTCGAGCCTGTGTTCAAACCAAACGAGCCGAGCTCGAGCTGGGCAAAGCTCGGCTCGACTCGGCTCGTCAGCACCCCTAGATACGGTGTGCCTCCGTAGCCAGTGGCGTAGCCAGGATATGAATTTAGGGGTGTCGATTAATGTCTTGACAAAATGAAATAAAATTACCTTATTAAACTGTAAATATAATGTTCATATAATATAAAATATTTGTTTACAATTACAACGAACCCCGCCGCGATTTCATATTCTGGAAATGTTGAATGACACATTCAGTGTTTAATCTATCAGCCATATCTCTCTCAATGTATACAACTAATGTGTTATTTAACCATTGATCACCCATGCGATTTCGAAGCTTGTTCTTGATGTAGCTCATAGCCGAGAAAGCTCTCTCAACACTTGCCGTTGCAACAGGCAAGATAAGTGTCAGTTTAATCAGCTGATAGACTAGTGGATAAACATTGTGTTTCTCCGTCTCGACCATTTTTTTGCTAAATCATCAGTCCCTTTCAACTCTTGGAATCTCTCATCAGACGGTACATCAAAAATATAGGAATCCAACTGGTGTCCAAGTAATCTCATCTGAATGGAAGAGAACTCATCTGAATAAAATGAAGCCATGCGCATCAACTTCTCTTTGTTAAAAGCACCAAAAGAGTTTTTTGAGCTTAAACAAGCCATAGAACATAATAACTCGCAATTAACCTCATCAAATCTATTATTGAGTTCTTGTAGCTGCATATCTACAAGACTACAACTGTGTAGAACACTTCAACTCGAAAGTGATGTAAACTTGTGACTTGTTGGCCCTTACGCCTAGACCTTCCAGGGGGGACATAAGCATCATTCATTTCAACAACTCTAATGTCTTCCTTGACACAAAATGCAACCACATCATCAAGTAGAGACTCCCATCCACAATCTCTCAAGTGTTGCAACCTCTGCTTTGCAACATTAACAAGATGCATAGCATTAACAATGTCTTGATTCTTCTTTTGCAGTGCTATAGATAAATCATTTGTGATTGACAATATTCCAATCATCAACTTCAGTATCAAGACAAAGTTGAAGGTTTCAAGTTTCTGCAGCATATCAATTGCCTCACCTTTTGTTACAGAATCTCCATCATACTGAATAGCATCTAACACCTCGATCAAAGATGAAAACATAAGTTCCAAATTCACAAGAGTAGCAAAATGAGATCCCCAACGAGTATCAGATGGTCTTTTAAGACTTATTTCTTGATTCAAACCTCGTCCTGTCTCTATTTCACCACAAGAAATAGCATCTGCAACTTTCTCTGCTTGAGTTTCTCGAACAATATCTCTTCGTTTACACGATGCTCCAACCAAATTAGTCAATACACTAACAACATTGAAGAACAAACTAATCTCACCATGATTTCTAGCAACAACAACTAGTGTCAACTGAAGTTGATGAGCAAAGCAGTGAATATAATATGCAGAAGGAGTTTTTGACAAAATTAATGTTTTCAACCCATTAATTTCGCCTTTCATGTTACTTGCTCCATCATACCCTTGTCCCCTTATTTTTGAAAAGCTTAATCCATGTTTCAAAAGCATTGACTCAATCTCATTCCTAAGAGTCAAAGCTTTAGTATTTGCAACATGAGAAATACCCAGAAACCTCTCCACAACACTTCCTGTCTTATCAACATAGCGTAAAACCATAGCCATTTGCTCTTTGATTGACACATCACGAGCTTCATCCACTAAAATAGAAAAGACATCATCTCCAATATCCTTAACAACTAACTTAGTTGTTTCAGCAGCCAACGCATGAACAATATCTTTCTGAATATCAGGAGATGTCATTTGAAGGTTCTTTGGGGCATTCTGCATCACAACACTTTCTATATGTTCTCTACCACGAGAATAAAACTTCAAAAGCTCAAGAAACAATCCTCTGTTGTTTGATTCCATTGATTCATCGTGTCCACGAAGTGGACATCTATTACTTATTAACCAAGTGATGCATTCAGTTGAAGCCTCTAAACGAGTTCGATAATCCTTCTTGCTTTGATCATCTTGTTTATTAATAGCAGCTACTATGCTTTGTGATTGTTTCATCAAGGCATTACATTTCCTCACACAATCATTGTGTGAGCTGTTAGTGGCTCCGACATGACGCACAAGACGATCTGTCTTATTCCATGATGAAAACCCATTACCAGTAAAACAATCACCTCCACCTTGCTTAATGTTGCCTTCTTGTTTAAAGAGATAACAATGTAAGTAGTAAGCAGCATCTTTTGCAGTACTATATTCTAACCAATGATAAGCATCAAACCAAGAAGGATTAAACCTTCTATTATTCCCACAAATATCCTTGAAAGGGAAAGAATGACCTCGGGGTTGACAAGGACCTTTTTCAATATAAGCTCTCCTAATCTCGTCTTGTATATTAGGATGAAAACTTGATAATCTTTGTCTTAGTCCTGGATCAACTTGTAGTGAAATTTCATTGACAACAAATGATTGAGACTTACTTGGATGCAGTTCTGCAGTTTGAATCGCTGTCGAAGATTGAGGTAATTGGGATGACGTCAACGTTGGTAAAACATTAGGAAGTTCTTTGCTTGCAACCAAATTAGAGCCTTCGACAGTTTCGTCAACAGTTTCTTCGACAGTTCTGTGAGTTGTTTTTGCTTTCTTTGAATAGTATCTCTCCATCTATAAGTTCAAAATAGAATTAGAATGAAGAACACAACAATAACAAATATATAATAATCAAAGCGAGTAAAAGTTGAGTTGTACTAACTTTTATTTGAAGAATAATCAGAATTTAGGATTAGAATTCTCCTCTTTTGACATATGACAACAACACTCAATATTCAAAGGAGAGAGTTCGACCACTGACGATATAGTGACTGATAGTAAAGAGTCGATAACAAACGAGAAAATCAGATGGGAAAGTAAGAAAGGGAAGAAAGAGTTATATAATTTTGTTGAAAAGAGTTCAATTGCAGAGGCGGCTGCGGCTGCACTGTTTTGTTTTATGTTCAGAAACTTGTCAGGGAAAGCAGAAAGCGGAAAGGTCGGCGGCTAATTAATAAGACATTGCTGTTACCGAGTAAAATTTATGAATATTTTGTTTGTCAAACATGGACTGTAAATTGTTTGGTGGTTGAGTGGTGAAGTTGCTGGATAATAACCAGAGTGGCAGGTGTTCAATACTAAGTGGATGCAGGCGGCAACTTTATTATTACACAGGTTTTATATTTATGTTTTGGATCCAGGGGTGTCATTTGACCCCTAATTAATAGTTCCCTCCGCCACTGTCCGTAGCCAGGTTTTGTTGTAGTGAGGCAAATTTTTACATTTGTAGAGGCATATATAGTATGTGTTCTTTAAAAGTATGTTTAGAGGCAAATATTTTATGTGTCTTTATGTATCTGCCTTCGTAGTTAGGTTATGTTGTAGTGTGTCAATAACCATTTCCTTCATGGGTGGAGGCGAGCTCATCTATACTCGTGTGAAGAGAATTGGTTGTAATTGTTTACTCACACCTACAAGAATATCTTTACAGATAATTACAAATCACAACTAATAATCCTATTAAATAATAATCCTTATCAACTCGAACATATCCGCGGAAGCAACTAGTTTTTCAATGGTAACTAGTTGTTGTACATAACTAGTTATTTGCCTCCACATAGACAGATTGTAATATTATCGTAAATAGTATGTTATGTTTAATAATTATTTACTTAACTAATATCATAAATATTTAAAACCCTTTTGTATAGTTTTTTTTTTAAATATGGATTAAATCAGATAAACAAAATATTAAAACATACAACAGTTTGACACTCTTCCATCAAACAAAGTTGTTGGAAGACCTGATTATGATCACAACATGGGTTTGAATTCCTATGATTGGGAAAATAAGAATACATGCGTATATCACATATTTATATTTTAAAGCATTATCACATAAAATTATCTATGCTGTGTGGGTGGCGAAATTTAATTTAATTTAATTTGTTCAAGTAGTACACCTGGTTTACAAATAGCATAAACTAGTAGAAGTAGTTCGTTGGCCACACACGTTCTCCGCACTACAACCTTGGATGCTGGATAAGCGCTTTAGACCCTCTACTAACCGGACAATTTTTTATGGCACAAGTAACTCTGGTAGAAAATCGGAAGATAATTATATATGCATTTTAATTATTCACCCAACTTTAAAAATTTATCAGTCTTCGATTTGGAATGCATTGAAGAGTTTGTCTTGCCACATAATTAACAGCTCTGCTTATCGAACGAGGGATCGTCAACAGGCGTAAGATGATGTGTGAACCATGGAGAGCCTAACCTATCAAATTTTCTAGAGTGTTCCTTAAAAGCAATGCGAAAACGCGTGAATCTTCGAAGGTGAAGTTTGTTATGTCTTAACTTAGTGCAGCCAATTTTGTAACCTTAACAGAGGTGTTAACTTTTTTGGTACCTTAAGTTTGGCCGAAATTCATTTTGGTACACTACGTTACAAAAGTTACAATTCAGTCCCGATCGTTTCAGGAAATTTCAAAATGGTATTTCCGTCCAACTCCATCCAAATTTTCCGTTAAATGCTGACGTGGTAGCTGAGTCACACATCCCAGTCAGCTAAAATATTAATAAAATAATAAGTTTAATAATTTAATATTATAATTAATTTTTAAATTAAATTAATTATTAAAAAAAATATTTTCTAAACCCCTCTCTCTCCTCCTCCTCCTCCTCCCCACCACCTACTCCTCCTCCCATCCACCTCCGACTGACCCTTCCATCGTCTTCTCCCCTCCACCTCTATCCGTCCTCCTCCTCTTCACCCCCTCTACCTTCGGCCGTCCTCTCTCCTCCTTCACCGCTCCACCTCCTCCTCCCCCTTCTTCCTCTCTCATTCTTCCTCCTCTTTTTTCTTCGTCTCTTATCTGTCCTCCTTCTTCCTCCTTCCTCTCTCTTCTCCTCCTCCTCCCTCCTCATTTGTCTTCTTCCTCTTCGAAAATCCTCAATCGAAAATTTAGATCTAAACATTTCAGTACTAAATGTTTTGAATTTTTTTTATTTTGGTACTTTTTGTTGTAGATCTAAACGTTTCAATACTTTTTGTTTGAATGAGGAATAGGAGGAGGGAGGGGAGGAAGATGAGGTGAAGGGCAGAAGGAGGAGGGAGGACGATGGAAGGTAGGTGGGACGACGACCGAAATTGGAGGGGAGGGGAGGATGGTCGGAGGGAGGAGGGTCGGAGGTTTAGGGGAGGAGCGAGGACGGTCGGAGGGTGGGGGGAGGAGAAGGAGGAGGTGGAGGGGAGGGGAGGAGGAGGATGGTGGAAGGGGGAGGAGGGATGAAGTTTGAAGGTGGAGGGGAGGAGGGAGGACGGTTGGAGGTGGAGGGGAGGAGGGAGGACGGTCGGAGGTGGAGGGGAGGAGGGAGGACGGTCAAAGGTGGAGGGGAGGAGGCACTACAAAAAAATTGACCTTTAGCTACTGCAAAATTACAACGGTATGAAAATGCAGTAGCAAATAATTAGTATTTGCTACGGCAACCACTATTTCATGTAGTAATTTGCAGTAGCAAATACTATTTGCGACGGGAATAATGTGTGTAGCAAATAGTGGTGTGGCAAATAGTATTTGCTACTGCAAATTACTACATGAAATAGTGATTGCCGTAGCAAATACTAACTATTTGCTACTGCATTTTCATGCCGTTGTAATTTTGCAGTAGCTAAAGGTCAATTTTTTTGTAGTGAGGGAGGACAGTCGGAGGAGGAAGGGAGGAGAGAGAGGGACTTAGTAATTATTTTTTCTAAAAATAATTATTTTTAATTTAAAGTATAATTATTTTAATTTAAAAATTAATAATAAATATTAAATTACTATTTTATTAATATTTCAGGTGACGGGGATGTGTGACTCAGCAGCCACGTCAGCATTTAACGGAAAATTTGGATGGAGTTGGACGGAAATATCATTTTGAAATTTCCTGAAACGATCGGGACTGAATTGTAACTTTTGTAACGTAGTGTACCAAAATGAGATTTCGGTCAACGTAAGGTACCTAAAAAGTTAACACCTCAACCTTAACATGGTTCCCAGTTATTATCTTTATACCCTTATTAGGGTTGATTATATTATATGTGTACCTAAATCTCACATATAGTAAGGAGTTTGAAGGATTCACGGAATTTAGGTATTTTTGTTATCTATGGAAACAACAAAACCCAGTATTTTAGACCATGAAATATAATAAACGATAAAAAGTTTAAGTAAAAAAAAAAAAAAAATCCCACACGTACACGTAAAAGATAGTAATGGCAAACATGGGCGGCGGGGCCTGTCTCCTTACCAATACCAACATTATTAATTATTTATCCTTAGAAAGAAATTCTCTGCACTTACGCCTTAGACTTAATTACTTAATAATTCCAGATTTGTCATTTTAGTCTTCTGCTGAAGCAATTAATTCAACTACTGCTACCCATCTACTGCATGCAATTAAATTAAATAATTACAGTAAACTTTCCCAAGGGAGAAGATATCTTATGCAGACTCAATGTCTAGCTGTTGTAGGGTAGTCTTCCAGAAACGAGTGCATCAGTTCGTTGAGCATAAAAGCCAGCACATCATACCCATACCTATATTAAGTTGACATTCTTTCTTGTCATTCTCTCTTATTTGTACAATTAATGATTATGGAATATATGAAAAATTATGTAATTAGAAATAAGATGTTGTAATTTGTAAGCCTTTTTTTTTTTTTTTTTTTTTGTATATTAGAGGTCAACTTGTCGATATATTAAACTACTCAGATAATATATTGAATGGTCATTTCTGTAGAATTGGTAGTTTACTGTGCAGCACCATCAAATTAAAGCTTGCCAATATCTGGTGGTACAGTTATTACTTGTATTTTTTATTTTTCATTATTGAGTTTATAATAAGTCATATAGTGGAGCTGTATTCGAGTTGGCTCTCGAGCTCGAGCTCGAGCCAGCTCGCGAGTCTATCGAGTCGAACATGCCCTGGCTCAAGCTTGGCTCGTTTAAAATCGAGCCGAGTCACGAGCGAACTTTTCTCGAGTTGAGCGCCCAGCCGATCGCGAGCAGCTTGGTTCGTTAATAGCCGTAGTTGTAGGTAGCTGATAAGTTGACCTGCAACGCAATCTCGTGGCTAACGAAGGTGGTGAAATTGTTAATTACTTTGGTGGGTTCTGGTGGTTCAGAATGGCAGATAGGGTTGTTGTTTGGTGAGGTGATTGCTACGGCGTGGCGACATCTGTGTATTCATTAATTCCCATGTTTCATTCACAATTGGTTCTTTTGGCCACATTTTGCTGCACGTACTCTTTCCAATGAAATCAAAGTATTAATCATCCCAAATATGTTCAACTCTGTTTATTTGCAATTCTAAGGGAAAGAATTTAATTTAACTCGAAAAAAAAAATATATAAAAACTAGTTATAAAATTGTTTGAATGAAAAAATATTTAAGCGGAAGTACAATAAAAGGTTATTGTTTTCATTACCTCGTATTACGCGGGTATATATATATAAGATGTAAACAAGAAAATGAGACATTTTTATTTTTCACCATTTTAGAGCAAAACATTTAGTGGGGTAGACTATAGCGTTTGGTAAGCCACTAACCCTTCAACATTACGCAAGAAGTTACATTCTTGCTAGTTTTGTTAGGCTGTTAATTTTTTCAGTTTCGTTTCATGCTTGTTTTAGTTGAACTAGCCAGCTGCTTCTTATTCAATTTTATTTTTGACAAATATTATTAATACTAGTACTTAACCATATAGTTAACCTAATACTGGTTAGGTACTAACTAATACTCATTTAACCAATCAGGTAGTTGAGTAACTAAATCCTAATATCCTATTACTATTACCTACCTGCAAATTTGTCCTTTCATTTTAGTGCGTATATATTCTTGGGAAAATGATACTTTGACTCCCTCTACGTTGCAAAGTTAACAAACATCCCTTTGTACTACGAAATGATCAATTTACCCCCTCCTACTATAGCCAACCTAACAAACAGCTCATTTCATCCAAATTTATGTTAATTGATGACTCACTAATATGACTCTTCTTTAATTAATGGCAGTACATTGCCACATCATCGACTTTCATCCACCTCAACTAAACTAAAAAGAGAAAAAACAAAAATTATAAATAAAAATAATTTTTATATTTTTTTTATAGATTTTAATATTAAAAAAATATTTTTTCTAAAAAAATATAAATATTTTCTAAAAATAACTTTGACCTTTTAAATACAAAATATTCATTAAATTTAATTGAAAAAAATACATAAAAATAAAATTTAAATATATGTATTTTTTAATTTTAAAATTTAAAATTATTATTTTTATTGGCTTTTGTTTTTAAATTTTAAATTTAGTTGAGTCACTAACAAATATGGATGAAAATCAATGATGTGGCAATGTACTGTATATAATTATGGATGAGTCATATTGGTGAGTCATCACTTAACAGAATTTTGGATGGAATAGGTTGGCTATAGAGGGAGGGAGGGGGAGGGGGGGTTAAATTGATCATTTCATAGGACAAGGGGATGTTTGTTAACTTGCCAAAGGGGGGGGGGGGGCAAAGTACCATTTTCCCTTTATTCTTTATCCGAAGATCACAGTACTTTTTTTAAATTTTAACTTCATCCTATTCATTTTTTTAGCATAGTTAGCTCTAGTAGGAGATAAGAAGATAGTCAGAGTAATAGAAAGTATTAAGTGTGCACCCAAGTTGAGAGGTTTACCAAGCTCTAGTTTGGGAAGCAACAAAGGGCATGGCGGGCCACATAATGGGCTTTTGTATTAGCATCTCTTAGAACCACCAAAAGCCTCAAACCCGGGAATGCCTCTAGGAAAGAACCGATATCAGCAAGACAACAACTATTGATTCACTGAATCTCCAAAAATGATCCATCTTGGTCACCTTAGATTGGACATTCGTTGCATCTCCTTCAGTATCAACCAAACTCTACCCTAACCTAGAAGACCCGGTTGAACCATTGGTTCAACCCATGCATTACTCAACTCAGGTGTTACTCACTCAAACATCCAATACATTTAATGGGAACAACCATAAGAATGATAAATGATAAATTGAGTCTATTAAATAAACCTCAAACATCCAGTACTAAAGCGAAACCAGAAACAATTAATATCATTCATCACAATACTCATCCAACAACCAATATACATTTTCTTCGCATCAAATGTTCACATGAAATACAATTGGAAACTGGTAAAACATTCCCCAAGAATCCCTTGCCAGCTCACTCTCCAGCTCCAACTTCGTATACCTGTAAACCCATCCAGAAACCACAAAACAGAAAGTAGAAAGAAGAGGGTCAGTGCTAATCACTAAGTATCTAACCAATAAAATCAAAACCATGTTACTGTAATGCCGTCATGAAGATGAAACCTGTAAACCATTACAAGTAATGAGGTAAGAAATCACCTCCTCTCTAAGTTATCCTTTAGTATTCCTATCTGCTTCTAAGAACACTAATCCAGTATATCAAGCGTGAGGTCACAAAGAACCTACAATATGGTCACAAGGTGACGTGACCCTTAACCAAAAAAAAGGTGACGTGACCATGCCCAGCGCTGTGACCCAGCCCTAACTCGGCATTACCACTGATGTCGAGCATTGTCAAGTGCCTGATGCCGAGCCGCGACATCGACAAGAATTAGAGCGGCCACCCGCTGATGCCGAGCCGTGGCATCACCAATACAGGTCCAAGGGTGTTGATGCTAAGGCCGACCATGGCCTTTGATGCCGACCCAAACATTGCTTTCAGGCCCCAGCCCCAGGCCATAGCCCTGACACAGCACCAGGGCCACGCCCCGACACCAGATCACCGTCGAATCACACCACACGTTTCTCAGCCATATCACGACGAATTTTAAGTGCCACACCGATGGAGGATGGATGGGAGCAGAGTGGAAAAACCTATTCTACACAAGGTGTGTGATTAAAGACAAAATATGCAACATGGTGATGGATAGAGGAAGTTGCACCAACGCGGTCAGCCTTTAGGCATTCCAACTCAGAAGCACCCCAATCCCTACAAGCTACATTGGCTTAGCAACTGTGGAGAACTAAGGCTGATACGACAAGCTCATGTGCCCTTTAGCATTGGAAGGTACACAGATCTAATCCTTTGTGATATTGTTCCTATGGAAGCTGCCCACATATTACTTGGACGTCCATGGCAGTTCGATAGGTACTCTAAGCACGATGGGAGGACCAATAGGTATCACCTAACTCATGGATATTCTGTATACAAGCTCAAGCCCTTGTCCCCAGTCGAAATCCTAAAGAATCAAATGGAAAGAAAGGCGAGCCGAGAGAAGAAAGAGAGTGAGCTCAAGAAACGAGAGATGAGAGAAGAAAAGAGTGAGCCCACAAGTGCAAAAACATAATTAAAAGATCCACGAGACCAAAGAGCTCAAAAGAGTGAGGTTGTGAGGAGAGAAAACCCAATAGTGAGGACCCATGAGAAGAAACAAGCCCGGTTATGAAGAATTATTTAATGGCAGTCCCTAACAATGAATGCCCTAACCCTTCATTTTTTAGTGTTTCTGTCTTATTACTACAGGAGTTCGAGGATGTGCTCACCAAGGAGACACCAAGCAAGGACCCATCCGTCCGAGACTATGAGCGCCGAACCGACTTAGTGACGGATGCTCATCATCCAAACAAGGCTGCCCACCGAGTCTTCAAACCAATCACTGTAACGTATCAACTTTCTATACCTAGGCGTGATAAAATGTTAGTGGAGTCTTATGAAACATCCTATGTCACTAACGTGCTCTTTAGGGGAGTTGTGAAGTTACTTGGCGTGCCCAAAACCCCTAGGGCCTAATAGAGAGCCTAAGTTTTCTAGGCACTTATGGAAAGATCGTTGGTATAAAGCTAGGATTCCAATTACTACTACCATTGGAATAGACAAACAATCCATGTCAAGGGCTAGTAAAAACCTCAAAAGCTGGATAGATTGTTTGTGTCGTACTAAAATCAAACCTAGGCGTGCTATAACTCATATCACTAAACGGTCACTATTTAATCTTAACTATGGGAATAATCCCTTGAAACCATTTCATTCTTCACCCTCGTTTGTCAATAAATTCTTAGATCCGAATGGGGGAAGAAGGGTCAAACATATACACGAGGGAACTAGTGCAAACACCAAGCACCGAACGGCCAAATACACACCAAGTGTCGACAAGGGCAGAGAGACTATGGAAGCCCAATCAGGAGCACTGATATGAGTCCACTATCCAGAGAAGGGATTCTCTGAGCTGAGAATCACCAAGATGCTACCTAAAGGAGAAGAACTCGCCGCCATTCCACCACGGATCTTTCCCAACACCTATATCTTTAATTTTCTTGATTTGTAAGATGTAAGAGCCAATTTCTATGTTACTAACGTGCTCATATTATATGATATTTTTGAAATTACAAATTCGAGAATGAATCCTATTCAAGAAGAAGGGGGTGAAGTGATCCTACCCACGAGGGCCGACGCGGCCACGACACCAGGGGCACGAGTCCTTCATGCGTACCTAGAGCTTGGGAGCAAGGCAATGCACCAAGGGGATGAGGAAAGAATCGTGAGAAAAGGCCCCAGAACCCCAGCCCTGGGCCCAGATGATGATGCCGAACCAGCCCCCGGAACTGATGTACGGCCAAAACAGTACTGGCCCAGGGCCGATGGGAGTGCCGAGCCGAGGACCGATGCTGGAGCAAGACAGAAGGCCGAGACAGATTGAGGCTGAGCCGGAGCCCAAGGCCGACCCACAACAGATGCTGACACCGACTCCAGGTCGAGCCAGACCTAGACACAGGGCCAAGCCAAACACCGGCATAAGGCTGAGCGAGACACCGGCATAGGGCCGAAGCCAAATACAATTTGGGTTGAGCCACCAGAACCAGGCCCTAATAAGGAAATCCAACCACCACAAGGATTCTATGCTTCCATGAGACAAACCTCCGCTATTCCAAATCCTTTTAGGAGTAGGAAACACGGAGGACACGCCATCCTTGGTGGACACGAACACAGACACGGACACGGATGCGGACACCTTTTCCCACTTGGATACGAGCACGAACACGGACACCTTTTCCTACTTGGACATGGACACAAAAACCCTAATCCTTTCCAAGCATGGACACGACCACCTTAAAGTCTTACCAATTTATGACTTATCTACTTTTTAGGAGTTTTTTTCCTTTTAGTCTGAATTTTCTTCCTTTTTAGTAGTTTGTTTAGGAATCTTTATAATTCTTTATTTTTTTTAGACTTATATTTCAAATAGGAAAAGGAGAAGTCTTAGGCCAAACCTATAGCTATAAATAGAGGCCTGCAGCCATCTTGTAAAGGCAGACTTTGATTAACTGAAAATTGCAGAACATATGTTCTTTGTTTCCTTCAAACTTTTGCTCGTTGTTGCTTAGCTTAAGGTTGGTTTATCGTTGACTCTAGGTATTCACCCTCGACTGCGTGGCACCGTTCGGCCTGGACACTTAGGGTTCCTAGCTCTTTATAGCTAGTGGGTCCAAGTACTTTCCATCGACACTAGATTAGACTCGTTGCCTTGTTACAAGCTTGTAGTGTAAGGGTCGCTGCCCACGGCTGCAGATGGTTCGCATCAATGTGACCATACCCGACGTCGTGACCCAACCCTACTCGGATTACCACTGATGTCGAGCATTGTCAAGTGCCTGATGCCAAACCGCGACATCAACAAGAATTGGAGCGGCCACCCGCTGATGCCGATCCACGACATCACCAATACAGGTCCAAGGGTGTTGATGCTAAGGCCGACCGTGGCCGTTGATGCCGACCCAAGCATTGCTGCCAGGCCCTAGCCCCGACACAACCCCGACACTAGGCCAAAGACAGACGATCACCAGGCCGAAGCTAGACAAGTTCAGGGCCGAGGCATACATCGGCACCAGGTGGAAGCTAGACGAGCACAGGGTCGAGCCAGACACCGCCACTGTGCCGAAGCCAAGCAAGCCTAGGGCCGATGCCAGACGCGATTAGGGATGAGCCACTAGAATCCTGCCCCAACAAGGAAATACAACCAAGACAAGGACTCCTAATCCTAGTTGGACACATATTAGGATTCGTCGGTTTAGGACTTAGCTATTTTAGGAGTTTTATTCCTTTATTTTCGGATTTTCTTCCTTTTTAGTAGTTTGTTTGGGACTCCTTTACTAGTTTTTTATTATTTTAGACTTAAAATTCAAATAGGAATAGGAGAAGCCTTGGCCGAACCCTAGAGCTATAAATAGAGGCTTCGGCCATTGATGTAAGGCAGACTTTGATGAATAAAAAAAACTTCGGTTTTCTTCTTTGCATGGAATTGCAATTTATTTCTTTATGATTTTCATGGAATTGATTATCGCGAAAACTAGGTTTATCGAGCTAGAGTATTCACCTCTAATTCGTGGCACCTCTCGTATCAAAGATCACCTTTGGATTCTTAGCTTGATAGCTATTTATCTCTTGGCCGATCTCCACCATATAGTCTAAGGTTTAGCTTGTGAGTTGTGATTGCCCAAGTGGTGAGTGGTCTAGTTGTGGAATTAGCTTGGCCGTTCACATCAGTTTGGTATCAGAGCTTCGGTTCAAACTCTAGGACTGCGTATCTTGTTCATTTAGTTTTTATTGAAATTTCAAGAAAAACCCTAAATAGTTGCACCCTAAAACACGAGTATTAAAAATCAGAGTGCTTATGAAATTAGTTCTTGTTTAGATTAAGAGATTCTTGATGCTTTTGTTCTTTAAGTACTAATCATGGCAGATGAAAGAGTGGCGACCTTGGAGACACAATTGGTGATGCTCACTCAAACCCTTAATACATTCATGGAAAAACAACAACGTGGAGGTGGAGTGCACAATGAGGAGATTCGTCACCCATGGAGGGTCATCCACGAGCCAGATGATGATGTGAGCAGCCTCAAGCAGACCATCCCTAAGTTTGTTGGCAAGGCGAATGTTGATGAGTACATTGATTGGGAGAAGAGCATGGAGGACTTACTGGAGTGTCATAATTACTCCGAACGAAAGAAGGTAACCATTGGCACTATTGAGTTTACTCACTACGCTGCCTTATGGTGGAGTCAAATCAGGAGGCAGGTTCGGAGAGATTAGGAAGATCCGATCACCACATGGAGGGATCTGAACATAAAGATGAGGAAAAGATTTGTGCTCGCCACCTACACCCGTGACTTGTACACTCAGTTACAAGCATTGAATCAAGGGGCTTTGAGCGTCGAAGAATACCACAAAGTGATGGAGATAATATAATCATGACTAGACTCGAGCTAAAGGAGGATGAAGAGGCTCGGGTCGCTAGGTTCACTAGATGCATTCATAGGGACATACTACATCAAGTCAACCTTATTGGCTTCATTGATTATGAAGACTTTTTCGCCTTAGCCATTCGAGTTGAGAGAGAGTTGAACAGTGGAATGAAAAGGAAGACGACATCAACCACACCTTGAACATAGTGGAGAGGAGCCACAAACTTGTACTGGGAATCAAATTCAATGAATCATGGCCAAACTACACAAGGTATCCCCAAACCTAGTGTGAATTCGAATGTTAGTACTAATCTTCCGAGTGGGATTATTTGTTACAAGTGTTAAGGACGTGGTCACGAACACCGAGACCGATGCCGAAGAGGATGTCGGAGCCGAAGCTTATGGTCACGAAGATTCGAGGATGAATCTTTTCCAAGAAAGGGAGAATGATGTGACCATGTCCGACATCGTGACCCAACCCTACTCGACATTACTACTAATGCTGAGCATTATCAAGTGCCTAATGCCTAGCCGCAACATCAACACGGAGTGGCCACCCGCTGATGCCGAGCTGCGGCATCACCAATACATGTCTGAGGCTGTTAATTCTAAGGCTGACCGTGACTGTTGATGCCGACCCAAGCATTGTTGCTTGGCCCCAGCCCCAGTACTGGGCCGAAGATAGATGAGCACCAGGCTGAAGCCAAACTAGCTCAGGACCGAGGCAGACACCGGCACCAGGCCGAAGCCAGACGAGCACAGGGCCGAGCCAGACACCGGCACTAGGCCGAATCTAGACAACCACTAGTATAATGAAAGGGAACAAGCATGGCTTGCAAGGTGTAATGGTTTGTACCAATGAGTATTATGAGCAAGACTTAATTTTTGGTTAAGGGTCGCAATAAGCGAGATGACTACTGGGATGGCTATTAGAGGATCATCGGGAATACCTTATGAAAAGGACGAGACACTGAAACCTTGTGACTCAGGAAATAGTATAAGTAAGGAATCAAGTCAGTAGTGGTGCTTTAGCCATGGAGCTAAGAAAGTGGGATCAAAAGTTATTTAAGGGAGTGAAGGAGACTAGTGTGTCTGGAACAAGCGAAGGGGTACATAGTGGGCAATGACTTCTTGTAGTAATGTCTTCAGGTAAAAGAGTTAAATCACCATATATTAGATGTGTTGGTGGAAATCAAGTATAATTACTGCACAAGAAACAAGGGTCTTTGGTTTGATCGATAAGGAGCGAGTCTAGTTTTGGTTGGTATTGGAATTTAGAGTCCAGTTAGAGATTTTGGTAAGATAAGTTGAACTACGAGGCAAATTAGTATGAGAACAGACAATTGACTAGTAAAATTTCATCGAGGGGAGGGGTGGGAGGACGACTGAGTTACGGGACACGGGATTAGTATCGAGTTATGTTAGAGAGACACAAAGTTACTACGGAAAGGGGATAGAGGTTCAGAGGACATGGATAAGGTAGTTTGGACTGTTTTCCTAAGGTGGTAGAGAAGCAATAATTTGAGGTATGGAAGCTCGACCAGAGATGCAGTTTGCACATGGTTAATAGGTTTACTCGGTTTGGTGTTGTTTTGGTTAAATCATTTCTTGGGGGTTACTTCAGAAGTAGGTATCTTCGGAACGTTCAGTACAATATGTTGGGTCTCTCGTTAGGCGATGATGGTTTGAGGTTTTAGGACGAAACCATTTCAAGGGGGGGGGGGGAGAGTTGTAACAACCCGACTCTGGTTAATCGGTGGGTTTTGAAATTTTTACTTTTGGTTCGAGGAAATGACTGGGCAGATGATAGCTGTCATGAGATAATGGTATCCCACTTGGTGAATTCATATCTTGGAGGTAACGTTTTACCGCTTTAATTAGTGCATTCCTTGGTTAGGGGAGGTATAATTCAATTTCGGGATGAAACCTATTTCTAGTGGAGGAGAGTTGTAACGTCACGTTACTGGTTTGCGGTCATAATTGCAGTCTGGTAAGCCGATGTGGTTTTGGAATTGGTTGGGAAGTTTCAGGATGTTACTGTTTAGTAATTTGGGCATAACTCACTCGTTTGATGTCTAAACGATGCATCGTTGAAACCTGTGGTTTCAAAACAGAAAGCTCTACAATGTCAAGTGGAAGTTTTCCAATGGATGTTACACACATGGGGGAACGGGCATTGTTTCAAGCCCAACGGGCGTTGGAAGTCAAATGTAACAGGCATTGGGCCCTATCCAATGACCGTTGTATGTAAGTGTTATGAAAAGGAAACAACGGACGAGATCTGACAGAAAAAGGGTTTTGGAGAAACTCTCTTTCGAGGAACAGACGAGTTTTTTAGAGAGAAGTTCATAGACCGGGAGCTAGGGATGTCAAATCGTCATGAAACTTTGAAGGAAATTTTAGGGGATCATCAGAATCGATTCTCCTCTTTCAATTTTGGGTAAACTCATCTCTCAACTGCTGTTTTGATTCAAGTCTAAAAGGTTCTGACAGTTAGGGTTTCTACTATTGCAGTTTGTCAAGTGTTTCGCTAATCTAATATGTTCTTGTTGTTCTGATTTGTGGAACTCCTTGTGGGATGATTGTAGTTTGGTGTGTGAAAGATCAGGAAGCTATCTCGGTCAGTCATAGATCAAAATTCAGCAAAAAGATAGGTGAGCGTTTTAATATAGTTTTGCGATGATCCAAAACCTAGGATGTATAGTTGGTTGATATTATCAGTTATGTGCTTACAATGTACTGGCAATGAAGTCGATGATGATTAACGATAAAGGGGTATTGATATTGATGCATGATGGGTTATATGTATATGAGTTTAATGATGATAATTGGTATTGACTATCAGCATTGGTTAATGACACTGTCTACTACTCTTGAATACTGGTATTGGCTTAAGGGTTTGATATTGATTATTGAAAATGGTTTTTGGTATTGAGTAATATGTCATGTTTTATTGTTATTGGTTTCAATTTTGTTTATCAGAACTGTCAGAGACAGTCTTACTGACGTACTGGTTATAATACGGTAGTGAGGATGTTCATTAAGAACTCCATTGTTATTGGCTAACATGCTAAGTAGTGGTAGAATAACTTACTCACCTCTGGATGGTTGGAACTAGGAGAAAGTACAAGTGACTCACCTCTGGATTGCACAATCCTCTAGACATTACTAGTACTAGCTATTGCGATCTTGATGACCATCTATTGGACATATTGGGGTCCTTATGGACCATATAGGGATTGCTTGTACTTCCAACCTAACTTTACTAGATGTTATTGGTATCAGTTACTAGCTCTTTCCTTCGGATTTTCCAGTCATTGGTATTCGAATCACGGGATAGAACTATTAGGTTTCAATTATTGGTTATGGGTTCTTACTCTTGGCTTTGACCTAAGGCCCCCTCTCTTATTGTTTCTTGTTGGTTCTTACTTTCCACTGGTTTAATTTTCACTATGTGTTTAGCACTGACCCTCCTTCTTGTTATTATTTATTGTCTTGGTACTGGATATCGTGAGCACCCCGTTGAGCCTTGGCCTGTTTGTTGGATGATACACATTTTCAGGCCTACCCCATGTTTTTCATCACCTTTTTGATCCCTCGTGATTGTGGCTTGAGATTAGACGGAGATCCAAATCGAAATCTTGTGTGGAAGTTAAGGAGCTAAGGATCAAGTGGCTAATATGTGAAGAAAATGTTCAAAAGAAAATTCTCTAAAGAAAGTGTTCAAGTTGCTTAAGTTCTTGAAGTGCCACAAGAAAAGCTAGGCAAGCTCGGCACCTAAGTGAAGTGTCGGGTTGAGCACTAGCAAAGGAAAAGGCTGTGAGCTAGGCAGGTTCAACACCTAAGTGAAGTGTTGGATCGAGCACTAGTATGCAGTAGAAAAAAAAACAAAAAAAAAAGAGTTCTCAGATTGGCCTTGTTGTAGTGATCCTAGCTTGAGCGTAAAAAAATGCATATCTAGAAGCGGACGAAGTTGAGTCGATAGCCACATCACGATCAAAGACCACTTTCCAAATTACCCTACCTTCGCTTAATCTGTTCCATATCCCGAGTTCAAGTCCTTTTGATTAGAGTTGGTGTTGTTGTGGTCGGTTTTCTGTATCCCAATTAACCACTACTTGAAGTGTGCAGAAAATGGTGAGGTCTAGACTTGTTTGATTGACGTTCTTGCATGTGTAGGTTAAGTTTGTTCGTGGAACAGTTTAAGCCAAATTGTTATTGCTTGAATCTCAATGGGACCGATTTTGTCATTTGTGAACTTGGATGTTTTCTAATTCATTTGCTTGGGGACAAGCAAAGCTTAGTCGTAGGGGAATTTGATGTGACTTTATTTAGTGCATTTTAAGCCCTCGATTAGCCTAAGGATCTCCCATGCTTGATCTCATTTTGCCATGATTAAATATGCTTTTATCGAAGTTTTATGCAAAGTGCTCCTTTGTTGTCCGGTTGCCACTTTGAGGCCAATTCCGTGTCTACTGGAGTTGTTTTATTTTCATTTTCAGGATTTGGCGTTGAAGTACTGGTGACAAGGAGCCTGTAGGATCAAACGGGAGGTCAATCGGAGCTAGGACGGAGGAGTTATGGCCGATGTAAGTTTGAGAAAAATGCAGCATTTCTAAAGGAGTTTTCGGCGAGAACTCCATGTTCTCGCCGAAAACTATTGCCCGTTTGCAAAGAGTGGAAATCCGGATTACTGAAGCTGAAATGTGAAGAAGTTTTCGGCGAAAACTTTCAGAGTTTTCGCCGAAAATGTATGAAGAGAACAAGGAGCTGCCCGGGGTTTTTCAAAGGGATTTTCGGCGAAAACTTATACAATTTTCGCCGAAAACTCGGGGTGTTTCCAGCAGCGTATTTAAAGAGTGAGAGGCGGTGGAAAATGAGCTAATTAATTCATAATACACACAACACTCGACACTCTCTCTCAACTCCAATTGCCGATCATCCTCCCCTCTCTCTCATCCGATCATCCTTCTTCCTCATTTGTTGATCAACTTGAAGATAAAGGAGCTAAGTGAAGTCCTTCATACCTTGGATTGAAGCTTGAAGAGCCAAGTTGCAAGATCCTCCATGGAAACAAGGATGGTCTCCTCTACTCAATTTCAGGTTCCTTCCATGGTTATGCTAGGCTAATCTTAGGTTTAGTTTAGTGGGGGATGGATCAAGCTAGGATAGGTGATTGATTGTATGGATTGAGTTACTCTTAGCCATTTGTGTAAGATGATGATCCTAGACCTTGTGCTTGTTGTCCATGAGAGCTTGACTTGTTCTTTTGGTATTGTCTATGTCTTTCAATACATGAGAATGATTGATTGATGTTGATCTAAGGTGTTTGGATTGTAATTGAATGATTTGAGAGATTGGATTATGCAATTGCAACCATTTTTAGCTTGTTTTTCCTTGGTGACATTTTGTCGAACACTTGGTGTGCATTTAGTTTTCTTTCATTTGAAGGTTGAAAGACCCTTTTGATTGCTAGACTAGTGTTCTATGATTGACATGAGAGTGTCTTTCATCATTTACCTTGTGTTAGATGAATGTTAGCATAGAGATCAAGTGTTGAGCATTTCATTGAGCTAGTTAAAGCACTCCATTTCCTTTGTTCACATAGTGAAAGCATGGTGCATTTGGTCTAGGAGTAGAGAGTCAATTGTGCAAGAGTTAGTTGATTCTACTTGAGTGAATTGCATGGTCATTAGTTTACACATCATTGCTTGAGATTCAATCCAACTTCCATGATCCTTGAGCTTGAAGAAACCCCTTGCTAAGCTAGCCTACTTCTCTCTTGTTTGACACTACAAGAAAAAAGGATTTTAGTCACGGTTATTTTGTCACGGTTCATAAGAAACCGTGACTAATTTGTCACGGTTCTTAAGAACCGTGACTAATTTGTCACGGTTTCAAAAGAACCATGACTGGTTTGTCACGGTTTCAAAAGAACCGTGACTGGTTTGTCACGGTTTCAAAAGAACCGTGACTGGTTTGTCACGGTTTCAAAAGTAAAGTGACTAAACTGGTCACGGTTCTTTGAGGAACCGTGACAAAATTGCCAAGCTGGCAATCCACGGTTTGAAGCTTTTTTTTTTGACCAATCCGCTTCTTTCTTTTCTCTTTCTCTTCTCTTCTTCAAGCTTCTTCCTCTTCTCATCCTTAATCTTCTTCCTATTCTCCTGAACCTTCTCTCCCCAAACAACCCCATCACCATTCTTCCTCCTCTTCCTTCCTCCTCTTCCTATTCCCTCTCCAGATCCATTCTTCCTCCTCTTCCTTCCTCCTCTTCCCTCTCCAGCGGATTATTTGGCCTAGATCTGGATCGACGGCGGGGAGTCGTGGAGCACGGGTCGACGGGAACTGTGGCGGCGGGGAGCTGTGGGAATCGAGCTGCTCACGGCTGTGGGAAGTGAGGCGGCGGCGACCTGCTGTGGGAATCGAGGCGGCGGCGACCGGCGATGGAATCGAAGGCGGAACGGCGGCAGAATCGAAGGCGGCGGCGACCGGCTGTGGGAATCAAGGCGGCGACGACCGGCAATTGAATCGAAGGCGGAATCGAAGGCGGCGGTGGCGGAATCGAAGGCGGCGGCGACCGGCTGTGGGAATCGAGGCGGCGGCGACCGGCGAAGGCGGCGGCGGCGGAATCGAAGGCGGCGGCGAAGAATTTTATATATTTTGTAATTTTTCATTTTTTGTATTAATTAAAATTGCAATTGTGTTATTTTTGATACAATAAATAAATTGAGTGACTGGTTTGCAATTATTTGGGACATCTTGTTAACATTTTAATTTTACGGATCATTTTGCATAAAGGAAAAGGTTGAGGGTCTGGACCTGTAATTCATGAAATTAACTAATGGGTCACTGAAATTTTCAATAGAACATTATGGTCATCTTATTTAGTCACGGTTTCAATAGAAACCGTGACTAAATTTTGTCACGGTTTCCTAGCAAACCGTGACAAAAAATGTAGTCACGGTTTCAGCTGAAATCGTGAAAAAAAATGATCATTTTAGTCACGGTTTTGAAAACCGTGACTAATTTTTTTTGTCACGGTAAAAACCGTGACTAAAGGCAAAAAAAACCGTGACTAAATGCCTTTTTTCATGTAGTGTGATCCTCAATTTGTTTCGAATAGTTTTGCCTTGTTCATTTATGCTTTTGACTTGTTCTTGTTTAAACCAAATATCAATTTAAATGTTTAGACCGTTCATGAACCGTGTGAGTATTAGCTTATGAGAGGACCTCGTGGAATATGACCTTGATAGTTGTGAGTTGAATTTCACACAACAAGTTTTTGGCGCCGTTTGCCGGGGACCTCTCATTCCTAGAAAGCAATTATTAGTGAACCAATCTTTACACTTCCTTCCATTTTCCTTTTTGCTTCCTTGTTGCTCTTTGTTTACTTTGTTATCCCGCATCGTTGTATTACTCGGGTGTGTTTGTTGTGCTTGTTTGCAGGTGATTTATGCTAGTGCATGAGGCGTTCAGCTCGTCTTCAAGCACGAATCCAAGGACTTGCACAAGTGATTGAGCCACCAACTACTCCCCCACCTTCTACAATTGAAGAAGAAGAAGTTGATCGCATCTCACACCAGACTATGTCTCATTACGAGGACGAAGATAACCATTCAGAACATTCACATCACACCAATGAAGACGATCAATCGCAAAGAGGCGTGAGGCGCACACTAGCTGATTATGCTCGCCCAACCCTTCAAGGGCAGCCTCGAGCATCGTGCGAAGAACAGTGAATGCAAGAAATTTTGAGCTAAAGCCAAATATGATTCAGATGGTACAGAACGGAGTGGTGTTCAACGGTATAGATGGAGAGTGCCTGTCTAGACACTTAAAGGACTTTCTAGAGATATGCGACACGGTGAAGAACGATCAGGTTCATCTGGATTGTGTGCGACTCTGACTCTTTCCTTTCTCCCTCAAAGGTAGAGCCAAGTCTTGGTTGGAGAACCAACCTAGTAGAACATTCACTACATGGGAGGGACTAGCCGAAGCTTTCCTCGAAGAGTTCTTTCCTCCTTATATGACGAATGCAATCCGAGATCGTATCAACCACTTCACACAACACAAGGGAGAGCTCTTCCATGAGACTTGGAATAGGTTCCAAGCCCTTTTTCGGTCTTGTCCTCATCACAACTTCGCCGAATGGAGCTTGGCGGATATCTTTGCTAGGTCCCTTGATTTTGAGAATACAAGGATGATCAACCAAGCTGTCGGAGGTGATTTAAGGATGCTCACTCCTGAAGATGCTCTAGAACTCTTCGCGGAGATGGCCAACAAGACAAGGAGTTGGTCTCGACAACAACCTCCTAAGTCTAAGTATGGAAGTGACACACACTATGATTCTCGATCCGTAAGTGTTGATGCACCGAAGGACTCGTCTAGCTATGGAAAGAAGCCTAAGTTATCGGGGCATCGTGATGAAGATGACCCCATAATTGCTCTCCTTATGTCCAAGATCGATGCCATGGCCTCTCAAGCAATCTTAGTATGCCTAAGCATCCTTCTAAGGTTTCATCATCTCATTTGGGAAATCCACCGGTTGCTTCGATATATTGTTGTGAATGTTATGGAGGCCAAGGCCACGATGTAGTGCTTTCCCCTCCGCCACTTTTGAGCTTAGCCAAGGCGACCACAATGAGGAGGTAAGCTTTGCACAAGGTCAAGGATTCCATGGTAATTTCAACCCTCAAGGGAACTATCAAGGGGGTAACTAAAACCACCCTTGGAACCAAGGAGGTGGTTACAACAAGCCTAACCAAGGGTACCAAGGCCAAGGGAATCAAGGTGGTGGTTATAACAAGGGTTACAACCAAGGTAATCAAGGAGGATTCCAAGGCTATAGAGGTTACAATCAAGGCAACCAATGGACTCAAGGAGGTAACCAAAGCCAAGGTAACCAATGGAGTCAAGGGGAAACCAAGCTCAAGGGAACCAAGGAGGAAATCAATGGAATCAAGGTGGCAATCAAAATCAAGGGAACCAAGGTAGTGAGCGAGGTCCTACCCCACCGGGAATGTACAACCGTAGAGGTGATGGTCCACCCGGATTCAACAAGCCTCCTCAAAACAAAGAGGGTGGTTCTTCAATCTCTCAAGAAGACACCAATGCGGCAATGATTCAACTTATTAAGAATCAACAAGCTTCAATTGCAAATTTGGAAAATCAAATGGGTCATATTTCTAAGGCACTCTCGGAACGACCCTCGGGCACTTTGCCTTCCAATACCGAGGTCAACCCCAAAGGTCCGGAGCATTGTAAGGTAGTGACCTTGAGAAGTGGAAGGCCCTTGCAAGATACAACCTCTTCCCCAATTGACTCCCAAAAGGTACAAACTCCTAGTCTAATGGTTGTTGATGATGATATTAAAGATCCTTCGGAAGAAGTTGAGGTTGAAGTCGAACCTCCTATGGGTAATGCGAATACTAAGGTTGCCAAGGAACCTAGTAAGGCTACGTCGAGTACACCACCGGTCTCTCCTCCCGCACCGGTTGTACCTCCATACAAGCCTAAGCTTCCATACCCATCTCGATTAAAGAAGGATGGCCTTGAGAAGGTTTTCAAGAAGTTTGTGGAGCGGCTTAGTCAAATGCAATTCTCTCTTCCGTTTCCCGAAGTAATGACTATGATGCCTCAATATGCTAAGTTCATGAAGGAACTCTACACCAACAAGAGGAAGTTACCGGAGACATCTCTAGTCCACCTCAATGAGGAATGCTCCGCCGTTCTCTTCAAGAGTCCACCGGAAAAGCTCAAAGATCCGGGTACTTTTACTATCCCTTGTGCTATAGGTAATATCTCTCTTGCTAATGGTCTTGCGGATCTAGGTGCTAGTATCAATGTCATGTCGTACTGCATATTTGAGAAGCCAGGGTTGTCTAATCTTTGTCCTACTCGTATGTACATTCAACTTGCGGACAAGTCGACCAAGAGTCCTAGGGGGATTGTTGATGATGTGCTAGTTAAAGTAGGCCATTTTGTTTTCCTAGTTGACTTTGCAGTCATAGATACTGATGATGTGGACGTCTCATTGATATTTGGTAGGCCATTTCTTGCTACTTCTCGTGCTTTAATTGATGTGCATAATGGGAAATTGACATTAAGAGTAGGACGAGAGAGTGTCACATTTTGCATAGCCGATGGCATGAAGTTTGCTCACGCACAAGATGATTTAGAGTACTCTTGCGATACTATTGCTTCGGCTAGTGTGTGTAGTATTTCTAACTTCGTGTGTCGAGATTCTTTGGATGTTTGCCTTAGAATGAATGTGCAGGAACATTTAGATACCCCGGAGTTAAAAGCTCAAGTGGCTTACCTTGATGAAGGGAGAGACAAGTTAGAGAGTGAAACGGTTTTTGTGGCTCTCCCGAAGGTGGAAAGGGTGAAGACCTCCTATGAAGAACCACCTACTCTTGAGCTCAAGCCTCTTCCCACACATTTGGAGTATGCTTTTCTCATGCCAAATTCTAAGCTACCGGTCATCATCAATTCTAAGCTCCTACCCGAGCAAAAGGACCGTCTAGTGGAGCTCCTCAAGAAGTACATGAGAGCTATTGCGTGGAGCATCTCGGATATTCAAAGTATAAGTCTCACCTTTTGCTCACATCGGATTCTTATGGAGAAAGATTTCAAGCCGGTTGTGCAACCACAAAGATAGTTAAATTCGAACATGAAGGAGGTTGTGAAGAAAGAGGTTATTAAACTTATGGATGCGGGGATTATCTTTCCTATCTCGGATAGTCCTTGGGTTAGCCCCGTGCAAGTTGTTCCCAAGAAAGGAGGGATCATGGTAGTAGCTAATGACAAGAATGAGCTTATTCCGACAAGGACGATCACCGGGTGGCGTGTTTGCATAGATTATCGTCGACTCAATGATGCCACTAGGAAGGATCACTTTCCTCTACCTTTCATGGATCAAATGCTCGAGCGCCTCTCCGGTCACGAGTACTATTGTTTCTTAGACGGTATGTCCGGCTACTTTCAAATCCCGATCACTCCGGAGGACATTGAGAAGACCACATTCACATGCCCCTTCGGTACTTTTGCTTATCGACGAATTCCTTTTGGGTTGTGCAATGCTCCCGCTGCTTTCCAATGATGTATGCTTGCTATCTTTGATGATTTTGTGGAAGATATCATGGAAGTGTTCATGGATGATTTCTCGGTCTTTGGGATTCGTTTGATCTTTGTTTGAGGAACCTTGAGAAGGTGTTGCATCGTTGTGAAGAGACCAATCTCGCATTAAGTTGGGAAAAGTGCCATTTCATGGTCAATGAGGGGATTGTTCTTGGTCACAAGATCTCTAGAAAAGGCATTGAGGTCGATAAGGCAAAGTTAGAGACCATCTCTCAACTTCCTGCACCCTCCTCCGTGAAGGTCGTGAGAAGTTTCTTGGGGCATGCCGGTTTCTATAGGCGCTTTATGAAAGACTTCTCCAAGATAACTACTCCTATGACTCGGCTTCTCGAGAAGGATGTGGAATTTCGCTTTGATGATGAATGCATGCGAGCCTTTGAACTCCTCAATGGTAAGCTCACGAATGCTCCTATACTCATTGCTCCGGATTGGTCAAAGTCATTTGAATTGATGTGTGATGCTAGCAATTACGCTATTGGAGCGGTTCTAGGCCAACGAATCGACAAGAGATTCCATCCAATATACTATGCAAGTAAGACTCTCAATGATGCTCAAAGGAACTACACAACTACGGAGAAGGAGCTCTTGGCTATAGTGTTTGCTTTTGATAAGTTTAGGTCCTACTTGGTGCTTTCTCACACTATCGTCTTCACGGACCACCAAGCTTTGAGGTACCTTCTATCTAAGACCGATGCTAAACCAAGATTGATTCGATGGGTTCTTTTGTTGCAAGAGTTTGACATTGAAATTCAGGATAAGAAGATCCGAGAACGTAGCCGCCGATCACTTGTCTCGTTTGGAAGAGGCTGAAATGGTATATAATGGTAATGAAGAGATCAACGACAACTTCCCCGATGAGCTATTATTCGCTATAGCGACTTTGGAGTTCGAGGAACCTTGGTTCGCGGATTTAGCTAATTATCTTGCGAGTGGATACTTGAAGGAGGGCCTCTCCACTCAAGACAAAAGGAAGTTCTTTGCGGATTTGAAGCATTACTATTGGGACGATCCTTTTGTATTTCGAGTTGGCTCGGATGGTATGATTAGAAGATGTTCAATCATGGAGAGGCGAAGGACATCATACGACATTGCCACTCCGGTCCTACGGGTGGACATCATGGAGCAAATCGCACGGCCCGCAAGGTACTTGAGTCTGGATTCTTTTGGCCCTCGATCTTTCAAGATTGTCAAGACTTTGTCAAGTCCTGCGATGCGTGTCAACGTTCAGGTAACATCTCTTCCCGTAATGAAATGCCTCAAAATGTCTCAGTAGTGGTAGAAATAATTGATATATGGGGTATTGATTTCATGGGACCGTTTCCTCTGTCGCATGGTAACAAGTACATATTAGTTGCGGTAGATTATGTGTCTAAATGGGCGGAGGCACAAGCTTTGCCTACCAATGATGCCCGAGTTGTAGGGAAGTTTCTTGTTAAGTTGTTCACCCGTTTTGGTGCTCCTCGTGCTATCATTAGTGATCGAGGTACTCACTTTCAAGGGCAATTCGATAGAGTATGCCGCCGGTTCGGTGTCACTCATCGGATGTCCACCTCGTACCACCCTCAAACTAGTGGACAAGCCGAGGTGACGAATAGGGAACTTAAGAGAATCTTGGAGAAAACGGTCGACCAATAACGAAAAGATTGGTCGACGAAGCTTGATGATGCTCTATGGGCCTACCGCACGGCCTACAAGACCCCTATAGGCACTACTCCCTATAGGATGGTCTATGGTAAAGCTTGCCATTTGCCGGTAGAGCTTGAGCACCGTTCTCTTTAGGCGTTGAAATTTCTAAACCTTGATATGAGTCTCGCAGGACAAGAGCGTAAGTTTCAGGTACATGAGCTCGAAGAGCATCGTCCTCATGCATATGAGAATGCTAAGCTTTACAAGGAGAAGATGAAACTCATTCATGACTCCCGTTTGAAACCGAGCAAGGATTTCAAAGTTGGTGATCAAGTCCTCCTATACAACTCTCGGCTCAAACTCTTTCCCGGGAAGTTCAGATCTCGTTGGTCCGGACCATTCACGGTAACTCAAGTATTTCCTTATGGCACCGTCGAGGTAATCTCTCCGTCTCAAACCGAACCTTTTAAGGTGAATGGCCATCGACTTAAACATTATGTTGTTCATGATACTATTAGTGCGGTCGAGGTTATGTCCTTGGTTATGCCTTGACTGTTCTAGGTTTTCGTCGAGTTTAAGACGGTAAACAAGCGCTTCTTGGGAGGCAACCCTTGTTAGCTCTACTTTGTCGTTCTTAATTGTCTTTGTTTTTGTTTTAGTTTATGTGTTGTTTTACCTTGTTGAATAAGGTTAACAAGCTTTTGGGATCACTCTTTGAGCGTCGCGAAACTCTCTCACCACTTTGGCCTCCTATGCTCTTCTCTACCAACGCGGTAATTTCGTTCCACCTTACCCTCTCTCTCTGGATCATTGAGGACAATGCTCCTGTTAGTCGTAAGGGGGAGTTTGAGGTTTGGTGTGATTATTTGTCGGTAGAAGTCTATTGATATGCTTTGATGAGTTGCATGATCTTGATTGAATGTCAAATTCCTCTATTGTAGAATCGTTCAGTTCTTGACTTTTGGTGTTTAGTTGACTTCAAGCTTTCACAATGATGTTTAGACTGTTCCACTTAGAACCTTTAACCAGCATGTTAGCACTAATATCAAATGAGTCTAGGCCAGAACAGAGATTTTATCACTCTTGTATGTTGGTTGATTGGTTTGATACGTGTTTTTGTACCGTTCGATAACACCGTTCTAAGATGATAAAGACACTTAGTTTTCACCACTATCAGCCAAAAAGGTTACCCGAATCATTATCCTTTAGGATAACCCCGTTGAGCCTTGGCCTGTTTGTTGGATGATACACATTTTCAGCCCTACCCCATGTTTTTCATCACCTTTTTGATCCCTCGTGATTGTGGCTTGAGATTAGACGGAGATCCAAATCGAAATCTTGTGTGGAAGTTAAGGGGCTAAGGATCAAGTGGCTAATATGTGAAGAAAATGTTCAAAAGAAAATGCTCTAAAGAAAGTGTTCAGGTTGCTTAAGTTCTTGAAGTGCCAAAAGAAAAGCTAGGCAAGCTCGACACCTAAGTGAAGTGTCGGGTTGAGCACTAGCAAAGGCAAAGGCTGTGAGCTAGGCAGGTTCAACACCTAAGTGAAGTGTTGGATCGAGCACTAGTATGCAGTAGAAAAAAAAGGAAAAAAAAAAGAGTTCTCAGATTGGCCTTGTTGTAGTGATCCTAGCTTGAGCGTAAAAAAATGCAGATCTAGAAGCGGACGAAGTTGAGTCGATAGCCACATCACGATCAAAGACCACTTTCCAAATAACCCTACCTTCACTTAATCTGTTCCATATCCCGAGTTCAAGTCCTTTTGATTAGAGTTGGTGTTGTTATGGTCGGTTTTTCTGTATCCCAATTAACCACTACTTGAAATGTGCAGAAAATGGTGAGGTCTAGACTTGTTTGATTAACGTTCTTGCATGTGTAGGTTAAGTTTGTTCGTGGAACAGTTTAAGCCAAATTGTTATTGCTTGAATCTCAATGGGACCGATCTTTTCATTTGTGAACTTGGATGTTTTCTAATTCATTTGCTTGAGGGCAAGCAAAGCTTAGTCGTAAGGGAATTTGATGTGACTTTATTTAGTGCATTTTGAGCCCTCGATTAGCCTAAGGATCTCTCATGCTTGATCTCATTTTGCCATGATTAAATATGTTTTTATCGAAGTTTTATGCAAAGTGCTCATTTGTTGTCCGGTTGCCACTTTGAGGCCAATTCCGTGTCTATTGGAGTTGTTTTCTTTGCATTTTCAGGATTTGGCGTTGAATTACTGGTGACAAGGAGCACGTAGGATCAAACAGGAGGTCAATCGGAGCTAGGACGGAGGAGTTATGGTTGATGCAAGTTTGAGAAAAATGAAGCATTTCTAAAGGAGTTTTCGGCGAGAACTCTATGTTCTCGCCGAAAACTATTGCCCGTTTGCAAACAGTGGAAATCCGAATTTCTGAAGCTGAAATGTGAAGAAGTTTTCGGTGAAAACTTTCAGAGTTTTCACCGAAAATGTATGAAGAGAACAAGGAGCTGCCCGGGCTTTTTCAAAGGGATTTTCGGCGAAACTTATACAGTCTTCGCCGAAAACTCGGGGTATTTCCAACAACGTATTTAAAGAGTGAGAGGCGGTGGAAAATGAGATAATTAATTCATAATACACACAACACTCGACACTCTCTCTCAACTCCAATTGTCGATCATCCTCCCCTCTCTCTCATCCGATCATCCTTCTTCCTCATTTGTTGATCAACTTGAAGATCAAGGAGCTAAGTGAAGTCCTCCATACCTTGGATTGAAGCTTGAAGAGCCAAGTTGCAAGATCCTCCATGGAAACAAGGATGGTCTCCTCTACTCAATTTCAGGTTCCTTCCATGGTTATGCTAGGCTAAGCTTAGGTTTAGTTTATTGGGGATGGATCAAGCTAGGATAGGTGATTGATTGTATGGATTGAGTTTCTCTTAGCCATTTGTGTAAGATGATGATCCTAGACCTTGTGCTTGTTGTCCATGAGAGCTTGACTTTCTTGTTTGGTATTGTCTATGTCTTTCAATACATGAGAATGATGGATTGATGTTGATCTAAGGTGTTTGGATTGTAATTGAATGATTTGAGAGATTGGATTATGCAATTGCAACCATTTTTAGCTTGTTTTTCCTTGGTGACATTTTGTCAAACACTTGGTGTGCATTTAGTTTTCTTTCATTTGAAGGTTGAAAGACCCTTTTGATTGCTAGACTAGTGTTCTATGATTGACATGAGAGTGTCTTGCATCATTTACCTTGTGTTAGATGAATGTTAGCATAGAGATCAAGTGTTGAGCATTTCATTGAGCTAGTTAAAGCACTCCATTTCCTTTGTTCACATAGCGAAAGCATGGTGCATTTGGTCTAGGAGTAGAGAGTCAATTGTGCGAGAGTTCGTTGATTCTACTTGAGTGAATTGCATGGTCATTAGTTTACACATTATTGCTTGAGATTCAATCCAGCTTTCATATGATCCTTGAGCTTGAAGAAACCCCTTGCTAAGCTAGCCTACTTCTCTTTTGTTTGATCCTCAATTTGTTTCGTTTAGTTTTGCCTTGTTCATTTATGCTTTTGACTTGTTCTTGTTTAAACCAAATATCAATTTAAATGTTTAGACTGTTCATGAATTGTGTGAGTATTAACTTATGAGAGGACCTCGTGGAATACGACCTTGATAGTTGTGAGTTGAAATTCACACATCAGTTTTATAGATTAGGGGGTTATAGTTAGTGCTAACCCCCCAACCTTCAAACTTTGTTTTCATGATATAATCCATATTTTCTCATCAACCCTCGTTTCTAGTATAGCTAAGATATCTATATTGTATTTAGCTAGAGAAGATCTCAGGATGTCCTTTTTTTGCACTACCATTCAAGCCTCCAATATTCCAAACGAGGACATTCATCTTTTATCTTTACCCTTTTGTCCCCGTCGACTCCCTCTACCCTGAAAAGGTGAGCCACGTTTGGCGGATCTAAGCTCTCTATGTGACAACTCTCTCAAGTTCTCCAAGCTTCCAAGGACTTCAAACGAATTCCCTTTAAGGTTAGAGGCTAAGTCCGCAGTTCCTTTCTTATGACCACTTTCTACTACAATGTCATCTCTCTGAATCTTCCAGTACTCAAACTCTTCAGTGTTCACCTTCAGTGTTCTCATAAGTGTTTACCCCCTCATATATGACATTCACATGCACAGAAGTTTCAGCCAGAGTGACTGAGGGAGACGTGGCTGTTGCACCAACTGGAGGCTCGGGTATCTTATCCATTTGCAAAGAAGGTTCAAAAGAATCTCCTTCACTTGCAGCTGGTGCGGGTTTCTTAGATTTCCGCACCTATTTCGCAGCAGGACGTCCCTGCTCACGATACGACCTAGCAGCTGGATATTCGATCAGAATTTGGTACGCCCCCCCCATCATCGACCGTAACATGATCTGCATGGACTGAATCATTCGTCATTAACACACACACCAGAACGAATAAACTTGCTTATTGGAGTTCCTAATAAGCTCGTAATCTGTCCAATCCCTATATGCGTGCACATGTGTGGAGAGGCATTCACAATGTACACCCACAACGGAACCTCCTCCAGTTGAATGTCGATGGGTTCAGCGTCCAAAGACTACCGTTGAAGAGAAATTGAGAGATGGTGGACGTGCCACGCCCTTGTCAGTACCCATTCGCAGAGCGAGACAGTAAAAAACTCAATCAGGTAAAACTTGGAAGGCTAAATAGAGTCAGGGACATACTCGTCATAACCCCAAAGACGATTAACTAGAGCTTGAAAGACTTTAATCGGTGGTGCTCCCCCTAGGAATTGACCGATGAGGCACTTCTTCATCGATTATCTTCTCAGGTCAATCACCTCCTTAGGGAAATTGCAAAACTCCATCAACCAGTTCCGACAGAAAGAATTGGAGATCCGAATCAAGGCTCGCTCCTGCAATCTCAGCTCAAGACTTCTTGCCTCCATCAACTAATTTTTCTTGCCAAAAGCTCAGCTCAGAATGTGGATCCTACTTTTATATTATTTTATGTATTTCGTACATTTACCGGAAACACTTATTTTATATTATATTATAATATAAATTTTTTAATAAAATATATTAGACAATAATACTTTAGTTGGCATTAAATTATTAAATAAATTATTAAATAATTTAGGTCATAATAATGAAAACATCTTAATAATCTTAATATTTAATAGTGTTATAGCATAATTGGTTTTAACACATAGGTTAGAATCCTTCTCACAAATTTTCATAACATCACTCAATTTTTAAACCAAATTTTAATTATTTCTCCTTCTTTTCGTTAAATATCGAATGTCCAAAATTAACACCCTATGAATGAAATTATAAGTACATTAATGTTAAACTAATATTATATTAACATAAATTAATATAGAACAAAATAATTTTAAATTATAATATTTAATAATTTATAAAAAATATTACATTTTTTTCAAAATATTTATATTTAAAACACTTTCTTAATCACTTTGTCAATAATCATTTATTTTATTATAGTTATTGTTCCACTCACGAGAGTCATGGCGTACAATGAAGTTCAACTTGGAGAGCTGAGGGATGAAGAGCTGTTTGGCTGAATCCTGTGCACTAATGGTCGTCCAAAGTGTATCTCGAAGGTGTACATGAGACAGTAGTAAGAGGACGAACAATTAGGTGTTTGTGAGTGGGGGTGAGGTCGTATGAGAGAGAGACAGAGAATTACCGGGGGTACCCCTTAGGATTTTGGGGAGTGAAAGCCCTAAGCGCACTAGTCGGAGCCTACAACTTCAGGCGTGTCATGTGAGTATGTTGTGTGTGTCCCTCCTTTGAGGGTTGATCCCTTATTTATACTCTTCGGAGTCTGAGTCTGTTTGGGAGTCCTTCCCCTTGTGGGAGTCGTACTCCGTGTCTGAGGTGAAACCCTAGGCGGCTAGAGTTTCTGTTTTCTTCTAGTGGGCCTAAGAGTCCGTGTGGCCCAGGTATCTTGTAAGGAACTCTAGGCGGCTGCTGGCCGTGGGGTTCAGTCACATTGTACCTGTACGTCGGTATGTATGCCAGTGCTGGGGGCCTAGCAACTTGGCATGGGCCCATCAGTTATATTTATAAATGAGTCAAATACTTAAAAGGTCCCGAAACTATAGGGTGGGCTACAATCTCGTCCTAAAACTTTAATTCGTTACAAAGTGGTCCTATTACTAAGAAATATGTTACAGAGTAGTCCTAGTGACGTCATAAATGTAATTTTTCAGCCATTTTGTCATGTCACCATTGACATGTCATCGAAAATATAATTTAAAATTCAACTGAAATTGATTCTATTCTAGAATTATATCAATATAACTCACTAGATTTAGTTTTGAACCAAAGTTTATCAGGTAGATGAGTTAAGATTTAGATGTGAATTATATTGTTGAACTTTGAATCATCTTTTAGATGACATGTCAACAATGACATGACGAAATAGCTGAAAAAGTACACTTATGACGTCACTAGGACTACTCTGTAACATGTTTCATAGTAATAGGACCACTCTGTAACGGATTAAAGTTTTAGGATGAGTTTGTAACCCGCCCTATAGTTTCGGACTTTTTAAATATTTGACCCATTTATAAATTATAGACATTAAAATAATAAATATGATTTTTTTGTAAATATTGAAAAGTTATAGAAATAATTATTCAATAAAATGTTAATTAACTATTGTTAAACGACAATAATAGAAATAAATAGGATTACATAGATAATAAATCATCATATACACTTTTGGAAGTGCCAGTGGTGCATATTTTCTCAAATTAAATTAATTTATGGATCTCTAATTATTCAATAGATATATTATTACAAAATTTTCATTGGATTTATATTTGTGGGTTCAGGGATTTTGGTCATGAATCAAGTTCGGTCATGTTGAATCACTACAAAAAAACTCCTTTTAGCGTCGGTCAAAACGTCGGAGTTTAGCGTCGGTCGACCAACAACCGACGCTAAACAGCTGACTTCGCGTTTTAACGTTTGTAAGCCGAACGACGCTAAAATGGGCCTAAGAGCAGACGCTATGACCCGTTCCTGGTTTGATTTTTGGTTAACCGGACGGGTAGATCGGCGTCGGTCAGCAGAAACGGATTAGCGTCGACCGACCGACGCTAAAACGCGTGTAGATAGCGTCGGTTGGCACGCGTTTTAGCGTCGGTCATTGACTGACGCTAAATGCCGAAGATATAAAAACCCCAGCCCAACGACAGAAATCATTATGCACTCCCTCCCCAAAGCTTGAAGCTCTCTCAACTCCCCAAATTCTCTGAAATCCTCTGAAATCGCCGGCATTCGAGCTAGGAGCTGTTGTGACGCTGTTCTCATCACCCGTGCTTCCTTCACATCTCCTCCTGTGTATCGGTGTAAGTTATTTAATTTTGTAATTTCTAGATTGTAATTTAAATTTCGTTTATTTTGTAGAGAATTAGAATTGTATATGTTCTGATTATTAGGATTGTAGAGAATTAGAATTGTATATGTTGTGATTATTAGAATTGTAGTGAATTGAAATTGTTGTGACTCCTAGAATAGTATTGAATTGTAGATTGTAATTTAAATTTCGTTTAGTTTCTAGATTGTATGTGTCATTAGCATTGTAGTGAATTGAAATAGTTATTCTGATTAGTTCTAATTGTATATGTTGTGGTTATTTTCTCAGTGCCCTTATCGACTAGTTGTTCTGTCTTCTGCCTTTTTGTCACTCACCTTGGTGTAAGGTATGCATTTTTTATCCTTTTTTTATACGTAAATTAATTGATTGTAATATGCATGTCTCGTAAAAATGATTAAACTAATATAGTAATATGTATGTTGTCAAGATTAATCTAATTCCTAGTAATATGTATGTTTTCACTATGATCAGTTATAATTTGTTTTTATAGTTTAATGCGAATAAAAGTATATGATTAGTGTGTTATGTGTTTTCAGTACGAATTATGTGGTAGTTATAATTTATTTTTAAAATGAGATTAATTAGTAGAATTGTTTGTTATTTGTACTTAATTGTTAGAATATGATTAATTTTAGAATTCATTGGTTGAGTTAGGGTTTGTTTTTAAGTTAACTAAACTCAGTAGCATATTAGCTACTTCTTAATGTTATAACATCTTAGCATTTTACCTAAGTTAACTTATATATAGATTATGATCTCCCCTACTGAGAATTTATTTCCTATACTAAATCAGGTATCTCCTAATCGATAAATCTTGGATTAACACCCCAAGATTATCACCGGAGTACATGACTGGCTTAGAAAGCTTTCTGAATTTTGCTTTCTCCAACAACAACGACGGAGAGCAAATAGTCTGTCCATGCCCAAAATGTGGATTCAATAAGTGGTTGTGTAGAGATGATGTCTACGAGCATTTACTCCGCAAGCCATTTCCGCCAGGATATACTGTTTGGGATCGACATGGAGAGCGTCTCTATGGATCTTCTTTTAGGACTGCACATACAATAGTGCATGGAAGTGATCATATTAGATCACTTCGTTCAATGGTTAATGATGCTTTTGGTGTCGTTACTGAGGAGGTCCGCGAGACTACTAGTACTGAAGTACTTGCTAATGAAGATGTTAATGAGGAAGGTCAAATGAATGAAGAAATTGCTATGAGCGAAGATAATGACACTAGCATCCCTGAGCCAATACAAGAGCCGGTTGATGATGACAATGTAAATTTGAGGGATTTACTAAAAGATGGAGAAACAGTACTATACGAAGGATGTAAGAAGTTCTCCAAATTATCTTTCATTCTGAGACTTTATCATATCAAGGGGATGCATAACATCAACGATAAAGCAATATCATCAATGATCATTGAGTTGCTGCATGAAGCTTTTGAGTTTGCCAACATACCGCCAACAGGATATAGTGCAAAGAAAATGATCAAACGGCTTGGGCTGGGATACACGAAAATTCATGCATGTGTGAACGATTGTATGTTCACTACAACAGACGGACGTTTTAGTGGCAGGCCGCGTCGTGCTTTGTGGCAGACAGCCTGCCACTAAACACAGAGCTTACTCGCAGGCGGGGCCTGCCACTAAGCACGACGCGGCCTGCGAGTAAAGCAGCTGCGAGGAAGCCCAACACGTGGCAGGCCCGCCTGCGAGTAAGCTACTCGCAGGCAGGTGGTTAGTGGCAGGCGCCTGCCACTAACAAATGGCCTGCCACTAAGCTTAGTGGCAGGCGCCTGCCACTAACTTTGTGGCCTGCCACTACCCACCTACCTGGGCCAGGCCGGTTGGGCTTGCTAGGCCGATTTGGGCGGGCTGGGCTGGTTGGTTTGACCAATTGGTTTGCTGGCTGGACCGATTGGTTTGTTAGGCTGGACGATTGGTTTGTTAGGCTGGACCGATTGGTTTGTTAGGCTGGACCGATTGGTTTGTTAGGCTGGACCGATTAAAATGACTATGATAATAAAATTAAAAACAATTTCAAATCATTCAACAAAAAACATTACGAAATATCAAATAATGATCGTACAATAGTAATAATACATAATTCATACATAATTCAAACACATAGAGTACCAGATGATGCACGTACAATAATACAATAGTTAACAAACAGTACAATGCAGTATAATAGTACAAATAGATAACAAACTACACAATATCCCAAGGATGCACGTACGCACCATCACCATTACCACCACGATTACCACCACCACCATTCTACACAGACAAAAACAGATATGTGTGAGAGATATAAAAACATTACATAAGTAATTACTGACTTTTGTACACGTACCATAGCAAGCTGCTGGATAAAATCAGGTCCAACATCCGGGGCCTCAAACCAGTGGGAGATATCATCTACATTAGGCACAACTGGAGGCACAACTGGAGCAGATCCACTAGCAGACTGGGGCTGAGTCTGAGACTGGCTCACGAATTGCGACATCATCTGCTCCAGTGATGCCAGCCTGCGATTAGCATCAGCAAGCCCATCCTGTGTGGCAGTCAGCTCTGACCGAGTGTCAACTAGCTCCCAGTTCAGCTTATCATATGCTGCATCATGAGCACGAGCTGGTGTGGGCCGGGAAGAGATACTACCAGTGGCTGACGTAGATGACTCAGCACTTGTCCCAAAGACCTAAAAACATAAAAGTACTTGGTGAACAATACAATTAAATCATATTTCTAGTTTTAGTGTTTAAATATAATTACCTGACTCTTACTAGCATGCCGACCAAACATCCTTACGTGCCCTCGGTGTTCTGGCTTGTTAAGGGCTTGGGCAAATGCATCATTTGGGCCCCACTCCGTCGAGACACCGGCCGCCTCCAATTGGCGGATAGTCTCCTATAATTTCAAATCAAACCAACCAACATTAGTGAACACTCTAAAAGTTCCACTTATTAGAATAGTGGTTATTCAATTTTCTTACCATTATTGCGCCAGCATGAGCACTCTTTGGTTCTCCATTCGGCCAACTATAGTACTTGATAAAGATCTGCCCCCTTGAAGGCCGCTGACCAGTCTTCTCCGCCTCCTCCTCTATGTAGAGACCCCACGGTCTGGACCCTCCAGTGTGATTTTCTTCTTGGCATGCTCGATTAGCCTTGTTTCTTGCAACCGCATCCTAAACCAAAACAATGTGAACGATTCAATATTTAACAAATACGTGATTCACATTAACTTGGTTAAATATGCATGTATTACCTTGAACTCCTTACTATCCACGTGTCTCATGTATGCCAACCAATCAGTTTCTGGACAGCCTGCAGGGGGGTTTTGCTTAACCCACTCGTACGGAAGGTTGTTTTCAGCAACATACTTCTTCTTCGCCTTCCACGCGTCAAGCCTCGATCTAGCCCAAGCTAATGAGACTTTGTGATCCCAGTATGCTCGAGCAGCTGGTATGAGGGTTGTATCGCAGTGGAACTTCCCCTGAAACAAAAATCAAGAACTTGTACTTAAATTTTGAATTACAAAATTAGCCAGTAATTAATTAGCTAGTTTTTTCATATCTTACCAAAAAGAACTGCTCGAAGGCACGAGTCTTCACCGACTCTGACACATGCTTCCAAGTGGCTGGATAAATGGGATAGTAAGACCAAATCCTTGAACACTCTCCAACGTACATTCCCATGAATGACAACAATGGTCCACTTGGCTTAGCTCCCATGTGGCTCAGGTTGAACACGATCTTGTTTCCGTCGCTCGTGATACGACGGTGGTCTTTGAACTTGAATTTCATGACCTTCGTTAGACCGCCTCGATCTGCACAATTTTAATCCAAAAGCTAAGTATGGATAAAGACATTTTACCAACTAACTATTAGATGTATTGTTATGAACTGTTAATACTAACCGATGATAGTAAGCTCATGAGTGTATCGCTCCCTAGAAGAAGAGGAAGAAGAGTCGGTACCAAGGGGAGTCGGGGTAGGGATAGACCGGGTAGGAGAATGAGGCATGCCATCACCACTACCAGAAGCCATCACTAAGAGATGAAATAGGACAAGTTGTTATTACCAAAGGACAAATTCTTTATATTCAATGTCTGCATAATTCATATAATTTGCAATCTCAAAATCAATCCATTACCACACAAACATCACACAATTCTATTCAATCTCAAAATTAATTACACCACTTCCCACAATTTGCATATCGGGGATGGTGTCAGTTACAGGTAACTGTTGTTGAGCTAACGATAAGCAACACTCGTGCGAAATAGCTCCCTCTTCTCCCATCTCGTATGTATCTCTTGGCTTGCAGTGAACCGATATACACCATTCAGGCTCAAGTGTGTCATTCACGTAGAAGACCATACGTGCATCACTTGCGCTTACGTACGGCTCATCTTCAACTCTGTCACCGACATCTCGCAAGTGACTGAAGTTGACCATCGTTATTCCGAGTGCATCTCTCCTCACCCATGTTGGAGTAACAGTATCAGCCCACTTGCACTTGAATAATGTGATCGTTCGTGAATAATAATCCAATTCCACAATATCAACAAGTTTCCCATAGAACCAGATGTCACTGCGTATTGGATTGTTATCAGATGAGCTGGAGACGCTGTCAGTGCCAAATTTTGCCGCAACACCACTATTTTGAGTTTTTTTGCCGTGCTCCCGATCAACCGTTCGAAAGCGAAAGCCGTTGATGTCATAAGCAGTGAAACGTCTTGCATGCACGTTTGGTCCCCTAGCTAGTGTCATCAAATCATCACTGTGACTTCCTGATTGGTCCAAAATCTGTTTATGATATGCTATATTAAAAATCTGATTTTGTTAATAGCATAAGGAAAGTATTTGGAATCATAAATGAATACCTTTTTTTGGACCCATCCTACAATTCTTTTGTGCACAGCTTTATTTATTGCAGTTTCATTTGCACGCCTTCCACCCATTTCTCTTCTAGTTTCCGCTTCACATTCTCTAAACAACCATTGAATTTCGCTTCAAATTAATATCAGCGACATTGTAAAAAGGATGAATATGATAATAATTCATACCTCAACAATGGTTGTGCTGCTGGACTATTCACTAACACATAACGAAACGCTTGAGTCCACTCCAATTGTGAGAGTTTGAATGATTCTCCGTTTCCATTAGGAACCCCTCTCGAAACAAGGATTGATGCATTTTCATCGACTGAACTTTCTGGCTCAACCGCGACTCGCTTTGGTCGATTGTATCTGGTCTCAACATCATCATTAAAATACAATGATGAAAAGTTGAACAACTCTTCGGTCAGCCAACCTTCAACAATTGAACCTTCAGGATGTGCTCTATTGCCAACAAAAGTTTTCAATTTACCCAAGTACCTAAATAGAGGAAATCTTGTCAAGCACACTCTTAATTAGCAACAATGACAAAGAGTGTAGATCAACAATAAATTACCTTTCAATTGGGTACATCCAGCGATATTGAACTGGTCCTCCACGTCGAACTTCATCAACTAGGTGCAAAACTAGATGCACCATGACCGTGAAAAAGGCCGGTGGAAAAATCATCTCCATATGGCATAAAGCTATGACAAACCTATCTTGGAGCTTGTCAAGCTCTATTATATTGACCATGGGAGAGCACAGTTCCTTAAAACAAGAGCCGACTTCGACTAGAACTCTTGCTACTGAGACGGGTAAGACATTGCGTATCGCAAGAGGTAACAAATCATGTAATAGCATATGCGAATCATGACTCTTCAACCCTAGCATCTTACGATTCTTCAGGTCCACACATCTTGCGATATTGCTAGCATATCCATATGGACATGACATTTCTTTAAGGGACTTTAGGACAACTTCAATTTTCCTCTTATCCAAAGTGAATGAGGCAGCAGGACAGGTTTTACCATCCTCCAAAGGCCACAATTGACTTCTAATCTTCATTTCTTTCATGTCCAGTCGAGCAGCTAAGTGGTCTTTTCTTTTGTTCTTGTCATTGATCAATGTGAACAAAATATTGTCGCATACATTTTTCTCGATGTGCATCACATCGAGATTGTGACGCAACAAATTGAATTCCCAGTAAGGAAGGTTGAAGAAGATACTTTTTTTCCTCCACTGCGGTGCTGGTCCTGATTCTTTTGGTTGTGTCTTCCCGAATGTAATATCAATATTTGCCACTTGTCCCAGAATATTAGTCCCAGTCAACACCCTCGGTGGATTCCTTTTGTCGACTTTCCCATTGAATTTCGACTTTTGTGATCGAAACCGATGATTCATTGGCAAAAACCTCCGACTACTCATGAACATGGTTTATTACCCGAAGCTTTGAGTCGAAGTGGTTCTGCATCATACATACATGTCGGACACGATAGTGCAGTGTGTGTATTCCATCCTGATAATTTACACAAACCAGGATAATCACTAATGGTCCAGATCAATGCTGCTCTCAATGTGAAAGTTTCTTTCTTCACCGAATCATAAGCTTCAACTCCAATCCACAATGTTTGCAACTCTTCAATTAGTGGTTGCAAAAAGACATCTAGGTCATTTCCAGGCATCTTAGGACCAGGAACAATGCCAGATAACATAAGGCATGTCTGCTTCATACACAACCAAGGTGGAGTGTTATATGGTATTAGCACAAACGGCCAAGTGCTATGACTTATGCTTATGGTTCCAAATGGATTGAAACCGTCAGTTGCAAGCCCAAGTCTCACATTTCGGGGATCAGCCGCAAAATCAGGGTACTTGGCGCTAAAACTTTTCCATGCATCTGCGTCTCTAGGATGTCTACCCATACCATCATCAGTTCTAGTTTCTGTCGCATGCCAGGTCATATCTTCTGCAGTGTAAGGACACATGTACAACCTCTTCAACCGAGGTATTAAGGGAAAATACCGAAATATTTTTTCAGGTAGAGGCTTTGATTTTTTCTCACCCGCACTGTTTCCTTCATCCTTGAATCAAGCAACCCCACACATTCGACATTCCTTCGCTTCACTATCTTCTCCAGTGTACAATATGCAATCATTCTTACATGCATCAATCTTGTTATAGGACAACCCAAGACTCTTAATTGTCTTCTTCGCTTCATAATTGGATGAAGGGATTTTGGCCGTAGGAAAAGCCTTGCGAAGCAACTCCAGTATCTTCGACATTGCTTTATCACTGATCTTGTGTAAAGACTTAATGTGGTATAAGTTGATCATGAACGACAACTTTGTGAAACTGGTACAACCATCATACAATGGTACTTCACCATCCCGCAAAGCTCGGAAAAACTCATCATCTGGTTGCATGTTGGGTATATCTGGCATTGGTTCATCACCCGTTTGAGGCACTTGATCATCCGATGGACGTTGTTCAAATGCATCATTCACCATGTTCTGAAACAAGTCTGGCTCAGATATTGGTATATCCTCAACTAGTAATGGAGGAATTGTTTCTTCATGAGCGACTAGTTCCGGTCCAACCATGGCAGTGAAGGCACCAAAATCTGTGATTAACTCTCCATGCAAATTCCATACATCGTATGACGAGGGAAACGCCTTTGCTAGCAAATGCTGATTAACTTCGTTCTGTGGCATCAACTTCTTGAAGTTGCATTTCGGACAAGGACAAAGTATGTTCACTCCATCTACTGCATTGGAGATTGCAAAGTCGAGGAATTGTTGAACGCCAGCGTAATACTCACGAGTATGTCGCGGCTTTCGAATCCAAGACTTGTCCATCTATATATTGAGTGTTAATTAGTATCGATTTATTTACTAGTCATGATAAAATGTACAAAATAATGATATTGTATATAACTTAGCTTAAAGCTAAGTTTCCCTAATTATATTAGCTACTGAAATATTGAATTTACCAACTTAATGACATAAGTTGGTTAATATATTTTTTATTAATTAATATCGTTTATTAACTGATTATTTTATTAAGTTTACATATGTTAAATAGTAGGTATTTACATGCACAATTTTTAAATAAATTTACATGCTTGTATTCATATTAATAAGTTACACTGCGTAAAGTATAATCAATTTAATACTTAGTAGGTATTTACATGCATTTTTAACAAATTTACATGCCTATACTCATATTAATAGAATAAACTCCTTAAAGCATAATCAATTACATACATAAATTTTAAATTAAATTTTAAAATTATGAGTCAACTTACATGCATAAAATTATAATATTATCAATCAAATCAAATATTTTGTATAATCATGATTAATTAGATTAATAAATTGATTATATCAATCAAATCCTACCTATCATCAGGTTACATGCAGATTAAATATTTTGCATTATCATGATTAACTCCAACAACAAGTACGACCTAATTTTGGTACATGTAGCACACCTGGAAATTGATGATAACTCCAACAACAAGTATGAGAGTAGCCGGCAAAGACCAAAACTGAAACCTTGCTGCAAAGAGATTGAGAAAAAAAGAGTTAAAACAATAAATATAATTTTACTCATTCATAAAAAATCATAAACCGTAAGGATTTTGTTACACGAAAGACAAAGCCTTTACCTACCGGATGAACAACAGAGATGGCAGCAGCAACACCTTAGTAGCAGCAACACCTTAGTTTGAGCCACCGAATTTACAATGTATCCTGAAAAAATAGCTCGTATGAATCAAATCACTGGATAAACTCGTTCATTTTGGTAATCTGATATGACCAGAAACTTAGCGTATACGAAACCTTAGGTCAATGGATGAGCAGCATAGATGGCAGCAGCAACACCTTAGGTTGAGCCACTTGATGAACAGTATATCCTGAAACAAATTCGGTGTTATCAACTAAATTACTGGATAAAATCGTTGATTTAGGTAATCTGATATGACTAAGAACTACCAACACTACATACATTCTAAAGAAATTAAAAATCAGAAGCCTTAAAACCAATTGAAATCCGATAAGAAGCCATGAAACCAACTGAAATTCGATCAGAAGCCATGAAATCAATTAAAATCCGTTCAGATGGTTGATAAAGAAGAGGAGAATGGTTTTCTAACCTTCGAAATCGTTCAGTAGCCTTCAATCCCGCGGAGCTATCCCAGAAAATCCGAGAGGAGAGAGAGAATGGAAATCGCCGAATGAGCAAAAAATGGCTGCGGCTTCAGCTGTGGGGGGTAGTCATGTAAGTGGCTACTCGCAGGCATCAAACTTGCTCGCAGGCCGCCTGCGAGTAGCTAATCGCAGGCCCAGACTACTCGCAGGCCCAACTGCGAATAGTTACTCGCAGTCAGTGGCTACTCGCAGGCGCGCCTGCCACAAGCTCCTCGCAGGCCCAGTTTAATCGCAGGCCCGCCTGCCACAAGCTCCTCGCAGGCCCTGTCTACTGGCAGTTTGCCTGCCACTAAGTGCTGGCAGGTTGGACGTTCCTCGCAGGCTTCCGGCATGCCTGCCACTAAGCCCAGCCCGCCTGCCAGGCGCTTAGTGGCAGGCATCCCCGAGGCCTGCGAGTAAAACACTCTTTTGTTGTAGTGGTTGTATTGGGGTAATGACATAGATGAGACGAGTTGCAAGATTTGCAATCGGTCTAGATACAAGGATGGTGGTGTTGATGATGACGTAGTTGATGGAAGCAAAGAGAAGAAACTTCAGGCATTGAAAATATATCGACACTTTCCAATAATTCCAAGGTTGCAAAGATTGTTCATGTGCCCTAGAACAGCTGAGAGTATGGTGTGGCATTCTACAGAAAGAACAATTGATGGAATGTCGCGGCATCCACAAGATGGTCAAGCGTGGGTTGACTTTGACACTAGGTATCCTGGGTTTGCTTCAGATCCGAGAAATGTTAGGCTCGGTCTTGCTACTGATGGCTTTAATCCTTTTGGGAATATGAGCCTTAGTCACAGCACAAGGACCTTCTCGACAAGCTTATCAGTTTACTGGTTACGACGTGAATGGTTATCATTTCCGTACAGTTGGTCGTGATAAGGGTCTCAGTACTCAGAATAGTGGTGTGTACGGCAGCTATGAAACTCATAGTTATTCTAGCTCAGTGGACAATCGACCTCACACAAGCGAACTTGCGTACTATGGAAAGTTAGAAGACATAATTGAGCTGAATTATTATGGAATTTCCGTGTGGTATTATTCAAGTGTAAATGGGCTAACACTCACAATCCAAGGTATGTGAAGAAAGATAGGTTGGGGTTCACACAACTTAATTTCTCACACTTGCTATACACGGGAAGTCGCTTAGATGACGAGCCATTTATTGAAGCAGAGGTGGCCCGAATGGTCTACTATGTGGAAGATAAGGTGGACAAGGGCTGGTGTATTCCTGTACATATCAAACCCAGAGATGTCTACGACATGGGTGATGAGGAAGGCAACTTAGTGCATGAGAGTGAGATGATTATGAATCCAGAGTTGTCTGATTTTGATAATTCCACTGATCTACCCCTAGCCAGGCCTGGAATTGCAGAGTTCGATGATTAACTAGTGTTTGGTAAAATCATTTTGAGCTAAGTGTTATTGTTCTATATTCAATACTCGAATGTTTGACATAAATATATGGATTTGGATTTGCAGATATGGCTCCTTGTTCAGGTCCTTGGATGGTAGAGCTCATCGATCCAGCAGGAGTTAGGACTCAGGAGCCTGTGGCTAGTAGCCAGATTTTGAGCCTTCGCGATGGCAAGAAGGTCATCATGCCTTGGGGACCTCTAGGGCCTACGGCTACGGGCCCCGCCGCTCTGTTGGGCCAGTTCACCGGTTTGCTGGGTAATGACAGAACCTCCTCCCACTACAGTATGAGGAGTGGCCCAACGTGACGGACGGAGAGAAGAATGATGTGAAGGCTACTGTGTTTGTAAGTATTCAAATATGAAATTCATTCCTGTGTTATGTGAATTTAATAATAAGTAAATAATTTATAATCATTGAATTTGATGCAGCGTTGTATCGTGATTGAGCCACCAGAGATGACAGACCTTGCGACTAAGTACATCATGGAGGATATTGGCAGGAAGTGGAAGGACTACAAAACCCGCCTATGGAGATATTATGTGGTTAACACATACAAGGAGAAATTGAAGAAGGAAGCTGAAGAAGCGGGCCAGGACTTCGACTGGGAGGAGTTTGTGGAGCCCCTAGGGCGTGGGCAATACAACACAAGGCGAGCAGGATCTCTGCGCCTATGTGGGCACAGTTTGTGGATATCAGACTGAGACCCGATATGGTGGTAAGTCGATTACAAATTAGGCATTATGTGAATATATTATATCAACTTAAATCATTTAAATGAATAACAATTTGTAGGAGAAATCTCGCAAGAATTCAGCCGCCCGGAGGAGTTACACCTTACCCCACACTGGAGGGTCAAAAAAGTTGGTAATAATTCAGTTCAAATTGCTAATAATTTTTTTGTATTAGTAACTTTTAGAAAGTGTATTGATATTGTTTAGTTCGTACACCTGTAGGCAGCTGAAAGGGGAGGAAATGCGCCCAGTAGAGGTGAGTTGTATGATATCACTCACACAAAGAAGGATCAGACTTACACTGATCCTAATGTGGTAAGTACTTGCTCACCTATTCCAATCTAACAAAACAATCTCCAATAGTGCCTATTTAATTAACTTTGGTTTGTGAAACCCATTTTTGTCATCAATGTGCAGCCTCGGATTCTGGAGCTGACCCGTGATCCCACAGTCCCGACATTTCCTTCTGCGAACGATGCACTCGGACTCCGAAGGAGCACAATGGTAGAGTTCGCGGTATGGGATCTGGCGTAACCCCCTCCCAGGTAATGTAATGTAGTATATGATATATGTAAATTTAAAATAGTCAAATTCTAATTATTTGTTGTCTTTGTCTATTCAGGTTAATATGAGTAGGAGGCATGGTGGAGCAGCCGGTTGATCCAGTCAGGGTAGTAGTTCAGCTACTACCACTCACGTCTTCGTCCATTGTCCCGCCGAGGATCGAGTGAGGGTGTTAGAGGCAGAGGTTCAGCGTCTGAGCCATCTGGAGGAGGAGGTTCAGCGGCTCAGCCAGTTGGTGGGGGTTCATCTTCTAAGGGAAAAGGGAGGATGCCCCCGGATATGGATGTCGAGGACCTGGACTCGTACGATGAAGAGGAGGATGAGTAGGTAGCTGGACTTGTAGGTGCATGTGTTAGGAGAATGTTTTAGGAGGATGTTTTCGACATTTATATATTATGTAGTGCAATTCAGTATGTTTATTGATTGGAAAAGTGAATTGTGAAAAGTGAATTGTGAAAAGTGAAATCAATGTATGTAGGTATTGGCACTAGAAGAGTATGAGAATAGGAAAAAATTGAGCAGAATTCTGCCCACTGGAACACAAAATAGCGTCGGTCACAACCAACGCTAAATGCTACTACAGGTCAACGCGTTGTTGACCAGCCAAACGCGTTTTGGCGTCGGTCACCCAAATCGACCGACGCTAAATTCTGACCACTGAACCAGTTAGTGGTTCGACCGGAACAAATTAGCGTCGGCTGGCACGCGTTTTAGCGTCGACTGGCACGCGTTTTAGCGTCGGTTGACCAAACGACCGACGCTAAGGTTTAGCGTCACCGTATCTGGCGTCGGTCTTGCCGACCGACGCTAAAACGCGTGTATGACCGACGCCAGACAGCGTTTTTTTGTAGTGAATATTAGTAAGAATGATTTTTTGAAATTTATGGAAGAATTGTATTTATAGCATTATAGTATTTAAATTTATGAGAAGTGGAGTCCACTAGATAACGAGTTAATATGATTATACGAGTTATACATGTTGTGAATTCATTGCATTATCAATAGGTTGGAGGGTCATTATCATGTAGTTAAAAATATTACTTTTGCTATTGTTTTGGTTGGATATTGAGTTACACAAACTAATTAGATTGATGTTGAGTTGAGTTTAACAAGGGACATGTTAGACATGTTAGTCAAGTCATGTGTAATTTAAATTATGAATTCATCCTATTGGAAGCTTCGTAGGGTCGCTTGACGATAAATTTTAGTCACCTCGGGTAAGAATTGAGCAAAAAATTATGGATATATTTTTAGAAATATTTAAGTAAATGATATTCAAAATTGTAGAAAATTAGAGTTAATGAGGGTCAAGACACTAATTGGGTTGAAGGCCTTGGGTAACCCGTAATACTTGGGGAAAACAAGCATAATATCAATTTGGTCGTGCTTGATGTTCCAACCTACGATTTTGATGGCATGTGGATTGATTGCCTAAAGTTATTGATGGTGTCTCACTAATGAAGAAGAATGTGGTTGAAACAATGTTGCCGATTTTCATGAGGCCGCGACAAGAAGCTAATGATAGTTTAAGACAAGGATATGATTTAAATATGAATATATGATTATCATCCAACACTAGTTTTTGGATTCCCGACATAGATATGAATTTTTATTTAAATATGCATAGATTTTTTTATTCAATTTAAATAGGTATTCATATATATTTGAAATGTAACATTACAATTACTCACACCTAAATCTAATAGCTTGCAAGAAATAAAAATATTATATAATTATCATTGTTAAATAAAATTCACGACCAATCGATCAGAGTTCAAAACTAGTAATTTATTATGTCTTTTGACCTTTGCTTTAGTAATAACAAAAGACATGAAAAAAAAAAAAGTGTAATGTCGCCAAGCCTAATTAGGATAATAGTATCAGAAATTAAATCGCCATTTAGTCAGCAAAAATTGCCGTAATTTGGAAAATGACCTTTAAATCACCTTATTTTAAGAAATAATTTTTTGGGGATAATTAGTAGATTTCATTCCAAAATAGAGAGAGGCGATCAAAGATATCCCTGAACACTGAACAGGAAAACAAAGGGAGACTACTACGACTGTAAAACAAGAATTGAATTTCATATTACCCTAGATTAGGAAAAAAATCCCAAAATTTCTAAAGAGATATGTAAGAAATCCACCCTAAAACCTTTTTTTTTTTTTTTGTAATTGTAGCGATTAACTTTGAATTGAAATTCTATCCATGCAACAAATTATTATAATTATTTAAGGTAAAGAAACAATAAAAAAGGTAAAAGCAATATGGTGATGTGTATCCATGTATGTGTTTGAAATTTACAAGCATGAAGTAGAATGTCTTGTAAAATAAAAAAAAAGTGAAACTTAGAAATTATGACAGATTAGGTAAAGAGAAGGCAAAGCCAAGCGATCAAACTAAGGGAAGCCATTCTCCTTTTATCTTTCAATATCCAACTAACGGCAACCAAAAAAACCTATATAAGCACTACTCCCTCTTCACCCTCTCCTCATCCCCCTCTTCAGGAATTCCTTTCTTCCTTCTTCTTCCTCTTCTTACTGCAACTTCAAATCAAAGAATTAGTTGTATAACCATTCCAAAACAGAGCAAGACTGCCAAGTTTCTTCTCTGTGTTTTCAGTATGTTGAGGCATAGCCTTGGTTTGCTGTTACTGCTGCTGTGGGTTTCTTCAGTCAAAGCTTCTGTCACTTACGATCGTAAAGCCATCATCGTCAATGGGCAGAGGAGGATTCTCCTCTCTGGTTCTATTCACTATCCCAGGAGCACTCCTGAGGTAGCAAAAACTAACTTTGAAAATCAATAATGTGATCGGTTTAAGTCAGTTTCTTGTTTCTGGATATGAGCTGAAATTCATTGGGGTTTTCCTATGCAGATGTGGCCTGATCTTATACAGAAGGCTAAAGATGGTGGATTGGACGTGATTCAGACGTACGTTTTCTGGAATGGACATGAACCTTCCCCTGGAAATGTAATTACTCTGCCCTTTTCTTTCACGGCTTATTAATTTAGGAGACTGTTTACTGAAACTCGAAACTTATTCTTGTGTGTGGAAAATTTCAAAGTATTATTTCGAGGACAGATACGACCTGGTGAAGTTCGTAAAGCTGATACATCAAGCAGGTCTCTACGTTAATCTCCGGATTGGCCCTTACGTTTGTGCTGAATGGAATTTTGGGTATGGATTGAATTTTGATTTATTCAGATAAATTCCTATATATGTTTGTTGAGTTCTAACGATGCTCTGTTTTTTGTATTGTTGATATGCAGGGGATTCCCTGTTTGGCTTAAGTATCAGAAAGGAATGTCTTTCAGAACTCACAATGGACCCTTTGAGGTCAGCTATTGACTTTCTTTCTTTCTTTCTTTTACTTTTCCTTTCTTTAATGATCATCAAAGACTGATCGATGAATGAATCGTTTTTAATTTTTAGGCGGCAATGCAAAAGTTCACGACGAAGATAGTCAACATGATGAAGCAAGAGAAGCTTTTTGAACCTCAGGGAGGACCAATTATTCTATCCCAGGTTTGGCCAAAACAAAACAGTACCCAATCCATTTATTATTTATCCACTTTTCTAGTTTACCCACTTGTCAGAAAATACCAACAAATTAAAAGAAGAAAAAAAAGAAAAGCCTTAAAACCCAAGTCTCTATCACGAATCTCGGAAATGGGTTTTGTTTATCGCTGATATATGGATCGTTTGTACAGATTGAGAACGAATATGGTCCGGTGGAATATGAGATCGGAGCTCCAGGGAAAGCTTATACACAATGGGCAGCAAAGATGGCTGTGGGGCTCAACACAGGTGTCCCATGGATTATGTGCAAGCAAGACGATGTTCCTGATCCTCTGGTACTTAGTTCCGAATTTTCAATTTTACTTTTGGGGTTTTTATTATTTGGGTCAATCTACTGTTTCTTTTTGCTTTCTTCCTTGTTTTGTGTTGCTTGCTTTGCTGCTGTTACAGCGGCTTTGGAACTTTATCTTTGCCTTCATTCAGCAGCGACAAAACAAAAACACGTTTTATCTTTCTTTGCTTTGCTTTGTTGGCATTTCATCGAACAGTTGGCGGGCTTTGTGTTTCTGTTGTGAGCTATGCGTTTTGGTTGAAGGGTTTGTCTCTTATACATCGATTCCACTCTGCTTTGTTTAGTGGAAGCTTTTCTTTGGTGGAGACCGAAAGTTGCTCTCTTTTAATATTGTTTTTGTTATGATGTTTGAATTTCGTTGCAGATAGATACCTGCAATGCATTTTACTGCGAGAACTTCACGCCAAAGAAGTCATACAGGCCTAAAATGTGGACAGAAGTCTGGACTGGATGGTAAATGAACTAATGATCGATGGAGAAATGAATTTCCCAGGTGGAGACAGGATTGACTATTTCCATTTCTGTTTCTGATGATACATCATTTGATGACTGTCTCCAGGTACACAGGATGGGGAAGTCCAGTGCCATACAGACCAGCAGAAGATCTGGCATTTGCAGTTGCTAGGTTCATTCAGAATGGTGGCTCCTTTATCAATTATTACATGGTAACTTCATTACATGTTCAGATGTTGTTGTTCCTCGTCAGCACTTGGATTTCAATGTTATAATCTTATCAGCCTGTTGGGTTTTGGCTCTCAGTATCATGGAGGCACAAACTTTGGTAGAACTGCCGGTGGTCCCTTTGTTGCCACCAGCTATGACTATGACGCTCCACTTGATGAATATGGTATCTATATGTTTGTTTTGCTCATTTTCTTTCCTTCATATAGATCATCTAGCTGGCTAAACTTGTTTTCTTTTAGGTTTAACGAATGACCCAAAGTACACACACTTGAAAAACATGCATAAAGCAATCAAGCAATGTGAATCAGCTTTGGTTTCTGCTGATGCCAATGTGAGGTCACTCGGCAAAGGTCAAGAGGTAAAATCAATCTACCCTAGGTTATGACTTACTGTTGTTGGCCTTCTTTTGTTGTGCTAGTGCTGTACTTTCTGGATTTGATTGATTGTTTCTCAATTCTCCAGGCTCATGTATACAGCACAGGTTCAAGGTGTGCTGCATTCCTGGCAAACTACGACCAGAAAAACTGGGCAAAAGTGAATTTTGGAAATGGTCAATATGATCTCCCACCTTGGTCCATCAGCATACTGCCTGACTGCAAGACTGAAGTTTACAACACCGCCAAGGTTTCAACTCCCAGAGTGCATAAGAAGATGACTCCTGTGGCTGGGTTTACGTGGAACTCGTACATCGATGAAGTTACTTCTGGTTTCGGAAGTGATACAACTACACTTGATGGGATGTGGGAACAGCTTTACTTGACCCAGGATTCTTCAGATTATCTGTGGTACATGACAGAGTGAGTAATATAACCAACCAACCAACTGCTAGCTCTCACTGGTTTTTGGATTTCTGGAACACTCTGCTGCTTCATGCTAACAAATTTCCTTATCTCAGTGTTAAGATAGGGAGCGATGAGGCATTCCTGAAGAATGGAGTAGACCCTGTTCTCACCATCCAGTCAGCTGGACACTTTGTCAACGTTTTTGTGAATGGAAAACTCATTGGTATGCAGTGTTACTTGTATATAACTTCTTCCAAAACATGTTTTCTGAACACTGACTTAATTGGTGGTATGCCTTCACAGGAAGCGCCTACGGAGGCGTCAACAATCCTAAGTTGACCTTCAGCAAGAGTGTGAAACTAAATGTTGGTGTTAACAAGATCGCATTGTTGAGCGCTTCAGTTGGTCTTGCGGTTAGTCATCTATCTCACTGTCTCTGGAAATTTGTTTGCATGCTAGCAGATCTCAAACTTAATTTTGGTTCCATGATGTTATGCAGAATGTTGGGGTACATTATGAGAATTACAACGTTGGAGTACTTGGTCCGGTAACCCTCAAGGGACTGAATCAGGGGACAGTTGACATGACAAAATGGAAATGGTCTTACAAGGTAGGAGTTCAAGGTGAAAAGTTGCAGCTTAATACCATCACTGGAAGTTCATCTGTCGACTGGAATGATGGATCGACGTTGGTGAAGAAACAGCCATTGTCATGGTACAAGGTAATTAACTGAGTTCCACATATGGGATTTGCTATAGTGATTGAGTTTGTTTGGAAGATGAAGAATTGAGGATGTATTGGATGAAATTGGCAGGCAACTTTCAATGCGCCGAGCGGAAACGAGCCATTAGCTTTGGACATGATCAGCATGGGAAAAGGGCAGGTATGGATCAATGGTCAGAGCATAGGCCGTTACTGGCCTGCATATAAAGCACAAGGCAACTGCAACAACAACTGCAATTACGCTGGATATTTCTCTGAGAAGAAATGTCTCACAAATTGTGGACAGCCTACACAGAGATGGTAAATAACTCTACTTTCTCCCTCATTTTCGGCTCCTTGGTTCTATGCCGTCAAGTGTTGACAAGAAAACCTTTCTCCAGGTACCACGTTCCACGATCATGGCTGAACCCAACAGGGAACTTGCTGGTAGTGTTTGAAGAATGGGGAGGTGATCCTACTGGGATTTCCATGGTGAAAAGAACTGCAGGTTGAATGCACAGATATGGAGCCTTGCAAACCGCAGTTATGGCAGATGGCCAAAGGGCCAGGAGCCCGATTGTGGAGTGGATATTGTACATCAAGTTGCATGATTTCTTTAAGAGGGTAGTTAGGATCTGCTGTGCCTGCGTATGGCTGATTTAAGTCCTTAGAATCGCTTCCATTTCATGTAAGCATTCAACTTACCTACTTGCAATCTCCTAAGTTTGTAAAGTGAGATTGTAAAGCTATCACTTCTCCTTTGTAAGAATAATGTTGATGAAGTAAACTGTCAACAGCTTTAATGCTCTCTCTCTCTCTGTACATTCTGGTATGGTTCAATAATTCAAAGAGCCAACAAAATATGGTATTCAACCAAACCACTGCCAGGCTTCAAAACCGACTCAAATAGATGAGATTTTAGACTTCAGGGCAATCATGCAATCATCTATTTCTGTCTGAAGAAGCGGTACACCTTGCCCTTGGTGGTTCCACCTCTCCAATCGGCTGTGAAGATCCATCAGGATCTCAACTCGGTCTTCGCCAGCATCATGTACAGTTAGTCTCTGGACACACTTGATCAAGTATCTGCTGCTTCTTGATTTCACTTTGCTAATATAACTTACTGCAATATCTGCTGTCTCAAACAGTGATTGAAACATCCTATCCGCTATATCAGTCAAGTTGAAGACGAGACTGGCACTTGCAATTGCCTCCTTGGTGTCAATCAACATGTTATCCGAGTGCAAGATGTTACCAGTGGCAGCATAATGTAACAGCAGCTCACATCCACTCTCTTTTATGTCATTTGACCACCCAGTAATGATGCCTAATGGTATCCACCTGAAGAACATGTTGTGTTCTGGGTCAAAACGATATTTTTTACCATATGATGGTGTATCACCAACAGTTTCATCAACACAGAACATCATCTTCTGGTATTCCTTGAGCCACAGGACGATTGCTTGACGGCCACACTCGTTGCCAAAAATGAAACCCCCATCCTTGTTATCAAGTTTGGGTTTCTTAAGCCTCTTCCTTGAACCAATTGTCTGTTTGTCTTGACCACCTGCAGAAGCTTTTTTCTTATTCCAGTGCCCCGTTAGCTTGATTAGACTAAGAGAGAGTCGGTCCTGATGAGTTTTATCAGTAGGATTCAGAATCCACGCAAGGTAACTAGCAGCGGCATTTGTATGTAGTTCTGCACCAGTAGCTTGTTCGAATCTGAGGTCGCCTACATTTCCCTTTAGTTGTACCATCTCATGGAAACTTTTATCAGCAAATAATAAAACAGAGGCAAAGGAGAACCAATCTGGAAAGCTAATAGCCAGAGACCTGCATGCAACCCGAATGAAATCAGTTTTGGCAGTATAACAGCCATGTAATTCCCATTCCTTATTTCAAAATCAAGGAGTAGTACCACAAGGATTTGTCATCTAGTAATGCAATCTTCGTTACAGATGGCTTGACTGCATGACCAAGTTGTTTTCCGGGATGATCAGCCAAGTCTCTCGTCCCATTAACGAATCGTAAAAGAGTACCGCAAGAGATCGGTCCAGCTAAAGAACTTAACCAAAAATTATTGAAGGGAAAATATGCACTGGAAAATGGAAGCTTTGATCCTAACGTCACTGATATTCCCCATCTTTCTGGTGTACATATTGCATCCAAGACTGCCGATACTAAATCAATCAAAAGCTGCAGTATAGAACTCAGGCCCCTGCCATGATTGTTAACGAAAAACTGTCAAGAAGTGATGCTTTAGTTAACTGCAAAAAAATTGAGCAAGAATAAAAAACCGAAGGACTGTTGTCAGATAACCCATCAGTCCTCAGCCCTAGTGTCATACAAGTTTTAACCTAGACGAAAAGTTTCCATTACTCATCTGCAGTGTTGAGAAGAACAGAATAATTCCATTGTCCATGAGATGAAAGTAACAATATTCAATTTTTTGCATAGCGAACTAAGATTATCAAAGGTGCATTCTTGCAGGCACTTAGGGCGGGGGGAACATTTTTCGACAAGGTTAGATCATGAATAGTAAGGATACAGCTATAATGCCTAAGGCTGGAAGAAGACGAGTGAAAACATCATACGAGTTAGTACTAAGCAGACAAGAAACTGACAGTCGAGGAGGATCTGAGTGAATCCTTTAAAGAAATTCAGTTTAAGAAAAATAGTTGTAACAGATTTAGATTTGGCCATATAAGATATCGAATAATCAGAAAAAAAAAAAGTTGACCATGATTTTTTGGAGGGAACACATCAGTAACTATATCCACTGAATAAAAAAATATGTACTCACGTCAGCAGGAACCAATCATGCAATAAAGCTCTCGTATCAGTGAACATAACGGGAGAAAGTACCAAGCATATAAGAATAGACCGCCAATTCATTCTTTCATGAAATTCCTTGCACAGAGAAAGGAAAGGTCTGTTCACGAGTTCTTGCAAAATCTCCGAAATGTCACGCTTTAAGATCAGCGGATCAAGAAACCAGAATAACAACCTGTCAAGACAAGAACATAAACGAAAGATTATTAGTTGAACAATAACAGAATGGCATCAGTTTGTGGAAATAAACATCTAAAAGTTATCTTCCATACCGTTAAAAACAAAAACAAAAAACATTGTACCTACAAGAAGCACCAGGCAAGTATAATTAGAGGCATGTGCTACTTAAGTTTACATCTAAGCCTACATTGGGAGCCACACCTTGCTGGTACTTGATCCTTCACAAAAGAACATTCTTCAGGCAAGTGAGAAACTAGCTTGGAGGCAGCAATGCTTCTTCCAGTACTCAACTCAGAATCCAAAACCACCAACGACTGAGCCAAATATCTACAGTTTGGTGCAGATACTATGACTCTAAGAACAGCATATAACAGCGAATATGAAGGGACGCCTACACCAAAAAAAATCAATATTGCAAGAGGATTGAGATACCATAAGAAATTCCAACTATGATAAAGAACAAACAGGGAAAAATTGGCTGATTTCAATAATATATCACGTTTCCCCGGCCACAAACTCACCACTGTGACTGGAATGATTCACTTTCTAAGCAAACAATATAATAATCCGTAAACGACAGCAAGAAATGAGAACTCACCGTGCTCCTCCAAGCTTAACAAGGTATCACCAATTGCTTCAATCAAACTGAAGCAGTGACGACCAGAAATCGAGCTTCCTACCCCCAAAACCTCTTTGCTTCCTAGCGGGAAGACATTACAACTTATCGAAGAAGACAAAACGCTGATAATCGTCTTCACAGAATACTCGAGAACAGAATCGAACACCTACAAAAGAAAATTAGAAAAACGTCCAATTTGATAAGGGAAGAGGCTACTAAGAGCAACCAGAAGAAATTCCAAAAAAGATAACTGGCCTGCGGAGCCTTGAAGCACATAAGTGATAGAGCGGTGTCCAAAACCCTAGTTGCTGAAGCGTCGTCGAGGTTAAGTGATTGGGTAAGCTTCGAAATAGACAGATCAGGAGATGAATCTTCTTCAAATCGCTCATTCTGAGGCGGATTTCGAAGCTGGAAGGCGAGGGCGGAAATGAGATCAGTTATTTCTTCTAGAATCGCCATCTGCGACGGGGAATTTCGCCGGTGAGAACAGCAAAAGAGGGCAAATTACTAAAGTGTTATTATTTTTAAAAAGCTCCAACTTTCACGATTTCTTTTCGATATACCCAAACTAAAAAAAAACCCCAAATCTATCCCGTATTTAACGCCGTTAGGCCTTCTTTGCAAATTTCTTGACGGAAGTGACGAAAGTGTTATTTTCAGTCCCACGTCGGCGGACACGTGTTACCACGTGGCATGCTGAGTCATCACTACCTCTTCAATCAAAACGCAGATTTCCGGGCTAATATTAAACGCCGTTAGTTCCTAACCCTAGCCGTCCAACCTTATCCCTTCAAAATCATCATCTTCCTTATCCACAGAGCTCGAAGTCGACTTACGGGTAGTGAGAGAGGGCTTCCTTCTCCCCATTTGCATTCCCCATTGAAGCAGATTGAAGGTTGCAGGTTGCAGGTATACTCTCTCCGTCCCGTCGCTATCTTATTATCTCCGCTTCATTTTCTTTCTTCCTTCCCCTTCTTCCCCTTCCTTTTCTTCATTCTCTTTCTACCTTCCCCATCTTCTTGTCGGATTTGGAAGCACTATTCACCTTGTCCTTTTATTGTCTCAATGTGAGGAACCCTAATTCGAGACCGACAACCTATGTTCGAAATCGGCCCCTTGTCTCCTTCTGGTTAGTTGTGGGAGTCTTGCATACCTTACTAGTAGTTAGTGGCTCTCTAATATGGGTTTCGAATGTCACACAGGTGTCGAAGCAGTGATGGCGAGATTTGTTCGTAAGCCCGAGAATCTCGATGAGTTCCAATATGATGATCATGAGGTGCTTTGTCACTGCGGTTTAAAGGCTTCTCGCCGGATCTCACACACAGCTGCTAACCCAGGCCGGAAATTTTTCGGCTGCCGGAACTACAAGACAAAGGTAAGATTCGGACATATCCCATAGTAGTTGAATAATGATTCGTTTGTTCATAGTGCATCAATGGTGGTTTTGTAGGCTGTTAATGGGTGTGGTTATTTTGAGTGGCTTGACGATAAAGTGGCTGCCTTGAACGAGAAAATAGCTTTAGTCAATGCTTTGAACGACAGAATCGCCCTTGTTAGTATCGTGCAAGAACTGGAGCATAAGGTTGAAAAGCTTCAGAGCGAGAACCATGATTTGCAATCGTCACTAACCCAAGCCATGCGGAATTCGATCGTAAATGAATCGAATGAAGAATCAAGTAGCTCAAACTTGGGTGCGTACGACATACAGTCTGAGATCGAAGCTCTGAAGAAACGGGTTGCAATGCTGGAACATACAACTGGTGGCCCGAAGTGAGTAACGTCGGATGTTCAATTTGTTGTAAGATTTGAACTGAAGTTGTAATGGTGTTGTTGTACGATTTGAACTGAAGTTGTAACGGATGTTTAATGTTGTGGACTATGTCGTTGAACTGCATTTTGTTGAATATTTGTTTGTACTGATGTTGGTCTCTATAAGTGGACCTTTAGTTGTTGGCACTAAGGGGAACATGATATCTTTCTTAGCGTTTAGATGTAATTTTGTCCTCAATATGACAGTATCATGACCAATTTACAAGTACATCCAATGTCAAAGGCCAATGTAATTGAGAAAATTCCCCAAAATACATACTCCAAATGTAACCTCATAAGTTAGCTAACCATTACCTAAGGACAATGTCAAAGGTCACAAGCAAACAGCCGAACCATTGTAGCATGTCCATTAGTTTTCAAAACATAAACAGCCAAACCTAACACCCGTCACACCCTAACCCAAAACAGTCATCAACCTTGAACCCACTCCTACATGCCATCTTCACCCATTCTGCACGCCTCATCCTGAGCTACGTGGCTGTGTATTTGGTGGTTGAGTTCCTGGCTGCTCAGTTGCATGGATCACGTCTGGATGAGTCTCGACTTCCTGAATCCGCACCCCAGCTCTACTCTGCACTAGGACAACATTAGTACACATCCAACACTAATCCACAGTTAATTGTCATTGCAATATGAACCTACCGCGAAATATTGATTTCCCGTCTCCGGTGATACATGGACACCGACTCCTCTCATGGCCCGCCTGATTTCACGTTCGACTACATTTCGTGGTGTGTTGCTGTTAACAACACCTAGCTGCACGCCTCTTCGAACTGGACAACCTCTTATGTTGTGTCCCAAGTGTTTACAATGCTTACACTAGACCTTCCTACGGCGGCCACCCTGGTGCAATAGACAAAAAAAAACCAATCTAATATTACAACCAAACAGTATGGTGACTACACATTCAGCATTCATAGTTTATTGTTTACCTCTGCATTTCCTTCTTCCGGTTGTGGTTCTGGTACAGGCCTACGACGCGGTCTCCCCACTGCTTTCGGTGGAGGTGGTTTTGGTAGATTTGAAGCCTCCTCCAGTGTCATCGTACATCCACGCACATTGTGGTCAGCCTGTCCACAACGACTGCAGTGCATAGTAGCCCCAATTCTTCTCATCACCCTACCAACTCCAGTACGGGTAGGCCTTGTAGGGATTTCGCCCGGTTCCTTCCTCCTATTTTTCTTAGGGCAACTCGGCAGAACCTTGTAAGGGGGTGGTAGTACCTGATTACCATCAACCTCTTTCCAATCCTCACGTCCTGGCAACGCTGGAATACCCTTTGTGTAAGCTCTACTCGCCTTTTGAACTGAATACCACTCATGTATGTAGTCATTAATATCGTATCTCATGTACGATATTGTTGCGATAGCGTGCATACATGGCACTCCACTCAGCTGCCAATACCCACATGTGCAACACTGCCTTCGTAGATCCACTACGAACCCTCTACCCCGATTGCTGCATTCCAATACATCATCCAGACTAGGTTGAATTATGCACGTCCTAGCTTCAAGCTTGGTCCATTCAATCTGTTCCAAAATTGTAGGACAGATCGCATCCTTCATGCGCCTAAAGGCATTGTGTTGTTCAACCATTCACACCATAATGTACGAACGAATGCCTTCTAGCATCTTGATCACCCGTAGATCTCTGAAGCGGACAATTGCGTTGTTGAAGTTAGGTCTGATGACTGCCTGTACTCTGTTGAAGAAGAGTTGGGCGTTAAATTCATGTCTGACATTGGTAGTTCAACAGCTTCTTCTGCTAAGTGGGGAGCATGACCAACATTTGCAGCACTCGAGAAAGCAGAACTACTGCACTGTTGAAATTCTTCACCTCCTGAACTATAGTAAACAGTTCGGCAGTTTCTCTTCCTCACTCTAGCACGGTCACTTTGATCTCCCTCATCAGATGCATCCGAGAGATAAATAAAAGGAGGATAGGGTGGCTGAACTGAGTTCTCTGCACCTTCGTCGTCATCACCGTGCATCCCCTCGTCATCCCCCAAGTTACCGTCTTCATTGTCCCAACCCCCAGAAACTTCCTTCGTAGCCTCAAAGAACATTATCACCTTCCCATCTTCAACTTTCTTCACGTCAAGCATTAGACCGTAAAGAATCTTCGTGTCCCCAAATAGTTCCCTTAATCCATTATCCATCGTCCTCTTCGGTGGCAGCCACCACATACGATGAACCGAGTGATACCCAAGGTCCTCCTTCGCACAAGCAACAAGTGTACGATAAGAGAGGTAGTCGGTGTCGAAGCCCACAACATTTTCCTCACCTCCTACGTATTTCGGTACACTGCCACTGAAATCCATACGACCTCCATGCCTTATCACAATATCAATCATCCCATCCCCCATCCTGAAACAAAATCGAAGTTCACATTATCGGTAAAAATAGCAAATGGTCCCTATTTATGTGGTCCTGGCTGAAAAACATAAACAAGGACAAGTTGGCTATCTTCGTAGGGCATAAACAAATGCAAGTGGTTTCCTATTTTCACACTAAAGAACAAAAATGAAATTCTGCTACGGAAACAGCCAAAACCCTAAAAAGCATATAAATAGGTGCAAATGCAGCCACCGAAACCCACGTTTTGTCTTGGAGAAGTCTAAAGAGATTAATGCTATACATGTGCAGCTGCGATTCGTATACTTTGGTCCCCAATAGAAGATGAAGAGTAATCGCTAGTTGGTTAATGCCCACCGTCTGTCCAAGAAGAAGAGCACAGTAACAGAACGAATCGAGGATTGCAACGCCTGGGTTCGACGATGTTGGAATACAGATCCCTGTTTGGTATCTCGTCGATGTCGGAAAAGCTTCCCCCCTCTGTATGTCGATGTCGGAGAAGGAAGCCCTCTCTCACTACCCGTAAGTCGACTTCGAGCTCTGTGGATAAGGAAGATGACGATTCCAGAAGGGATAGGGTTGGACGGCTAGGGTTAGGAACTGACGGCGTTTAATATTAGCCCGGAACTCTGCGTTTTGATTGAAGGGGTTAGTTATGACTCAGCATGCCACGTGGTAACACGTGTCCGCCGGCGTGGGACTAAAAATAACACTTTCGTCACTTCCGTCAAGAAATTTGCAAAGAAGGCCTAACGGCGTTAAATACGGGATAGATTTGGGGTTTTTTTAGTTTGGGTATATCGAAAAGAAATCGTGAAAGTTGGAGCTTTTTAAAAATAATAACCCATTACTAAATGGTAGTTCGAATGATGAAATTTTATTAGAAAGTAACAATGATTTTCCCGCCAGAAATGAACAAGAGGGATGGGCTTCCATCATTGAAGATAACCCTGGACCCTTTCCGAACCTTGGTTGGCCGGATGGTTTATGCCTTATTGATTCCGATTTTAGCGAGGAAGATGGGTTGATACATTTAATCGGATTGACTATCATTTGTTTTTTATTTATTTATGAAAAACGACGTTGAAGTGCCTTAACAATTAATCAAAACAGTTCGAGACTCTAAGACTCCTTAGAGAGTCATACAAAAGGAAGTGACATAAATTGACTTCTGAACAAGAAATTATATGAAGACCTAGACTAAGACTGTAGCCAAAATTGGCAAGGTAGTCAGCAACACGGTGCCTTCATGATACAAGTGACGCATATCAAATAACAAGTTCCTCTCCGTTAAGTCATGAAAGCGACCAACTTATCTGACATACTAATGCCCCACGTCTCCTTCCCCCAGTAAGAATAAGCCTTGCAGCCCTAAAGTCCATATAAAGAAGAACTTGCCAATATCCAGCCTCCCAAGTGATCTCGAGGCCAGTAATAGCAGACATAATTTGTTAATCGGTAGCAAAAAAACTCAATTCATGTTTCATTTTGTGTGATTTGGACCTAGTTGGGATTGTTTTCTTTTTTATTTATTTATTTGGGATCAGATTCGAATTTAGAATGTGTTTAATTTAATTTTTGTTTAACTGATCCGATTTTTGTTATGAGTTTATGATTTAAAATAAGGTGGGTGTGTTGAACCAATTTGTCCTAGATGTGTTCCAATTTGTTGATTTTAGTACATGGTTTCAAATTAGATTGACCCAGTTGGAACAAGCTAAGAGAATATTGTTCCCAAAAATTGCAAAATGAAAAAGAAAAATTGTTCCTAATATGGGTTCAGTACTAATTAATGACATTACAAATTGAGAAATTAAATTAGTAACCAAATTAAGAGATTAAGAACCAATTTTATGAATTCTGAATTCATTTCAAGTTTGACAAATTGGAACCTAGTTCTAGGAAGTCGTCGACGTTAATAAGACAAGAGATTATTGCAATGCATAAAACCCCAGAAGAAGTAACTCAATGCCGACGATAATTGGGGAAAATCCTTAAAGATTGGTCATTAATCCCAAAAATTATGGGCGAAAGAAAAAATAAACCCTCACGAAGCTTAGGACCCCTCAAGGTGGCTGGGCAGAGAGCGCCGAAGCTATGGGGACAGTAGCAACAAAATATTTTCTGGATATTTTCCGACGAGGAAGCGTGTGCCTAGATCTGATTGCCAATTTGATACCTCGTTTAGTGACGGACGAGGATAATGAGATGTTAACAGCCCCATTTACAGAAGCTGAATTTCACAGAGCTATTTCTCAGATGAATCCGACAAAAGCCTCGGGCCCTGACGGTTTAAACCCGTGTTTCTACCAAACTTTTTGGGCAGAGATGGGTGCTTCGATTTTCTCCGATTGCCGGGGCTGGCTGGAGCGCATTTTCATCCCTCAGAGGGTTCACGACGCCAACATTGTTTTATTGCCCAAGAAGCAGAATCCTACATCTATGACAGAACTACGCCCGATATCTCTTTGTGATGTTAGGTATCGTCTTGTTTCGAAGGTTCTTGCTAATCGATTAAGGCCGATTATACCACACATAATTGGTGAGGAGCAGTCCGCCTTTGTTCAAGCTAGATCCATTGTTGACAATGTCCTGGTAGCGGCCGAAACTCTTCATACAATGAACACAAGACGGTATGCAAAGTTTGGGGAAATAGCTGTGAAGATTGACATCTCCAAAGCTTTTGATAGGGTTGAGTGGGACTATCTCCGGATGGTTCTTCAAAAGCTGGGGTTTGCGGCTAAATGGGTTGACTGGATGCTCATGTGTGTAACGTCTGTCCGTTACTTAATTTCCATCAACTCCAAGGATGTGGGATCGGTTACTCCGGAAAGGGGCCTTCACCAAGGCTGCCCCCTATCCCCTTTCCTCTTCATTATTTGTGCGGAGGGCCTCTCATTCCTTATCCGGAAAGCTGTTTCAGATGGTTCCTTGCATGGAGTCCATGTTTGTCAGAGAGCTCCCCGCATCTCTCATCTTTTCTTTGCCGATGACAGTTTCTTTTTTTGCAGAGCTCAGATCAATGAGGTTCGTACTCCCAAAGGGATCTTCAACACCTATGCCGAGGCCTCCGGTCAGATCATAAACTACTCAAAGTCAGGCATTTTCTCTAGTAAAAGCACGCACCCAATGCTTGCCGAGGGTGTAGCGGCGATCCTGGGTATCACAACAGCCTTCGACACCGATCACTGCCTTGACATGCTTTTCCTAATCGGTCGAAATAGAAAGTTGGCCTTCTGATACTTGAAAGAGCGCGTCTGGTAGCGTCTTCAAACCTGGAGAAACAGGAAAGTCTCCAATAGTGGTAGAGAGGTGCTCATAAAAGATGTTGCTCAAGCGATCCCTACCTACTGTATGAGTGTTTACCTCTTGCCAAACTTACTGACGGCGGAGTTAGAAAGGATGATGAACTCCTTTTGGTGGGCACAAATGGTAGAGGGGGGGGGGGCATTAACTAGATGGCATGGGAGAGGACTTGTGTGCGTAAGGAAGCTGGCGGTATGGGCTTCCGCAATTTACGAAGTTTCAACTTGGCGATGTTGGGAAAACAATGATGTAAATTCCAAACTCAACCTAATGCTCTTGTTACGAGAATTTTCAAAGCGAGATACTTCCCAAGAGGGGATTTTTTGTCGGCTCCTAAAGGCAATTGACCGAGCTACGTGTGGCAAAGCATTCGACGATCGCAGTTGGTGATACATCGTGGGTCGCGTTGGAGACTTGGAACTGGTTCTCAGGTTCCAGTTTGGGGTGCCCAATGGTTGCGGGACGATTCCAATCTATCCCTTCTGACATAACGAGACGAGTCTCTAGCGGGATTAAAGGTCTATGACTTGCTAATCCCTGGATTATTCGAATGGGATCAGGAGATGATCAAAAGTATTTTTGAACAACACGATGTCGAGGAAATTCTAAGTGTCCCGTTGGGTGTTGGAGGACCGGCGGACAAGCTGATTTGGCATTACGATCGTAAGGGCAATTGTTCAGTTCGTTCCGCTTATCGGGTGCTTACAAACTTTATACACCCGAGACCGAAACTTGCTGTTACTGGCGCTTGGTCTCAGGTTTGGAGCTTGCAGGTTCCGCCACACATCAAAACCTTTGTCTGGCGTCTTGCTCGTTCAGTGATACCCACTAGAGCAATCCTCCGGGGGCGGCATATTGCTGTTCCAGCTTCTTGCGGAGTTTGTGCTGGCGGCTCCGAAGATTACAATCACCTTTTCTTCGACTGCCATTTCGCCGAGGACTGCTGGATTGCTGCGAACCTGGTGAGTATAGTTAATAAATTCAAGCTCGCTGATCTGTCTTTTGATGCTAGGCTTCAAAGGTTCTTGTGTCACCCTACCGAAGATGTGCGTACCAAAGTAGCTACGGTGTTTTGGTGAATTTGGAATGAAAGGAACAGGTGGGTTAGGACTAACGAAGCATGTACAGCCAGGATAGCCACTAATCTGGCTCTCGATGATGTTGCCAATTGGGCAGCAACTCAAAATCAAAAGTTGCGCCTGCTCAATCTGTTCCTCCCGTTTGCGGGAAGTGGCACGCCCCTCCGTCCGGATCTTTGAAGTGTAACACTGATGTGGGCTTCCTCGCAGCTGAGAATAAAATGAGGATGGATATTATTCTTCGAGACTGCGAAGGCCAAGTTCTTGGCTACAAGCAATGGCATGGGATCGGTCAATGGACGCCACGTGAAGGGGAGGTCGCAGCCCTGCTTACTGCTATGCGTTGGGTTGCCGAGGAGGGTCATGACGATGTTATCTTCGAGAGCGATGTAGAGGTAATTCATCATGCTTTGGCAGACTATAACGAGGATTTATCTGAGTTTGGATGCCTCATTGCCCAATGTCGCGAGTTTCTCCAGTCATTTCCCCGGTTTCGAGTCCAGGTAGCGCATCTCTTAGTGCGTCAATCTTTCTCCTCAGATGTTTCTCTTACGAGTCACTCTCCTCCGGTCGGGATGGACAATATTCTGTATGATGTCCAGGGTCGTCCAATGAATTTTGGAGGCCAGATGATCTGGGGTACGTAAAACTTGACTCGCGATAGATTTATAACATATTTGGATTTTTCTTACGCATCGTTTCACCTCATTCTCGACTTGATGTATATAAGACTTATAGTATTGTTTATTAAATTATAATTATGTTTTATGTACGCATAACTCTAATATTTATTCTTAAATTTAACATTACTATCTTAATAATATAACTTATTTTTTTAACTATCATCACGTCTTTTAAATTGAAAATGATATTTTACTAATTTTTAGGTTAATCAATTTTTCATGTTTATGTTATTCAAATCATTTGTCATAACAGGTATACCGCCTCAGTCACATGCTCCACAAGAAATAAAATTTGTGAAAATTTAATTTGTGTTTATATAAATTAATAAAATTAATACCATATAAAAAAGAGAGGCCAAAATGATAATAGATATATAAAAATTTAGAAATAAGACAAACCATGTTTGTTAAAATAGAAGTTTTATTTGATTTTGTCAAAGTAAGGAATTGAACCCTTGCCCTTCCAAAACAAAGCAACAAGCTAAGTCACTAGGCTAACACTACATTTATGTATACTTTTTGCATAACATTTATTATACATTTCTCAACTATTTCTACTCAACCCGAAAATTCTGAGGCACCCAAAATTTTGTGGCCTTGTGCCAGAGGGCAGGCCAGTACACCCTAATGGCCGGCCTTGATGATGTCTGCTTCATTAACAATCATTAATGAGAACTGACTTTTGCCTAAAAAAAATTCCAAAAAAACGTATGGTATTAATTAAAATAATAATTAACACAAAAAATAAAAATAAAAAGGTAGAATTAGAGGATAATTACTAAAGGGGTAAATTTCTCTAATATCCATTTATTCTTAATATCACACAATAATTTCAATAATATCATTCATTGGCAAATACTCTGGTACCCTGCGGGTACCGGTTCCCACTACCATGTGGAGCCATTTGATAGGTCAAATTAAATTAATTTGTATTCTATGTCCATTTAAGTCTAAATTTTAAATGAATAACTGTATGGTCCTTATAACTTTCAGATAGTTAATTTAACTTTGTCATCTACCGCACCGTTTGTTTTTTCCATTAGAGGATGCAGCGCATATAGTCATTGCAACTATTTTTTCAATCTGAGGATGCAGCGTATATGGTTGCATCATTCACCAGATTGAACCTGCAAAGCTTCCAGAGACGTTGAGTTCCCGTTCGATGAAATTAAAGATGGGATTTGTTTCTTTGTGACATTGATCTACTGATTTAGATTGGCAACTTGCAACCAATTCAAATCTCCCGTCAAAACTTCAATTCCATCACAAGTTTTCAACCCAGCATCAGCTTCATAGTACTGCATTTTTACAAAATTCATGTAATCATTGAAGTGTCATATAGGCCTTCTTCCATTTCAAGTTTCAAATCACCAAATCCATCAAGAAATACAAAGACGATAACATTTCAAAACGATCTTACTTAGTCCAACATGAACAATGTACTCGCAGGCTCCTTGAACTTCAAACCCAGCCTCTTCAAGAAACCAGTTTTGTCTTCCCCTTATAACCAATCGCCACAACTTCTACCCTAAACCCTTAGCATCATGAATACCACTTGTCTCGCCTCCAAAGCAGCTCTGATATCGAGCAATTGAGCTTCGATATATTCACCCATAACCTCGTAAGCCTTTCTACCAGTTGGAAATACCGAACGATTTGGGGGATTTAAGAACCTGAAACACAATCAAAAGAACCACCAACGAGGCGGCAGTAACCCTACTACCAGCAACCACAATCGGGTTGTCGGCTCTTCATCCCAACAATTGAATCATAGAAGAACACCATAACACAAACGGAACCACCATCCAAATCCCGCTAGCTATGATAGCCGTTTGGATATCCTCCTCCATTCATAGCACCAGTCGATGTCCGATGCTGCTCTACCGATCCAACTAGCTTCATCGGACTTGAGATTAACCTAGTCAAGTAAAGCAAGCGACGCCGAAATCCAGTAAAGCAAACGAAGCCTCAAAGCAGAATCGATGGGCCAATTTCAATTTCTCCGATCGTCACCTCGGAAAAAGAACTTCAGGGGAGGAATATGATAGCATGAGAGTAGAGACTAGTTTCGATTGTTGTCCGAAGAGTGAAAGGTTTGATGACTGAAAATAGAATCACATTCTTAAAACAAAATTAAAATAGGAATATATAAAACACAGCAAACGATAATAGATGGAAAACTTAAATGAACTTTTGGAATGATTGAATGAGCAAAGAATGTTGTCTTTGCAATTTGGGTATCAAATGTGATTTTTTCCAAATTATTTTTCACAGCCAATGAAACAGAGCCATATGTCGAGGGTACCGGTACCCACAGGGTACCAGAGCACTAGCCTCATTCAGGCATATAAGAAATCAAAAGAAGATAACTTACCAGCTCCTTTTCCTTCGCCAAGAAACTCTTGGAGCCAAAAGTGTGATAAATCTTTTGCCACACTCGGTTTGCAGAGTTTGTATTAGAAATTATTTGTAACAGGTGGGGTATAAACAAATATATACCTTCAGTTCCATGCTCATATGATAATGTACAAATGTCTCCCACCTTGCCGCATCCACCTTCTATGGTTTCTATGCATAGTTATGATCCTTTGTCTTAGTTAGATCGCATAATTTATCTCACAATGTTTGTCGATCCTCTCTCCACTTCTTCCCCAAATCTTTTACCACATACTTTTTAATAGTATCCTCATCTTCAACATTCTAGTGAAATTTTTGCTGCAAACAAATAACAAAAAGTTACCAATTTATTCTAACACTATAAAAGTAATAATGATAAATGGTAGAGTACTTACACGGGTGTAATTATTGAATGCATGCTCTTCCTCCACCTTGGTAACCTTAAGCCAACTTGTAGCCTCTATATAAAAAAATCAGTACTTCACGAATTTCCCATTCACTTGCCGTAAGAAACACCCCTCGTGACCTTTAGGCACCCATTTGTCACCTAATCAAAACACCACTTTCAAGCCATCTCGAACCCACCCTACTCCTCATGTCTTCTAGTTGTTGGAAACAGGTGGGTGTGGGCGCGCTTTGCTGATGCGGGCGTGCCCTAGTCTTCTTCAACCAGCGAATTAAATCCATGTACGCGGGCGCTCCCTTGTATTCCGGATAAACCTCCTAACTGGGCCGCTCTCCTTCGCCTCGTCCAGCTAGCGCTACCGCTCTAGCTTTACTTCAACTCTTATACTTCCATTGAGCATTCTAGGAGCGTTCAATGTCCAAATTTGTCGCCGTTCAAACCAGTGGCTTCGTGTCACAACCCTCTATTGTGGCTCATCCTGAAATAAAGAAAAAAAAAACCACTTGTAGTATATAAAAATGGAATTTGAATGTCCTATGTAGAAGGTAATGAAGCGAGAATTCATTTAAAGCATAAAATCACGAAAGACGGTACAAATGAGATCAAGGAACAAGTACAACATGCCTAAAGTGGGGGATTGGATAACTATAAACCAAGTTATCAATAGTAAAAACCTAGGTTTTAAATACATATGCTAACAAAACAAAACTGCTAAAAAATTGTAAACCCTAACCCTAATCAACTCATATGCAAAATCTTACCTTTAGGAATCTAGCAACAACTGTGAAGCCACTACTTTGTATGAATTTGGAAAATGACCGAGGACAATAAGAGTTGAAAAAATCAGTAAAATGATAGTTTGTAAAGATGAAAGATGATGTTTAAGTTTATAAATCACAATAGAGGATAAGAATAGTAGAGGAGATCATGGTGTCAAAAAACATGGAGGAATTTATTTAAGATGGTTGTAATAGGAAATGAAAACTCTAAATTGCCCCTTACCTCACTTACGGAGGTCGATCTGATACCGTTGGATGAAGAAAAGAGGAATGGACATGTCAGATTAACGTTGACACGAATGCAACAAAAAAATGTTGTCTCCACAATCAAAGTAGATAAAGAGTTCACTGTTGGAGGTTCTCTAAGAAATACACATGTCAAAATTCTATATAAAACTTGAGACATTTTGCACCCTAAGCGAGAATTATATCACTAGACCAAAAGCTCAACAATGTGATGCTAGTGGCAGGACTATTTCACATCAATAATGCTTACTAAATGAATATACACTATTTTTATATCTCACATAACCAATCTCATTGAATCAAGTCATTGTAGTATAGTGATAAGTATTCTCGCCTGTCACACCAGTGACTCAAGTTCAATCCTAGACGATTTCGCTTTTGTATATTATTTTGGACGAAGAGCTACCATTACTCATTTGTAAAAGTAAACACTGCACTTTTGACTCCATCTGAGACAACTTCAACTTTACATCCCCTAAGTTGTGCATATATTGTTTACGTAGTTTTCACAGTCAAGCCTATAAGAAAGTAATAACATTCGAAAACTCATTCCACTTAGTTATTGATATGGGAGGTCTCGATCCAGAACTACGACCATAAAATTCCTAGTGAAAACCTATAAAACAAAAACATAAAACAATAATGGAAAAAATGTAGGCTTCACATTGGTATCCAGAAATTGGGTACCCACTAAACCAAATGCCCAACAAAGGGGCATTCCGGGAATTGAACTCGAGACGTCTCGCACCCTAAGCGAGAATCATACCACTAGACCAAATGCCCAATAATGAGATATTATTGGTAAAACTATTTCACATAAATATTGTTTCTAAACAAACTTATACTATCTTAATTTACATAACTAGACTCATTAAATCAAGTCGTTGTAGTATAGTGATAATTATTTTTGCTTGTCACATTGGTCACTCAGGTTCAATCCTAGACTTTTTTTTTAGGTGGGTTCAATCCTAGACGATGTCACTTTTGTATATTATTTTGGGCAAAGAGCTAGCATTACTCACTTCTGAAAGCAAACACTACACTCCATTTGAGACAACGATAACTTCACATCCCCTAACTCGTGCATGTGTTTTTCATTTAGTTTTCGCAGTCAAGCCTATAAGAAAGAAATTTCCTTCGAAAACTCATTCGATTGAGTTATTGACGTGGGGGGTCTGGATCTATGACTACGACATAAAAAAATAATTGAAAAAATATATATAAATATATAAATAATTAATAGTAGTGTTTAAACAAACCTTCGTAAGAGTAGTACTATATCCACTTGTCTAGAACCTCCTAGAGTACTCACACTTTCCCAATGTCAATTACAACAATTTATTTGTGACTATGCCTAATTCCCTTATCAACTCCACCGTCTTGTATTTCTCGTGTGACTATCGAGTGCCGATGAAGTGCTCACCACTAAATGCTTTTTAGGAAATTCACATTGTTTCTAAAATATACATATCAAAATCAACCTCTTCAATCTTGTTCCACACAATTAGAATAATGCATTAGTTTTCAAAGTAGGAAAATTATAGAAAAACCACAATAGTTTTCAAAGTAAGAAAGTTATAGAAAAACTCCACCATCTTGTAATTCCCGTATGACTCCCTTAGTAGTGATGAAAAGATAACAGACTTCAGTACGACCCATGATAAGTCTGCTGAAGAACAGTCAACAGGCCCAAGCGATCTGCTAGTCTAGGCCCAAGTGTGCATGCGACTAGAATGGTGGCCCAACGCAATGGCCCCTAGGGTTTCAAAGGAGCAGGGACACGTGTTAACATCGTAGGACAGATACCATGAGTGACTGGGATCAAGCCTTGGCGACCAAGACAAGGGATGGGAGCTATAAATACAGCTCTACCTCCACTACACAAGGGGACACTCTTTTACCCTACGAACTAACAATCCGCGGTACATTATTCTGTTCACCTCACTACCTTCCTATAATCGCCTAGATAGTCCCTGAACTCACTACTACTTTCCTCCTTTGATTACGAGGTTCCCTCATGCCAAAGGACCAAGCGATTGGGCCTTCATCATCTATTGGGCCAGACGACTAGTCTGGGACAATTGGCGCGCCATATAGGAAAAAAATAGGTGATTTCTTACTTTCAAAAGGCGGATGGATCCAGGAAGAGCATCCACTCACCCTGGGGGAGAAGGTGACGGAGTAACACCTCTCAAACATGTGACTCCTAACATCCAGGCAATTCCAGAAGTCACTAGGAACTTGGGAAACGATCAAGACTTAGAATCCCAATCTCGGGACCAGAGGGATGACCACTCAGACCAAGGAGATCTGATGTTAGAGGCATATCACCTGCTTGAACAGAGATTCCAAGCCTTGGAGCAGCAAAACTTGGAGTTAACTCAGTTACTAAGAACAGTGATCGCTCAGCATGCAAGAGCACCACCTGCACCAGCGGAAAGCAGACTGCCACCTCAGGCAACTGCTAATGAGGTTATACAATAGTTCCATCCGGCGTCAAAGTCGGGACCACCCAGCTAGCCGTTTGACATGCGCTCGCTGAACAGCTACCAGTAGGCCTTGTGCCACCAAACATGGACAAGTACCTAGGAACCACCAACCTTGACGAACATCTTCAAACGTTTCAGATTTCCATGAAAATGCAACAAGCGAGTGATGCAGCGTATTGCAGAGCTTTTCCAGCGACCTTGGGAGGAAGAGCAAGAGAGTGGTACATGAACCTCCCAGAGGGTATCATCACATCGTGGGAAGGATTCGCCACGATTTTTTCACAGAAATATGAAAGTAAAAGGAGTCGAACAGTTCCGTTACAAGTCATAGTATGTAGTAGTGTGCACGGCAAGAAAGTTAAGGTCGTACTTCCAAGCACATACCGTTCATGTCCTCACAAATTTGTCAATAAAAAATGCATTGCGATCCATGAGTGTGGCAAGGCGATTGGCAAAGTGGGCCATAGAGCTAAGTGAATATGACATAAGCTACCAACCCAGAACATCGATCGAAGCACAGGTCCTAACAGATTTTATGGTGGAAGGTGCCGTCCAACAAGAATTTGAAGAGGGGGAGAATGGACGTTTTTTCACGGACGGAGCATCAAGCAAAAGTGGCACATGAGCATGCGTTGTTTTAAAATCTCCTAGAGGAGTCCTCCATGAGGTAGCCCTCCAATTTTTTTCCACCAGAACAAACAACGCAACAGTATGGAGCCATGGAGACGGGGCTACGAATCGCCAAGAGTATGGGGCTACGGAGACGGGGCTACGAATCGGCGATCGTAGTCAACTAGTTAAATGGGAGTTTTGAAGTTAAGCAGGAATCACTTCTCTCGTATTTTGATGAAATTAAACTAATCATGTCTGAATTCAAGAAAGTAAGCATAAAGTAGATCACACAGGAGAAAATAATCATGCTGACGCTCTCTCCAAGATCGCAACAGCGATAGATTTTGAAGAAGGGCGAATGGTTACAATGGAGAAAGAAGTGAAAGCAAAACAACTCCTGCAGATCACCCAAAACAGATCGTCAAGCGACTGGTGAACTCCTATCATTCACTTCCTGGAGACAGATCAAATACCGGATGATCTGAATGAGGCTACTAAGTTGCGAAGATGAGCGGGAAGGTGTATCTTGTTAGGAGGAGAACTGTATAGAAAATCGGCAGTGGGACCTTACCTAAGGTGCCTCAGTGTTGAAGACGCAGAATGGGCATTGAAAGAAGTCCACGTGGGCGTATGTGGTACTCACCTAGGTGCAAGGAGTCTGGAAAAGAACTTGATTTATCAATGTTTCTATTGGCCAACAATGAGGAAGGAAGCAAACGATCTGGTGAGGAAATGTCACAAGTGCCAAGAGTTCACCAACTACCACAAATTACCAGCTACATCGCTCCAATCCTTAGTTAGCCCATGGCCATTCGCAAGATGGGGGGATGGACATTTTGGGACCATTCCCTGAGGCATCTGGAAAGAGGAAATACCTCATAGTCATTGTGGATTACTTTACGAAATGGATAGAAGCAGAAGCGGTCGCTAGTATCACAGGCAGACAGATACAGAAGTTTGCATTCAAATTTATTGTCACAAGGTTCAGAATTCCACAGAGCATTATCTGCGATCACGGTACTCAGTTTGATGCCAAATTTTCAAGGAATTTTGCGACGACTTAAAAATAAACCTGAAGTTTGCCTCAGTCGCCTACCCGCAAGCCAATGGACAAGAAGAGGCAACTAACAAAGTTATTCTTCAAGGGCTAAAGAAGTGGGTGGAAGGATACAAAGGAACTTGGGTCGATGAACTTGATCGCATGTTATGGGCCCACATAACGACCTACAAGACAGCCATAAGAGAAACTCCATACACGCTAACATATGGAACATAGGAAGTACTACTAGTAGAAATATCCATTCCCTCCATCCGCATCCAAGCCTATAAAGATGAGGTAAACGAGCAGGAATTGATGCACAACGTGGATATGATTGAGGAGAGAAGAGAAAAGGCACAGATGAGGTTGATCGTCGAAAAAGAGCAGTTAGCTAGGTGATACAACATGAAGCTTCGTCCACATCACATCGCGATCAACAATTTGGTCCTACGGAAGACCTTTCGTCCCACGATCGGCACAACCAAGCTAAACCCAGGCTGGGAAGGACCATATAGAATCTGAAGGGTAGTAGGTGCTAATACTTTCAAGCTTGCAGAAATGGACGGGATGAAGATATCAAAAACATGGAACTCCCTTGATGCTGCAGTTTTAGCGGTATCAAATAACTAATCTACCAAGGTAGACTAGATCGTATTTTACTCGAGGTCTCTTCTTCTTGTCTACTCAAATATGTTGGCAAATTACTTAGGTTTAAACACGTTGTGCATGGTGTGAGTTCCACGACTTCTAATCTAATAAACAAAGGAAAATAAAAGACAGAAAGATTAAAAAGGTTGACTAACAGGAAGATAGACGAGCTAGACTTCGAATCCCCCTTAGATTACCAAAGCATTGGCGATCACAAGACCAGCGGTTTTCAATTCTAATTCAATCAATTTCTATACACCACCATAACTCCTTACCCTTAGGTTTAAGATTGGCGAACGTTCGCTCTATCCGATCTAACTACCAAGATAAATCAGTCGCCCGGGTACGGTCGCCTCTCGCGACGACAAAACTAACTGGTGCAATTACTAGTGATTAATGAGTTACTCTTGAAGCTGATTAACCCTAACTGGTTCCTATGAAAGGCACACTCCAATGAATAGGTTAATTGGTTGAATTGATGTTCTAAAGAGAGGCGAGCGTTCGCTTCTATCCTCAGCTTAACAAGATTCTAAACTAGGTGATCAAGGAAGACAAGTTTATGCGCCAAAGCAGGGAACTGTCTAGCGACTACGTCTAGCGACAACATCTGGCGACTAACCCTAACTTGCAAAAACCTAATCTAGGCAATCAACCAGAGAGAAACATAAACAATCAAGAACAAAACAACCATGCAAAGAGAAACTGATTGAACTTCGAATCTAATTACCGCCGATCCGTGACCGCTTTAAAACCCTGGGTCACTTAGGGTTCATCTAATCTAAGCTCTACAAGTTTAGCTACTCATAACGATAACAACAGAATCAAAGGAAACAAAGGAAATCATCATACAGTGGAAGAACAGATAAGAACTGAAAAACCTAATTCTGACGACTCCAGCGAAGCTTCGATCTCCTAGATCTTCAACTTTAAGCTTCGAGCTCTCCGAGGTGGAAGGATGGTGTCACGATTTCTTCACGGATATTCGAACTCTCTAAAATCTATCTATCGACCCTAAGGTCGTGGCTGATCTCTCAGAATTCGTATATATTCAATCTGGCTTCAAAAAGTCTATATATAACCCTAGAAACCCTTTACAAGTTGGAAAAGAAACAATTTTCCCGTCTGGGGAGCTTACACGGCGTGTAAGATCACAATGTATTTAGCTTACACGGCGTGTAAGCTCCAAAACGCAGCGTTTTGAGCTGGGCAGACTTCCAACTTGTTTTGATCATTCCCGCTCCGTTTGAACTCCGATTTGGTCTCCGTTTGAAGCACTGGACTCGTGAGAGAGTCCTCTATAATGTGGTAACCTGGGGGCTTAACATAAAAGCTCACAAAAAGGGTAAAAATAGCCAAGAAATGGACAATGTACGCACTAGGAGCCGATAATCATAAAGTTACGACAAATGCACCAAATACTCATCAAAATGGCATCAAAGGGTATGAAATGTTGCTTTAATGGGGATGATAATCACGTCAAATCGAGTGTCATCATCCCTGCATCTACGTTGATACTACGATTAGGTAAAATTTACCTTGTAAGGCCGGATGGTAAAAAAAGTGTTATGATGAATTAACGAAAAAATGTCCAATAGCAACTTTCGCTGGACATAATTCTTATGCAGACATTTCGTGTATGCATTAAGTAAGATTTACGGGCATTAAAATCGCTAAGTAAGACCTACGGGCATTAAAATCGCTAAGTAAGACATATGGGTATCAAAATCAATAAGTAAGACCTACGGGCATTCAAATTTCTAAATAAGACCTACGAGCATTAAACTCACTAAGTAAGACCTACGGACATCAAAATCAATAAATAAGACCTACGGGCATTCCAATCGCTAAATAAGACCTACGACCATTAAAATTGCTAAGTAAGACCTACGGGCACAAAATCATTAAGTAAGACCTATGGGCATTCAAATCGCTAAGTAAGACCTACGGGCAGTAAAATCGCTAAGTAAGATCTACGGGCAGTAAAATCGCTAAGTAAGACCTACGGATAGTAAAATCGCTAAATCAAGGCCTACGGGCATCAAAATCACTAAGTAAGGCCTATGGGCATTGATATCATTAAGTAAGATCTACGAACTTTAACATTCGCTAAGAAAAGCCCACGACACCAAAGTTGATAAAACCCAAAGGTATGGCAATTATTTACGGGGCATGTTGGACTCTGTTTAAGGAAAGAGGAGTTGAGTCATGGAAGCTGCAACTATTTGCTAGAGAACAAAGTTAGAAAGACAAAGTTGTGATATCAGTTCATGTTCAAGAAGGATAAGTTGCTTAGTCGAACGACCTAAGCACAAAAGAAAAAGATTAAAAAAAATAATAAAATGGGCACAAAGCAAAAGCTGAAGTTCATAATATCTCTTGGTCACTGGGTTGAAGGCTCTTTGCTCTTATCGCCCGATTCATGGTCGGGACGGGTGGGGTCACAATCACATACTTGAGGAGAGGACCAGACTTTGGTGGTGCAGAGTTTGAGGTTGAGGCCTCGTTGCTCGAAGGGGGGTTTTGAGCTAGGACCATGGTTGGGAGGACGGAGCTCCCCCCGGTTGAAAGTCTCAGGCGCCATGTCTTCCGACGCTCCGCCACCATGTACTCCTCCTCTTCTGCAACAATTTTCCGCATCAGGCGATTGGCATCGCGAAAGGCCTCGTCCTCATCAGAGTAAGCGCGATCTGGAACTTCAACATTAAAGCGATGAAGACCTCGAAGCATAGAGCTGAACACTCGACGAGTAGGCCAGTGTCGGGTGGGGCTGAAGTTGTAGAACTTCATGCGATAGCTGCACATAACCACGCGCATACTCTGGCCAAGAATCTGGTTGCAGTAATTGACCGCCTGGTCGTACAGCAAGCGTTGCTCAGTAGCCTCTTGCGCAGTAAGTGAGTCATTCAGCACCTCTTTGGTGCGATCCCTTTTGGCGATCACAGCTTCTCCCTTAGCATCCTTGACTTTAGCTTGAGCGAGGTCAGACTCGAGCTTGGGAATATTTTCATTGTCAACCCCAAGCTCAGCCTTTAGGCGATCCATCTCGCCCTTAGAGTAGCCTCAACCACTTCCAGCTGAGCCACGCGAGCTGTAGCCTCTCTTGCCTCTCATCGACGCATCTTGGCGCTTACCTCAAGCGAATTTGCGCGGCGCTGTAGGCACAAGAAGGCAACAATGATTAGAAAATCAGCCATATAATAGTCAGAAGTTGATTTAGACACAAGCAACAAAACCAGGAATCGCTTACTCGCTACTCGTTCACCTAATGTTCTTCAGGTTTCTTTCTACAGCTGCATTTTTTCTCAGTATGATGGATTATCATCTCTACCAAATTAGTTTTTTGTTCAAATCGTCCTATATATCCTTTAACAACATGTAGATTCTTATACTCGAAAAAAAAATATCAAAAACATGTTTATCTATCAAAATGTTAGTGGGTGTACCCGGTGCACCCACTTTTAGTGGTGCACCGGAGTGTTCACCATATATATATATATATATATATATAATATACATATACATATATATGGGTAACACTTCGGTACCCCGGGGTATAGGTACCTTAGCATTAAAATTTTGTCGTATTTGTGATTGAACTTTGGAGTTTGAGGGCTTTAGTTTAATGTTTAGGTGTTAGAATATAGTGTTAGAGGTTTCAGGTTTAGTTTTGGGTTTATGATCTTTTAATTTGGACTTATCTTCACATGTTAGAGTTTGGAATACGATTTAGAGTTTTGAGTCTATAATGTAATGTTTTAGGGTTAAGATTTAGTGTTGGGGGTTAGCATTATTAAGTAGCGCTCAAGGTTTATTGCAATGGGTTCAGGACTCATTATTTGAGTTTTTAAAGTATAGAAATGTGAATTTTTATGCTAGCTAGGGTACAGATACCCACGGGTACCGAAGTGCTCACCATAAAATGGGGGCCAAGTCATTTGGTCAAGCACATACCTGGAGGAGCTGGTAAGACGTCGAGCCATGAAGCTCCATTAGCTTGGAGCTCTAGCCTGGAGCGATGTGGTCATGAAAGATGCCACGAGCATACTCCTCTACGAAATCGCTGGCCATCTGATGACACTCGAATTGACGTGATTATCAGCCTCATTTAAGCGACATTTCTTTGCTTAAGACATTGTTTTTAGGGTAGAATGACGAATATTCAACCGATTGCCCTATCTCATGCCACTTGTGTTACCTTGGCCCGTTTCGGGTCTATTTGATGGTTTTCTAGTGTTTTTACGTAAGCACAGATTTTTGCCGTCAAATAAAGTAACCATGGATGTGTCTGAAGCATTGGAACCTCGAGGAATTGAACCGAAATCGGTCAAAGAAGCCATTCAAGTTCGAACAAATTCTGCCCAGTTTATACACATATTTTCGGCGAAACTACCCTTTGGTTTTTGCCGAAAATGGAAGAAGAAACCACTGGCCGATTGAGAGGAAGATTTCGGCGAAGATACCATGGAGATTTCGCCAAAAACAAAAGGAAGAATTCACTGTCCCGAGTATGAAGAAATTTTCGCCGAAATCCCTTCACTATTTTCGGCGAAAATCCCAGTTGAATTCAGGAGAATATCGGGTTGGTATAAATAGAGAACTCGGGGCTATTATCGGGGAGGACGAACCATCACTTAACACACATCACTTTTTACAACACACACACATAACGACGAGAGAGAGAGAGAGACAGGACGAGTAACTAGAGTTCGAGGAGCAGGAATGGATCGTGACGCCATCCATCCATCTCGGAGAGCCAGGGTTAGGAGTTGAAGATTCAGCAGATTGAAGCTGTCAGGAAGCATCGAAATTAGGTTTTACAGTTCTTCTCTGTCTTCCTACCTGAGATGTATTCTTTGTCTGCCTTCGACTCTTCTGGATTGGATATGAGTAGCTGAACTTGTGTAGCTTAGATTAGATGAACCCTAAGTGACCCAGGGCTTAAAGCGGTCACGGATCGGCGGTGATTAGATTCGAAATTCATTCAGTTTCATCTTGCATGTTTGATTTGTTCTTCGTTTTCTGTGTTTCTTGTCTGGTTTGGCCACCTAGATTAGATTCTTGTTAAGCTAAGGATAGAAGCGAACGCTCGCCTTACTTTAAAACACCAAATCGAACAGTCAACCTTATAATTGGAGCGTGCCTTTCGTAGGAACCGATTAGGGTTGATCCATTGCTAGAGTAACTCATTAATCACTAGAATTTGCACCAGTTAAGTTAAGTCGTTGCGAGAGGCGACCGTACCCGGGCGGCTAATTAATCGTGGTAGCTAGATCGGATAGAGCGAACATTCGCCAGTCTTAAACCTAAGGGTCAGGAGTTATGATGGTGTCTGTGAACTGAATGAACTAGAATCGAAAATCGTTGGTCTGTGACTGTTGTTGCCTTGGTGATCTAAGGGAATTCGAAATCTAAGCTTGTTTGTCATCTTTCTAGTCAATTAATCAATCTTCAATCTTTCTTCGGTTTAATTTTCATTTCTTTTTATTTTTGCATTCTTAGTGTAGAAGTCGTGGAACTCACACCACGCACAACTTCTGTTTGAACTTGAATTAAAACTGTCAACTCCTTGGAGTAAGGAAGTAGAGGAAACCCCTGGAATACGATCTGCTATAGCCTTTTATTAGCATTAGTAGTTATTTGGTTGAACGCATCACAATGACACGCTCACCAAATTGGCGCCGTTGCCGGGGACTCTTCTACTTCGTTGAAATAAGAGTTGGCATTTTTAATCTTCTACCTTTCCATCTTTCATTTTCCATCACACTTCGATTTTACACCGGTTGTGTTTGTTTTTGTCTCGTGCAGATCATAGCAGGTACAGAAGCAGATCACTTCCGTTCCATCTTCCTTTACCGCAATGGTTACTCTTAAGAGTGTTGCGGACTACAGTAAGCCGCGCGCATCTAACCTCCGTTCACCCATCACCGTGCTTACTAATGACGATGATCCCGACTATGAGATTCAGATTCCTCTCTTGGAGCTAATCTCTAGGGACATACAATTCGAGGGAAGACCAGATGATAATCCCTGCACACACATAACCAACTTTTTGGTTGTCTGCGACACCTTCAAGTCTGGGAATCTCAATAAGAATGCATTATATCTCCGAGCTTTCCCGTTTTCTATCAGAGGTGCAGCTAAACAATGGCTTAGCAGCAAACCGCCAGGTCATTACACTGAATGGGAGGCATTAGCTCAAGATTTTGTTGAGGAATACTTTCCTCCTGCAAGAACAACTGCTTATAAAGACCGCATCTCCAGGTTCACTCAGAGAGAGGATGCAAGCCTGTATGACACTTGGAACGAATTTCAGTCTCTTCTCTTCGACTGCCCTCACCATGGGTATGAACAGAGACAGCTGGCTGAATTCTTTACTCGAGGTATGCGCAAAGAATCTGCAAACTGGGTCAACACCTTAGCCGGCGGAGATTGCACCGCTCTCACTCCTCAGGATGCTCTTCTGCATTTTGCTGACTGTGCTTCGAAATCTAGAAACTGGGAGAGGCACATAGAAGGAACCAAGAGTCAGAGCCAGAGTCAGATAAATGTTGCAGAGCAGATCAAGGCAGAAGTTCAGAAGCATCTGCAAGCAGCTGGTATCCCTCTCGACTCTCCGTCAGCTACCGTCTTCTCGGTTGACTGTGGATGGTGTGGATCATGTGCTCATAGCGGCGGAAGTTGCCTCAATTTCGGTGCAGCAGAAGTCTTGTCTACTGAGGAGGTAAACTTCATTGATCAAGGTTTTGCCAACAATCAGAAAGGCTATGCCGGTTACAGAAACTACGTGCCACGGAAGCAAAGCAACCGGTTGGTAGATCCTTATTATAGACCTCCGGGATTCATTGGAGGGCAACACCAGTTTCAGGCAAAGCCGTGCTACAATAGAGATATGGACTATGAGAGGAAGTTTGATCAGATCATGAGCCGACTTGACGACCATGACATTCAGTTAAAAGCCCAAGCCGCACTTAATCAAGGAACAAAGGCTCAAACCCAGAGGATAGAAGATGCGGTACTCAATATGTTGAAACTTTTTACTAGCAATCCTCTCCTTAATCCAGAAGCATTTCAAGCAGACTCCGATATAAGGAGTGAACACGCTCAAGCTATTACCACTAGGAGCGGCAAGCAAACAACTGATCCAAAAGCTCCGGAACCTGACATAATACCAGATACTAGTGCTGCCATGGATATGCCAGAAATAGAAGATATCACAGAAGAGGAAGAAGAAGCACCTGCTCCTCTTCCGCCGCCCAAGACAGCCCCTGAACCTGTCTTGGCGCCATATGTACCTAGGATTCCTTTTCCAAAAGCTGCGAGGAGCAAAGCCAAGGATCACGACACTCAGTATAAGAAATGGTACAATGTTCTTAAGACTGCAGAAATCAAGATACCAGTGACAGACGCTATAGAGATTATACCACCACTTGGGAAGTTCTTTAAAGACCTCGTGAAGAAAGTGAAGAGTGGCGGGGTGTACTCTATCACGCTCACTAATGAATGCGCATCTATTCTAGGTGCGCCATCTCCCATTCGACAGCCGCCACCACCCCCAACTAAGTGTCCTGATCCCGGTTCTTTTACATTACCGTGCATTATTAATGGCATTCAAATTGATCGCAGCCTGGTTGATTCTGGTGCTTCTATTAATGTTATGCCTGTCTATCTATATGAAAAGCTGAATTTAGGGCAATTAAAACCGATTACTCTGCATCTCGTTTTAGCCGATAGGTCTGTCAAACGGCCTAGAGGTATAGTAGAAGATGTAACTGTTTGTTGTGGTCCGTTTACTATACTGGCAGATTTTGTTGTTTTAGATACTCGTGAGCTAGACGGAACACTTATCCTAGGTCGACCTTTCTTAGCAACTGCTGGTGTGAATATAAATTGCAAACAAGGCTTATTAACTTTAAGTGTAGGTCAAGAGAGTGTTGCATTCCGCATTAAAGATAACATGAGATATTCTATTGCTCAAGATGATAAATGCTATGCTGTTGATCCCTTAGAGACGGCCTCGGCCGACTCCGTTACTAATGCTTTATCTAGTGATCCGCTAGAGTTGTGTTTTGATTTCAGGGATTGATAATGCGTTAGACGACCCAGAGCAGCGCTTATGGCAAGATGAGCTAGATGAACAAAAGGCAACATTCACACCCTTACATGCGCCTCCACACATCGAACCAGCTTCGAGTCGGATTACTACTTCATATGAGAATCCACCAGAACTTACTCTGAAGGAGCTACCTGACCACCTGGAATATGCATTTCTTGGGAAGGACCGCCAGCTACCAGTCATCATCAGCTCCAATCTGACTCCTGAGCAGAAAGAGCAACTGATTGGGCTACTCAAGAAGCATGTCTGAGCTATTGCCTGGCAGTTGGCAGACATCAGAGGCATCTCTGAAACCTTCTGCAAACATCGGATAGTTGTTGATGAAGAATTCAAACCAGTCAGACAACCGCAACGCCAACTTAACCCTCAGATGCAGGAAGTCGTAAAGAAAGAAGTACTCAAGCTTCTAGATGCCGGTATTATCTATCCTATCGCCGACAGTCCTTGGGTCAGCCCGACTCAAGTCGTCCCAAAGAAAGGAGGAATCACAGTCATCCCTAATCCAAAGGGTGAACTCATTCCCACCCGAACAGTTACAGGATGGAGAGTCTGCATCGATTATCGACGACTAAATGATGCCACCAAGAAGGATCACTTTCCACTGCCGTTCATTGATCAGATGCTTGAACGATTGGCTGGTCATGAATACTACTGCTTCTTAGACGGGATGTCCGGTTACTTTCAAATCCCCATTGAGCTTGCTGATCAAGAGAAGACAACCTTCACATGCCCGTTCGGTACGTTTGCTTATTGTCGTATTCCTTTTGGTCTATGTAATGCTCCCGCTACTTTTCAGAGATGCATGCTTGCAATATTTGGAGATCTGGTAGAGAATGTGGTAGAGGTGTTCATGGATGACTTCTCTGTCTATGGAGATTCATTTTCAAAGTGTTTGGCTAATCTGGATAAGGTGTTAGCTCGTTGTGAGGAGACCCACCTAGCTCTTAGCTGGGAGAAATGTCACTTCATGGTTACCGAAGGCATTGTTCTAGGCCATAGAATATCTAAAACTGGTATAGAAGTCGATCGTGCTAAGCTTGAGACCATTGCCAGTCTACCACCGCCGACCTCAGTCAAGACAGTTCGAAGCTTCCTCGGTCATGCTGGATTCTACCGGAGATTCATCCAAGACTTCTCCAAGATCGCTCTCCCCATGACCAAGCTACTCAGAAAGATGTTCCTTTTGTTTTTGATAAAGCTTGTCTCGAAGCCTTTGATACTCTGAAGACTCAACTGACCACCGCACCGATTCTTACAGCACCAGATTGGAATCTCCCATTCGAGATCATGTGCGATGCTAGTGATTTCGCCGTTGGCGCGGTTCTTGGTCAGAGAAAGGAGAAGAGATTTCATCCTATCTACTTTGCGAGCAAGACACTCAATGATGCTCAGAGAAACTACACTACCACGGAGAAGGAACTCCTAGCTATCGTTTTCTCCTTTAATAAATTTAGACAGTATCTGGTTCTTTCGCATACCATTGTCTACACAGATCATGCTACTCTGCGCCATCTTTTAGCTAAGCAAGATTCGAAGCCACGTCTCATCCGGTGGATCCTTCTCCTCCAAGAATTCGACATAGAAATTAAAGAAAAGAAAGGAGCAGAGAACTTAGCAGCAGATCATCTTTCTCGACTCGAGGAATCACAAACAGGTAAGTCTACTACCCCTATCAATGATTCTTTCCCTGACGAGCTGTTGCGTGTTGAAATGTATGAACAGGTTAATAGCATAGCTATTGAGCCCTGGGCAATCCCTCACGCTCAAGATTTGAGTAATGCTACCGATTCGGAAGAGCCATGGTATGCTACCCTGGCCAATTATCTTTCTCACGGCATTATACCTCCTGAGCTGGATTACAATGCACGTAAGAAATTGCTCAAGGAATCCAAGTCATACTTCTGGGATGAGCCGTTCTTATACCGCATCAGCCTTGACGGAATGATCCGGAGATGTGTCTCTTACATTGAAGCAACAGACATCATTCGCAAATGCCATGAAGGACCGTTCGGAGGACATTTCGGAGGCAACCGCACTGCGAGGAAAGTACTCGAAACAGGTTTCTACTGGCCCTCAATCTTTAGTGATTGCGATGTTTTTGCTAGACGTTGTGATGCATGCCAGCGATCAGGTAACATCTCTAACCGTAATGAGATGCCCCAAATTGTTTCTTTAACTGTTGAAATCTTTGATGTCTGGGGAATTGATTTTATGGGTCCGTTCACGCCCTCCAACGGAAACAAGTACATTCTTGTCGTCGTTGATTATGTTTCTAAGTGGGCTGAAGCTGAGGCTTTACCCACTAATGATTCTAGAGTGGTGGGTCGGTTCCTTACCCATCTTTTCACGCGTTTTGGTTCACCGCGCTTCATCATAAGCGACAGGGGTACCCACTTTCATGGACAACTCGACCGGGTGTGCAAACGTTTCGGCATCACCCACCGTATGTCCAATGCTTACCATCCTCAAGCGAACGGCCAAGCGGAAGTGACAAACCGTGAGCTCAAGCGGATTCTTGATAGGACGGTTGGCCGGTCTCGCAAGACTGGTCATCTAAGCTCAATGATGCCCAATGGGCATATCGAACTGCCTACAAGACTCCCATCGGTACCTCACCGTATCAGCTGGTCTATGGCAAGGCATGCCTTTTACCAGTTGAGCTTGAGCATAAGGCATTCTGGGCTAACAAAGAGTTGAAAATGAGCTATGCAGTAGCAGGTAGTAACCGCTACGACCAGATCGCGGAGCTTGAGGATCACCGACTCCACGCATATGAAAGCACGAGGTTATATAAAGAGCGCACGAAGAAAATTCATGACTCTCAATTGAAGACGATCAAGCAGTTCTATCCCGGAGAACAAGTGCTTTTATATAACTCTCGCTTGAAACTGTTCCCGGGTAAATTAAAATCCCGATGGTCTGGCCCTTATACCGTGGTCCGCCAGACACCCTTAGGCAGCGTCTACATTCAAATGCACGATCAGGAGCCGTTCGCGGTCAACGGACATCGGCTTAAGCAGTATCTGCAAGGGTTAGCCGTATCATCCATAGACGTGCACTACCTCGTTTTGGAATCCTGACACGAATCCAGGTATCGTCCGGCTCACGGACGTTAAACAAGAGCGCTTCGTGGGAGGCAACCCACGGATGGAGTCAGTTATTTTTCATCTCGACTTGTTTTGTTTTGAAATCTTGCATGTTAAAAAAAAAAAAACTACCGCCGGTTTTTCAAACCATTTTCGCCGAAACTGAACCATTCTTTTCGCCGAAACCATTGTTCTAATTCGACCTGATCCTCCTGTCCATACTTTTCGAACCGAAAACCCACACCCTTCGCCGAAACGATTTCTTCCATTCTAACTGCCATTTTCGCCGAACATCCTACTTTCTTTTCGCCGAAAATTTTGGTTCAATTACCCCTGTTCCACCTGTCTATCATTTTCGCCGAAACTTAGGCTCCATTTTCGCCGAAATCACCATGCTTTCCTTCGACTATATAAGCGGATCCACCACCATATTTTCGCCCCCCCAAAAAAAAAAACCAAAAACATAACAAACCCCTCCCCTACTTTCAACATCCCGATCGCCTTCAATCCGCCCGACCGCCGCCGCCCCACTGAGCAGTAGCCGCCGCCCATATCCTGGTTCCCAACCCTAGAATCGGAGTCTTTCAACTCTGGTTCCGGCCGACCTAGTTTTCAAGTTTTTCCCTGTTTTCGTGGAGTTCCAATCGTTTTCTCGAATCATGTCTTCACGGTTAGTTGTTCAACCATTGATTGTGCATCTTTTGGCTTGTTAACTTCCGGTCTTCGGCATGGTTGACCATGGTTGACTTTTCGGTTCTCCCTCATTCTTCTTGAATGCTTTGTCGGTGTCAATTGGCTAGGTTCTGGTGTTGTTTTTGTGGCCTTTTAGGAAGCGTGACTTGTTGTCTGTGCGATCGTGTTCTTGACTCATTCCATTATTTATGCTTGCCAAATGAATTGACGGTTCTTCAATGATATATCTTGATTCTGTGATCTCACACTAAGTGTGGGGTAAGAGTCTTGTAATCTAATGCTGGTCGTCTCTGAGTTGTATTTTACAGGGCTCCAAAGCGTTTTAAGACTACCAGTGCAGATAGAGCGCAGCGATCATCAGCTCGCCAAAGCAAAACACCACCTTCTCGACGTCCCGCGCCAGCTGCACAGACATCGACGGCTGTGGCCACCATTCCAGAGGATGCACCGACTCCTGCGTCCCCTATTTCTTCTATTCCTACGCCTGCCAATGGGGTCATACATCCTTTCATCGCCGCCCTGGAGCCGCACCAGCTCGAGGTATTTCTGAAGATCAAAGACATCCCTCCGGCTAAGGTGGCAGTTCTGTCTCTTGACAGTCTCAAAGCGCACAATTCGGCTTGGCACTCGACAATTGACACCGCTCTTAGTAAAGCCGGATTGCGAGTGCTGACCACTCATGGATCCTCGTACCCGCTTGTCGCCCTCCAGGAGTTCTGGAGTTCATTTTGTCGCCTCACCCCGAAGCCCTTTCTTGAGCAGAAATTCGTTTCCTTTCGCCTCGGTGGTGTTCTTCATGAGAAGTCCCTTCGCGAGTTCGGCCGCTTGCTGGATCCGCACGTCAATTTCGATACTGCATTAGCTGGCTTTGAGGACACATACTCCATCACCAGTGCTCCTTACCCGGATGTGTGGAAATGGGCATGCTGCGAGGATGAGAGCTCACCTATCGTCCACCCCACGGTCGGTGACATATTTCACCCTGTTCTTAAATTCTTGCATTATGTTTGGGTACAGTCTCTGTGTTTTTGCAGCAAGACGAGCCGCCACCACGTTTCTCTGGAGGAGCTCGTATTGTTCCGTGCTTTAGAGGAAGATGCCAACCTGCACCCCGGCTGGTGGCTTGCACGATTCTTTCACAAGCGCACTACCGCCAAGAAGCTTCCTACTGAGCTTCCAGGAGGCCCCTTCATTTCTATTCTGATCGACAACCTCCAGCTCGGTGATAAATGGGGCCCAGATATTCCTCGCATCCCGATTGAGCCTATAGGCGCTGAACTTGCATTAGCACGGCACATCGACCTTTCAGAGACTATTGAGCATTGCACATCGCTCCCTCATCGCACGACCCAGCCAGTTGACCGCCCACCGTCGCGAGCGCAAATCACCGCGGAAATGAGAGAAAGGCTGGTGCGTATTGAGAAGTGGCAGCTAGACTACTCGGCTGGTTCGTTGTAATGGCAGAAGGACCGAGTAGCACATGAGGAGACTCAGAATGAGCGTTGGTCCACTCTACAGCAATTCATGGCTGACCAATCAGCCAGACACATGGACGAGCTCGCCTGGCGACAGCAGATGGAGCAGCGGTTCGCCATATCCTCCATTCCCATCTGCACCTCCACCTCCTCCTGCGGAACAGTGATCAGGATTTTGAGTAACTCTGCTCCGCGCCGGACTCTCCGTGCTCATCCGCTACACCACCCATTACCTTCCAGGTTCTTCGTAACTCTCTACTCTAGATTAGTCCTGTGAGGACACAGAACAGTTTAAGTGTGGGGTAGGGTGTTAGATAACCATGCATGATCTTGATTGCCTATATCTTTGTGTGTGCCTCGTGATTCCTGTCCAGTTCTCTAGCATCGAATTGCTCAATTCTTGACTTTGGATGTTAAAGTGACTTCAATTTTGAACAATGACGTCTAGACTGTTCCACTTAGAACCTGTAACCAACGTGTCAGAACTGATATTAAATGAGTCTAGGTCAGAACAGATCATAAATCACTTCTGTAGTTGGAACTGGAATTAATTGAATCAACCAACTTGTAACAACAAAGCTCGATAACACCGTTCTAAGATGATAAATGCTAGCTTCTTCCATGTTTTTCAGTCCATATTTGATCACATGTGATTGTGGCTTGAGATTAGACGGAAATCCAATCCGAAATCTTGTGTAAAAAGTTATAACTAGCTAAGATTAAGTGGCTAAATGGTTAAATCAAGTAACCAAGTTGTGCTAATCAATGCTAAGTTCTTTAAAGTGCTGAAAATAAAGCTAGGCAAGCCCGACACCTAAGTGAAGTGTTCGGGTTGAGCACTAGCAAAGGCACAAATACTGTGAGCTAGGCAGGTCCAATACCTAAGTGAAGTGTTTGGTATCGAGCACTAGTATGCAGTAAATAAATTAAAGAAAGTTTGAATCTTGAAAGAAATTGTTGTTTAAATCGGTCCTAGCTAGAACGTGTAACGTACAGATCTAGAAGCGGATGAAGTCGAGTCGATAGCCACGTCACTTTTCCTGCCTCCGCGTCCATATCATGGCCAGAGCTTAAAGTCGTTTTGATTAGAATTGGTGTTATCGTAGTCGGTTAATCATGATTAATTGTTTTGCTGAGAAACAATCTGTGTTGAAACCACTACTGGAAGTGTGCAGAAATCAGTATGATCGGAAACTTGTTTGGTTGATATTCGTGCATGTGTAGGTCACTCTTTCTACGTGGAACAGTCTAAACCAAATCGTTAGAATTGAATCTCAGTTTAATCTCGTGTCATTTGTGAATTTGAGCGTGTTTCTATTCAGTTTGCTTGAGGACAAGCAAAAGCTTAAGTGTGGGGTATTTGATGACACTCGAATTGACGTGATTATCAGCCTCATTTAAGCGACATTTCTTTGCTTAAGACATTGTTTTTAGGGTAGAATGACGAATATTCAACCGATTGCCCTATCTCATGCCACTTGTGTTACCTTGGCCCGTTTCGGGTCTATTTGATGGTTTTCTAGTGTTTTTACGTAAGCACAGGTTTTTGCCGTCAAATAAAGTAACCATGGATGTGTCTGAAGCATTGGAACCTCGAGGAATTGAACCGGAATCGGTCAAAGAAGCCATTCAAGTTCGAACAAATTCTGCCCAGTTTATACACATATTTTCGGCGAAACTACCCTTTGGTTTTCGCCGAAAATGGAAGAAGAAACCACTGGCCGATTGAGAGGAAGATTTCGGCGAAGATACCATGGAGATTTCACCGAAAACAAAAGGAAGAATTCACTGTCCCGAGTATGAAGAAATTTTCGCCGAAATCCCTTCACTATTTTCGCGAAAATCCCAGTTGAATTCAGGAGAATATCGGGTTGGTATAAATAGAGAACTCGGGGCTATTATCGGGGAGGACGAACCATCACTTAACACACATCACTTTTTACAACACACACACATAAACGACGAGAGAGAGAGAGAGAGAGACAGGACGAGTAACTAGAGTTCGAGGAGCAGGAACGGATCGTGACGCCATCCATCCATCTCGGAGAGCCAGGGTTAGGAGTTGAAGATTCAGCAGATTGAAGCTGTCAGGAAGCATCGAAATTAGGTTTTACAGTTCTTCTCTGTCTTCCTACCTGAGATGTATTCTTTGTCTACCTTCGACTCTTCTGGATTGGATATGAGTAGCTGAACTTGTGTAGCTTAGATTAGATGAACCCTAAGTGACCCAGGGCTTAAAGCGGTCACGGATCGGCGGTGATTAGATTCGAAATTCATTCAGTTTCATCTTGCATGTTTGATTTGTTCTTCGTTTTCTGTGTTTCTTGTCTGGTTTGGCCACCTAGATTAGATTCTTGTTAAGCTAAGGATAGAAGCGAACGCTCGCCTTACTTTAAAACACCAAATCGAACAGTCAACCTTATAATTGGAGCGTGCCTTTCGTAGGAACCGATTAGGGTTGATCCATTGCTAGAGTAACTCATTAATCACTAGAATTTGCACCAGTTAAGTTAAGTCGTTGCGAGAGGCGACCGTACCCGGGCGGCTAATTAATCGTGGTAGCTAGATCGGATAGAGCGAACGTTCGCCAGTCTTAAACCTAAGGGTCAGGAGTTATGATGGTGTCTGTGAACTGAATGAACTAGAATCGAAAATCGCTGGTCTGTGACTGTTGTTGCCTTGGTGATCTAAGGGGAATTCGAAATCTAAGCTTGTTTGTCATCTTTCTAGTCAATTAATCAATCTTCAATCTTTCTTTCGGTTTAATTTTCATTTCTTTTTATTTTTGCATTCTTAGTGTAGAAGTAGTGGAACTCACACCACGCACAACTTGTGTTTGAACTTGAATTAAAACTGTCAACTCCTTAGAGTAAGGAAGTAGAGGAAACCCCTGGAATACGATCTGCTATAGCCTTTTATTAGCATTAGTAGTTATTTGGTTGAACGCATCACAACGACACGCTCACCACCATCCCTAGTGACATGTGGGAAGATGTAGGATGGGCCAGAGCAAAATAGGGCAGCTGAAACAGACCCTCATTTTCGCAGCCCTCAGGTGTCGGCACCAGGAAGACCGCATTAGCACGCTCAGACAGCCGAGCGCGGCGATTATGATCAGAAGATGGTGAGGGGGGCCTCGATAAATTGCGAGGATGGTCCACATGACGACCTTCCTCTTCAGTGTTGGGCTCCGGTTGTTCAGGACCTGTTTGTTGTTGGGAAGAGGGAGTCGCTTGAGGAAGGACAGAGGTATTGGCACTGGAGGTGTCGGCATCACCACGAGCAGCTTGGTCAAGCAACGCTCTCACAGACAGGTCATCCTCGTCCACCTCTGGTGGCTGCTGGTGTTGCTGGTGCTCCGACGATTCTAACACATGAATGGGAGATTCATGGAGGGGGCACCTCAGGATCGCCAGAGGGTTCTGCCTGAGTTTTCTTGCGTGAAGAAGACCGCAATTTCTTCTTCTTGGTAGACTCGGTGGTCTCTCCCCTCGCTAGAAGATTTCTGTTTCCTCTGGGGTTCGCCAGCGGGAGTCGTAGAAGCTTTCTTCGACTTGTTTGGTCGCCTTTTGAACGAATTCTTGTCCTGAGCGACTGGAGGAACAAGAGGTGGTGCACCATCAATTTGTGGACGGGTGTCCGCAACGAGACCACACGTGGTGGTATTTATCAAACAACCAGAAAGTGCCATAACACCTACAAGAGGACAAAAACAATAAAGGATTTGCAAGCGCAAACTAAAACAAAGAAGAAAAAAACCCATCTGTCAAAATCGTCTAAGGCATGGCAGTACCTCCCCGGATTCCCTCATGAGAGGCGATTAAACCAGAGCGGGTATAGAGATCGTGGCACTCGAGAAGAATCTGATTCCTTTCAAAAATCTCTTGTTCGGTAGGAGTGATATCAATGTTGAAGCGATCAACATCGCCGGTGGACCAAGAAGTGGGTAGCAACTCGGTCCAAGAGCGATCTGAATCGCTGGGTTTGAAGTAGAAGGAGGAATGGTACCAAGTGGGATGGGGCTTGGCTGAGTGAAGGGCTCCCTCTTTAGGGAACTATTTTCGTCGAGTGAAGCTTAAACCATTGGTCGTCACTTTCGCGTTGTACAAAAGTAAAAAAAGCCGTAGGGTGGGTGTTATCATACAGGCACAAGTGCACTCAAGGCGGCGACCATCAACCAAGATACCGCGTTGAAGGCACCCAAGGAGGCCCCAAAGCTTCTAGCAGGGAACACACGAAGGTAGAGGGTGGCAGGCGAAGCCCGTTGCTGAAGGAATCCGTCGAAACGCCGTGCCAGCCTAGAGGACAGTTCCCTATAGTTGATAACCAGGACGCAGCAGCGAATTTCCAGTCAGATGGAAGTTGAGCTATAGGTAGGATTTGGGCGATTCGCTGTGCAGTCCTAGAGGGGAAGTAGCCGGGCCCTATGACTCGACGCTCATCACAAGAAGCCCCTTCCCACATGTAGGCCCAGTTGTGGACCGTATAGTCGTCATTCCTGGCGATGGCATCTGAGGATATCTCAAATTTGTGGATAGCCTTCAAAAAACCCACTTGATGGGATCCCCACAAGGGTAAAGTAGGCTCAGTGGAGGAGGTTTCTTCTTGGTTTACTTCATCGTCGGTTGGAAGAGAAGAAGGCCGTCGAAGGTTTTGGATTCTTAAGGGATTGACTATTATTTCAGTAGAAAGGGTATCAGAAGTAGAGGAAGAAGAGGGGTCCACTACAAGAAAATTGCATTTTAACATCAATTTTCAAACAGCGGAAAAAAATCCGCTGTTAAATAACAGCGGACAGACAACCGCTGTTAGATATCCGTTGTTAGCCATTTAATTCAGGGGGCGCCAAAATATCCCGCCTTAGCAGGAAATCAAAAATTTTGGGGGGAAACCTAGCAGCGGATATGAACCGCTGTTAGGTTATCCTCTGTTAGATTTTGCTGATGTGGCAATCCGTGTGCCCAACCCCAACCAATCACATTTTCTTACGAATTTTTATTCTTTCTCCCTTATTTTTCTCTTCTCTTTCTCTTATTTGTTGTTAGATTTTTTTCTTGTGTCTTAGGGATTGTGTCTTAGGATTTGTAGAAGAACAAAGAAAAGGGAGAAGAAGAAGGAGAAGAAGAAGGAGAAGAAGAAAAAAGAAGGAACAAGAAGAAGGAATGAAGAAGAAGAAGAAAGAGAAAGAAGAATCTAGAATAGAGAAAGAAGAAGAAAAATAAGAAGAGAAGAAGAAGAAAAGAAGAATAATCTAGATCTGGAATAGAGAAAGAAGAAGAAGGAGAAAAAAGAAAAAAAAGAAGGAAGGAGAAGAAAGAAGAAGAAGAATAAGAAGAAGGAAAGAGAAGAAAGAAGAAGAAAGGAAGAAGCAAGAAAGAAGGAAGAAGAAGAACGCAGAAACCTGCTCCACCGAGCAGGTTTCTGCATTTTTTTTAAAATCTGATCGTAATTCTAACGACGGATTTTAACCGCTGTTAGGTTTAACGGCGGTCAGCTTATCTGCTTTTAGCTCACCTTACGTTAGTCAACCTAACAGCGGACATGCAATCGCCGTTAGGATTTTTAACAGCGGCATATCCGCTGTTAGAATCACTAAAAATCCATTGTTAGGATGTCGTTTTCTTGTTGTGGTCAGTGCCTAGAGAGTATGAAAGTTCTTGGTTTTGGCTGTCAGCGGAAGAACTCATGATGAATGAGAGGGGAAGATTAGAAGAATAAGCTAAATGAGGAAGGCAGGAGAGCAGAAAATTCACATACTAGAAGGGAGGCGAGCAGAACTGGTCATCCTGGATGAGTGAGGGAGGAAGAGTGAAGGAAAATGATGGTAATAGAACGATAGAGGGATTCAAGACTCAGAACGTTGGAATTTTTGCAGATGGGGCAGTGAGCAAAAGAGTTGGAGAAAGTGTAGGAAGCGTAAAGAGTGAAAGGTGGGAAAAAGGAGAGCTTTTATAGGAGAGGAGGAAGGATCTGGAAGATGGGGGTAGCGAACCGTCGCTGGAAGAGGATTGGTCTAAACGCGCGGTAGAGGGGATGGGTTGCACGCCTTAAGCAAATGATGATTGCCTACGAAGTAGTCTAGCTTCCCCAGCTTCCCAAGCAAGCTTTGTGGGAAGTTACCACGGTACCCCAAAATATGAAAAGACACACGTGTGAAAAGAATCAACACGTGGGAAGATGGGTGGAGCGGAAGGTTATAGGCGATCACCAAGTGGGTTGCTAAGCAGGAAAAAAGACAAGGCTAGGTAACTGACTTGAAAATTGGCGATTATCAAGTTCCCTTTCCTAAGCAAAGCCCTGGAAAGGAATTTGGGGGCAAATGATAGGCCCAGTCAGGCGGTCTTTAGCTCTTACCTAAGCAAAGGCTCATCTAAATAGCTTGGGGGCAAATGATAGGCCTAGTCCGGCGATAATGGGCTTCAGTACGGCCCACGATAAGTCTGCTGAAGAACAGTCAACAGGCCCAAGCGATCTGCAGGTCCAGGCCCAAGTGTGCAGGCGACCAGAATGGCGGCCCAACGCAATGGCCCCTAGGGTTTCAAAGGAGCAGGGACACATGTCAACATCCTAGGACAGACACCATGAGCGGCTGGTATTAGCTCTACCTCCACTACACAAGGGGACACTCTTTTACCCAGTAGACCAACAATCCATGGTACGTTATTTAGTTTACCTCTCTACCCTTCCTATTATTATTTATTCTTAAATTTCTAGTCATTGTATTATTACTTACAATTTCAACACAAAATATTGTATTATTACTCACAATTTCAACACAAAATTTCAATGAGTGTTTTTTTACATTATTTTTAAAAAACTTTACATGTTAAATCACGTATTGATTTAGAGATTAGTTTGAGTATGGTTATTTTATTATGTATTTTTACATTAAAATATATATGTTTATATTCTCAAATTTGTAATCAAAAGTAAAAGGTATTTATCAATATTTTCTCTTAGACTTTGGAAATATATGTTTTAACTGTTTAATTTTTTAAAATAATCTTAGATTTTATTAACCGAATATTCTATTTAATTGAATAAAATTAAGTAATTTCAAAAACCAATTTAACCTTATCCAGACTTCATTTATTCAGCTAGTTTGTTATCAAACTCAATATTTTCAAAAACTTCATCATATCCTAAAGGTTACTGAGAGGTAAGTTGGTGATGAAAATCCTAAGATGCTAAGTTCGAAACAATAACTTATTTAGAAATACTTCATTCAAATATAGGAAATGTAATCTTTGAGGATGAAAAATTTCATTATAAATAGAAAGTTCATATGTAGTTCGCAAAGACAACAAACAATTATGATCGCACTTTCGTCACTTACTGTTATAGTGCGTCACTGAAATAATATTGCTACGAAAGACTTAGTTGATACTCATTAATATATATTGACAAATTTATGTATAAAAATATTTTACTGTTAAGTTTAGTTCATGGGATTTTGAAAAGATTAAATGGGTGATATATAAAATATAACATAACATTTTTATATAGACAATATATGTGAATTCTATAAATGAGATATTACAAAGTTAACAAATAACCATATATCACGATACAATCTATGCATCCAAAAAAACATTGTCATCTTCGCCCTCTAGTCATCTCAAATATTAACTCACTTATCTATGTCATCACAAAAAATCTTCCTTATGAAGTTCCAAACTTAGTCTGTAAGGTGTTCATATACACTTCCAATTTTCATAACAACGACGAAGGAGGTGAAATCATTGGTCATGAAGCTGCTAAAGTTGGTAGTGGCTCTTGAAATTGTTGGTACTCTTGATTTAAATGGTTATCCATGAAGATTTTTTTTTTACAATTCCATGGAGATTGATCAATGAACCCATCCACCAATTACTGCAAACCCAATGGAGTCATTGTTGTTGTCTTGGACGCCATGGCCGAAACAATCTCGAATATTAGTATTGAGTGCTGGACATAATGGATCGATCTCTCTCGTTGCAGAGATTTGAGTCGCCAAATTTTCACTCGTCATAGATTGTGATGGTTGGAGATGGGAGAATGATAAACGTATTGCTTTATATATTAAACTCGAGAAGAAATGGAGCCTACTATAGATGAAGATTATAGATGAAGGAGATAGAGGAAAAATAATCTTCACTCATGCTAAAGGGGTTTATGGTTGGATTGAAATGAGTTGGATCTAATGACTAAGTGTTTGATGACATGGAATTTTAAAATTATTATTTTAGTTGACGTGGTCGCCCGTAAGATTTTGGATGAAAAATTGAACAAAAGTGGACGAAATATCAATCTCTTCCAAAATCAAACTTGAGTCATTGATGTGTTAAAGATGAAAGTTAAGTGACCTATATGATAAGATTGTCTCAACTTGAATGACCAAAAATGTTATTAACCCAATTATTAATTAGCTTTTAATGTAAGATCATTTATTAAGACTTGATATAAATTTTATTTATTTATTTAAAATGAGATGAAGTGAAAAATTGAGAGAATAACATTGTCCTATGTGGCAAAAAGAATGTGATAATCTCCTATAGATTATTTTAAGATTAAGATTAAGATTAAGATAAGATTAAGAATTTTTTTTTGATGAATTAGTGGTTTCATTTCATCAAAAACTTTGAAGTACAAACGTCTATCCATGACTCTATACAATCAAAGAAAACTAGATTCCTAGGAATCTCAAAATCTTTCTATGATCTGCATGTCTACTAATCTTTAGAGAAATTTGTTCTCTAATATATCTTACTATAGTATCCACATCTCTACTGTCATTTGTGAAAACTCGATTGCACCTTTCCTTCCACATGCAACTTAGCACAAGCTTCCAAGCAAGAGCCTTACTCTTCTTCTTCAAAGAACCACCTGTCAACTCTTTCAAAGCATACTTGAAATGATTATCCCATGAGCATTTAGGGAACTCAGGGATAAATTCATTCAGCACAGCAGCAGTGAAATTGCAATCTCCAAATATGTGATCCCTACTATCCAAGCCATCTGCACACAGTAAGCAGTTCACGTCCACAGGCAATCCCCATGAGGCCATATTGATCCTCGTAGCAAGCCTATTTTTGATAATAAGCCATACTTGGAAGTTGTGTTTTGGGAAACTGAAACCTTTCCAAATCAAATGATACCAATCAACAGCCTGCATTTTCATCCTTACAGAGTTCCAAACTTTGGTAAGCTTGAACTTCTGCATACTACTTCCATCCCATAATAGCTCTCCATCACTGTGCAAAGAACAATGAACAGTAGCCACAGGTCGAAGCTTCATAATACGCCTCAACACCCAGGAACCACTCTGCATATTAACTGACCAGATATCCTTGTTCTTGATCTTATACTTATAAACCCATGCTACCCACAGTGAGCCACTTTTTAGCAGCAGATTCCACAAGTGACTAAGTACATTTGCTACATTCCATTCATATAGATTCTTTAACCCTATACCACCTTCCATTTTAGGGTAAGCCATTTTTATCCAACTGATTTTTGCTCGTTCTCCTTCTTCTTTCCCCCACAAGAATCTATTGCAGATTTTCTTTCAGCAAACTCTTAGGTAGCAAGAACACTGACATCCAATATTGCAAAATACCACCAATAACCGACTCAATCAACTGTAGTTTCCCAGCATAAGAGAGGTATTTAGACCTCCAATCTGAAATCCTACCAATGATTCTCTCCAGCAGCAATCTACAATCCTCTTTCCTTAACTTCCCTGCACTCAAAATCACTCCAAGATACCTAAATGGCAAATTCCCCCTTTTAAAACCACACTTCAGGATTTCTTCTGCTTCTACTTCATCCACTCCAGCAAGATAGATTTCACTTTTGTCAGGATTAAACTTCAATCCTGACATAGCCTCAAACTGTTTCAACACCCCAACAACTCCTGTTACTTCAGCAGCTGAACCTTTTGTAAGGACTATTAAATCATCTGCAAATGAAAGGTGGGTGACCTTCACTGCCTTGCACTGAGGATGGATAAGGAACTGCCTATCCTTCACTGCCTTGTCCATTAAACCTGAAAGCACCTCCATAGACAGCACAAATAGGTAAGGTGATAAAGGATCACCTTGCCTAAACCCTCGACCAGCTGGAAAATACCCACTCAAAGTACCATTCACACAAACCGAAATCATAGTGTTTCCAAGCAGACTTTAATCCAATAGACAAAGTTCAAAGGGAAGTTCATAATCTTCAACACTTCAATTATGAAATCCCATTCTACTGAATCAAACGCCTTCATCAAATCTATTTTTATAGCGCACCTAGGAGAAATGTTTTGTCTACTGTAAGTCCTCAAAAGTTCATGCGCCAACAGCACATTGTCACTAATCAACCGCCCCTTAATGAACGCAGATTGAGCTTTATCTATAATATCAGGCAGCACATCCCTTAATCTCATAGCAATCACCTTAGTTATTATCTTATAAATAACGTTGCAACATGATATTGGACGAAAGTCCTTAGCATAGGCAGCATTCGCTTTCTTAGGAATTAGTGCTAAATAAACACTATTCGCAAAAGGAGGAATCTTACCACTTGAGAAGAAGCTAAGAACCGCATCTATAACATCTTGCCCCACTAAGCTCCAACATCTCTTATAAAACGCAACACTGAATCCATCAGGACCAGGACTTTTCTCATTCGGCATAGAATCCAAAGCAGCTTTTACCTCTCTAGCTGTAACTGGCCTATCTAACATTTCAGCTTGATCTTCACTAACTTTCAACCTTATCACAGATTCCAAACCATCAAGGCAGCAAGTTGTTTTCTCTCCCAAAAACTTCTTATAAAAGCTTTCCAAAACTCCAGCAATATCATCATGTTTGTCAACTTTTCCCCCTGCTCATTATGAATCAGTCGAATAGTACAAGCCTGCCTAGCTTTAACACTCTTGAAGAAGTATGAGGTATTGCTATCCCCGTTTTCCACCCAAAGTGTCCGAGCTTTAAGTCTCATAATTTCCTCTTCACTTCTCCTTAACTCATCTAACTCCATCTTACTTTCATGAACCCTACCAATATTACCAGCACTAGGGTCTTCATACATCTCCATAAGCAGTAGGCTAACTTCGGAAGCTTTGCTTTTTACCCTATTTTGTATATCTGAGTAAAATTCTGAATTGAGAATCTTAAGCTCCCTTTTCAATTTTCGAAGCTTACCATACAACCTGTAGAAAGGTGTATCATTAGATCTTACCATCCACACCCGCTTAACAATCTCATCAAAATCTGGGTGTCTAGCCCAACTGCTAAAGAACTTAAACGGCTTTGGCTTTGAAGCAACCAAACCTTCAGTATTAACCAGAAGAGCACAATGATCAGACTCGCTACTAGCAAGCACCTCCACTTTACTAGCTGGGAAAGAGCTTTGCCACTTCAAGTTAACCAAGACTCTATCCAACCTTCTAGCTATAGGCTCATCAACCCTGTTATTAGTCCAAGTAAACCATGGACCAACCGCAGAATGCTCAGAGACCTCAATATTCTCAACAAAATCCTTAAAATCATCCATCCCAGCAAAATTCGAGACTTGATTAGAGGCCTCCTCAACAGAAAGAAAGGTGTTGAAATCACCTCCAATTAACCAAGGCAAACCTCTAACACCAAGAGCAACAATATCAGCAAACAAAACTCTTCTCTCTGCACAGGTATTAGCTGCATATACTACTGTTAACAAGAAAGGCTCAGCAAAATCCACCAGCACATCAATATGCTGACTAGTCTTCTTCAAAACAGTTACTGGCATTCCATCCTTCCACAAAAACCAAATCTTACCTAGGTCCTTCTCATAGCAAAAATCCCCTTTCCAGCCAGGGAACCGAGCACTAAAGAGATCCGGAGCATTATTTAAACGAACTCTTGGCTCCAAAATAGCTACCAAATCTAAATTAAACCCGGAAATAAAATTCAACATCTCTTTAAACTTAACATCCTTATTAAACCCCCTTATGTTCCAAATCAGGGCTCTCATTCTGTGATTTTTGACATTTGCCTCGTGATCACACCAGGATCACCCACTTCACTTTGTACCATAGATAGTGCTGCCTTCTTCTTACGATTTCTCTTTTTAGATTTCTTAGACTGCACCACTTGAAAATTCTCCTCAGATGAACTAACCTCCCTCTGCACATCCTTAGTCATCGGGCTTCTAGGTTCCGAACCAACACCTCCATCTGTGATATGCAAAGCTTTATCCACTAATGAGCTAATAGAAGTAGGAACAACAGTTTGCTGATCAGTTAACCCGTGCACTACTGAAGAACCTGGTGTAGGCACAGTCTTCCTAGGGCCTACCTCCTTAGTTTTCACCAATTCAGTAGAGTACCCTGAAGAAGTACTAGCCCCCCAGGTAACGTAGTGCCGGATTTCTGACCAGCAAGCATCGACGCAGCCTCCTCAGGTGCCCCCTCCTTAGTTTGAACCAATTCAGGACCATTGCCTGAGATAGAGCCAGTCTCAGCAGGCTTACTTGTTCCAGTTCTCCTCCAAACAGCATTCCCAGACGTTTTCCCATAAGTTCGGACAACCGGATAAACTATGTCAATAGTTATCTCTCCATCATTACCCATGCGAAAAATTAATTTCTCCGGCTTAGCACTACGTTGTCCAAACAACACACATACCTTTACATCAATCCCTTCTCGGACAAATTTGCTTGCTGGTTTTCCAATCTGGCTAGCTATCCACCCTATTCCTTCCTGAGAAATGAGTTGCGGCGGGATAGGGTCGTTTGGTAATTTTAGTTGATAATGTTTTCAATTCAATTTCATTATTTTAAAATTGTCAAATTTGCTGGAATTAAAAGTCGCTAAAATTAGCAATTCCGACGAGTTTCAAACTTTATGGCGGAAAATGATGTTTTAGCCTCCACCATCTTGTAATTCCGCATGGCTCCTCAGTGGTTATAAAGAGATCACTTTGGAGGCTCTCAATGAAATACACATAGTTTCTTCTTTATATAGATATATACATGCCAAAATTCAATATGAAAACAAAGGGGCATTCCGAGAATTGAACTCGGGACCTCTCGCACCCTAAGCGAGAATCATACCACTAGACCAAATGCCCAACAATGAGATATTAATGGTAAAACTAATTCACATTAGTATTGCTTACTAAATTGATTAATACTATGTTTATTTATTACATAACGAGGCTCATTAAATCAAGTCGTTGTAGTATAGTGATAATTATTTTTGCTTGTCACATAGGTGACTCAGGTTCAATCCTAGACGATGTCACCTTTGTATATTATTTTGGACAAAGAGCTAGGCATTACTCATTTGTGAAAGCAAACACTACACTCCATTTGAGACAACTGCAACTTCACATCCCCTAACTATTGCATATGTTGTTCATTTAGTTTTCGCAATCAAGCCTATAAGAAAGCCATGTCCTTCAAAAACTTATTCGACTGAGTTATTGACATGGGGGGTATCGATCCAAAACTACGACCATCAAATGTCCTAGCGAAAACATATAGAAAAAAACATAAAAAAATAATTCAAAAATTATAAAACTATAGAATGAATAGTAGTGTTTAAACGAACCTTCGTAGGGGTAGTACAATATACACATGTCTAAAACCTCCTAGAGTACTCAGACTTTCCCAATGTCAATTACAACTATTTATCTATGACTATGCCCCAAACATGTCCCCAAAGTCTCAAGCTCTTGTTCCACACAATAGAATAATACATTGGTTTTCAAAATTAGAAAATAGTAGAAACTTAATAATGGAGGATTGTGAGCCTAATTCCCTTACCAACCTCCACTGTCTTGTATTTCTCGTGTGACTATCAAATGTTGATGAAGTGCTCACAGCTAGATGCTTTCTAGGAAATACACATAGTTTCTAAAATATACATATCAAAATCAAGCACTTCAATCTTATTCCACACAATTAGAATGATACATTAGTTTTCAAAATAAGAAAATCATAGAGAAACTGGAGAATGGGGATTGTGAGATTGATTACCACAATAAATTTAGCCTCCATCATCTTGTAATTCCCGTATGACCTCTTAGTAGTGATGAAGATGTCATTTTGGAGAAGTCAGTAGTGATGAAGAGGTCAGTTTGGATGCTCTCCATGAAATAGACATAGTTTCCTGTTTATATAGATATACATGCCAAAATTCAATATGAAAACAAAGGGGCATTCCAAGAATTTAACTCGGGACCTCTCGCACCCTAAGCGAGAATCATACTACTAGACCAAATGCCCAACAATGAGATATTAATGATAAAACTATTTCACATCAATATTGCTTACTAAACAGATTTATACTATCTTTATTGATTACATAACCATGCTCATTAAATCAAGTCGTTGTAGTATAGTGATAATTATTTTTGCTTGTCACATAGGTGACTCAAGTTCAATCCTAGACGATGTCACTTTTGTATATTATTTTGGACAAAGTGCGAGCATTACTCATTTCACTACAAGAAAAAGGGGTATTAGTCACGGTTTTGAGCACTATTAGTCACGGTTTTTACCCTGACTAAAAAAATTTGTCACGGTTTCATAAACCGTGACTATATTGATCAAATTTTGTCACGATTTTTTAAGGAATCGTGACAAAAAAATTAGTCACGGTTTACTTGTAAACCGTGACCAAATTTAGTCACGGTTTCTATAGAAACCGTGACAAAGTAGGGCCATTTTAGTCACGGTTTCAATAAAAAACCGTGACTAAATTTAGTGACCAAATAGCAATTTTTCAGTGACTCAATTTGTAATTTTCTCAACGTGACAAATCAAGTGACCAAAGTGTTCTAATGAAATTTTTAGTGACCCATTGGTTAATTTATTGAATTATAGGTCCAGACCCTCAACTTCTTACGATATGCAAAATGACCCATAAAATTAAAATGGTAACAAGATGTCCCAAATAATTACGAACTAGTCACTGAATTTATTTATTGTGTCAATTTTAATTAATAACCAAATTACAATTTTAACTAATAACCAAAAAAAACTAATAAACAAAAATTAAAAACTAGTCGCCACCGACTCTGATTTCCGCCGTCGCCGCCTCTGATTTCCGCCGTCGTCGCGCCGATCCCCGTCGATTCCCTAGCTCTCTCTCTCCGCCTTCAGGATGGACACTCTAGGACCTCGATTCCTCCAACGGCACCACTCTCAACTCCTCCCTGCTCCCTCCTCTACAACCCTTGGACCTCCGCCACGGCGACCAAATCCAAAATCCGCCCCAAATTAGGGTTCTGGTGCCTCCAGTAGTTGGGCGAATGACGAGAAAAGTCCAGTGACGCCGCTGATGGGTTCTTCCTTCTCGAACGGAGACTTCGTCGTCGCCGCCGACGGAGGAGGAAGAGAGGGCCATAGCGCCGATAAGAGGCATCCTTCCCCGCGGGGGAATGTGGATCCGCCGGAGCTGCTTCCTTTGTTTTGCTTGACTTCCCCTGCCGTTGAAATAGAAGAAGAGAAGAGATGGATTGAAGAAGGAAAAGAAATGAAGAAGAGGAGAAGGACATATCGGTGAAGAGAAGGGAACAAGGAGGGAGAAGAAGAAAAGGAAAGAGAGAAGAAGGAGAAGAGGTTGAGGCGCGGAAATCGGAGAAGGGGTCAGCTATTGGAAGGAAGGAATCACACAGATTGCCAACGTGGCAATCTGTGTTTCTTTGGGTAAATTATTAGTCACGGTTTTTTAGAAACCGTGACTAATTTCGTCACGGTTTTTTAAAAACCGTGACTAATTGGTCACGGTTTTTAAAAACCGTGACTAATTAGTCACGATTTCAATGAAACCGTGACTAAATTAGTCACGGTTTCAATGAAACCATGACTAATAAACCGTGACAAATCATCATTTTTCTTGTAGTGTTTGTGAAAGCAAACACTACACTCCATTTGAGACAACTGCAACTTCACATCCCCTAACTCGTGCATATGTTGTTCATTTAGTTTTCGCAGTCAAGCCTATAAGAAAGCCATGTCCTTCAAAAACTCATTCGACTGAGTTATTGATATGGGGGGTGTCGATCCAAAACTACGACCATCAAATGTCCCAGCGAAAACCTATAGAACAAAACGTAAAAAAAAATTAAAAAATTATAAAACTATAGAATTAATTAATAGTAGTGTTTAAACGAACATTCGTAGGGGTAGTACAATATCCATGTGTCTAAAACCTCCTAGAGTACTCAGACTTTCCCAATGCCAATTACAACTATTTATCTATGACTATGCCCAAAACATGTCCCCAAAGCCTTAAGCTCTTATTCCACACAATTAGAATAATACATTGGTTTTCAAACTCAGAAAATAGTAGAAACTTAATAATGGAGGATTGTGAGCCTAATTCCCTTATCAATCTCCACCGTCTTGTATTTCTCGTGTGACTATCGAGTGTTGATGAAGTGCTCACAGCTAGATGCTTTCTAGGAAATACACATAGGGGTCGTTTGATACGGGGGAATGGGGATTAGGGGAATTGGGGATTGGGGAATTGATGGAAATAAGGGTTTCTTATATTTTGAGGGAGTTAAAAATCATTGTTTGGTGGATTAAGAACTTGTATTTCTATATTATTATTAAAAAATGATTAAATAAATGGTGAGTTTGTAATGACAAATCTACCCCTTGTTTATTAATGATAAACCATCACTCTCTCAACTCCTTTGTCGACATCCTCTTCAGTTCTTTGTCGACTTTATACACAGACCATCTTCCATATGGGGTCAATATCCATAACTAGATCGACGAACTCCTTATCCAGAAATGGGATAGGTCATGTCCTCAATAGCATTGATCCCACCTGGTACCTAGATCGTGGAACTCATGGTAGACTGTACTTATGTAATCTGCAACTTCCTTTGCTAATTTGAAGTCAGAGGAGCCTTATGTTCAACAGAATCAAACCTTTTTGAATCAGCTACTTCAACCAATAGTACATCATCCTATATATCACAACCTTCATAAACATTACAGGGCGGAAAGTAAGAAGCACATGATAGTCAATTAATAATAACATGAGTCTACAATGGTTAGATTCAAGGAAAAATAAACTCGCCAAACATCATAGGATAGAAAACTTCATGTAGGTTGCCACATCCCCTGCATTTGGTCACTTAATTTGTTAGCAGTAGCAGTAGTAGTAACAGGACCAAAGTCACTACATAGAATCCTTTATAACACCAAATGTGCCTGCACCAAACATTCCCACTTACCATTTGTTAGCAGTAGTAACAGGAAAAATTGTTTCAGCCAACAGATTTTTCGAAGAATTGAATCAAATGAACTTCAACAATCTTGCATATTGATGGAATCGTCGTTGTGATGAGCAGGTTCAATCAAATAACTATCAAGCTCAAGAGCTAGGATAGATCGTATTCCACGGGCCTTCAAATGATTGGCTACTTCAGAACTAACAAATTATTCAAGGAGAAAAACACGTTGTGCGTGGTGTGAGTTCCACGACTTCTAATTCTAAGGAAAGCAGAGAAATTAAAACAAATTAAGCTAAAGCAGATTGGGAATTTAGGGTTTGAAAACAAGAATGACAGACGAACTTAGACTTTGAATCCCCCTTCGTTCCCCAGAGCATTGGCAATCAACAGATCAGCGAATTTCGATTCTCATTCAATCAATTACTCAGACACCACCATAACTCCTTACCCTTAGTTTAAGACCGGCGAACGTTCGCTCTATCCGTTCTAACTACCAAGATTAACTAGCCGCCCGGGTACGGTCGCCTCTCGCAACGACTTAATTAATTGGTGTAATTACTAGTGATTAATGAGTTACTCTTGCAGTGAATTAACCCTAACCGGTTCCTACGAAAGGCACACTCCAATTATAAGGCTAATTGTTTAATTCGATGTTCTAAAGTAAGGCGAGCGTTCGCTTCTATCCTTAGCTTAAAAAGAATCTAATCTAGGTGATCAATCCAGACAAGAAACAAGAACAATGAAGAACGAATCAAACATGAAAAAGAACTGATTGAATTTCGAATCTAATCACCGCCGATCCGTGACCGCTTTAAAGCCCTGGGTCACTTAGGGTTCATCTAGTCTAAGCTCTAACGAGTTTAGCTACTCATGATCATTACAAAAGACACAAAGACAAAGAAAGAGTTCATCATCACAAGGAAGAACAGAAAAGGATCTGAAAAACCTAATTCAGACGACTCTGACAGACTCCGATCTTCGGTAAGTTGCACTCCTAGCTCCGGTTCTCTGAGATGGAAGGGATGGCGTCACGATCTCTATCCGGCTTTTCGAACTCCAACTCTTTGCTCTCGAACTTCAGAGGATTCTGATCTCGAAAAGTTGTATTATGATTAATTATGATCTCCCCCTTTCCTCGGGCCGCCGGATTAAGTATAAATACTTAACCCTAGTTGGGCCGGGCTGAGCTGATGTTTTCGCCGAAACCATAGGGGTATTTTCGGCGAAACTAGCTTTGAGTTTAGGGCTCTGCTGGTTGTTCATTATTTTCGGTCCGAGCAGTTGATTGGTTTCGCCGAAACCATTCTTCACTTGGCACTGGCTGATTTGAACTGCTGGTTTCGCAAAATCTGGGGCTTGGTTTCGCCGAAACTGTAAGTGTGAATGGCAGATTTTCGGTTTGACTTGATTGACTCATTTGATCGATTTTGGTTTGATTCCTCGAGGTTCCTACGCCTTAGACACGTCCATGGCTACGCTATTTGACGGCAAAAACCTGTGTTAACACAAAAACACTAGAAAACCATCAAATAGACCCGAAACGGGCCAAGGTAACACAAATGGCACGAGATAGGGCAATCGATTGAATATTCGTTATTCTACCCCAGAAACAGTGTCTTAAGCAAGGAAATGTCGCTTAAATGAGGCTGATAATCACGTCAAATCGAGTGTCATCAAATACCCCACACTTAAGCTTTTGCTTGTCCTCAAGCAAACTGAATAGAAACGCTCATGTTCATAAATGATAAGATCGATTAAATTGGAGCTCAATCAAATACAATGAATTATTAGAGAGATCAATCCTAGAACAAGAAACCTAACATGCATACTGATCAGCCAAACTACCTGGTCTCACTAATAAACTGCACACGACAAGTAATTAGCAATCAATCATGCACGAATTTGACCTGACCGACCAGACTTCTCACACAGGATATATTTAGTACAATGGGAACTCTCACTCTCTGTGTTCAAGGACGTGTTTCTGCTCTCGATCATTTCCTATTACCGAATTCTGTCATAGGTTTGCATTTCGACCACATCTCCACCACTGTGACAACACGAGTATCTAGTCAAGAAGGACTTCCCTGCTAGGACCGTAATGAATTCTACACTACTCGGGTTTATAATGAGATGGATGATGGGATTGAATGATGATGGCTTGGTGCGGTGTAGCTTTCGACTAACTTCCCTCGAATCTAATCTATGGCTTCCTACCGTCTAACCAAACACTGGTGGAATGATGAACGCTCGTCCTATGATACCCTCAAGCAACCTAGCTCTTATTCTTTTTCTTTTGCATACATTTTCTTTTCAACTTTTGCTTTCTATTTCGTTCTTCCATTTGTAGGGAGAAGAACGTTTTATTTGAACTAAACTTTGAACTTTTTCTGATTTTCTTCTTTCTTCATTTTTTTTTCTGAAGCTTGCTTCTTTTCTTACTTTATTTTTTCTTTTGTGCCGATTTTTCTTTTCATTGCTAGAGGGGTTTACACGTCTGGACATATTAGCTAAGACCACCTGTTTAATGACTATAGGCAGTTTACCACAAACCGACTTCCGGTAGGTCAATCTAGAACTACAACCACAGGGGATCAATGGGGAATGAAAGAAATGGGAAATGGTTGTAATGTATTATCGAACCGAAAGAACAGGCCAAGCTCAAGGGTCTTAACCTAGTGGATTTTATCGTTAAGGTAGGCTATCTGGCTTAGTAGCTGAATCTAGGTGCCCCTATCCTTCTAGAACTCGTGTCATCGTGTGGTCTCGAGTAGGTCTCATGCAAATTCTAACTCATTCAAGTAAACAGAGAACCACTCAGAAAGAATTTAAATTGCAAGTTACGTGCAATGGATCAAAAGCTCACTGTTGGTTTGCTAGTCGGATTCGGTCATTTCCATGCAATCAAGGCTACAAACTACAAGTGTGATTTTAAAATTCTGTTCTGACCAGAAAATTTAGCATCAAAGCATACAAGTTGGTTCTCAAGTTCTAGGTTAAGCAGTCTAAGCATCATTATGAAAGGTTGAACAACAACTTAACATAAAAAATCAAGAACTGAGCCATTCTAATGCTAGAGAGACTGGAATGGAATCACGAGGCACACAAAACACAATCAAGGGCAATCAAGTTCATGCAAGGTTCTCTAGCATCCTACCCCACACTTAAATCGGACTGTGTCCTCACAGGACTAATTCTAGAGTTCAGAGTGGAATGGAAGAACTTGGAAGAGGACGGTTGATTTCAGAGGGAAGCCCGGATCCAGAGAGCGGAGGAAAGTGTAACAGAACCTGAAGCAAAGGGAGTGTCCCAACTGCCTACAAAAAAAACAAATGAAACATAAAAAGGAAACCGGGACAAGTGCCCCGGATCCACACAGAAAAAAGTTGGACCGAAGTCCGAAAAGAATAAATAAAAAGAAAGGACAAGGAAAAGGACACCACCTGATCATCACTGGTCAGAGGTGTCGGGGTGGGGGAAGTGGAAGTAATCGCCGAGCTGTCGCTGCCACTCCAGCTGTCGCTCATATAACTCACCAATGTCCGCGGGGTGGTGTTGCGGCTGGTGCGTATGCGCCGGAAATGGATCTGGAATGCGCGGCGGCGACTGGTTGATGTACCCTGCCTGATGGTGTGGCGAGGGTATAAAATCTTGAAACTCAGGCGGCGGCTGCGGCTGCGGCTGCTGCTCCTCAGCATCATCTTCGTCCTCCGACTCGACCGCAGGTTGGAGTGGAGGATCTGCTGCTACATGGGGACTGAGGTCAAGTTCTAAGTCGTACTCGACCGCCAAGTCTCCTCCAACGGTCATAATTGGGTGTCGTGGAATGTTAGGGCCATATTCATGGCTGATGCCGAAGGAGAGGATGAGCTGACCTATGAAGTTGCCTCCCAAGAGTTTGCGTGGTAGCTTCTTCCTCTTGGTCCGCTGGCTGAAGATTTGAGCTAGCACCCAGCCGGGGTGGAGAGGGTAGCTCTCTCAGATGGCTCGGTGAAGCACAAGCTCCTCCTTAAGGATATGGTGGCGATCTTTGTCTCTGACATATAAGAGTGACCTCCGCCAAACCATATGAATAAACTTATAGAGCGGGTGAGAGAGAGACTTAACTGAGTTGCTCTTCCCAAGGCGATCGCCAGGCACGCCTGTCATGTGGCTCCAAAGGGCGTGTAACTCCGCGTCGTCATCATCCTCGCCCCAGCCGAGGTGGTGATCGTGATAGTGCTCGTAGGGGATGCCCAGATGAGCGACAAACTCATCGTAGGTGAGCTGCCTGTACACCCCACAAGAAAGAAGGTGATCACCTTCTGGCCTCGTCTCCTCTTATGCTCGTCCAAGTCAAATGTCGCCCAGAACTCCTGGAGAGCAATGTCTGGGAACTCGACGGCTATGGTGGTCAGCTCTAGGAGACTGACCGGTGCTAGGGCGTCATGCACGTTCCGGTAGGAATCCTCGTCATGCTCCTGGAGTGACTCCATGGATAAAGGACGCACGTCAGCTCCACGGATGTGCTCGATCTTCTGGAAGTTCCCAAAGTAGAAGTCCGGTAGACGGGCGATGGTGGGATGGTATCCAGCATGGCGAGGGAGTGCAGGTGGAGGACCCAGAATGGCGGGTGTGACGGGAGCGGCAGCTCCTGAGCTCGAGGCGCCATCAAGGCGTGCCTTAGTCCTGCGCTCAAAAGTGTTCCTAAAACCAGAAGTGAAACCAGATTAGTCAACTAAGATCCTACCCCACACTTAGTAGAAAAACTCAATTTCACAAAGAAATGAGGGAAACTAAGTGGGGTAAGCAAAGTAAGGTAACCGGTAATCATAGACAATAGAACACATGTTGTAAGAACAGCTATAATCAGGTAAGCACAATCAGAGTTCAAAAAGTCAAACCGACATTTGAGAAAGTCAACATTAAGTCATATTGAACCCTAATCATGGCAAGACTATCACAACTTGGAAATTGACGGCAACATATGATTTCAAATGGCGGCACGATAATATGAACAAGAATGAACACTTATGACAGCCAAACGATCAACAACAATCCAACGTCAAACCGACATATCTCACAAGTCAACATAACAATGAATCAATCGTATGCATAGCAACATATGACCAAATGATATGGAAATTAAGCACGAAACTCTCTAAGCATCCTAGAACAGTTCTATAAGTTCAATTAATCCTAGTTCACACGAAACAGTCGGCACGCAAAACGAGGCAAACCGAAAGGTCAACCGAAAGTCAACCCCAACGAAATTCAGCAATCCATATGTCAAAAGATTCGTATTGAAAAGTTATACAACTTACCTTGAAGCCATGGAAGCAAAAACTGAACGGGTTGGGAGGAATCGGTGAAAAACTTGAAAACTGGGGTTTCAGAGAACTGGAGCTGCAAAGCTCCGATTCGAACGTTCTAATGCTTGTTGGGATCGGAATGAGGAGAGGAGAGGGGCGGCGGCGGCGAGTGAAACGGCGGCGACGGCGGGTTTTGAAAGTGGGGCGTTCGGCGATTTCAAAAGGAGAGGGGGGTTTCGGGTAGGCTGAGCGAAAATAAGAGAAGGAGAGAGGAAGTGGACCGGATTTTTAAAGGATAAATTAAGTGATTTTGCAAATCAGTTTCGGCGAAAGTAGGGGGTGGTTTCGCCGAAACTACTAGTTAAAATGGATTGACCGATTTGAACAGGCGGTTTCGCCGAAAATGGAAGCTCGGTTTCGCCGAAAATTTTAGTTGGGATGGTTTCGCCGAAATCAGAAAATTTTCGAACCAAAAATGAGGAACAGGAGAACAGGTTCGAAATTTGAAGATCGGTTTCGCCGAAAACAAGGGTGGTTTCGCCGAAAATTTTGAACTGTTCGGGGTTAAAATATTTTCGTAAATCAGGCCAACTTCAGAAAATCACAGTTAAATCCAGAAAAATCGAAACGACCTCAATCAACTTGCGACTGACTCTATGACATGCAGACTCTACACGAAAAATAATAAATCAAACAAACTGACACTTTTGGCTCTCCCGAACCGACTCTAAAAGACCAAGGTTGAAACAAAACAAAACTGACTCCAGCCGTGGGTTGCCTCCCACGAAGAGCTCTTTTATTAACGTCCTTGAGCTGGACGATACCTGGACGGTATTAGGAGACATCCCAACTTAGATTCTCCTTCACGCTCGCGTCGAAGTTCATAAAGTACAGCTTCGGGACTTCTCCGGTAAACATGAATTTCTTCCCGTTCGCATGCAAAAGCTTGGTACGTCCGTCGGGAAGATGATCAACGAACTTGAACGGTCCGAATAGCTCTCTCGAGAGGTCATCCTTCTTTAGTGTGACGATGGAAGGAATGAGGACTGTCGGTTTCTCTTTTTCTGTCTTCTTCGGCTTGTTATCACCAGGATCGGTGATCATAAGTACTTCCTTAGGAGACGCTTTCGGCTTCTCCTTCCATACTTGTTCCGGCGCCGGTTTCTCGGAACTAATAGGTGGTGCAGCTGGCTCGGTGGAAGACGGCAGAATTTTTGGTCTCCAGACCATTTGGGTCTTCGCCTTCTTGTTCTTTCCTCGAGGTCTGCTCGGTGGTTTAGAAGAGGCTTGCAGTTCCTTCTTCTTCTTAGGCGGCTTTTGGATTGAAGCTTCTGGCTTCTTCTCGGTACCCTGTCCAGCACCTGCAGTGTCAATTGATCTCGAAACACTGGAAGAAACATTAGAAATGAAGTTGACCGAGGCCAACTCCACAGTCTCTACAGATAAACAATTTAATTCTTCCTTAGGAATGTATTTCATCCCGTCCTTGAGACGGAATGTTGCAGTATCCTTCCCCACCCTTACAGTTAGAGAGCCATTAGGAACATTGACATTAATTCCGGCTGTCGCCATGAATGACCGACCCAAGAGAAGGGTAGAATATGTCTCTTGAGTATCCATAACTATATAATCAACGAAAAACCGGAACGGGCCACAACAAGTGATTACATCCTGGATCATTCCTCTAGGTTCTCTTAGAGTTTTGTCAGCGAACATTAAATTCATGTTGGCAGGTTGTAATTCCCCTAGGTTCAGTTTCTTATATAAACACATAGGCATGACATTTATAGAAGCACCTAGGTCTATTATGCTACGCTCGATTTCAATGTCATTAATGCTCAAAGGTAAAGTAAAAGGACCAGGGTCGGGGCACTTAGCTGGAATAGGTATGGGTGGTGGTCGAGGAATGATAGCCGAGCACTCTCCCTCATCAACAGCGGGCGGTTTTTCCTCCTTAGGCGGGCTAGTCTGCTCACTGCTCCTAGTTGTTACGGCCTTAGCGTGCTCATTCTTCACAGTGGAGCTGTCTGGAGACGGAGCCTGATTGAAAATGGGAATACGAGCCATCGCACTAGCAATTTTATTTATCATATCCTCTATTCTCTGTCCAGATGCTATCTGTTCTTGATTGAGAAGAGCTTGCGCTTTGAATCTTTCCTCATGATCATCAAGTCTTGCTGTAATTAGATCAAAATTCCTAGCTATTCTCCTCTCCCAATTGTCCTCATATATAAGATTCGGAGGCTGCTATACTCTGGGCAATCTGGAAGGATCTTGATAACCATTGTCCATGTATTGATTTCGGCTCTGATCGAGTTGGAAGTTGTAGGGAGGACGCTCATAGAAGCCTTCCCGTTGTTGAGGAGGTGTTCTGAACTGACGGTAGTCGGAGTAGCCTCTTTGATCCCTGGTGAAGCTGTGATCAATGAAGTTGACTTCCTTTTTAGGCCAGTTATTAGTTGTACCGAGGATCTCTTCCATTTGTTTCTGTACTGCGATCTTAATCTGATCTTCACAACTTGGTTGGCTCATGGCTGCTCCAAACCGTCTTTCCCTATTTCTGGACTTAGATGCGCAGTCTGCAAAGTGTAGTAGAGCAGCTTCTGGTTCAAGTGCCGTGCAGTCCCCATCAGCTAAGATGTTGACCCATTCAGCTGTTTCTTCATTCATACCCTTGGCAAAGATTTCGGCTAGCTGACTCTGGTTGAATCCATGATGAGGGCAGTCGGAGAGAAGCGCTTGGAAGTCGTTCCATGCGTCGTGTAAACTTACTCCTTCCTTCTGAGAGAAACCTAGCGATACTATCCTTGTAGAATGTCGTTCTTGAAGGGGGATAGTATTCTTCTATGAAGTCTTGAGCTAGATGATCCCAGGCAGTGTAGTAGCCAGGTGGTTTCGAGCTGAGCCATATCTTGGCGTTGCCTTTAAGAGAATGGAATGCCCGCAAGCAAAGATTGTTCTTACTGAGATTCCCGCTCTTAAACGTCCGCACATGTCAAGGAAGTTTGCCAAATCTGTGCGGGGGTTTTCTTGTGGCCTTCCTTCAAATCGAAGATTCTTAGTGACCATGTTCAGGACGAAGGTTGTGATATTATAATCAGGGTTCATCGTTGTGCGGCACGACGACGCTAGCTCGGAGTAAGCCGCATTTGGTCTACAGTAATCCGCCACGGTGCGCTGAGCAACTAGTACGGAGGAGAAGGTGGTGGTGAATCTGAAGTAGTGGATGAAACGGATGAAGATGAGGAGTGCTCCTTCAACTCCTCAATCTTTTAAGGGATAGGTGTGTGTAGGCGGTGTGGTTATGACTTGCTTCTGAGCTCGCGGTTTCTTCGGCGAAGCAGAATTACCCGGCTTAAACTGAGAATGAACAATCGAGCGGTTCATGAACCTGTAGAACAACCTACAAGCAATAAAAGCAAACATACCGGCGTAAAATCGAAGTGGGTGGAAAATGAAAGATGGAAAATAGAAGAATAAATTGCCAGTTCTTCTTTCAACAATCAAAAGAAGTCCCAGCAACGGCACCAATTTGATGGAACCGTCGTTGTGATGAGCAGGTTCAATCAAATAACTATCAAGCTCAAGAGCTAGGATAGATCGTATTCCACGGGCCTTCAAATGATTGGCTACTTCAGAACTAACAAATTATTCAAGGAGAAAAACACGTTGTGCGTGGTGTGAGTTCCACGACTTCTAATTCAAAGGAATGCAGAGAAATTAAGACAAATTAAGCTAAAGCAGATTGGGAATTTAGGGTTTGAAAACAAGAATGACAGACGAACTTAGACTTTGAATCCCCCTTCGTTCCCCAGAGCATTGGCAATCAACAGATCAGCGGATTTCGATTCTCATTCAATCAATTACTCAGACACCACCATAACTCCTTACCCTTAGGTTTAAGACCGGCGAACGTTCGCTCTATCCGTTCTAACTACTAAGATTAACTAGCCGCCCGGGTACGGTCGCCTCTCGCAACGACTTAATTAATTGGTGTAATTACTAGTGATTAATGAGTTACTCTTGCAATGAATTAACCCTAACCGGTTCCTACGAAAGGCACACTCCAATTATAAGGCTAATTGTTTAATTCGATGTTCTAAAGTAAGGCGAGCGTTCGCTTCTATCCTTAGCTTAAAAAGAATGTAATATAGGTGATCAATCCAAACAAGAAACATGAACAATGAAGAACGAATCAAACATGAAAAAGAACTGATTGAATTTCGAATCTAATCACCGCCGATCCGTGACCGCTTTAAAGCCCTGGGTCACTTAGGGTTCATCTAGTCTAAGCTCTAACGAGTTTAGATACTCATGATCATTACAAAAGACACAAAGACAAAGAAAGAGTTCATCATCACAAGGAAGAACAGAAAAGGATCTGAAAAACCTAATTCAGACGACTCTGATGGACTCCGATCTTCGGTAAGTTGCACTCCTAGCTCCGGTTCTCTGAGATGGAAGGGATGGCGTCACGATCTCTATCCGGCTCTTCGAACTCCAACTCTTTGCTCTCGAACTTCAGAGGATTCTGATCTCGAAAAGTTGTATTATGATTAATTATGATCTCCCCCTTTCCTCGGGCCGCCGGATTAAGTATAAATACTTAACCCTAGTTGGGCCGGGCTGAGCTGATGTTTTCGCCGAAACCATAGGGGTAGTTTCGGCGAAACTAGCTTTGAGTTTAGGGCTCTGCCGGCTGTTCATTATTTTCGGTCCGAGCAGTTGATTGGTTTCGCCGAAACCATTCTTCACTTGGCACTGGCTGATTTGAACTGCTGGTTTCGCCGAATCTGGGGGCTTGGTTTCGCAGAAACTGTAAGTGTGAATGGCAGATTTTCGGTTTGACTTGATTGACTCCTTTGATCGATTCTGGTTTGATTCCTCGAGGTTCCTACGCCTTAGACACGTCCATGGCTACGCTATTTGACGGCAAAAACTTGTGTTAACACAAAAACACTAGAAAACCATCAAATAGACCCGAAACGGGCCAAGGTAACACAAATGGCACGAGATAGGGCAATCGATTGAATATTCGTTATTCTACCCTAGAAACAGTGTCTTAAGCAAGGAAATGTCGCTTAAATGAGGCTGATAATCACGTCAAATCGAGTATCATCACATATTATTATACTTACGATCCAAAGAAGAATCGTAGACTTGCTCCACATATTCATATGGCGTTGCCAAAAATAGGTACCTCTTGCAAACCTAAACCTCTGAGGATCTGCAGACACATAATAGTTTCAGAATCAACAAGTTTCAGAATCAACAAGCTTATCCAATGAAATGATTGGCCTAATCAAGGCTGAAAAAATAGCTTCGTTTGTATAACAACCCAGTTCCGATTTCCCACCATTTCGTATGGCCTCTTCCTTGAAATGAGCAAAGAAACAGATGGTGGAAGATGGTGAACAGGTTTGCAGGAAAATGACGTGAAGTGTTGAACCAGATTGAAGAAGAAGGGAGTTATGAAGAGAGAGAAGAAAGAAATGGATGATTGTTGGGTAGAAGCTACAAATCAAAAAGAAGAAGAAAGAATTGAAGGTTGCAAGTACGGATGGAAAAAATGAAGAAGGAGAAGAAGGTTCTTGAAGCTCATTAAGGAAAGAGAGAAAGAAATACGAGGGTATTAACGAAAAGTAGGAAAGAAAAAAAGAAGTGGGCCATACATATCCTGTGTTTCTTAAAATATTTGGGTGGAGGCAGAAATTGTGACAATTCACGTTGGGGAGGAAGTTTGGGCTGAAAAACAAATTGAAATACAAACTCAGTTATCTTATAGGGCCTAACAAACAAGGCATTTATCAAAATGCTGAGTTTTTGAAAAACTCATCCAAATTTCCTCTCAAACAAACGACCCCATAGTTTCTGAAATATACATATCAAAATCAAGCACTTCAATCTTGTTCCACACAATTAGAATGATACATTAATTTTCAAAATAAGAAAATCATAGAGAAACTGAAGAATGGGGATTGTGAGACTGATTACCACAATAAATTTAGCCTCCGCCATCTTTTAATTCCCATATGACTTCTTAGTAGTGATGAAGAGGTCATTTTGGAGAAGTCAGTAGTGATGAAGAGGTCACTTTGGATGCTCTCCGTGAAATAGACATAGTTTCATGTTTATATAGATATACATGCCAAAATTCAATATGAAAATAATGGGGCATTCCAAGAATTGAACTCGGGACCTCTCGCACCCTAAGCGAGAATCATACCACTAGACCAAATGCCCAACAATGATATATTAATGATAAAACTATTTCACATCAATATTGCTTACTAAACCGATTTATACTATATTTATTGATTACATAACCATGCTTATTAAATCAAGTCGTTGTAGTATAGTGATAATTATTTTTGCTTGTCACATAGGTGACTCAAGTTCAATCCTAAACGATGTCACTTTTGTATATTATTTTGGACAAAGTGCTAGCATTACTCATTTGTGAAACCAAACACTACACTCCATTTGAGACAACTGCAACTTCACATCCCCTAACTCGTGCATATATTGTTCATTTAGTTTTCGCAGTCAAGCCTTTAAGAAAGCCATGTCCTTCAAAACTCATTCGACTGAGTTATTGATATGGGGGCGTATCGATCCAAAACTACGACCATCAAATGTCCTAGCGAAAACGTATAGAACAAAACATAAAAAAATAAGTGAACATTAACTAATATAAGTGTTTATACGAACCTTCGTAGGGTAGTACAATATCCACGTGTCTAGAACCTCCTAGAGTACTCAGACTTTCCCAATGTCAATTACAACCATTTATCTATGACTATGCCCAAAAATGTCCTCACAGCCTTAAGCTCTTGTTCCACACAATTAGAATAATACATTGGTTTTCAAAATCGGAGAATAATGGTGGATTGTGAGCTTAATTCCCTTATCAACTTCCACCGTCTTGTATTTCTCGTGTGACTATCGAGTGCTAATGAAGTGCTCACCGCTAGATGCTTTCTAGGAAATATACATAGTTTCTAAAATATTCATATCAAAATCAAGCTCTTCAATCTTGTTCCACACAATTAGAATAATACATTAGTTTTCAAAATAAGAAAATCATAGAGAAACTGAAGAATGGGGATTGTGAGACTGATTACCACAATAAAGTTAGCCTCCACCATCTTGTAATTCCCGTATGACTTCTTAGTAGTGATGAAGAGGTCACTTTGGATGCTCTCGTGAAATAGACTGTGGGGTCGTTTGGATGAGGGAATTGGAATGTTCTCGGAATCGGGGTGAATTGCAGGGAATTTAATTCCTTGGAATTAGTGCGGATTTAAATATTGAATTCCTTGTTTGGATAGCTAAATATGTTAAAGAATTGCATTAGGAGATTTTAATTAGAGTGTAAAAAGACAATTTTGTCCCAACTTAATTTATCGAGAAGTCATTTGCTGATGTCTACCGTTGAAGCATCTCGACTCCGGTTCAAGTCTCATTTTCAATGGCATGTATCAAGCAGTCCGTTTCACCAATATCATCTTTTTCTTTAAGGTGCTGCCATAACAATCCTAAAGCTTATACAGACTATTGATTTTTTTCCTAATTCTGTGTTGAAGAATTGATTTGAAGAAACAAATAGACACTACTTGGTTGAAGAGATTGCAGAGGAGGAAGCATAATAAACAAGTAGAAGAAGAAGAAAGAAGAAAGAAGAAAGAAGAAGAAACACAGCAGCAGCAGAAAAAGAAAACATAGCAGAAGAATAATATGAAAAAAAATCCAGCAATAGAAGAAAAAGTACAAAAAAAACAGAGAAAGAAAAAAAACGCAAGAAGAAGAAGACGCGGCAAAAAAAAAAAAAAAACAGAGGGTAGCACGTGTAAATTGCACAGGGATATTTAAATCCCCTGATATTAGTTGGGTTATTCGAAATCTCTAAAAAGAGATATTACAATATCATTAGGGAAAGGCCCAATTCTCCGGATTAAATTTGGGCTATCCAAACAGGACATTTAATGAAATCTCCAAAATCCCTTCAATTCCCTCATAGTTTCTTGTTTCTATAAATATACATGCCAAATTTCAATATGAAAACAAAGGGGCATTCCGAGAATTGAACTCGGGACCTCTCGCACCCTAAGCGAGAATCATACCACTAGACCAAATGCCCAACAATGAGATATTAATGATAAAACTATTTCACATCAATATTGCTTACTAACAAATTTATACTATCTTTATTTATTACATAACCATGCTCATTAAATCAAGTCGTTGTAGTATAATGATGATTATTTTTGCTTGTCACATAGGTGACTCAGGTTCAATCCTAGACGATGTCACTTTTGTATATTATTTTGGACAAAGAGCTAGCATTACTCATTTGTAAAGCAAACACTACCCTCCATTTGAGACAACTGCAACTTCACATCCCCTAACTCGTGCATATGTTATTCATTTACTTTTTCGTAGTCAAGCCTATAAGAGTTTAATGTTCTTCGAAAACTCATTCGACTGAGTTATTGATATGGGGGTATCGATCCAAAACTACGCCCATTAAATGTCCTAGTGAAAATGAAGTGATTCGGGCCACCAACCCCGGTGCAAATGGCTATTCCTACACCCCACTAGGGTCACCAACACGGGGCCGAAGCCTAGGGCCCTATAAGAAATGCCTAGGGTCAAGACTTGCTCACAACCAGGCCTTACAGAGGTTCCTCAAACCTAGGTATGTGACTCTATTCAAATACAAGCCCTCCCCAGCAGCCACACAAGCTAGGGAAAGAGTCATGCCTTGCCAGACACTTATGTTGGCATAGGCCCCAGATACGAGCCCCGGGCCGAGCCTAACATCAAGCCTAGGCCTCAGGTCAATTCCCATGAGCCCAGAGGCCAAGAACCTGGCCAGAGGCACCCTTGAGGTCTTCCTGGAGGCTCTCTAGAGACAGAGGGCTGAAGGCTTGGCCACAAAACTCAAAGGCCCTGAGCCGAGCCCAGACACGGGCCCTAGACTGGGCCTAGCACCCAGCCTAAGCCCCAGGTCGAGACCCAACTGGCACCTGAAGATACCCTGGAGGTATTCTTGAAGACTTGGCCGAGACAGAAGCTAAAAGGCCTGGACAATTTTGAAGAAAGCCGAGAGCTGTGCCTGCCACAGGCCACGGGCCAACATCTGGGCACTACGCCGACGCGATTTAGGCTGAGCCAAAAGTTGGACCATGCCGTTTGGGATTTTCCACAAGCTATGGAATCCTTATGGCCCCGGGATAAACCTCCAACAAACCTTGTTGGAGTCGAAGAAGGAAGGAAGACCAGCTCAATCTAGCCCCCACAGCCGAGCGTGCCCAAGAAATCTGATCGAGGCCAGGATTCCGTGTCGGACCAAGATAACTCGGTGCCACGCGCTGAAGTACCATGTGTCCAAGTCCTATTATGATTAGGACACACGGATATGCATAATCCGAGTTAGAATCCAGCTTTTCACACCCATCCATCTCTGAGCCGGACTAGGAATCCTACTCCGGCGTGAGCATGGACATGGCGTGAGCGCGCCGCCTGATATGGATTAGGGTTTTTGCCGGATTAGTTGGTTTAGTGCTTATCTTCCTTTTTAAGACTCTTTAAGTATTTGTTTCGGATTTTCCTTTCTACTTCCGATTGTTTAAGTTTATTTTAGTTCTTTTAGTATCCTACTTAGGACTCTTGTTTATTTCTTTATTAGTTTAGGAAGTAGTTTCGTAGGAGGAATATGAGAGCTTGTTCTCTATTCCTCACCTATAAATAAAGGCCGCCGGCCTCTCTTGTCATTGAACCTTTGATGAATAAAATTACTTCAGAACTTTGTTCTTTTTTCTCTTCAAGCTTTTGCTCGTTGTTGCATTGCTTAAGGTATTGTCTTATCATCTAGGGTACACACCCCTTGACGTGGCGCCTTTGACTGGACACTTAGGGTTCCTAGACTTTGCGTGCTAGTGGGTCCAAGTACTTTCCATCCCGGTTTCAATAGGTTTGACTCGTTGCTAGGAGATCAGCTTGCGGTGGTTAGGGTCACGAAGCATAGACGGTCGTGGTTCACATCAGAAAACCTATAGAACAAAACATAAAAAATAATTGAAAATTTATAATATAAAATTAATTAATAGTAGTGTTTATATGAACCTTCGTAGGGTAGTACAATATCCACGTGTCTAGAACCTCCTAGAGTACTCAAACTTTCCCAATGTCACTTACAACCATTTATCTATGACTATGCCTAAAACATGTCCCCAAAGCCTTGAAGCCTTGAACTCTTGTTCCGCACAATTAAAATAATACATTGGTTTTCAAAATCTGAAAATAGTAGAAACTTAAGAATGGAGGATTGTGAGATTGATTTCCCCATCAAACTCCATTGTCTTGTATTTTCAGTTTCCCCCCCCCCCTAATATGATCTTATTGTTGTAGTGCAAATGGATGACCAAGGAAACTCTCCTTACTGCCTCACATAACAAATATTCATATGCAGCGTCCTGTACCATATTCTCTGTGACTTTAATAGAAAGACTATCAGAAACCTCTTGTAGAGATTCTGCTTCCGCGCAACAGAGGATTCGGAAAAGCCCACCTGTCCTACTATCTCTTACGCTGGAAAGTCAGGAGCCTGAACCAATTTCGTCTGAATCCCTTCAATCACCAAGCAGCTTCTAAACCCATCAAATTCGGCTTCAGCACGAAATACATCATTCAAAATTGAAATAGAAGAAAGAGGGCCTAAGGCCTCCTGATGAAGAGAAGCCTTAGCACCAACCAGGCAAAGTTTCAAACTCGGCCCACTTCCTAACATAGCAGCCCCAAACAATTTCTGAGTAAATACCTCAAGCCTGTCCAACAGCGTGGCCCTTGCCCACAAAGGCCTATCTGCAGCCCACTTGTCCAAAGCCCACTTATCCAAAGCACCTTAAAATTGCTAACCCTTAAGCCATCCAAGGTTAACCTCAAACCTAGAAAAGGCGTCGCCTCCTCCCCAAAAGTTTTATTTCCTTTTATCTCTAAAGTCACTTCTATCTCTGAAATCTGATGTGAACCGCTGTAACCGTGGGCAGACGACCCTTAAACACTGCAAGATGAATGCCTTAGCAACAAGTCGATTCTATAGAAACCTAGGTGGAAAGTAGTTGGACCCGCTAGCTATAATGAACTAGGAACCCTAAGTGTCCAGTTGAAGGTGCCAGACCAAGGGGTGAATACCTAAGATGATAAACCAAACCTTAAACTAGGCAACAACAAGCAAAAGCTTGAAGGGAAATAAGAACTTGTGTTCTAAGATTAAAATTATTCAAATGTTGTCTTACATCGTAGGCCAAAGGCCTTTATTTATAGTTGAGCATTCGGGAACAAGCTCTTCCAATTCTACTCCTATTCTAACTCTAGAATGCTTAAAATATTTCTAAACAATTGAAAACTATAAAGGAAATCCGAATAAAACACTATAATAGAGAAAACCCTAAACTGGCAAAATAGGTGTGATCGCGCCGTGTCCGTGCTCACGCCGGATTAGGACTCCTAGTCGGGCAAGGACTCCGTGTCCTTCAGGAATCCTTTTCTGAATCCAACAAGGATTGGTGGAGGTTTATCCTGATCGTGTAAGGAATACTTGGGCATGAAGGATTCTGGAAAGGCACGAGTATTTTGTTGACTCGACCAAAATCGCCACTGAGTGGTGCTCAGGTGTCGGCCCGACGCCTGTGCCTAGCTCGACTTTGAGCCCTTATCTAATCTAGCCGGGCCTTCGGTCTTCTGGCTTCGACTGGCCTTCAGGAATGTCACTAGGGTGTCTTCAGGCTGCAGCTTGGCCTTGGGGCTCATAGGTGCTGACCTGTGCTCGTGGCTTGGTGCTAGGCTCGGCTCGTGTCTCGGCCCGACATCTGCATTAGTGCTCGGCGTGGTATTATACTGGAACCAAATAGGGTGAAGGCTGGGGGAGTTTTGTATTTGAACAATATAACATACCTAGGCCTGAGAAACCCTTGAAAGGCCTAGCTAGAAGAATGCCTCGACCCTAAGCGCTTCTTGTACGGGCCTAGGCTTCGGCCCCGTGCTGGTGTCCCAGGTGGCGTCTAAGAATAGGTGATCATTCTGGGTCTGGTGGTCGCGATCACTTCATTCCCCTCTTCTTCAGCAGGATTCGACCTTGAATCCTTCTCTCTTCTTCTTTGGACACTTGGTAGTTTCCTCTACATATTCGTCACCTGTGTAATAATATCTGGTGGGGAATCGGCGCGACGCTCTGGGCTTGGGAAGTGCTCTGACTCGGTATCGAAACAAGGCTCCGTTCCTTCATTGTTGATGTTGTCGGTGTCTATGCTGTCCACATCAGGCAAGGCGTCCAGGTCAGCTTTATCCCCTAGGCTTGGGGCTGGGGTGGACATACTTGAGAATGTCTCCTCGCCTCCAGATTTATTTCCTCTTTTTTTCTTATGAATTTGTGTCCTCTCCTTCTTCTGAGACTGTGTAATCTATTTCTTATGATGGTTCCACTTTTAAGACTCGACGGGACACGACTTCCCATTGTATCTTGTGATCTGACAGTGATCCTTAGTCGTGGCGCGTGTCTAGGCTCGCGCCGGGGCTTGTATCAGCACTCCAGTGTGTACCAGGGCTGGTATGGTGTGCTTCGGTGCTGGGCAGGGCTCCGAGGCTGGGCACGGTGTTGGTGTTGGGTGCTAGGGTCGGCTCGGTCAAGATGATCGGGTCAGCTTTTGTCTCTGGAATCAGGGCACGTAGAAACATGCCTGAAAACTTCTCCAATCCAGCTTGAGGCACCTCTTCTCCATCCTCATAATCTGTCTCCGTATCCTCCACGATTACTTCACCTTCATCATCCGTCACCACCTCTCCTTCTCTAAGCACTATGGTCCTTTGGTTTGGGCAGTCTCTAGAGATGTGTCCTCTCCCTTGGCATTTAAAATACACAATTCCACTGGGACGTGGGTTAGAATTCTGAACATTAGGAGTGTTGGGAGTAGGTGTTACCCGTGGTGTCGTGTCTCGTGTGTTAGGGCCCGGTCGTGGCCCGATGCTCTGGTTAGCACCTGGTCTCCAAGGGGTGTTTCCTACACTAGAATTTCCCCTCCAAGGACTGGCATTAGGTGGTGTGGTTGTGGGCCTCTTCCCAAAGCCATTCTTTATCTCTCTCTCTACACGGATGGCAAGAGCTACTAGTTCATCATAGTCAACATAGTTGATTATGTTCACTTGGTGCATGATGTCTCTTTGTAACTCGTTGGTGAACCTGGCTACTCTGGCTTCCTCATCTTCCTTCAAGTCAAGTCTGGTCACCAGCATCTCTATCTCCTTGTTGTACTCCTCTACGAATATGGTTCCTTGCCTCAAAGATTGAAGCTTGGTGTGCAAGTGATGACACTCGATTTGACGTGATTTTCAGCCCCATTTAAGCGACATTTCTTTGTTTAAGACATGGTTTTTAGGGCAAAATAGCGAATATGCACTCAATTGCTCTATCTCGTGCCATTTTGGTTACTTTGGCCCATGTCGGGTCTATTTGATGGTTTTCTAGTGTTTTTGGATAGCACAGGTTTTTGCCGTTAAATGATGTAGCCAAGGACGTGTCTAAGGCATTGGAACCCCGAGAAAGTGACCCGGAATCGATCAAAGAAGCAATCAAGTCGGAGTCAAAACCACCCCTGCTCATACCTAAAGTTTTCGGCAAAAACAACCTACTTCTCGCTGAAAACTATGAATCAAATCTGCACATAGAAGACAGGAGAAATACCGAGAACTCCACTTAGAGTTTTTGGCAAAAACTCTCTATGTTTTCGCCGAAAACTGTCCCCTTTCCCAGCCGGATACGGACAGCTTTTAAATACAACCGTCGGCCACAATTTGAAAAGAACTGACTTTTTGGACGAAAAATCCAAGACTTAGAATTAGAGAGAAAGATTGGAGAGAGTTCGAAGATCCAGGAAAAGATCGTGACGCCATCCTTCCATCTCGGAGAGCTCAAGTGCGAGGAGTTGAAGATCCAGAAGATCAAAGCTTCACGGATTCATCGAAATTAGGTTTTACAGTTCTTCTCTGTCTTTCCTACCTGAGATGTACTCCTTGTTTGTCTTTGGTTCTCATGTATTGAATATGAGTAGCTAAAACTCGTAGAGCTTAGATTAGATGAACCCTAAGTGACCCAGGGCTTTAAAGCGGTCACGGATCGGCGGTGATTAGATTCAAAGTTCAGTCAGTTTCTCTTTCATGTTTGGTTTGTTCTTTGTTGTCTGTGTTTCTTGTCTGGTTTGGCCACCTATATTAGATTCTTGTTAAGCAGATGATTGATGACACTCGATTTGACGTGATTATCAACCTCATTTAAGCGACATTTCTTTGCTTAAGACATTGTTTTTAGGGTAGAATAACAAATATTCAATCGATTGCCCTATCTCATGCCATTTGTGTTACCTAGGCCCGTTTCGGGTCTATTTGATGGTTTTCTAGTGTTTTTGTGTTAACACAGGTTTTTGCCATCAAATAGCGTAGCCATGGACGCGTCTAAGGCGTAGGAACCTCGAGGAATCAAACTGGAATCGATCAAAGGAGTCAATCAAGTCAAACCGAAAATCTGCCATTCACACTTACAGTTTCGGCGAAACCAGGCCCCCAGATTCGGCGAAACCAGCAGTTCAAATCAGCCAGTGCCAAGTGAAGAATGGTTTCGGCGAAACCACTCAACTGCTCGGACCAAAAATATTGAACAACCGGCGGAGCCCTTGAACTTAAAGGAATTTTCGCCGAAATTCTTAAGGAATTTTCGGCGAAAATAATACACTGGTCCGACTAATTTAGGGTTAAGTATTTATACTTAACCCGGCGGCCCAAATAAAGGATACAATTCATAATTCAAAAAACAGAGCTTTTGGAGATCAGAATCCTCTGAAGTTCTGGAGCGAAGAGTTGGAGTTCGAAGAGCCGGATAGAGATCGTGACACCATCCCTTCCATCTCGGAGAACCGGAGCTAGGAGTGTAACTTACCGAAGATCGGAGTTTGTCAGAGTCGTCTGAATTAGGTTTTTCAGATCCTTTTCTGTTCTTCCTCTGAATGATGAACTCTTTCCTTGTCTTTGTGTCTTTTGTAATGATCATGAGTAGCTAAACCCTTTAGAGCTTAGACTAGATGAACCCTAAGTGACCCAGGGCTTTAAAGCGGTCACGGATCGGCGGTGATTAGATTCGAAATTCAATCAGTTCTTTTTCATGTTTGATTCGTTCTTCATTGTTCATGTTTCTTTTCTGGATTGATCACCTAGATTAGATTCTTGTTAAGCTAAGAATAGAAGCGAACGCTCGCCTTACTTTAGAACATCGAATTAAACAATTAACCTTATAATTGGAGTGTGCCTTTCGTAGGAACCGGTTAGGGTTAATTCACTGCAAGAGTAACTCATAAATCATTAGTAATTGCACCAGTTAATTAAGTCGTTGCGAGAGGCGACCGTACCCGGGCGGCTAGTTAATCTTGGTAGTTAGATCGGATAGAGCGAACGTTCGCCAGTCTTAAACCTAAGGGTAAGGAGTTATGGTGGTGTCTTAGTAATTGAGTGAATAAGAATCGAAATCCGCTGATCTGTTGATTGCCAATGCTCTGGGGAACGAAGGGGGATTCAAAGTCTAAGTTCGTCTGTCATTCTTGTTTTCAAACCCTAAATTCCCAATCTGCTTTAGCTTAATTTGTTTTAATTTCTCTGCATTCCTTAGAATTAGAAGTCGTGGAACTCACACCACGCACAACGTGTTTTTCCTTGAGTAATTTGTTAGTTCTGAAGTAGCCAAACAATTGAAGGCCCATGGAATACGATCTATCCTAGCTCTTGAGCTTGATAGTTATTTGATTGAACCTGCTCAGCACAACGACGGTTCATCAAATTGGCGCCGTTGCCGGGGACTTCTTTTGATTGTTGAAAGAAGATCTGGCAATTTATTCTTCTACTTTCCATCTTTCATTTTTTTTCCACCCACTTCGATTTTACGCCGGTATGTTTGCTTTTGTTGCTTGTAGGTTGTTCTAGTGGTTCATGAGCCGCTCGATTGCTCATTCTCAGTTTAAGCCGGGCAATTCTGCTCCGCCGAAGAAACCGCGAGCTCAGAAGCAAGTCATAACCACACCGCCTACACCACCTATCCCTCAAAAGATTGAGGAGTTGAAGGAGAACTCCTCATCTTCATCCGCTTCATCCACTACTTCAGATTCACCACCACCTTCTCCTCCCGTACTAGTTGCTCAGCGCACCGTGGCGGATTACTGCAGACCAAGTGCAGCTCACCTCCGAGCTAGCGTTGTCGTGCCGCACAACGATGACGATCCTGATTATGATATCACAACCTTCGTCCTGAACATGGTCACTAAGAATCTTCGATTCGAAGGGAAGCTGCAAGAAAACCCCCGCACACATTTGGCGAACTTCCTCGACATGTGCGAGACGTTTAAAAAAGGGAATCTCAACAAGAACAATCTTTGCTTGTGGGCATTCCCATTCTCTCTTAAAGGCAACGCCAAGGTATGGCTCAGCTCGAAACCACCTGGCTACAACACTGACTGGGATAGTCTAGCTCAAGACTTCATAGAAGAATACTATCCCCCTTCAAGAACTACATTCTACAAGGATAGTATCGCTAATTCTCTCAGAAGGAAGGAGTAAGCTTATACAATGCTTGGAACGAATTCCAAGAGCTTCTATCTGAATGCCCTCATCATGGATTCAACCAGAGTCAGCTAGCTGAAATCTTTGCCAAAGGTATGAATGAAGAAACAGCTGAATGGGTCAACATCTTAGCTGATGGCGACTGCACAGCACTTGAACCAGAAGCTGCTCTACTTCACTTTGCGGACTGCGCATCTAAGTCCAGAAATAGGGAAAGACAGTTTGGAGCAGCCAAGAGTCAACCAAGCAGTGAAGATCAGATTAAGATCGCGGTACAGAAACAAATGGAAGAGATCCTCGGTACAACTAATAACTGGCCTAACAAGGAAGTCAACTTTATTGACCACAGCTTCACCAGGGATCAAAGAGGCTACTCCGACTACCGTCAGTTCAGAACACCTCCTCAACAACGGGAAGGCTTCTATGAGCATCCTCCCTACAACTTCCAACTCGACCAGAGCCGAAATCAATACATGGACAATGGTTATCAAGATCCTTCCATATTGCCCAGAGTACAGCAGCCTCCGAATTTTATATCTGAGGACAATTGGGAGAGGAGAATAGCCAGGAAGTTTGATCTAATTACAGCAAGACTTGATGATCATGAGGAAAGATTTAGAGCGCAAGATGCTTTTAACAAAGGGCAGATCGCACAAGGACAGAGAATAGAGGATATGATAAATAAAATTGCTAGTGCGATGGCTCGTCTTCCCATCTTCAATCAGGCTCCGTCTCCAGACAGCTCCACCGTGAAGAACGAGAACGCTAAGGCCGTAACAACCAGGAGCAGTGAGCAGACCAGCCCGTCTGAGAAGGAAGAAATTCCCGTTTCCAATGAGGGAGAGTGCTCGGCTATCATCCCTCGACCACCACCCATACCTATTCCAGCTAAGTGCCCCGACCCTGGTCCTTTTACTTTACCTTTGAGCATTAATGACATTGAAATTGAGCGTAGCATAATTGACCTAGGTGCTTCTATAAATGTCATGCCTAGTGTTTATATAAGAAACTAAACCTAGGGGAATTACAACCTGCCAACATGAATTTAATGTTCGCTGACAAAACTCTAAGAGAACCTAGAGGAATGATCCAGGATGTAATCACTTGCTGTGGCCCGTTCCAGTTTTTCGTTGATTATATAGTCATGGATACTCAAGAGACATATTCTACCCTTCTCTTGGGTCGGTCATTCATGGCGACAGCCGGAATTAATGTCAATGTTCCTAATGGCTCTCTAACTGTAAGGGTGGGGAAGGATACTGCAACATTCCGTCTCAAGGACGGGATGAAATACATTCCTAAGGAAGAATTAAATTGTTTATCTGTAGAGATTGTGGAGTTGGCCTCGGTCAACTTCATTTCTAATGTTTCTTCCAGTGTCTCTAGATCAGTTGTTGCTGTAGATATTAAACAGGTCATTACGAAGAAGCCAGAAATTTCAGTTCAGAAGCCGCTTAAGAAGAAGAAGAAGAAGGAACTGCAAGCCTCTTCTAAATCACCGAGCAGACCTCGAGGAAAGAACAAGAAGACAAAGACCCAAATGGTCTGGAGACCAAAAATTCCACCGTCTTCCACCGAGCCAGCTGCGCCACCATTTCATTTCGAGAAACCGACGCCGGAACAAGTATGGAAGGAGAAGCCGAAAGCGTCTCCTAAGGAAGTACTAACGATCACCGATCCTGGTGATAACAAGCCGAAGAAGAAAGAAAAAGAGAAACCGACAGTCCTCATTCCTTCCATCGTCACACTAAAGAAAGATGACCTCTCGAGAGAGCTGTTCGGACCATTCAAGTTCGTTGATCATCTTCCCGACGGACGTACCAAACTACTACATGCGAACGGGAAGAAATTCACGTTTACCGGAGAAGTCCCGAAGCTGTACTTCATGAACTCCGACGCGAGCGTGAAGGAGAACCTAAGTTGGGATGTCTCCTAATACCGTCCAGGTATCGTCCAGCTCAAGGACGTTAATAAAAGAGCGCTTCGTGGGAGGCAACCCACGGCTGGAGTCAGTTTTGTTTTGTTTCAACCTTGGTCTTTTAGAGTCGGTTCGGGAGAGCCAAAAGTGTCAGTTTGTTTGATTTATTATTTTTCATGTAGAGTCTGCATGTCATAGAGTCAGTCGCAAGTTGATTGAGGTCGTTCTAATTTTTCTGGATTTAACTGTGATTTTCTGAAGTTGGCCTGATTTACGAAAATATTTTAAACCCGAACAGTTCAAAATTTTCGGCGAAACCACCCTTGTTTTCGGCGAAACCGATCTTCAAATTTCGAACCTATTCTCCTGTTCCTCATTTTCGGTTTGAAAATTTTCTGATTTCGGTGAAACCATCCCAACTAAAATTTTCGGCGAAACCGAGCTTCCATTTCGGCGAAACCGAGCTTCCATTTTCGGCGAAACCGCCTTTTCAAATCGGTCAATCCATTTTAACTAGTAGTTTCGGCGAAACCACCCCCCTACTTTCGCCGAAACTGATTTGAAAAATCACTTAATGTATCCTTTAAACATCCGGTCCACTTCCTCTCTCTCCTTCTCCCAATTTCGCACAGTTCTCCGAAACCCCCCTTCTCCTTTTGAAATCGCCGAACGACCCACTTTCAACACCCGCCGCCACCGTTTCACTCGCCGCCACCGTCGCCGACCGCCGCCGCACCTCTCCCCTCCTCATTCCGATCCCAACAAGCCCTAGAACGTTCCAATCGGAGCTTTGCAGCTCCAGTTCTCCGAAACCCCAGTTTTCAAGTTTTTCACTGATTCCTCTCACCTCGTTAATTTTTAGCAATCATGACTTCAAGGTAAGTTGTATAACTTTTGATACGAATCTTTGGACATATAGATTGCTGAATTTCGTCAAGGTTGACTTTCGGTTGACTTTTCGGTTTGCCTCGTTTTGCGTGCCGACTGTTTCGTGTGAACTAGGATTGACTGAACTCATAGAACTGTTCTAGGATGCTTAGGGAGTTCCGTGCTTAATTTCCATATCATTTGGTCATGTGTTGCTATGCATACGATTGATTCTTTGTTATGTTGACTTGTGAGATATGTAGGTTTGACGTTGGATTGTTGTTGATCGTTTGGCTGTCATAAGTGTTCATTCTTGTTCATATTATCATGCCACCATTTGAAATCATATGATGCCGTCAATTTCCAAGTTGTGATAGTCTTGCCATGATTAGGGTTCAATGTGACTTAATGTTGACTTTCTAAATGTCAGTTTGACTTTTTGAACTCTGATTGCGCTTACCTGATTATAGCTGTTTTTAAGACATGTGTTCTATTGTCTATGATTACCGGTTACCTTGCTTTGCTTACCCCACTTAGTTTCCCTCATTTCTTTGTGAAATTGAGTTTTTTTTCTACTAAGTGTGGGGTAGGATCTTAGTTGACTAATCTGGTTTCACTTCTGGTTTTAGGAACACTTTTGAGCGCAGGACTAAGGCACGCCTTGATGGCGCCTCGAGCTCAGGAGCTGCCGCTCCCGTCATACCCGCCATTCTGGGTCCTCCACCTGCACTCCCTCGCCATGCTGGATACCATCCCACCATCGCCCGTCTACCAGACTTCTACTTTGAGAACTTCCAGAAGATCGAGCACATCCGTGGAGCTGACGTGCGTCCTTTATCCATGGAGTCACTCCAAGAGCATAATGAGGATTACTACCGGAACGTGCATGACGCCCTAGCACCGGCCGGTCTCCTAGAGCTGACCACCATAGCCGCCGAGTTCCCAGACATTGCTCTCCAGGAGTTCTGGGCGACATTTGACTTGGACGAGCATAAGAAGAGACGGGGCCAAAAGGTGATCACCTTCTTTCTTGGTGGGGTGTACAGGCAGCTCACCTACGATGAGTTTGCCGCTCATCTAGGCATCCCCTACGAGCACTATCACGATCACCACCTCGGTTGGGGCGAGGATGATGACGACGAGGAGTTGCACGCCCTCTGGAGCCACATGACAGGCGTGCCTGGCGATCGCCTCGGGAAGAGCAACTCAGTTAAGTCTCTCTCTCACCCGCTTTATAAGTTTATTCATATGGTTTGGCGGAGGTCACTTTTATATGTCAGAGACAAGGATCGCCACCATATCCTTAAGGAGGAGTTTATGCTTCACCGAGCCATCCGAGAGAGCTACCCTCTCCACCCCGGCTGGGTGCTAGCTCACATCTTCAGCCAGAGGACCAAGAGGAAGAAGCTACCACGCAAACTCTTGGGAGGCCACTTCATAGGTCAGCTCATCCTCTCCTTCGGCATCAGCCATGAATATGGCCCTAACATTCCACGCCACCCAATTATGACCGTTGGAGGAGACTTGGCGGTCGAGTACGATTTAGAACTCGACCTCAGTCCCCATGTAGCAGCAGATCCTCCACTCCAGCCTGCGGTCGAGTCGGAGGACGAAGATGATGCTGAGGAGCAGCAGCCGCAGCCGCCGCCTGAGTTTCAAGATTATATACCCTCGCCACACCATCAGGCTGGGTACATCCACCAGTCGCCGCCGCGCATTCCAGATCCATTTCCGGCGCATACTCACCAGCCGCAACACCACCCCGCGGACATTGGTGAGTTGTACGAGCGACTGCAGGAGTGGCGCATCACCGACAACGCCGCTCAAGAGGCGCGATGGACTATTATGCAGCAACATATGCACCGAGCCGACCGGCGATATGAGCGACAGCTCGGCGATTACTTCCACTTCCCCCACCCTGACACCTCTGACCAGTGATGATCAGGTGGTGTCCTTTTCCTTGTCCTTTCTTTTTATTTATTCTTTTCGGACTTCGGTCCAACTTTTTTCTGTGTGGATCCGGGGCACTTGTCCCGGTTTCCTTTTTATGTTTCATTTGTTTTTGTTTTGTAGGCAATCGGTAGACTCCCTTTGCTTCCGGCTAGGCGACACTTTCCTCCGCTCTCTGGATCCGGGCTTCCCTCTGAAATCAACCGTCCTCTTCCAGGTTCTTCCATTCCACTCTGAACTCTAGAATTAGTCCTGTGAGGACACAGTCCGATTTAAGTGTGGGGTAGGATGCTAGAGAACCTTGCATGAACTTGATTGCCCTTGATTGTGTTTTGTGTGCCTCGTGATTCCATTCCAGTCTCTCTAGCATTAGAATGGCTCAGTTCTTGATTTTTGATGTTAAGTTGTTGTTCAACCTTTCATAATGATGCTTAGACTGCTTAACCTAGAACTTGAGAACCAACTTGTATGCTTTGATGCTAAATTGCCTGGTCAGAACAGAATTTTAAAATCACACTTGTAGTTTGTAGCCTTGATTGCATGAAAATGACCGAATCCGACTAGCAAACCAACTGTGAGCGTTTGATCCATTGCACGTAACTTGCAATTTATATTCTTTCTGAGTGGTTCTCTGTTTACTTGAATGAGTTAGAATTTGCATGAAACCTACTCGAGACCACATGATGACACGAGTTCTAGAAGGATAGGGGCACCTAGATTCAGCTACTAAGCCAGATAGCCTACCAAACGATAAATCCACTAGGTTTAGACCCTTGAGCTTGGCCTGTTCTTTCGGTTCGATAATACATTACAACCATTTCCCATTTCTTTCATTCCTCATTGATCCCCTGTGGTTGTAGTTCTAAATTGACCTACCGGAAGTCGGTTTGTGGTAACCTGCCTATAGCAATTAAAAAGGTGGTCTTAGCTAATATGTCCAGACGTGTAAACCCCTCTAGCAACTAAAAGAAAAATCGGCACAAAAGAAAAAAAATAAAGTAAGAAAAGAAGCAAGCTTCAGAAAAAAAAATGAAGAAAGAAGAAAATCAGAAAAAGTTCAAAGTTTAGTTCAAATAAAACGTTCTTCTCCCTACAAATGGAAGAACGAAGTCGTAAGAAAAGTTGAAAAGAAAAATGTATGCAAAAGAAAAAGAATAAGTGCTAGGTTGCTTGAGGATATCATAGGACGAGCGTTCATCATTCCACCCGTGTTTGGTTAGACGGTAGGAAGCCATAGATTAGATTCGAGGGAAGTTAGTCGAAAGCTACACCGCACCAAGCCATCATCATTCATTCCCATCATCCATCTCATTATAAACCCGAGTAGTGTAGAATTCATTACGGTCCTAGCAGGGAAGTCCTTCTTGACTAGATACTCGTGTTGTCACAGTGGTGGAGATGTGGTCGAAATGCAAACCTATGACAGAATTCGGTAACAGAAAACGATCGAGAGCAGAAACACGTCCTTAAACACAGAGAGTGAGAGTTCCCATTGTACTAAATATATCCTGTGTGAGAAGTCTGGTCGGTCAGGTCAAATTCGTGCATGATTGATTGCTAATTACTTGTCGTGTGCAGTTTATTAGTGAGACCAGGTAGTTTGGCTGATCAGTATGCATGTTAGGTTTCTTGTTCTAGGATCGATCTGTCTAATAATTCATTGTGTTTGATTGAGCTCCAATTTAATCGATCTTATCATTTATGAACATGAGCGTTTCTATTCAGTTTGCTTGAGGACAAGCAAAAGCTTAAGTGTGGGGTATTTGATGACACTCGATTTGACGTGATTATCAACCTCATTTAAGCGACATTTCTTTGCTTAAGACATTGTTTTTAGGGTAGAATAACGAATATTCAATCGATTGCCCTATCTCGTGCCATTTGTGTTACCTTGGCCCGTTTCGGGTCTATTTGATGGTTTCTAGTGTTTTTGTGTTAACACAGGTTTTTGCCATCAAATAGCGTAGCCATGGACGTATCTAAGGCGTAGGAACCTCGAGGAATCAAACCGGAATCGATCAAAGGAGTCAATCAAGTCAAACCGAAAATCTGCCATTCACACTTACAGTTTCGGCGAAACCAGGCCCCCAGATTCGGCGAAACCAGCAGTTCAAATCAGCCAGTGCCAAGTGAAGAATGGTTTCGGCGAAACCACTCAACTGCTCGGACCGAAATTATTGAACAGCCGGCGGAGCCCTTGAACTTAAAGGAATTTTCGCCGAAATTCTTAAGGAATTTTCGGCGAAAATAATACACTGGTTCGACTAATTTAGGGTTAAGTATTTATACTTAACCCGGCGGCCCAAATAAAGGATACAATTCATAATTCGAAAAACAGAGCTTTTGGAGATCAGAATCCTCTGAAGTTCTGGAGCGAAGAGTTGGAGTTCGAAGAGCCGGATAGAGATCGTGACACCATCCCTTCCATCTCGGAGAACCGGAGCTAGGAGTGTAACTTACCGAAGATCGGAGTTTGTCAGAGTCGTCTGAATTAGGTTTTTCAGATCCTTTTATGTTCTTCCTCTGAATGATGAACTCTTTCCTTGTCTTTGTGTCTTTTGTAATGATCATGAGTAGTTAAACCCTTTAGAGCTTAGACTAGATGAACCCTAAGTGACCCAGGGCTTTAAAGCGGTCACGGATCGGCGGTGATTAGATTCGAAATTCAATCAGTTCTTTTTCATGTTTGATTCGTTCTTCATTGTTCATGTTTCTTGTCTGGATTGATCACCTAGATTAGATTCTTGTTAAGCTAAGAATAGAAGCGAACGCTCGCCTTACTTTAGAACATCGAATTAAACAATTAACCTTATAATTGGAGTGTGCCTTTCGTAGGAACCGGTTAGGGTTAATTCACTGCAAGAGTAACTCATAAATCATTAGTAATTGCACCAGTTAATTAAGTCGTTGCGAGAGGCGACCGTACCCGGGCGGCTAGTTAATCTTGGTAGTTAGATCGGATAGAGCGAACGTTCGCCAGTCTTAAACCTAAGGGTAAGGAGTTATGGTGGTGTCTTAGTAATTGATTGAATAAGAATCGAAATCCGCTGATCTGTTGATTGCCAATGCTCTGGGGAACGAAGGGGGATTCAAAGTCTAAGTTCGTCTGTCATTTTGTTTTCAAACCCTAAATTCCCAATCTGCTTTAGCTTAATTTGTTTTAATTTCTCTGCATTCCTTAGAATTAGAAGTCGTGGAACTCACACCACGCACAACGTGTTTTTCCTTGAGTAATTTGTTAGTTTGAAGTAGCCAAACAATTGAAGGCCCGTGGAATACGATCTATCCTAGCTCTTGAGCTTGATAGTTATTTGATTGAACCTGCTCAGCACAACGACGGTTCATCAAGGATAGTAGCGAACGTTCGCCTCACTTTAAAACACCAAATCAACAATTAACCTATTCATTGGAGTGTGCCTTTCGTAGGAACCAGTTAGGGTTAATCCACTTCAAGAGTAACTCATGAATCACTAATAATTACACCAGTTAATTTCTCCGTCGCAAGAAGCGAAAGCTCGGGCGGTTGATTAATCTTGGTAGTTAGATTGGATAGAGCGAACGTTCACCATTCTTAAACCTAAGGGTAAGGAGTTATGGTGGTGTCTAGAAATTGAGTGAATGAGAATTGAAAACCGCTGGTCTTGTGATCGCCATGTTATGAGGATCTTAGGGGATTCGAAATCTAAGCATGTCTGTTGTCTATCTAAGTCAATCAACCAATCATTCTGCATTTTAATTTCATTTCAGTTTCCTTGCATCCTAGTATAGAAGTCGTGGAACTCACACCACACACGAATTGTTTGATCTTGAATAGAGTTGCCAACATATTTGAGTAAACGAGTAAAAGAGGCCCGTGGAATACGATATGCTTAGCTTTTAGCTCAGTAGTATTTGATCACTGTTTTACAGCTCATCAAATTGGCGCCGTTGCCGGGGACTCTTCTATTTTGTTTGAAAGAAGAGTTGGCACTTTTATTCTTCTACCTTTCCATCTTTCATTTCCCATCCCACTTCGATTTTACACCGGTTGTGTTTGTTTTTGTCGCTGGCAGATTAAAGCAGGTATAGAATCAAGTCACTTCCATTTCATCCTTCCCTACCACAATGGCTGCTCCAAAGAGTCTTGCGGATTACAGTAAGCCGAGAGCAACTAACGTTTGGTCTTCCATCGCTGTGCCTTGTAATGACAACGATCCTGACTATGAGATTAAGATCCCCTTCCTGGGACTAATCTCTAGGGACGTGCAATTTGAAGGAAAGCTAGACGATAATCCTTGCACACATTTATCTGACTTCTGATGAACCGTCGTTGTGCTGAGCAGGTTCAATCAAATAACTATCAAGCTCAAGAGCTAGGATAGATCGTATTCCACGGGCCTTCGAATGATTGGCTACTTCAGAACTAACAAATTATTCAAGGAAAAACACGTTGTGCGTGGTGTGAGTTCCACGACTTCTACTTCTAAGAAATGCAGAGAAATTAAAACAAATTAAGCTAAAGCAGATTGGGAATTTAGGGTTTGAAAACAAGAATGACAGACGAACTTAGACTTTGAATCCCCCTTCGTTCCCCAGAGCATTGGCAATCAACAGATCAGCGGATTTCGATTCTCATTCAATCAATTACTAAGACACCACCATAACTCCTTACCCTTAGGTTTAAGACTGGCGAACGTTCGCTCTATCCGATCTAACTACCAAGATTAACTAGCCGCCCGGGTACGGTCGCCTCTCGCAACGACTTAATTAACTGGTGCAATTACTAATGATTTATGAGTTACTCTTGCAGTGAATTAACCCTAACCGGTTCCTACGAAAGGCACACTCCAATTATAATGGTTAATTATTTAATTCGATGTTCTAAAGTAAGGGCGAGCGTTCGCTTCTATCCTTAGCTTAACAAGAATCTAATCTAGGTGATCAATCCAGACAAGAAACATGAATAATGAAGAACAAATCAAACATGAAAAAGAACTGATTGAATTTCGAATCTAATCACCGCCGATCCGTGACCGCTTTAAAGCCCTGGGTCACTTAGGGTTCATCTAGTCTAAGCTCTAAAGGGTTTAGCTACTCATGATCATTACAAAAGACACAAAGACAAGGAAAGAGTTCATCATTCAGAGGAAGAACAGAAAAGGATCTGAAAAACCTAATTCAGACGACTCTGACAGACTCCGATCTTCGGTAAGTTGCACTTCTAGCTCCGGTTCTCCAAGGTGGAAGGGATGGCGTCACGATCTCTATCCGGCTCTTCGAACTCCAACTCTTCGCTCCCGAACTTCAGAGAAATCTGATCTCGAAAAGTTGTATTATGATTAATTATGAATTGTGTATCTTATTTGGGCCGCCGGGTTAAGTATAAATACTTAACCCTAAATTAGTCGGACCAGTGTATTATTTTCGCCGAAAATTACTTAAGAATTTCGGCAAAAATTCCTTTAAGTTCAAGGGCTCCGCCGACTGTTCAATATTTTCGGTCCGAGCAGTTGAGTGGTTTCGCCGAAACCATTCTTCACTTGGCACTGGCTGATTTGAACTGCTGGTTTCGCCGAATCTGGGGGCCTGGTTTCGCCGAAACTGTAAGTGTGAATGGCAGATTTTCGGTTTGACTTGATTGACTCCTTTGATCGATTCCGGTTTGATTCCTCGAGGTTCCTACGCCTTAGACACGTCCATGGCTACGCTATTTGACGGCAAAAACCTGTGCTAACACAAAAACACTAGAAAACCATCAAATAGACCCGAAACGTGCCAAGGTAACACAAATGGCACGAGATAGGGCAATCGATTGAATATTCGTTATTCTACCCTAAAAACAATGTCTTAAGCAAAGAAATGTCGCTTAAATGAGGTTGATAATCACGTCAAATCGAGTGTCATCAAATACCCCACACTTAAGCTTTTGCTTGTCCTCAAGCAAACTGAATAGAAACGCTCATGTTCATAAATGATAAGATCGATTAAATTGGAGCTCAATCAAACACAATGAATTATTAGACAGATCGATCCTAGAACAAGAAACCTAACATGCATACTGATCAGCCAAACTACCTGGTCTCACTAATAAACTGCACACGACAAGTAATTAGCAATCAATCATGCACAAATTTGACCTGACCGACCAGACTTCTCACACAGGATATATTTAGTACAATGGGAACTCTCACTCTCTGTGTTTAAGGACGTGTTTCTGCTCTCGATCGTTTTCTGTTACCGAATTCTGTCATAGGTTTGCATTTCGACCACATCTCCACCACTGTGACAACACGAGTATCTAGTCAAGAAGGACTTCCCTGCTAGGACTGTAATGAATTCTCTACACTACTCGGGTTTATAATGATATGGATGATGGGAATGAATGATGATGGCTTGGTGCGGTGTAGCTTTCGACTAACTTCCCTCGAATCTAATCTATGGCTTCCTACCGTCTAACCAAACACTGGTGGAATGATGAACGCTCGTCCTATGATACCCTCAAGCAACCTAGAACTTATTCTTTTTCTTTTGCATACATTTTTCTTTTCAACTTTTCTTACGACTTCGTTCTTCCATTTGTAGGGAGAAGAACATTTTATTTGAACTAAACTTTGAATTTTTTCTGATTTTCTTCTTTCTTCATTTTTTTTCTGAAGCTTGCTTCTTTTCTTGCTTTATTTTTTTTATTTTGTGCCAATTTTTCTTTTAGTTGCTAGAGGGGTTTACACGTCTGGACATATTAGCTAAGACCACCTGTTTAATGGCTACAGGCAGGTTACCACAAACCGACTTCCGGTAGGTCAATATAGAACTACAACCACAGGGGATCAATGGGGAATGAAAGAAATGGGAAATGGCTGTAATGTATTATCAAACCGAAAGAACAGGCCAAGCTCAAGGGTCTAAACCTAGTGGATTTTATCGTTAAGGTAGGCTATCTGGCTTAGTAGCTGAATCTAGTGCCCCTATCCTTCTAGAACTCGTGTCATCGTGTGGTCTCGAGTAGGTCTCATGCAAATTCTAACTCATTCAAGTAAACAGAAAACCACTCAGAAAGAATTAAAATTGCAAGTTACGTGCAATGGATCAAAAGCTCACAGTTGGTTTGCTAGTCGGATTCGGTCATTTTCATGCAATGAAGGCTACAAACTACAAGTGTGATTTTAAAATTCTGTTCTGACCAGGCAATTTAGCATCAAAGCATACAAGTTGGTTCTCAAGTTCTAGGTTAAGCAGTCTAAGCATCATTATGAAAGTTTGAACAACAACTTAACATCAAAAATCAAGAACTGAGCCGTTCTAATGCTAGAGAGACTGGAATGGAATCACGAGGCACACAAAACACAATCAAGGGCAATCAAGTTCATGCAAGGTTCTCTAGCATCCTACCCCGCACTTAAATCGGACTGTGTCCTCACAGGACTTATTCTAGAGTTCAGAGTGGAATGGAAGAACCTGGAAGAGGACGGTTGATTTCAGAGGGTAAGCACGGATCCAGAGAGCGGAGGTAAGTGTAACAGAACCTGAAGCAAAGGGAGTCTCCCAACTGCCTACAAAACAAAAACAAATGAAACATAAAAAGGAAACCGGGACAAGTGCCCCGGATCCACACAGAAAAAAAGTAGGACCGAAGTCCGAAAAGAATAAATAAAAGAAAGGACAAGGAAAAGGACACCACCTGATCATCACTGGTCAGAGGTGTCAGGGTGGGGGAAGTGGAAGTAATCACCGAGCTGTCGCTGCCACTCCAGCTGTCGCTCATATCGCCGGTCGGCGCGGCGCATGTGTTGCTGCATAATAGTCCATCGCGTCTCTTGAGTGGCGATGTCGGTGATGCGCCACTCCTGTAGTCGCTCGTATAACTCTCCTACATCCGCGGGGTGATGTCGCGGCTGGTGAGTATGCGCCGGAAATGGATCTGGAATGCGCGGCGGCGACTGGTGGATGTACCCAGCCTGATGGTGTGGCGAGGGTATATAATCTTGAAACTCAGGCGGCGGCTGTGGCTGCTGCTCCTCAACATCATCTTCGTCCTCCGACTCGACCGCAGGTTGGAGTGGAGGATCTGCTGCTACATGGGGACTGAGGTCGAGTTCTAAGTCTAACTCGACCGCCAATTCTCCTCCAACGGTCATAATTGGGTGTCGTGGAATGTTAGGGCCATAGTCATGGCTGATGCCGAAGGAGAGGATGAGCTGACCTATGAAGTTGCCTCCCAAGAGTTTGCGTGGTAGCTTCTTCCTCTTGGTCTGCTGGCTGAAGATGTGAGCTAGCACCCAGCCGGGGTGGAGAGGGTAGCTCTCTCGGATGGCTCGGTGAAGCACGAGCTCCTCCTTAAGGATATGGTGGCGATCATTGTCTCTGACATATAAAAGTGACCTCCGCCAAACCATATGAATAAACTTATAGAGCGGGTGAGAGAGAGACTTAACTGAGTTGCTCTTCCCGAGGCGATCACCAGGCACGCCTGTCATGTGGCTCCAGAGGGCGTGTAACTCCTCGTCGTCATCATCATCGCCCCAGCCGAGGTGGTGATCGTGATAGTGCTCGTAGGGAATGCCCAGATGAGCGGCAAACTCATCGTAGGTGAGCTGCCTATACACCCCACCAAGAAAGAAGGTGATCACCTTCTGGCCCCGTCTCCTCTTATGCTCGTCCAAGTCAAATGTCGCCTAGAACTCCTGGAGAGCAATGTCTGGGAACTCGGCGGCTATGGTGGTCAGCTCTAGGAGACCGGCCGGTGCTAGGGCGTCATGCACGTTCCGGTATGAATCCTCGTCATGCTCCTGGAGTGACTCCATGGATAAAGGACGCACGTCAGCTCCACGGATGTGTTCGATCTTCTGGAAGTTCTCAAAGTAGAAGTCCGGTAGACGGGCGATGGTGGGATGGTATCCAGCATGGCAAGGGAGTGCAGGTGGAGGACCCAGAATGGCGGGTGTGACGGGAGCGGCAGCTCCTGAGCTCGAGGCGCCATCGAGTCGCGCCTTAGTCCTGCGCTCAAAGGTGTTCCTAAACCAGAATGAAACCAAATTAGTCGACCAAAACCTTACCCCACACTTAGTAGAGAAAAACTCAATTTCACAAAGAAACGAGGGAAACTAAGTGGGGTAAGTAAAGCGGAGTAACCGGTAATCATAGACATTAAAATACATATTTCGGAACAGCCAGAATCGATAATTACAATCAGAGTTCAAAAAGTCAAACCGACATTTAGAAAGTCAACATTCAAGCATATTGGACCCTAATCATGGCGAGACTGTCACAACTTGGAGAATGACGGTAAAATATTATTTCAATTGGCAGCACGATAATATGAGCAAGAATGAACACTTGGGGCAGCCAAATGATCAACACAGTTCAAAGTCAAACCGACATTTCTCACAAAAGTCAACATAACAAGAAATTAATCGTATGCATAGCAACACATGACCAAATGATATGGAGATTAAGCACGGAACTTCCTAAGCATCCTAGAACAGTTCTATGAGTTCAGTCAATCCTAGTTCACACGAAACAGTCGGCACGCAAAACGAGGCAAACTGAAAAGTCAACTGAAAGTCAACCTTGACGAAATTCAGCAATCTATATGTCAAAAGATTCGTATTGAAAAGTCGTACACTTTACCTTGAAGTCATGATTGCTAAAAATGAACGAGGTGAGAGGAATCGGTGAAAAACTTGAAAACTGGGGTTTCGGAGAACTGGAGCTGCAAAGCTCCGATTCGAACGTTCTAGGGCTTGTTGGGATCTGAATGAGGAGGGGAGTGTTGAAAGTGGGGCGGTCGACGATTTCAAAAGGAGAGGGGGGGTTTCGGAGAACTGTGCGAAATTGGGAGAAGGAGAGAGAGGAAGTGGACCAGATGTTTAAAGGATAAATTAAGTGATTTTTTTCAAATCAGTTTCGGCGAAAGTAGGGGGGTGGTTTCGCCGAAACTACTAGTTAAAATGGATTGACCGATTTGAAAAGGCGGTTTCGCCGAAAATGGAAGCTCAGTTTCGCCAAAAATTTTAGTTGGGATGGTTTCGCCGAAATTAGAAAATTTTCGAACCGAAAATGAGGAACAGGAGAATAGGTTCGAAATTTGAAACCGTTTTCGCCGAAAACAAGGGTGGTTTCGCCGAAAATTTTGAACTGTTCGGGTGAAAATATTTTCGTAAATCAGGCCAACTTCAGAAAATCACAGTTAAATCCACAAAAATCGGAACGACCTCAATCAACTTGCGACTGACTCTATGACATGCAGACTCTACACGAAAAATAATAAATCAAACAAACTGACACTTTTGGCTCTCCCGAACCGACTCTAAAATACCAAGGTTGAAACAAAACAAAACTGACTCCAGCCGTGGGTTGCCTCCCACGAAGCGCTCTTTTATTAACGTCCTTGAGCTGGATGATACCTGGACGGTATTAGGAGACATCCCAACTTAGATTCTCCTTCACGCTCGCGTCGGAGTTCATGAAGTACAGCTTCGGGACTTCTCCGGTAAGCGTGAATCTCTTCCCGTTCGCATGCAAAAGCTTGGTACGTCCGTCGGGAAGATGATCAACGAACTTGAATGGTCCGAACAGCTCTCTAGAGATATCATCCTTCTTGAGTGTGACGATGGAAGGTATGAGGACTGTCGGCTTCTTCTTATCTTCAATCTTCGGCTTGTTATCACCAGGATCGGTGATCGTTAGTACATCCTTAGGAGACGCTTTCGGCTTCTCCTTCCATACTTGTTCCGGCGCCGGTTTCTTGGAACGAATGGTGGTGCAACTGGCTCGGTGGAAGATGGCGAAATTTTTGGTCTCCAGACCATTTGGGTCTTCGTCTTCTTGTTCTTTCCTCGAGGTCTGCTCGGTGGTTTAGAAGAGGCTTGCAGTTCCTTCTTCTTCTTAGGCGGCTTTCTGGATTGAAGCTTTCTGGCTTCTTCTCGGTACCCTGTCCAGCACCTGCATGTCAATTGATCTCGAAACACTGGAAGAAACATTAGAAATGAAGTTGACCGAGGCCAACTCCACAATCTCTACAGATAAACAATTTAATTCTTCCTTAGGAATGTATTTCATCCCGTCCTTGAGACGGAATGTTGCAGTATCCTTCCCCACCCTTACAGTTAGAGAGCCATTACGAACATTGACATTAATTCCGGCTGTCGCCATGAATGACCGACCCAAGAGAAGGGTAGAATATGTCTCTTGAGTATCCATAACTATATAATCAACGAAAAACTGGAACTGGCCACAGCAAGTGATTACATCCTGGATCATTCCTCTAGGTTCTCTTAGAGTTTTGTCAGCGAACACTAAATTCATGTTGGCAGGTTGTAATTCCCCTAGGTTCAGTTTCTTATATAAACACATAGGCATGACATTTATAGAAGCACCTAGGTCAATTATGCTACGCTCGATTTCAATGTCATTAATGCTCAAAGGTAAAGTAAAAGGACCAGGGTCGGGGCACTTAGCTGGAATAGGTATGGGTGGTGGTCGAGGAATGATAGCCGAGCACTCTCCCTCATCAACAGCGGGCGGTTTTTTCTCCTTAGGCGGGCTAGTCTGCTCACTGCTCCTGGTTGTTACGACTTTAGCTTGCTCATTCTTCTCGGAGGAGCTGCTTTGAGACGGAGCCTGATTGAAGATGGGAATACGAGCCATCGCACTAGCAATTTTATTTATCATATCCTCAATTCTTTGTCCAGATGCTATCTGTTCTTGATTGAGAAGAGCTTGTGCTTTGAATCTTTCCTCGTGATCATCAAGTCTTGCTGTAATTAGATCAAAATTCCTGGCTATTCTCCTCTCCCAATTGTCGTCATATATAAGATTCGGAGGCTGCTGTACTCTGGTGAATCTGGAAGGATCTTGATAACCATTGTTCATGTATTGATTTCGGCTCTGGTCGAGTTGGAAGTTGTAGGGAGGACGCTCATAGAAGCCTTCCCGTTGTTGAGGAGGTGTTCTGGACTGACGGTAGTCGGAGTAGCCTCTTTGATCCCTGGTGAAGCTGTGATCAATGAAGTTGACTTCCTTTTTAGGCCAGTTATTAGTTGTACCGAGGATCTCTTCCATTTGTTTCTGTACTGCGATCTTAATCTGATCTTCACAACTTGGTTGACTCATGGATGCTCCAAACTGTCTTTCCCTATTTCTGGACTTAGATGCGCAGTCCGCAAAGTGAAGTAGAGCTGCTTCTGGTTCAAGTGCTGTGCAGTCGCCATCAGCTAAGATGTTGACCCATTCAGCTGTTTCTTCATTCATCCCTTGGGCAAAGATTTCAGCTAGCTGACTCTGGTTGAATCCATGATGAGGGCATTCAAATAGGAGTGTTTGGAAATCGTTCCAAGCGTCGTGTAAACTGACTCCTTCCTTCTGAGAGAACCTAGCGATACTATCCTTGTAGAATGTAGTTCTTGAAGGGGGATAGTATTCCTCTATGAAGTCCTGGGCTAGATTATCCCAGTCGGTGTAGTAGCCTGGTGGTTTCGAGCTGAGCCATATCTTGGCGTTGCCTTTAAGAGAGAATGGGAATGCCCGCAAGCAAAGATTGTTCTTGTTGAGATTCCCTTTTTTAAACGTCTCGCACATGTCAAAGAAGTTCGCCAAATGTGTGCGGGGGTTTTCTTGCAGCTTCCCTTCGAATCGAAGATTCTTAGTGACCATGTTCAGGACGAAGGTTGTGATATCATAATCAGGATCGTCATCGTTGTGCGGCACGACAACGCTAGCTCGGAGGTAAGCCGCATTTGGTCTACAGTAATCCGCCACGGTGCGCTGAGCAACTAGTACGGGAGGAGAAGGTGGTGGTGAATCTGAAGTAGTGGATGAAGCGGATGAAGATGAGGATTTCTCCTTCAACTCCTCAATCTTTTGAGGGATAGGTGGTGTAGGCGGTGTGGTTATGACTTGCTTTTGAGCTCGCGGTTTCTTCGGCGAAGCAGAATTACCCGGCTTAAACTGAGAATGAGCAATCGAGCGGTTCATGAACCTGTAGAACAACCTACAAGCAACAAAAGCAAACATACCGGCGTAAAATCGAAGTGGGTGGAAAAAATGAAAGATGGAAAGTAGAAGAATAAATTGCCAGATCTTCTTTCAACAATCAAAAGAAGTCCCCGGCAACGGCGCCAATTTGATGAACCGTCGTTGTGCTGAGCAGGTTCAATCAAATAACTATCAAGCTCAAGAGCTAGGATAGATCGTATTCCACGGGCCTTCGAATGATTGGCTTCTTCAGAACTAACAAATTATTCAAGGAAAAACACGTTGTGCGTGGTGTGAGTTCCACGACTTCTACTTCTAAGAAATGCAGAGAAATTAAAACAAATTAAGCTAAAGCAGATTGGGAATTTAGGGTTTTAAAACAAGAATGACAGACGAACTTAGACTTTGAATCCCCCTTCGTTCCCCAGAGCATTGGCAATCAACAGATCAGCGGATTTCGATTCTCATTCAATCAATTACTAAGACACCACCATAACTCCTTACCCTTAGGTTTAAGACTGGCGAACGTTCGCTCTATCCGATCTAACTACCAAGATTAAATAGCCGCCCGGGTACGGTCGCCTCTCGCAACGACTTAATTAACTGGTGCAATTACTAATGATTTATGAGTTACTCTTGCAGTGAATTAACCCTAACCGGTTCCTACGAAAGGCACACTCCAATTATAAGGTTAATTGTTTAATTCGATGTTCTAAAGTAAGGCGAGCGTTCGCTTCTATCCTTAGCTTAACAAGAATCTAATCTAGGTGATCAATCCAGACAAGAAACATGAATAATGAAGAACAAATCAAACATGAAAAAGAACTGATTGAATTTCGAATCTAATCACCGCCGATCCGTGACCGCTTTAAAGCCCTGGGTCACTTAGGGTTCATCTAGTCTAAGCTCTAAAGGGTTTAGCTACTCATGATCATTACAAAAGACACAAAGACAAGGAAAGAGTTCATCATTCAGAGGAAGAACAGAAAAGGATCTGAAAAACCTAATTCAGACGACTCTGACAGACTCCGATCTTCGGTAAGTTGCACTCCTAGCTCCGGTTCTCCAAGGTGGAAGGGATGGCGTCACGATCTCTATCCGGCTCTTCGAACTCCAACTCTTCGCTCCCGAACTTCAGAGAAAGTTGTATTATGATTAATTATGAATTGTGTATCTTATTTGGGCCGCCGGGTTAAGTATAAATACTTAACCCTAAATTAGTCGGACCACTGTATTATTTTCGCCGAAAATTCCTTTAAGTTCAAGGGCTCCGCCGGCTGTTCAATATTTTCGGTCCGAGCAGTTGAGTGGTTTCGCCGAAACCATTCTTCACTTGGCACTGGCTGATTTGAACTGCTGGTTTCGCCGAATCTGGGGGCCTGGTTTCGCCGAAACTGTAAGTGTGAATGGCAGATTTTCGGTTTGACTTGATTGAATCCTTTGATCGATTCCGGTTTGATTCCTCGAGGTTCCTCCGCCTTAGACACGTCCATGGCTACGCTATTTGACGGCAAAAACCTGTGTTAACACAAAAACACTAGAAAACCATCAAATAGACCCGAAACGGGCCAAGGTAACACAAATGGCACGAGATAGGGCAATCGATTGAATATTCGTTATTCTACCCTAAAAACAATGTCTTAAGCAAAGAAATGTCGCTTAAATGAGGTTGATAATCACGTCAAATCGAGTGTCATCAACTTCCTGGCTATCTGTGAAACTTTTAAGAGTGGGAACCTCAACAAGAATACCTTGTGCCTGCGAGCTTTTCCATTCTCCCTCAGAGGTGGAGCTAAGAGATGGCTTAGTGGCAAGCCACCCGGTCATTATACAGATTGGGAGACTCTAGCTCAAGATTTCGTCAAGGAATATTTCCCTCCATCAAGGACAACTGCCTACAAGGACAGCATCTCTAGGTTTGCTCAGAAAGAAGATGCAAGCTTATACGACACTTGGAATGAATTCCAAGAACTTCTCTACAATTGTCCTCACCATGGTTACGAACAAAGGCAGCTAGCTGAATTCTTTGCTCGAGGTTTGCGTGAGGAATCTGCTAAATGGGTCAACTCCTTGGCTAGGGGAGATTGCACCGTTCTTACACCTCAAGCTACTCTCCTTCATTTTGCTAGTTGTGCTTCCAAGTCAAGAAATTGGGAGAGACAAAGAGAAGGCACCAAGAGTCAATTGAGCATCGCGGATCAAGTCAAAGCAGAAGTTCAAAAACATTTAAAGACGATTGGTGCATCCCTCGATCCCCTGTCAGCTACCGCCTTTACGGTTGACTGTGGATGGTGCAGAACCTGTGCTCATAACGGAGGAAGCTGCCTAAACTTCGGTAAAACAGATGTCTGGTCTATAGAAGAGGTGAACTTCATTAGTCAAGGCTTCACCAACAACCAGAGAGGCTACTCTAACTACCGGAACTACCAACCTCAGGGTCAGAACCAAAACAACCGATTCTCTGAATCAAATCAAAGACCTCCTGGATTCATTGGAGGACAACAACCGTTTCGACCAAAGCCATATTACGACAGAGACGAGGGTTTCAAGAAAAAGTTTTTGATGCAATGAGCAAGGCCAAGGATCACGACACCCAGTACAAGAAGTGGTACAACGTTTTGAAGAATGCAGAGATCAAGATACCAGTAACTGAAGCTGTAGAGATCATACCACCACTTGGAAAATTCTTCAAAGATCTCGTGAAGAAAGTAAAGAAAGTAAAGAATGGAGAGATATTCTCTGTCACCCTCACCAATGAGTGTGCTGCTCTTTTCGGTAGCCCATCTCCTATGTGACAGCCACCCCCACCCCCAGTTAAGTGTTCTGATCCCGGCCCTTTTACCTTACCATGCATAATAAATGGTATAAAGATTGATCGTAGTCTAGCTGACTCCAGTGCTTCTATTAATGTTATGCCTGCTTATCTTTATGAGAAGTTAAACCTAGGAAAATTAAAGTCACTTACTCTGCATCTCGTGCTAGCTGATAGATCTGTCAAACTGCCTAAGGGTATAACAGAAGATGTAGTTGTTCGATGTGGCCCTTTTACCATTATTGCAGACTTCGTTGTTCTGGATACCCGTGAATTAGATGGAACGCTTATCCTGGGCCGACCTTTCTTGACAACCGCCGGTGCAAATATAAATTACAAACAAGGCTTGTTGACTTTAAGTATCGGACAGGATAGTGTTACATTCCGCATTAGGGATAGCATGAGATATTCTGTAGCTCAAGATGATAAATGTTACACTGTTGATGCTATGGAGTTGGCCTCGGCCAACTTTATCACTAATGCCTTATCTAGTGATCCACTAGAGTTGTGTTTGATTTCAGGAATTGAAAATGTGTTTGAAGATCAAGAGCATCGCCTATGGCAAGATGAACTAGACGACTAGAAGGCGACATCTACCGCCACTTCTGCGCCACCTCATATTGAACCAGCTTCAAGTCGGATCACCACTTCAGACGAGAACCCGCCAGAACTCGCATTAAAGGAGCTCCCCGACCATTTAGAGTATGCATTCCTGGGGAAGGAATGCCAGTTGCCAGTCATCATCAACTCGGCTCTATCTTCCGAACAGAAAGAGCAACTAATCATACTACTAAAGAAGCACATCCGAGCTATAGCCTGGCAATTAGCTGACATCAGAGGCATCTCCGAAACCTTCTGCAAGCATTAGATAGTTGTAGATGAAGAATTCAAACCAGTCAGACAACCACAACGCCGATTAAATCCTCTGATGCAGGAGGTTGTGAAGAAGGAAGTCCTTAAGCTTCTGGATGCCGAGATCATTTACCCTATTGCCGACAGTCCTTGGGTTAGTCCAACTTAGGTTGTTCCAAAGAAGGGAGGGATTACAATCATTCCTAACCAGAAAGGCGTTCTCATTCCCACTCGCACCGTTACCGGATGGAGAGTCTGCATCGACTATCGATGCCTTAATGATGCTACAAAGAAAGTCACTTCCCACTGTCGTTCATTGATCAGATGCTAGGAAGATTAGCTGGCCATGATTACTACTGTTTTTTTGGATGGGATGTCTGGTTACTTCCAAATTCCTATCGAGCTTGACGACCTAGAAAATACGACCTTCACCTGCCCGTTTGGTACGTTTTCCTATCGTTGTATTCCCTTTGGGTTGTGCAATGCTCCCGCTACTTTTCAAAGATGCATGTTTGCTATATTCGGGGATCTGGTAGATAATGTGGTAGAAGTATTCATGGACGACTTCTCTGTCTATGGAGACTCATTCTATAAATGCCTAGCTAACTTAGATAAGGTACTAGCCCGTTGTGAGGAGACCAACTTAGCTCTTAGTTGGGAGAAATGTCACTTTATGGTTACCGAAGGCATTTTCCTTGGCCATAGGATCTCTAAGCTCAGAATAGAGGTCGATCGTGCCAAGCTTGAAACTATTGCCAGTCCTCCACCGCCAACTTCGGTCAAGACAGTCCAAAGCTTCCTTGGTCATGCAGGATTCTACCGGAGGTTCATCAAAGACTTCTCCAAGATCACTCTTCCAATGACTAAGCTTTTTGAGAAAGACATCCCCTTCGTTTTTGACGAGGCATGTCTTGAGGCCTTTGAGATTATGAAGACCAAACTCACCACCGCACCGATCCTCATAGCACCAGATTGGAATCTTCCATTTGAGATCATGTGCGATGGTAGTGACTTCGTCGTTGGGCTGTTCTGGGACAAAGAAAAGAGAAGAGATTCCATCCCATCTATTTTGCTAGCAAGACGCTTAACGATGCTCAAAGGAACTACACTACTACAGAGAAGGAGCTCCTAGCTATTGTCTTCTCTTTCGATAAGTTCAGACAGTACCTGGTCCTCTCGCACACCATAGTCTACACCGACCACGCTGCTCTACGCCATCTTCTAGCAAAGCAGGACTCGAAGCCAAGACCTATCTGATGGGTTCTCCTTCTCCAAGAATTCGACATAGAGATCAAGGACAAGAAGGAAGCTGAGAACCTAGCAGCCGATCACCTTTCCCAACTCGAGGAATCACAGACAGGTAAGTCTGCTAATACCCCTATCAATGATTCTTTCCCTGACGAGTTGTTGCAACTTGGAATCTATGAACAGGTCAATAGCATAGCCATCGAGCCTTGGGCGATCGCTCACGCTCAAGAATTGAGTAATGCAACCACATCAGATGAGCCCCGGTATGCCACCGTAGCTAACTATCTCTCCCGCGACATAATACCCCCGGGACTGGATTATAATGTGCGAAAGAAGCTCATTAAAGAAGCCAAGTCTTACTTCTGGGATGAGCCATTCTTATACCGTATTGGAACTGACGGGATGATCCGGAGGTGTGTCTCTTACATCGAGGCAGCTGAAATCATATGCAAGTGCCATCAAGGCCAGTTTGGGGGACACTTTGGCGGCAACCGTACTGCGAGAAAAGTACTTGAAACCGGATTCTACCGGCCTTCTCTCTTTAGTGATTGTGACACGTTTGCTTGTCATTGTGATGCATGTCAACGATCAGGTAACATCTCTAACCGTAATGAGATGCCACAGAACATTTTTTAACTGTTGAAATTTTTGATGTTTGGGGAATTGATTTTATAGGACCACTCACACCCTCCAACGGAAATAAGTACATTCTCGTGGCCGTTGATTATGTTTCCAAGTGGGCTGAAGTTGAAGCTTTACCCACCAATGATTCAAGAGTGGTGGGATGGTTCCTTACACGTCTCTTTACGCGTTTTGGTATACCACGCTTCATCATAAGCGATAGGGGTACCCACTTCCGTGGACACTTCGATCGGGTGTGCAAGCGCTTTGGCGTCACCCACCGAATGTCCACCGCTTATCACCCTCAAGCTAACGGTCAAGCGGAAGTGACAAACCGTGAGCTCAAGTAGATTCTTGATAGGACAGTTGGCCGGTCTCGCAAGGACTCGTCATCTAAGCTCAATGATGCCTTATGGGCATATCGAGCTGCCTACAAGACTCCCATCAGTACCTCACCGTATCAACTCTTCTATGTCAAGGCATGCCATCTACCGGTTGAGCTTGGGCACATGGCGTTCTGGGCCACTAAAGAGTTGAACATGAAACATGCAGTAGCAGGGAATATGCGACACGATCAGATCGATGAGCTTGAGGAACACCGTCTCCACGCGTATGAGAGTACGAAACTCTATAAAGAACGCACCAAGAGGATCCATGACGCTCAATTAAAAGAGGTCAAAACATTCTACCCCGGTGATGAAGTCCTTTTATATAACTCTCGCTTGAAGCTCATCCCGGGTAAGCTGAAATCCCGATGGTCCGGCCCTTACACCGTTGTTCGGCAAACGACACTTGGAGGCGTCCAAATTAAAGGCCCTGGTCAAGAACCGTTTATGGTAAGTGGCCATAGGCTCAAGAAATACCTTCAGGGATTAGCTGTCACCCTCATCGACGTGCATTACTTCTCGTCAACCCCGTAACTCCGTTCCAGGTATCGTCTAGCTCACGGACGTTAAGAAAGAGCGCTTCGTGGGAGGCAACCCACGGCTGGAGTCATTTTTCAATTTTGTTGAGTCATCTTTTCGTTTTTCTTTTAAAACTGTGTAAACCCGTTTTTCAAATGAGTTTTTGGCGAAAACTCCTACAGTTTTTGCCGAAAACTTTGGCGTTAAAACCCTCGTATTCTCCTGTGTTGTTTTCGGAAAATTTTCTCACCGCAAACTGAATTATTAAATCGATGTCGTTTCGCTCCCCAGTCAGATTTTAGAGAGATTTTTCAGTGAAAACTTTCTATGTTTTTGCCGGAAATTCGGGTCCATGTTCTCTGATTTAAATGACCATCTCTCTCTTTTTCGCCGACTCACTTTCGAAAATAACAAATCAAACGCCCCAACCCCTTCATTTTTTTACACCGTCGCCACCAACCTTTTGTGCACCCCGTCGACCGCCGCTAGCCGCCGCCGGTCCACTCCGGCGTCGCTGCGCCAGCCGTTCCCCCCTCCTGTGTTGTTTGCAACCTAGATCCTCCGAATCGGAGCCTTATAGCTCCGTTTCCACCCGAAACAAGCGTTTTCAGTTTTTGGCCAATTTCTTCGGCTTCCACCCGTTTGTTTGAGTCATGTCGTCAAGGTTAGTTGTTTAGCCTTCAAGTTCGAATCTTTTGGCTTGTTGAATTTTGGATTTCATCATGTTTAACTTTGGTTGACTATTCGTTTTACCTCGGGTTGCGTGTCTGCTGTTTCGATGTGTTCTTGCTTAGCTCTTGGAAACTTTATGATCTCGGTTTACCTTGTGCGTGCTTTGCCATGATCTTGTGCCGATATTTTGTCTTGTGCTCTGCCTTTCGTCAAATTGCATCAGTTTTGTTTACTTGGTGTTGAATGTCGATTTTTCTCCTCCATGCTGGCCGTTTTTCTGCTAATCATTTCGCGCGTCTCACCTGCCTTGTGCTTTTCGAATATGATCAATTGAATGATTTGCTTGCCCCCACTTGTCCCCTCCGTTCTTCACGAAACTAAGGATTGGAACTAAGTGTGGGGTGGGATTCCTGGCATCTAATTCAAGACCACCGGTGCAGATATAGAGAGACGGACCAAGGCTCGTCAGGACAAGTGATGAACGATCATAGGACGAGTTTATCAAATAACTACAGAGCTAGAAGCTAAGTAGATCGTATTCCACGGGTCTTCTAATAATCGTCTACTCAAATATAAAGGCAGATTATTCAGGTTTAACACTTTGTGCGTGGTGTGAATTCCACGACTTCTATTCTAGAAAATGCAAGCAAATTAAAAATTAAATTGAAAGACAGATTGAAAGATTGGTTGACTTAACAAAGATGACAAACAAGCTTAGACTTCGAATCCCCCTTAGTTCACCAGAGCATTGGCAATCAACAGATCAGCGAATTTCAATTCTCGTTCAATGAATTCTAAGACACCACCATAACTCCTGACCCTTAGGTTTAAGACAGGCGAACGTTCGCTCTATCCGATCTAGCTACCAAGATTAATCAGTCGCCCGGGTACGGCCGCCTCTCGCAACGACTAAACTAACTGGTGGAATTACTAACGATTTATGAGTTACTCTTGCAGTAGATTAACCCTAACTGGTTCCTACGAAAGGCACACTCGAATGAATAGGTTAATTGTTGATTTGGTGTTTTAAAGTAAGGCGAGCGTTCGCTTCTATCCTTAGCTTAAAAAGAATCTAATCTAGGTGATCAATCCAGACAAGAAACATAAACAACGAAGAACAAATCAAAAATGAAAGAGAAACTGATTGAACTTTGAATCTAATTACCGCCGATCTGTGACCGCTTTAAGGCCCTGGGTCACTTAGGGTTCATCTAGTCTAAGCTCTACGAGTTTAGCTACTCATGTTCATAACGACAGAATCAAAGACAGAAACAGAGTTCATCATGAAAAGGAAGAACAGATAGAAACTGTAAAACCTAATTAAGATGACTCTGGCAAAGCTTCGGTTTCCGGTAATCTTCAATCCTAGCTTTGAGTCTCCGAGGTGAAGGGATGGCGTCACGATCTCTTCCTGGCTCTTCGAACTCTAAAACTTTGCTCTCTCGAACTCTTTTGGTCTGGAACTCGTTAAAGTTCTGAATTATTAGATGATTCCCTTTTTTTGATTTTGGGCCGCCGGTTAAGTATTTATACTTAACCCTAAACTGCCGGATTTTGCCTAGATTTTTCGCCGAAAACTTCAGTGTAAATGAAGGCTTCCGTCGGCTGATTCTCCTGTGATTTTCGAACTTAGAGTTTTCGGTGAGAACTCTGTCTTTTCGTCGAAAACTTCTTCTTATGAGCTCTGCCGATTTCTTCATGAGTTTTAGCCGAAAACCTGAGGAGTTTTCGCCGAAAACTGTTGTGTAAATCAGGGCAGGATTTGAGTTGGCTTGATCGACTCCTTGGATTGGTTTCGGTGCGGTTCCTCGAGGTTCCAATGCTTTAGACACGTCCTTGGCTACTTTATTTGACGGCAAAAACCTGTGCTAACATGAAAACACTAGAAAACCATCAAATAGACCCGAAACGGGCCAAAGTAACATAAATGGCACGAGATAAAGCATTTGAGTGAATATTCGCTATTCTACCCTAAAAACCATGTCTTAAGCAAGGAAATGTCGCTTAAATGAGGCTGATAATCACGTCAAATCGAGTGTCATCAAAATACCCCACACTTAAGCTTTTGCTTGTCCTCAAGCAAACTAAATAGAACACGCTCACGTTCACAAATGATAAGATCGATTAAATTGAAGTTCAAGCACACACAATGAATTATTAGACAGATAATCCCTAGAACAAGAAACCTAACATGCATACTGATAAGTTAAACAACCTGGTTTCACTAAAAACTGCACACGACAAGAAGTAGTAACCAATCATGCACGAATTTGACCTGACCGACCAGACTCCTCACACAGCAAATATTTAGTAAAAGGGAAACTCTCACTCTCTGTGTTTAAGGACGTGTTTCTGCTCTCAATCATTTTTTGTCACTGAATTCTGTCATAAGTTTGCAATTCAACCACATCTCCACCACTGTGACAACACGAGGAACTAGTCAAGAAGGACTTCCCTGCTAGGACTGTAACGAATTCTACACTACAAGGGTTTATAATGAGATGGATGAAGGGAATGTATGATGATGGCTTTGGTGCGGTGCAACTTTCGACTAACTTCCCTCGAATCTAGCCTATGGCTTCCTACCGTCTAACCAGACACGGGTGGAATGGTGTACGCTCGTCCTATGATACCCTCAAGCAACCTAGCACTTTATTTTCTTTTCACACAAATTTTTTTTCTTACTTTTCTTTTACATTTTCTTTCGACTTCGTTCTTCCATATGTAGGGAGAAGAACGTTATTGAACTAAAAACTTTGAAACTTTTGAACTTTTTTTTTTTATGAATTGAGCGGATTATATTCACCAAAATCGTGGAATCACAGTACAAGTAAGGAGAACTACAAACTTTTCTGATTTTTTTTCTTCTGTTCTTTTTTTTTGGTGTGCCGATTCTTTCTTTTAGTTGCTAGAGGGGTTTACACGTCTGAAAATAATAGCTAAGACCATCTGTTTAATGGCTATAGGCAAGTAACCACAAACCCAATTCCGGTAGGCTAATCTAGAACTATAACCACAGGGGATCAATGGGGAATGAAAGAATGGGGAATGGTTGTAATGTATATCGAACCGAAAGAACAGGCCAAGCTCAAGGGTTTAAACCTAATGGATTTATCGTTAGGCAGGCTATCTGGCTTAGTAGCTGAATCTAGGTGCCCCTATCATTCTAGAACTCGTGTCATCGTGTGGTCTCAAATAGGTCTCACGCAAATTCTAACTCATTCAAGCAAACAGGAAACCACTCAAAAGAATTGAAATTGCAAGTTACGTGCAATGGATCAAAAGCTCACATTTGGTTTGCTAGTCGGATTCAGTCATTTTCATGCAATCAAGGCGACAAACTACAAGTGTGATTTTTTAAAAATCTGTTCTGACTAGGCAATTTAGCATCAAAGTATACACGTTGGTTCTCAGGTTCTAGGTTAAGCAGTCTAAGCATCATTATGACAGATTGAACAACAACTTAACATCAAAAATCAAGAACCGAGCAATTCTAATGCTAGAGAAACTGGAAAGGAACCACGGAACACACAAAAACACAATCAAGGGCAATCAAGTTCATGCAAGGTTCTCTAGCATCCTACCCCACACTTAAATCGTTCTGTGTCCTCACAGGACTAAGTCTAGAGTTGAGAGTGAAATAGAAGAACCTGGACTGAGATGGTTGGTGTAGGGGATGAACACGGGTCCTCGGAGCGGAGGGAATCTACCAAAGCAAAGGGAAGTGTAGTAGACCCGAAGCAAAAGGAATCTACCAACTGCCTGCAAAACAAAAACAAATGAAAGATCAAAAGGAAATCGGGACAAGTGTCCCGGATCCACACAAAAAAAAGTTGGATCGAAATCCGAAAAGGAGAAATAAAAAGAAAGGACAAGAAAAGGGATACAACCCGATCACTGCTGGTTAGGTGCATCGGGAGGGGAATGTGGAGGGCGTCGTCGACCTGCCGCTGCCACGCCAGCTGCGCCTCATATCTCTTGTCAGTGTGACGCATGTGCTGCTGCATAATAACCCATCTGGCATCCTGAGTGGCGGTGTCTGTGACTCGCCACTCCTGGAGTCGCTTGTACAACTCTCCAATATCAGCTGGATGCGGCCGGTGCTGAGGATGAGGCGCCTGGAATGGATCTGGAACTGGCAGCTGGTACTGGTATGCATACCCTGCCTGCTGCTATGGCGAGGGTATATGATCATCAAACTCCAGCTCCGGATGAGGCTGCTGCTCCTTAGAATCATCTTTTTCCGCTGACTCATCCTCGTGGTGGAGGGGAGGAGCTGCCGCCACCTGTGGACCAAGGTCCAACTGGAGGGCGTACTCGACCGCTAAATCACCACCTACGGTGTGTACTCTCCGTCGTGGGACGTCCGGGCCATATGACTGGCTGAGACCGAGGGAGATGATGAGTCAGCCGACAAAGTTGCCACCAAGGAGTGAGCTAGGCGGCCTCGACTTCTGAGTCTTCTGGCGGAATAGGCGTGCAAGCACCCATCCGGGATGAAGAGGATAAGCCTCCCAGATGGCACGTAAAAAAAGGAGCTCCTCTCTGCTGATGTGGTGGCGGCTCTTATCTGGAGCAAACAACAAGGATCTACACCAAACCATATGAATAAAACGATAGAGAGGGTGAGAGAGTGACTTAACAGAGTTATGGGTCGTGGTCTGAGCATCTGGCACTCCAGTCATGTGGCTCCACAGCGCGTCATACTCCTCTCCCTTGCCAGTGTTATTCTCCCAGCCGAGGTGGTGACCCTCGTAGTGCTCCCAGGGGATGCCGAGATGAGCTGCGAACTCATCGTAGGTGAACTCCTTGTGCACCCCGACAAGATAGAAGGAGACGACCTTCTTGTGCTGCCTCCTCTTTTGCTCATCCAGCTCGAATGTGGCCCAGAACTCCTGGAGGGCGACGTCTGGAAAGTCAGCAGCTAGGGTGGTCAGCTCAAGAAGTCCTGTAGGTGCCAGTGAGGTGAGCACATTCTGGTGCCAGTCCTCATCGTACTCGAGGAGGGAGTCCATGGATAATGGTCGCACGTCGGCTCCGGGAACATGCTTGAGCCTCTGGTAGCGCTCGAAGTAATGCACGGGCAGGCGGGTAACAGTGGGGTGATACTTGGCTCGGCCTGGATATGGTGGTGGAGGACCGGAGACGGCAGGTGTGACGGGGCTAGAGCTCGGGAGCTAGAGGCGGTGTCAAGTCTCGCCTTAGTCCTGTGCTCGTGAGTGACATTCCTATAGCCAGAACGAAACCAGATTAGTTGACTAATAACCCACCCCACACTTAGTAGAAAAACTCAATTTCACAAAGAAATGAGGAAAACCGAGTGGGGGTAAGCAAAGTAAGTAACCGGTAATCACAATGATTCACAAAGCATGCATATGTCTAGCCGGAATGTTCACATCACAAGTAGAGTTCAGAAGTCAAAATGACATTCAAAAAGTAAACATTGGACACATTGAACCCTAATCATGGCAATTACTAGCTCAAAGCGGGAAATGACGGCATAACATCAGCTCAGATTACAAACACAGAGATATGAACGTGAATGAACACACATGGCAGCCAAATGAGCATAAACAGTTCATGGTCAAACCGACATTTCACAAAAAAAAAAATCAACAACACAAAGAGTCATTCTTTAAGCATAGCAACATTCGATCAAATGGTATTACAAATTCAGCACAATTCTCCCTAAGCATGCTAGATCAGTCCGAAGAAATCAGCGAACCTAAATTCACACGAAATAGTCGGCACGCATATTGAGGTAGACTGAGAAAAAGTCAACCAAAGTCAACCCTGACGAAATTCAGCAATCAACATGTCAAAAGACTCGAAATGAGAAGCTCTACAACTTACCTTGAAGCCATAGCTGCTGAAAACGAACGGAATGAGAGAAATCGGTGAAAAACTTGAAAAACTAGGGTTCGGTGGAATTGGAGCTCTAGGGCTCCGATTTGGATGATCTACGGCTTGAAATGATCGGGAGAGAGAGAGGAATGGTGCGGCGGCGGTAGACGATGGCGAAGGAATTGGGCGGCGGCGATGAAAATAGGTCGGCGGCGGCGATTTTTGAAAAATAGAGGGGGGCGATTTTTCGTTCGTTCGAAAATGAGAAGTGAGGGGAGAGAGAGAAAAGGGACCGGGAAATAGGGGATAAATTTTTTTTGGATTTTCTCAGATTTTTCGGCGAAAAGAGGTGCAAGTTTTCGCCGAAAACTCAAGTTCAAAACGTCTGCCGGTTTTCAAATTCAGTTTTCGCCGAAAAGTAGGATACTTCTTCGCCAAAAAGTTTAACTAAAATCGGTCAGAAAACACAGTGGGATTTAAAGGGCAGTTTTCGCCGAAAAGTTGGGTACTTTTCGCCGAAAAATTTGACCTGCACGATTGAAAATATTTTTCGCAATCCCGGCAAACTTCAGAAAATCAGAATTAATTTGACAAAAATCGGAACAACCTCAAACAACTTGCGATTGAAACGATGACACACGAACTACACATGAAAAATAGGAATCAAGCAAACTGACACTTTTGCCTCCCCCAAACCGACTCTAAAACAAGGAGTTCGACACAAATTACAAACTGACTCTAGCAGTGGGTTGCCTCCCACGAAGCGCTCTTTGATTAACGTCCTTGAGCTGGACGATACCTGGACGGTATTAGGAGACATCCCAACTCAGGATCTCCTTAACGCTAGCGTCGGAGTTCATGAAGTAGAGCTTCGGGGTATCTCCGTCGAGCGTGAATTTCTCCCCATTAGCATGAGAGAGCTTAGTGCGACCATCGGGAAGATGATCAGTGATCTTCAACGGCCCGAACAGTTCTCTTGAGAGATCATTCTTCATGAGTGTTACAATGGAAGGAATGAGGACAGTCGGTGATGTGATCATTTTTAGTGCATTTTAAGTCCTCGATTGACCTATGAAACGCCCGTGTTTGATCCTTAAATGCCATGCTTAATATGTTTTTATCGAAGTTTTGTGCTAAGTGCTATTCTGTTGCCCGGTTGCCACTTTGAGGCCAATTCCATGTCTATTGGAGGTGTTTTCTTTGTATTTTCAGGTCTTGGCATTGTAGTACTGGTGACAAGGAGCACGTAGGATCAAACGGGAGGTCAATCGGAGCTAGGACGGAGGAGATATGGACGTGGCAAAATCGAAGAAAATACGATTTTCAGCTGAAGACAGTTTCGGCGAAACTATCATATAGTTTTCGCCGAAGAAGAAGCTTTCGGCGAAGTTGTCAAGTCCTCGGTCCGAAAACTCGAAGCAGACAGAAGGCCTTTGCGCTTTGACAACATTTTCGGCGAAAACATTCAAAGTTTTCACCGAAAACTTTAGAAGGAATGAAGCAGCGTGTTTTCAAGGGCGTTTTCGGCAAAAATTCTTTATAATTTTCGCCGAAAATACCAGGCAAGTCCGGCGTGCTATATAAAGGTGAAAGAGGCGTGAGTTTAAGGGATGAATTCATTAATTACACAACACCATCGCCGATTGCTCTCTCTCTCTCAATTTTTCATCATCAATTACATCATCTCCTCTCCCTCAACCACACACCAACCTCCCTCAATTGTTGATCAACTTGAAGATCTAAGTGAAGCCTTCCACCCTTGGATTGGAGCTTGAAGAGCAAAGTGAGAAGATCCTCCATGGAAGCAAGGATGATATCCTCTCCCCAATTTCAGGTCTCCTCCATGGTTAAGCTAGGCTAAACTTAGGTTTAGTTTAGTGAGGGATGGATCAAGCTAGGATAGGTGATTGATTGTTTGGATTGATGTTCTTATAGCATTTGTGTAAGATGATGATCCTAGACCTTGTGCTTTGTAGCCATTTGAGCTTGACTTGTTCTTTTGGTATTGTTATGTCTTTCAATACATGAGAATGTTTGATTGATGTTGATCTAAGATTGTAGGATTGTAATTGGATGATTTGAGAGATTGGATTATCAAGTTACAACCATTTTGAGCTTGTTTTCCTTGTTGTCATTTTATCAAACACTTGGTGTGCATTTAGTTTTCTTTCATTTGAAGGTTGAAAGACCCTTGTGATTGCTAGACTAGTGTTATATGATTGACATGAGAGTGTCTTGCATCATTACCTTGTGCTAGATGATTGTTAGCATAGAATTCAAGTTCCAAGCATTTCATTGAGCTAGTTTAAAGCATTCCATTCCCTTTGTTCACATAGCGAGAGCATGGTGCATTTGGTCTAGGAATAGAGAGTCAATTGTGCGAGAGTTCGTTGATTCTACTTGAGTGAGATGCATGGTCATTAATTACACATCGTTGCTTGAGAATCAATCCAGCTTTCATGAACCTTGAGCTTGAAGAAACCCCTTGCTAGACTAAACTCTTTTCTCTTGTTTGATCCTCAATTTTCACTTGTCAATTTTACCTTGTTTGCTTATGTTTTTAACTTGTCTCCTTTCAAAACCAAACTTCAATTTAAATGTATGGACCGTTTACGAATGTTGTGAGTATTAGCCTATGAGGGAACCCTGAGGAATACGACCTTGATAAATTACTTATCAAGTTTTTGGCGCCGTTGCCGGGGACTCTCATTCCTAAGAAAGCAATTATTAGTGAACCGATCTTTATACTTCCTTCCGTTTTCCTTTTTGCTTCCTTTTTACTTTTTGTTTACTCTGTTATCCCGCATCATTGTTTTACTCGGGTGTGTTTGTTGTGCTTGTTTTAGGAGATTTGGATTAGTGCATGAGGCGTTCAGCTCGTCTTCAAGCACGACTCCAAGGATTAGAACAAGTGCTCGAACCACGGACTACTTCCCCACCTCCTACAGTTGAAAAACAAGAAGCTGAACGCATTTCACACCACACTATGTCTCAACACGGAGATGACGATGACCAATTGGTACATTCACATCACACTAATGAAGATGATCAATCGCAAAGAGGTGCGAGGCGCACACTAGCCGATTATGCTCGCCCAACCCTCGAAGGGGCAGCCTCGAGTATCGTGCGAAGAGCGGTAAATGCAAGGAACTTCGAGTTGAAGCCTAACATGATTCAGATGGTGCAGAACGGAGTGGTGTTCAACGGTATAGATGGAGAGTGCCCATCTAGACACTTGAAGGACTTCCTTGAGATATGCGATACGGTGAAGAACGATCAAGTTCACCCGGATTGTGTACGACTCCGACTCTTTCCCTTCTCACTCAAAGGTAGAGCCAAGTCTTGGTTGGAGAACCAACCTAGTAGAACATTCACTACATGGGAGGGACTAGCCGAAGCCTTCCTTGAGGAGTTCTTTCCCCCTTATATGACGGATGCAATCCGGTATCGAATCAACCACTTCACACAACACAAGGGAGAGCTTTTCCATGAGACTTGGAATAGGTTCCAAGCCCTTCTTCGGTCTTGTCCTCATTACAACTTCGCCGAATGGAGCTTGGCGGATATCTTTGTTAGGTCCCTTGATTTTGAGAATACAAGGATGATCAACCAAGCCGCCGGAGGTGATCTAAGGACGCTCACTCCCGAAGATGCTCTAGAACTCTTTGCAGAGATGGCCAATGATGACACTCGATTTGACGTGATTATTAGCCTCATTTAAGCAACATTTCCTTGCTTGAAACGTGGTTTTAGGGGTAAAATAGCGAATATTCACTCAACAACCCTATTTCCTACCGATTTGGTTACTTTGGCCCTTTTCGGGTCTATTTGATGGTTTTCTAGTGTTTTTGCGTAAGCACAGGTTTTTGCCGTCAAATAAAGTAGCCATGGACGTGTCTAAGGCATTGGAACATCGAGGAACTGAACCGGAATTGATCAAAGGAGCCAATCAAAGTTAAACCGAAAATCTGCCATTCACACTTACAGTTTCGGCGAAACCAAGCCCACATCTTCGGCGAAGATAACAGTGTAAATCAACTGATGCCAAGAGAAGGATGGTTTCGACGAAAAGAGCCCAGGGTTTTCGGCGAAAATGCAAGGGAAAATCAATGGCGCCAACAGAAGGTATTTTCGGCGAAACCATTCAACTACTCGGACCGAAAATGATGAACAGCCGGCGGATCCCCTGAACTCAAGCTAGTTTCGCCGAAACTACCCCTATGGTTTCGGCGAAAACATCAGCTCAGCCCGGCCCAACTAGGGTTAAGTACAGAATCAGAAAACCCTAATAAACCCTATTTAAAGCAGGAGTCGGCAGCCAAGGAGAATATATAATTTACAGAGACACAACAATTCATTATTCTTATTTTCTCAAATCAGACTTTTGAGAGTCAGCCGACTCTAGGGTCGATAGATAGAGTTTAGAGAGTTCGAAGATCCGTGGAGAGATCGTGACGCCATCCTTCCACATCGGAGAACTCGGAACTTAAAGTTGAAGATCCAGGAGATTGAAGCTTCGCGGGAGTCGTCAGAATTAGGTTTTTCAGTTCTTATCTGTTCTTCCTCTGTATGATGATCTTCATTGTTGCCTTTGATTCTCTTGTTTCTGATATGAGTAACTGAACTTGTAGAGCTTAGATTAGATGAACCCTAAGTGACCCAGGGCTTTAAAGCGGTCACGGATCGGCGGTAATTAGATTCGAAGTTCAATCAGTTTCTCTTTGCATGGTTGTTTTGTTCTTCATTGTTTAAGTTTCTTTTCTGGTTGATCGCCTAGATTAGGTTTTTTGATGTGTGGATTTCAACTCACAACATTCAAGGTCGTATTCCACGGGGTTCTCTCAATGGCCACTACTCACATTCCTCGTAGACGGTCTATTCATTTGAAAGGAGTTTTGGTTTGAAATAGAAATTAAAAACTTAAAGGAAACTAAAAAAAAGAAAGAAAAATAAAGTGGTGCAAATCAAAGACAAAGGGGGTTCTCTTGGTGGGTAGTTTCATCATGCTCAAGAGGACTAATTGAACAAACAAGCCATTCAAGATCGAGTTTGCATTCGGATGACCATGCATTTCACTTCTATAGACTCAATGCACTCTCGTAGCACCAAATCCCTATCCTAATACCACTCAACTTAGGCTCTCGCTCTCAAGCTAAGTGAAAAAGGATGCATTCTAAGTGTTTGATGAAATGCCAAGACACAAGACCCTCTCTTAAGACTCTATGACCACAAGGCTAGGCACAACACTCTCATATCAATGCCCTAACACTAAGAGATTCACCAAAAAGCCTTTTCAAACTCAATTGAATGAAAATCCACATGCACACCAAGTGTTCGATAAAATGCCCAAGAGAGAAATCAAGTGAAAATGGTTGAAATAAGATGATCTAATCTCTTAGAACACACTCACTTCAATCCCTAGACCTACAATCTATGCAATCCAAGCACTCTCATGCATCAAATCAAGAATATTTATAGTGCAGGGGACAGTGCACGGCGTGCACCCCTGCACGGCGGACGGGTGCACCCCTGCACGGCGTGCACCCCTGCACGGCGTGCACCCTGCACGGCGTGCACCCCTACACTCTGCAGAAAGCTCGATCTTGTAATGCTCATATCTCCCTCGTCCGGCCTCCAAATGACCTCCCGTTTGCTCCTATGCGCTCCTTGTCATCCGTACTTTGATGACATAACCTGAAAATGCACAGGGGCAACTCCGATAGACCACGAATTTGGCTCCAAAGTGGCAATCGGACAACAAAATGACACTTTGCACGAAACTTCAATAAAAGCATATAAGTCATGTCATTTCACGAATAAACACGGGTATTTCAAAGGTCATTCATAAGCTTAAAATGCACTAATTAAAGTCACATCATTTTTGCAGGAAGGGTTGTCGCCAGACAGCTTCCCTGCTTTAAACATAAAAACTTGCCTTTCTTGATCATCTAGATTAAATTCTTGTTAAGCTGAGGATAGAAGCGAACGCTCGCCTCACTTTAGAACATCAATTCAACCAGTTAACCTTATAATTGGAGTGTGCCTTTCGTAGGAACCGGTTAGGGTTAATCCACTGCAAGAGTAACTCATAAATCACTAGTAATTGCACCAATTAATTAAGTCGTTGCGAGAGGCGACCGTACCCGGGCGGCTAATTAATCTTGGTAGTTAGATCGGATAGAGCGAACGTTCGCCAGTCTTAAACCTAAGGGTCAGGAGTTATGGTGGTGTATAGAAATTGATTGAATGAGAATTGAAAGCCGCTGATCTGTTGATTGCCAATGCTCTGGTGAATGAAGGGGGATTCGAAATCTAAGCTTGTCAGTCGTCTGTTTAAACCTACAATTCATTCTGTCTTTTAATTTCATTTTAAGTTTCCTGCATCTTAGTCTAGAAGTCGTGGAACTCACACCACGCACAACGTGTTTCAACCTGAATAAATTGCCAGCTTCTTCAAAGTAGTCGATTAGAAGAAACCTCGAGTCGAATACGATCTGTTATACGCTTTTTCTTAGCATTAGTAGTTATTTGGTTGAACGCATCACAACGACACGTTCACCAGCCAATAAGACAAGGAGTTGGTCTCGACAACAACCTCCAAGCTCTAAGTATGGAAGTGACACGCACTATGACTCTAGAGCTATAAGTGTTGATGCACCAAAGGATTCATCTACCTATGGGAAGAAACATAAGTTACCGGGACATCGAGATGAAGATGACCCTATGTTTGCGCTCCTCATGTCTAAGATCGATGCTATGGCATCCCAAGTAAGTAACCTAAGCATGCCTAAGCATCCCTCCAAGGTTCAATCATCTCATGTGGGTAACCCTCCAGTGGCTTCTATATATTGTTGTGAATGTTGTGGGGGTCAAGGTCACGATGTTAGTGCTTTTCCTTCCGCCACTCCTGAGCTTGGCCAAGGCGACCATGAGGAGGTGAGTTTCGCACAAGGTCAAGGATTCCATGGTAATTTCAGCCCCCAAGGTAACTATAACCGATCTTGGTACAACAAGTCTAACCAAGGTTACCAAGGCCAAGGTAGTCAAGGTAGTGGTTATAGCAAGGGTTACAACCAAGGAAATCAAGGAGGTTATCAAGGCTATAGAGGGCACCAAGGCAACCAATGGTCTCAAGGAAGTAACCTAAACCAAGGTAGTCAAGGCCACCAAGGAGGAAATCAATGGAATCAAAGTGGACATCCAAGTCAAGGTTCCCAAGGTCCTACCCCATCGGGAATGTACAACCATAGAGGTGAAGGACCACCCGGTTTCAACAAACCTCCTCAAAATAAGGAGGGCGACCTTGGTACAACAAGTCTAACCAAGGTTACCAAGGCCAAGGTAGTCAAGGTAGTGGTTATAGCAAGGGTTACAACCAAGGAAATCAAGGAGGTTATCAAGGCTATAGAGGGCACCAAGGCAACCAATGGTCTCAAGGAAGTAACCTAAACCAAGGTAGTCAAGGCCACCAAGGAGGAAATCAATGGAATCAAAGTGGACATCCAAGTCAAGGTTCCCAAGGTCCTACCCCACCGGGAATGTACAACCATAGAGGTGAAGGACCACCCGGTTTCAACAAACCTCCTCAAAACAAGGAGGGTGGTTCTTCGATTTCTCAAGAAGACACTAATGCGGCAATGATCCAACTCATCAAGAATCAACAAGCTTCAATTGCCAATTTGGAGAACCAATTGGGACATATTTCTAAGGCACTCTCGGAGCGACCCTTGGGCACTTTACCTTCCAACACCGAGGTCAACCCCAAGGGCCCGGAGCATTGCAAGGTAGTGACATTGAGAAGCGGGAAACCTTTGCAAGATACAACCTCTCCCCCAAGTGTCTCCCAAAAGGTACAAGCTCCTAATCCAATAATCGATGATGATGATACTAAAGATCCGTCGGCTGAAGTTGAGGTTGAAGTCAAACCTCCTTCGGATAATGTGAATACTAAGGTTGCTAAGGAACCTAGTAAGGCTACATCGAGTACACCACCGGTCTCTCCTCCCGCACCGGTTGTACCTCCATACAAGCCTAAGCTCCCATATCCCTCTTGAGTGAGTAAGGATGGCCTTGAGAAGGTTTTTAAGAAGTTTGTGGAGCGGCTTAGTCAAATGCAGTTCTCTCTTTCCGTTTCCCGAAGCTATGACTATGATGCCTTAATATGCTAAATTCATGAAGGAACTCTACACCAACAAGAGGAAGCTACCGGAGACACCTCTAGTCCACCTCAATCAGGAATGTTCCGCCGTTCTCTTCAAGAGTCCACCGGAAAAGCTTAAGGATCCAGGTACTTTTACTATCCCTTGTGCTATAGGTAATACCTCTTTGGCTAATGGTTTTGCGGATCTAGGTGCTAGTATCAATGTCATGCCTTATTGCATATTTGAGAAACTAGGGTTGTCTAATCTTCGTCCTACTCGTATGTACATTCAACTTGCGGACAAGTCGACCAAGAGTCCTAGGGGAATTGTTGATGATGTGCTAGTTAAAGTAGGTCCTTTTGTGTTCCTAGTTGATTTTGCGGTCATTGATACCGATGATGTTGATGTCTCATTGATATTTGGTAGACCATTCCTTGCTACTTCTCGTGCTTTAATTGATGTGCATAATGGGAAATTGACATTGAGAGTAGGACAAGAGAGTGTTACGTTTTGCATAGCCGATGGCATGAAGTTTGCTCACGCACAAGATGATTTAGAATACTCGTGTGATACTATCGCTTCGGCTAGTGTGTGTAGTATTTCTAACTTCGTGTGTCGAGATTCTTTGGATGTTTGCCTTAGAATGAATGTGCAGGAACATTTAGACATCCCAGAGTTAAAAGCTCAGGTGGCTTACCTTGATGAAGGGAGAGATAAGTTGGGGAGTGAGACAGTTTTTGTCGCTCTTCCGAAGGTGGAAAGGGTAAAGACCTCCTATGAAGAACCACCTACTCTTGAGCTCAAGCCTCTTCCCGCACATTTGGAGTATGCTTTTCTCATGCCAAACTCTAAGCTACCGGTCATCATCAATGCTAAGCTTCTACCTGAGCAAAAGGACCGTCTAGTGGAGCTCCTCAAGAAGTACATGAGAGCTATTGCATGGAGCATCTCAGATATTCGAGGTATAAGTCCCACATTTTGCTCACATCGGATCCTCATGGAGGAAGATTTTAAGCCGGTTGTGCAACCTCAAAGAAGATTGAATCCTAACATGAAAGAGGTTGTGAAGAAAGAAGTTATAAAGCTCATGGATGTGGGGATTATCTTTCCTATCTCGGATAGTCCTTGGGTTAGCCCCGTGCAAGTTGTTCCCAAGAAAGGAGGGATCACGGTGGTAGCTAATGACAAGGATGAGCTCATACCGACAAGGACGATCACCGGATGGTGTGTTTGCATAGATTATTGTCGACTCAATGAGGCCACTAGGAAGGATCACTTCCCTCTACCTTTCATGGATCAAATGCTCGAGCGTCTCTCCGGTCATGAGTACTATTGTTTCTTGGATGGCATGTCCGGATACTTCCAAATACCGATTGCTCCGGAGGACATTGAGAAGACCACATTCACATGCCCTTTTGGTACGTTTGCTTATCGCCGAATTCCATTTGGATTGTGCAATCCTCCTGCTACCTTCCAACGATGCATGCTTGCTATCTTTGATGATTTTGTGGAAGACATCATGGAGGTGTTCATGGATGATTTCTCGGTATTTGGGGATTCATTTGATCTTTGTTTGAGGAATCTTGAGAAGGTATTGCACCATTGTGAAGAGACTAATCTCGCACTAAGTTGGGAGAAGTGTCATTTCATGGTCAATGAGGGGATTGTTCTTGGACACAAGATCTCTAGGAGAGGCATTGAAGTTGATAAAAAGAAGTTGGAGACCATCTCTCAACTCCCTCCACCTTCTTCCGTGAAGGCCGTGAGAAGTTTCTTGGGGCATGCCAGTTTCTATAGGCGTCTCATTAAGGATTTTTCCAAGATTACTACCCCTATGACTCGGCTTCTCGAGAAGGATGTGGAATTTCGATTTGATGAAGAATGCTTGAAAGCCTTTGAACTCCTAAAGGGTAAACTCACAAATGCTCCTATACTCATTGCTCGGATTGGTCCAAGTCATTTGAATTGATGTGCGATGCTAGTGATTACGCTATTGGAGCGGTTCTAGGCCAACGAATTGACAAGAGATTCCATCCGATATACTATGCAAGTAAGACTCTCAATGAAGCTCAAAGGAACTATACAACCACGGAGAAGGAGCTCTTGGCTATAGTGTTTGCCTTTGATAAGTTTAGGTCCTATTTGGTGCTTTCTCATACTATTGTCTTCACGGACCACCAAGCTTTGAGGTACCTCCTATCCAAGACCGATGCTAAACCAAGATTGATTCGTTGGGTTCTTTTGTTACAAGAGTTTGACATTGAAATTCGGGATAAGAAGGGATCCGAGAATGTAGCCGCCGATCACTTGTCTCGTTTGAAAGAAGCTGAATTGGTACACAATGGTAATGAGGAAATCAACGACAACTTTCCCGATGAGCTATTATTCGCTTTAGCGACAATGGAGTTCGAGGAGCCTTGGTTTGCGGATTTAGCTAACTATCTTGCTAGTGGATATTTGAAGGAGGGCCTCTCCACTCAAGACAAAAGGAAGTTCTTTGCGGATTTGAAGCATTACTTTTGGGACGATCCTTTTGTGTTTCGAGTTGGTTCCGATGGGATAATTAGAAGATGTGTTAACCATGGCGAAGCGAAGGACATCATGCTTCATTGCCACTCCGGACCTACAGGTGGACATCATGGAGCAAATCGCACGGCTCGCAAGGTACTTGAGTCCGGATTCTTTTGGCCTTCGATCTTTCGAGATTGTCAAGACTTTGTCAAGTCTTGCGATGCATGCCAACGTTCAGGTAACATCTCTTTTCGTAATGAAATGCCTCAACATGTCTCGTTAGTGGTCGAAATATTTGATATATGGGGTATTGATTTTATGGGACTGTTTCCTACTTCGCATGGTAACAAGTATATTTTGGTTGCGGTTGATTATGTATCTAAATGGGCGGAGGCACAAGCTTTGTCTACTAATGATGCCCGTGTTGTAGGGAAGTTTCTTGTTAAGTTGTTTACCCGTTTTGGTGCTCCTCGTGCTATTATTAGTGATCGAGGTACTCATTTTCAAGGACAATTTGATAGGGTGTGCCGACGGTTCGGTGTCACTCATCGGATGTCTACCTCGTATCACCCTCAAACTAGTGGCCAAGCCGAGGTTACTAATAGGGAACTTAAGAGAATTTTGGAGAAAACGGTCGACCAATCACGAAAAGATTGGTCGTCAAAGCTTGATGATGCTCTTTGGGCCTACCGCACGGCTTATAAGACCCTATAGGCACTACTCCCTATAGGATGGTCTATGGCAAAGCTTGCCATTTGCCGGTAGAGCTTGAGCACCGATCTCTTTGGGCGTTGAAATTTCTAAACCTTGATATGAGTCTCGCAGGAGAAGAGCGTAAGTTTCAGGTACATGAGCTCGAAGAGTATCGCCATCATGCTTATGAGAGTGCCAAGCTATACAAGGAGAGGACGAAGCTTATTCATAACTCCCGCTTGAAGTCGGGCAAGGATTTCAGAATTGGTGACCAAGTCCTCCTATACAACTCTCGGCTCAAGCTCTTTCCCGGGAAGTTGAGATCTCGTTGGTCCGGACCTTTCACGGTAACTCAAGTGTTTCCTTATGGCACCATCGAGGTAATCTCTCCCTCTCAAACCGAGCCTTTTAAGGTGAATGGCCATCGACTTAAGCATTATGTGATTAATGATACTATTGGTACGGTTGAGGTTTTATCCTTGGTTATGCCCTGAGTGCTCTTGGTTTCGTCTAGCTAGAGACGTTAAAGAAGCGCTTCATGGGAGGCAACCCATGTTTTCCTCACTTTTCTGATTTTATGTTTTTGTGTTGTTTTAGTTCTTTGAGTTGGTTGTTGGCAAGCAATGAGGCGGATCACTCTTCACAATGTGCGCTATGGGACTCTTCCACTCCTTTGTTCCTCAGTTTTTCTCTACCAATGCGGTAACTTCGTTCCACCCTACCCTCTCTCTTTTGATCATTGAGGACAATGCTCGTGTTAGTCGTAGGGGAGTTTGAGGTTTGGTGTGATTATTTGTTGGTAGAAGTCTAATGTGTTGTTGGTTGAATTGCTTGATCTTAATTGGATGTCGATTCCCTCTACTGTAGAATCATTCGGTTCTTGACTTTTGGTGTTTGATTGGCTTCTAACTTTCGCAATGACGTTTGGAATGTTTCACTTAGAACCTATAACCAGCGTGTTAGCGCTAATATCAAATGAGTCTAGGCCAGAACAGAGATTTTATCACTCTTGTGTGTTGGTTGATGGGTTGATACGTGTTTTTGTACCGCTCGATAACACCGGTCTAAGATGATGAAGGCAATCAAAATTTTCACCCCTTTTCCATGACTTTCTTTACCTTTTTTATCCTTCGTGATTGTGGTTTGAGATTAGACGGAATCCAACTCGAAATCTTGTGTGGAAGTTGTAAGGGGCTAAGGATCAAGTGGCTAAATTGTGAAGAAAAGAAAAAAAAAAGAAAAAGAAGAGAAAATGCTCAAAAGAAAAGCTAGGCAAGCTCGGCACCTAAGTGAAGTGTCGGGTTGAGCACTAGCAAAAGGGCAAAAGCTGTGAGCTAGGCAGGTTCAACACCTAAGTGAAGTGTTGGATCAAGCACTAGTATGCAGTAAGAAAAAAAAAGAGAAGAAAAAAAATGATGAAAATGGAAAGAAAAGAAAAAAAAAGAGTTCTCAAATGTAGCCCTTGATCCTAGCCAGAGTTTGTAAAGTGCGGATCTAGAAGCGGATGAAGTCGAGTCGATAGCCACATCATGATCACTCATCACTTTCAAAAAATAGTCCTTTTGATTAGAATTGGTGTTGTCGTGGTCGGTTTTGCTGTGTCCCAATCAACCACTACTTGAAGTGTGCAGAAATTAGTGAGGTTTAGACTTGTTTGGTTGAAGTTCTTGCATGTGTAGGTTTAGTTTGTTCGTGGAACAGTTTAAATCGAATTGTTATTGCTTGAATCTCAATGGAGCCGATCTTGTCATTTGTGAACTTGGATGTTTTTCTGATTCTTTTGCTTGAGGACAAGCAAAGCTTAGTCGTAGGGGAATTTGATGTGATCATTTTTAGTGCATTTTAAGTCCTCGATTGACCTATGAAACGCCCGTGTTTGATCCTTAAATGCCATGCTTAATATGTTTTTATCGAAGTTTTGTGCTAAGTGCTATTCTGTTGCCCTGTTGCCACTTTGAGGCCAATTCCATGTCTATTGGAGGTGTTTTCTTTGTATTTTCAGGTCTTGGCATTGTAGTACTGGTGACAAGGAGCACGTAGGATCAAACGGGAGGTCAATCGGAGCTAGGACGGAGGAGATATGGACGTGGCAAAATCGAAGAAAATACGATTTTCAGCTGAAGACAGTTTCGGCGAAACTATCATATAGTTTTCGCCGAAGAAGAAGCTTTCGGCGAAGTTGTCAAGTCCTCGGTCCGAAAACTCGAAGCAGACAGAAGGCCTTTGCGCTTTGACAACATTTTCGGCGAAAACATTCAAAGTTTTCACCGAAAACTTTAGAAGGAATGAAGCAGCGTGTTTTCAAGGGCGTTTTCGACGAAAATTCTTTATAATTTTTGCCGAAAATACCAGGCAAGTCCGGCGTGCTATATAAAGGTGAAAGAGGCGTGAGTTTAAGGGATGAATTCATTAATTACACAACACCATCGCCGATTGCTCTCTCTCTCTCAATTTTTCATCATCAACTCCATCATCTCCTCTCCCTCAACCACACACCAACCTCCCTCAATTGTTGATCAACTTGAAGATCTAAGTGAAGCCTTCCACCCTTGGATTGGAGCTTGAAGAGCAAAGTGAGAAGATCCTCCATGGAAGCAAGGATGATCTCCTCTCCCCAATTTCAGGTCTCCTCCATGGTTAAGCTAGGCTAAACTTAGGTTTAGTTTAGTGAGGGATGGATCAAGCTAGGATAGGTGATTGATTGTTTGGATTGATGTTCTTATAGCATTTGTGTAAGATGATGATCCTAGACCTTGTGCTTTGTAGCCATTTGAGCTTGACTTGTTCTTTTGGTATTGTTATGTCTTTCAATACATGAGAATGTTTGATTGATGTTGATCTAAGGTTGTAGGATTGTAATTGGATGATTTGAGAGATTGGATTATCAAGTTACAACCATTTTGAGCTTGTTTTCCTTGTTGTCATTTTATCAAACACTTGGTGTGCATTTAGTTTTCTTTCATTTGAAGGTTGAAAGACCCTTGTGATTGCTAGACTAGTGTTATATGATTGACATGAGAGTGTCTTGCATCATTACCTTGTGCTAGATGATTGTTAGCATAGAATTCAAGTTCCAAGCATTTCATTGAGCTAGTTTAAAGCATTCCATTCCCTTTGTTCACATAGCGAGAGCATGGTGCATTTGGTCTAGGAATAGAGAGTCAATTGTGCGAGAGTTCATTGATTCTACTTGAGTGAGATGCATGGTCATTAATTACACATCGTTGCTTGAGAATCAATCCAGCTTTCATGAACCTTGAGCTTGAAGAAACCCCTTGCTAGACTAAACTCCTTTCTCTTGTTTGATCCTCAATTTTCACTTGTCAATTTTACCTTGTTTGCTTATGTTTTTAACTTGTCTCCTTTCAAAACCAAACTTCAATTTAAATGTATGGACCGTTTACGAATGTTGTGAATATTAGCCTATGAGGGAACCCTGAGGAATACGACCTTGATAAATTACTTATCAGTCGGCTTTATCTTCTTCTTGACCTCCGGCTTCATATCACCGGGATCTGTGATCTTTGGCGCTTCTTTGGGAGACGCTTTTGGCTTCTCCTTCTTCACTTGCTCCTGCGCCGGTGGCTTGACAGGAATTGGTGATGCAGCTGGCTCGGAAGAGGATGGCGGAGCAATTGGCCTCCAGACCATTTGAGTCTTCTTCTTTTGATTCTTCCTCCGTGGCCTGTCATGCTCCTTGCTTAGCGGTGAAGAAGAGGCTTTCAGTTCCTTCTTCTTTGGCGGCTTTTGAGCAGAAGATTTTGGTTTCTGCTTGGTAATCTGTTCAACATCTGCAACAACAATTGGTCTAGAAACACTGGAAGGGACATCAGTAACGGAGTTGACCGGAGTCAACTCCACAGTTTCAACAGCAAGACAATAAGGTTCTTCATTCATAGGAGTATACTTCATACCGTCCTTAAGGCGGAATGTTATTGTTTCCTTACCAACCCTTAAGGTCAAAGAACCACTCAGAACATTGATTTGCATTCTGGTTGTTGCCATGAAGGGTCTACCTATAAGAATGGTATAATCCTCCAAGCTAGTATCTATGATCACAAAGTCGGCTAAGAAAGTGAAAGGACCGCATTTAGTAACAACATCTTTGATCTCTCCTCTAGGTATTTTCAATGATCTATCAGCAAAGACAAGTTGTATGCTAGTCGGTTCAAGTTCTCCTAGATTCAATTTCTCAAACAAACTCATAGGCATAACATTGACAAACGCGCCTAGATCAACCAAACTACGTTTTACCTAAACATCATTAATGACTAGAGGTAGCGTGAAAGAACCAAGATTGGAACACCTAGCTGGATATGGCGAGGAAGGCTTCTTGCTACGGATGGTAGAGTATCCTTCTTTGTTTCCCCACATGCTAGTCTCGATCCTTGCGTTTGGTAGCAATGCTCTTGGAAAAGGAGGCTTCTCGTAGTACGGAGCAAGAGGAGGATCATACTCCTTAGGCGCCTCCTTCTTTGCTTCCTTCTTCTCCGGAGTTTCATCGGTCCTGCATAAATTAGAAGAAGCATTAGTAGGTGAGTTTGTCGGATTCTGAACAGTTACCAACTTGGCTTTCTCCTTTCTCGGATTCGGCTCGGTTTGGCTTGGAAGCTGGCCAAATGGTCGACCAGATGTTAGCATGCTAGAGTTCTGGTTCACTGCATGCTCTATTCTTTGACCGGATGCAATCTGTTCTTGGTTGAGGAGAGCTTGAGCTTTGAATTAACTGTCATGATCGTCAAGTCTGGTGATGATCTGATTGAGCTTCTTGTCGAGTTCACTGACGTTGTTCTCCTTCTGATGCTGCTGTCCTGTATAAGTATTGTTCAGATATTGATTCTGGCAATTGTCAGGAGCAGTTCCATAATTACCCGAATTTCGGTGTGGCGGCTAATAGACACCTCCGACAGATTGTTCGGCTTCTGATCCTGAGCTGGACCAGTTGGTTGGCTGTTCTGATTCTGGGCTTGGTTCTAGTTGGCATTGACATTGTAGGGAGGTCGATCTTGGTAGTTTCCCTGTTGTCTGCAGTTGCGGTAGCCAACATAACTGTTCTGATTGTTGTTGAAGCCTTGAGCAACGAAATTGACTTCTTCGGCAGACCAGACTTCTGTTTTGCCAAAGTTTTGGCATCGGCCTCCATTATGAGCACAAGCTCCACACCACTCGCAATCAGCAATGTAGACAGAGGCTGATGGCGGCTTGATGGGTGTAGAAGATTTCTTCAGATGCTTCTCAACTTCTGCTTTAATGGTTGCTTCAAGATCGAGCTTGCTCCTTGATCCTTCTGATTGTCGTTCCCAGTTCCTTTACTTGGAAGCACAGTTCGCGAAATGAAGAAGAGCAGCTTCAGGTGTGAGGGTAGTGCAATCCCCTTCAGCTAGGGAATTGACCCATTTAGCAGATTCTTCACGAAGATCTCGAGCAAAGATTTCAGCTAACTGTCTCTGCTCGAAACCGTGGTGAGGACAGTTGTAGAGAAGTTCTTGGAATTCATTCCAAGTATCATATAAGCTTGCTCCTTCCTTCTGAGAGAATCAGGCGATGCTTGTCCTTGAAGGCTGTTGTTCTGGAAGGAGGGAAGTACTCTTCGACGAAGTCTTGAGCAAGAGTATCTCAGTCTGTGTAGTAACCAGGTGGTTTGCCAGTGAGCCACCTCTTAGCTGCGCCTTTCAGAGAGAACGGGAAAGCTCTCAAACATAGAGTGTTCTTGTCGAGATTCCCATTCTTGAAAGTGCTGCAGAGATCAAGGAAATCCGCCAGATGCGTGCACGGATTGTCTAATGGCTTGCCTTCAAATTGTAGATCCCAAGAGATCATGGTCAAGAAAGGAATCTTGATCTCATAGTCAGGATCTCCTTCGATGCGTGGCACGGCGATAGAAGATCGAACGCTAGTCGCACTCGACTTGTTGTAGTCAGCTAGACTCTTCGGCATACCAAGTTGATCACCCATCCTAGGAGACGGAGGAGGTGAAAGTGATTCGATGTATGAAGCGGATGAAGATGACGGTGAAGACGAAGATGAGGAACTCTCCTTCAGTTCCTCGATCTTAATTGGAGTGACGGATGGAGGTGGATTGGTTCTGCCTCTCTTTGAAACCTATGATTGTCTTGGTGGAGCAGAACTACCTGGTTTCTCTATACTCTTAGCCTTGGCGGTTTGGGAGCGAGTGAAAGGGCGGTGGTGCATAAACCTGTGAACAACCTACAAATAACAAAAACAAACACAACCAGTGTAAAATCAAAGTGGATGGAAAATTGAAAGATGGGAAGTAGAAGAATAAAATGCCAGTTCTTCTTTCAAACAATTAAAAGAAGTCCCCGACAACAGCGCCAATTTGATGAACGATCGTAGGACGGGTTTATCAAATAACTACAGAGCTAGAAGCTAAGTAGATCGTATTCCACGGGTCTTCTAATAATCGTCTACTCAAATATAAAGGCAGATTATTCAGGTTTAACACTTTGTGCGTGGTGTGAGTTCCACGACTTCTATTCTAGAAAATGCAAGCAAATTATAAATTAAATTGAAAGATTGGTTGACTTAACAGAGATGACAGACAAGCTTAGACTTTGAATCCCCCTTAGTTCACCAGAGCATTGGCAATCAACAAATCAGCGGATTTCAATTTTCGTTCAATCAATTCTAAGACACAACCATAACTCCTGACCCTTAGGTTTAAGACTGGTGAACGTTCGCTCTATCCGATCTAGCTACCAAGATTAATCAGTCGCCCGGGTGCGGTCGCCTCTCGCAACGACTAAACTAACTGGTGGAATTACTAACGATTTATGAGTTACTCTTGCAGTGGATTAACCCTGACTGGTTTCTACGAAAGGCACACTCCAATGAATAGGTTAAATGTTGATTTGGTGTTTTAAAGTAAGGCGAGCGTTCGCTTCTATCCTTAGCTTAACAAGAATCTAATCTAGGTGATCAATCCAGACAAGAAACATAAACAACGAAGAACAAATCAAACATGAAAGAGAAACTGATTGAACTTTGAATCTAATTACCACCGATCCGTGACCGCTTTAAAGCCCTGGGTCACTTAGGGTTCATCTAGTCTAAGCTCTACGAGTTTAGCTACTCATGTTCATAAAGACAGAATCAAAGACAGAAATAGAGTTCATCATGAGAAGGAAGAACAGATAGAAACTGTAAAACCTAATTAAGACGACTCTGGCAAAGCTTCGCTTTCCGGTAATCTTCAATCCTAGCTCTGAGTCTCCGAGGTGAAGGGATGGCGTCACGATCTCTTCCTAGCTCTTTGATTGAACCGAAGGCTCCGGTCGTTGGACGGAGGTTCAAACAAATAACTAACAAAGCTCACAGAAGCTAGGGTAGATCGTATTCCACGGGCCTTCAAATGATTGGCTACTTCAGAACTTGCAAATTACTCAGAAAAAAACACTTAGTGCGTGGTGTGAGTTCCACGACTTCTACTTCTAAGAATTGCAGAGAAATTAATAATTAAAACTAGAAAACAGTTTGGAAATTGGTTGGTTGAAAACAAAGATGACAGACGAACTTAGACTTTGAATCCCCCTTCGTTCCCCAGAGCATAGGCAATCAACAGATCAGCGAATTTCGATTCTCATTCAATCAATTCTAAGACACCACCATAACTCCTTACCCTTAGGTTTAAGATCGGCGAACGTTCGCTCTATCCGTTCTAACTACCAAGATTAACTAGTCGCCCGGGTACGGTAGCCTCTCGCAACGACTTAACTTAATTGGTGTAATTACTAATGATTTGTGAGTTACTCTAGAAGTGAATAACCCTAACCGGTTCTTACGAAAGGCACGCTCCAACTATAAGGTTAATTGTTTGATTTGATGTTTTAAAATAAGGCGAGCATTCGCTTCTATCCTTAGCTTAACAAGAATCTAATCTAGGTGATCAATCCAGACAAGAAACATGAACAATGAAGAACAAATCAAACATGAAAGAGAAACTGATTGAACTTCGAATCTAATTACCGCCGATCCGTGACCGCTTTAAAGCCCTGGGTCACTTAGGGTTCATCTAGTCTAAGCTCTAACGAGTTTAGCTACTCATGTTTATCACAAAAGAAACAAAGATAAAGGAAGAGTTCATCATCCAGAGGAAGAGCAGAAAAGAATCTGAAAAACCTAATTTAGACGACTCTGACAGTACTTCGATCTTCAGTTTACTACACTCCTAGCTCCGAGTCTTCGAGATGGAAGGGATGGCGTCACGATCTCTTTCCGGCTCTCCGAACTCTAAACTCTACTTCAGAACTTGAGAGAATTCTGAAGTTCGGTGGAATTATGATTATTCTGTTATGAGGTATATGTTTTGGGCCACCGGTTTAAGTATAAATACTTAACCCTAAATTAGCCGGAACAGCACAATATTTTTGCCGAAAATTCCTTAAGATTTTCGGCGAAAATTCCTTTGTAAATGGCTGGACTCCGGCTGCTTTTCTTCTGTGATTTTTGGACTTAATGTTCTCGACGAAAACTTGATGTTTTCGCCGAAAACTTCCTTGAATGAGCATCAATGGATTTGTCCTTGCATTTTCGCCGAAAACCAAGGGTTCTTTTCGCCGAAAGTGTCAGTGTAAACGGGCAGACTTTTGGTTTGACTTGATTGGCTCCTTTGATCGATTCCGGTGCAACTCCTCGAGGTTCCTATGCCTTAGACACGTCCTTGGCTACTTTATTTGATGGCAAAAACCTGTGCTAGCATAAAAACACTAGAAAACCATCAAATAGACCGAAACGGGCCAAGGTAACACAAATGGCATGAGATAGGGCAATCGTTTGAATATTCGTTATTCTACCCTAAAAACCATGTCTCAAGAAAAGAAATGTCGCTTAAATGAGGCTGATAATCACGTCAAATCGAGTGTCATCACTCTTCGAACTCTAAACCACTGCTCTCTCGAACTCTTTTGGTCTGGAAATCGTTAAAGTTCTGAATTATTAGATGATTCCCTTTTTTTATTTTGGTCTGCCGGTTAAGTATTTATACTTAACCCTAAACCGCCGGATTTTGCCTGGATTTTTCGCCGAAAACTTGATGAGTTTTCGCTGAAAACTTCAGTGTAAATGAAGGCTTCCGTCGGCTGATTCTCCTGTGATTTTCGGACTTAGAGTTTTCGGCGAGAACTCTGTCTTTTCGCCGAAAACGTTTTCTTGTGAGCTCTGCCGATTTCTTCATGAGTTTTCGCTGAAAACCTGAGGAGTTTTCGCCGAAAACTGTAGTGTAAATCAGTGCAGGATTTGAGTTGGCTTGATCGACTCCTTGGATTGGTTCTGGTGCGGTTCCTCGAGGTTCCAATGCTTTAGACACGTCCTTGGCTACTTTATTTGACGGCAAAAACCTGTGCTAACATGAAAACACTAGAAAACCATCAAATAGACCCGAAACGGGCCAAAGTAACACAAATGGCACGAGATAGAGTAGTTGAGTGAATATTCGCTATTCTACCCTAAAAACCATGTCTTAAGCAAGGAAATGTCGCTTAAATGAGGCTGATAATCACGTCAAATCGAGTGTCATCAACAAGGCTCAGACCTCTCAACCACCCGCACCTTCTGCCCCAATGACCGTGACACCGGACTTCATCCCCCTAGACGAACCAGCTCCAGTGATCCCTGCCTTGAGTGCTCCGGCCACTACCACCAGGGCCCTACATCCGTTCATCAACGCCCTTCCCCCGAACCAACTGGAGGTCTACATGAAGATCAAGGACATCCCTCCGACCAAGGTAGCAACCCTCTCCTTGGAAAGTCTCAAGAACCATAATCCGGATTGGCACTCCAACATCAACCAAGTCCTTGAGCAAACTAGCTTGCGATCCTTGACCACTTTCGGCTCCCCCTATCCTTTGGTCGCCCTTCAAGAGTTCTGGAGCTCATTTGAGCGCCACACACCAATACCCAACAGCCGCCAGAGGTTTGTATCCTTCCGTCTCGGGGGTGTTCGATATGAGAAGACCATCAACGAGTTCGCCCACCTACTCGACCCCCATGCCATCGTCCAGGACGCCACCCTTGGGTTCTCGGACGTATACTCCATCACACATGAACCATACCCCAAAATATGGAGGTTCATCTCTAGTCAACCCGAGGCCAAACCTATCATCAACCCCACGGTAGGTGACATCGCTCACCCCCTCTTTAAATTCCTTCATTATGTTTGGACGCAATCTCTGTGTTAAGGCAGTATGGCGGGCCATCACCATGTCTCCCTGGAGGAGCTCGTACTGTTTCGTGCTATAGAAGAGGAGGTTCGCTTTCACCCCGGATGGTGGCTTGGAAGATTCTTCCACAAGCGCACGACCACCAAGAAACTCCCCACTGAACTTCCTGGCGGTTCATTCCTTTTCTATCTGATCGACACCCTCCAGATCGGCGACAAATGGGGCCCTGATATTCCTCGCATCCAGATTGAGCACATAGGTGTTGAGTTTGCCATACGGGGCCTCGACCTTTCGGGCAGTATCGACGATTACAGACTCCTACCTCGCCGCTCATAGAAGGCACCTCCACAACCAGTTGCAGCTCCAGTGCCTCACGCCCCTCTGCTGGAGTTACCTCCTCCACCTCAGCCACAAATGCCCAACGAGCTTGGCGAGAGACTGGCCCGCATTGAGCAATGGCAACACTACTCCACCGGTTTGCTTCAATGGCATAAGGACTGAGTGGAGCATGAGCGGACACAAGATGCTCGATGGCTCCTCCTCCAGCAGCATCTCACCAACCAGGAATCCCAGTACCAGGCTGAGCTCGCATGGCGACGACAGATTGAGCAGCAGCTCGGCTTTTCACCACCTCCACCACCACCTGAAGGACGGTGATCGGGCGTTTCCACCCCTTTCCTTTGTTTTTCTTTCTTCTTTTCGGATTTCGATCCAACTTTTTTTTTTTGTGTGGATCCGGGACACTTGTCCCAGTTTCCTTTTGATCTTTTGGTTGTTTTTGTTTTGTAGGTTTCTTTTGGTCACTACTCCGCTCCACTATGCGCTCTCTAAGCCCATCCACTACACCAACCCTCTAGTTCTAGGTTCTCCGTAACTCTCAATCTCATATGTGTCCTGTGAGGCCACAGGACGGTCTAAGTGTGGGGTAGGGTGTTAGAGAACCATGCATGATCTTGATTACCCCCTAACTGTGTTTCGTGGTGCCTTTCCAGTTTCTCTTGCTTTAGAATTGCTCGGTTCTTGATTCTTGGTGTTAAGTTGTTGTTCAATTCGTCATAATGATGCTTAGACTGCTTAACCTAGAACCTGCAAACCAACTTGCAGGTCAGAACAGAATTTTTGAACATCACACTTGTAGTTTGTCTCTCTGATTGCATGAAAATGACCGAATCCGACTAGCAAACCACTGTAAGCTTTTGATCCATTGCACATTACTTGCAATTTCAATTCTTTTTTAGTGGTTTTCTGTTTTCTTGAATGAGTTAGAATTTGCATGAGACCTATTCGAGACCACACAATGACACGAGTTCTAGGAGGATAGGGGCATCTAGAATTAAGCCACAAAGCCAGACAGCCTACCTAACGTTAAATCCTCTAGGTTTAAACCCTTGAGCTTGGCCTTTCTTTCGGTTCGCTATACATTACAACAAATCCCCATTCTTTCATTCCCCGTTGATCCCCTGTGGCTGTAGTTCTAGATTAGCCTACCGAAAGTCGGTTTGTGGTAACCTGCCTATAGCCATTAAACAGGTGGTCTTAGCTATTATGTCCAAACTTGTAAACCCCTCTAGCAACTAAAAGAAAATCGGCACAAAAGAGAAAAAGAAAAAGGAAGAAAATTCGAAAGAAAAAATTGAAAAAGCTCAAAGTTTCAAGTTTACGGTTTAGTTCAATAACGTTCTTCTCCCTGCATATGGAAGAACGAAGTTCTAAAATATATATATATAATACAGAATAAAGTGCTAGGTTGCTTGAGGGTATCATAGGACGAGCGTACACTATTCCACCCGTGTTTGGTTAGACGGTAGGAAGCCATAGGCTAGATTCGAGGGAAGTTAGTCGAAATATACGCCGCACCAAAGCCATCATCATACATTCCCATCATCCATCTCATTATAAACCCTTGTATTGTAGAATTCGTTACAGTCCAAAGTAGGGAAGTCCTTCTTGACTAGTTACTCGTGTTGTCACCGTGGTGGAGATGTGGTCGAATTGCAAACCTATGATAGAATTCAGTAACAGAAAATGATTGAGAGCAGAAACATGTCCCTAAACACAGAGAATGAGAGTTCCCCTTGTACCAAATACTATCTGTGTGAGGAGTCTAGTCGGTCAGGTCAAATTCGTGCATGATTGGTGATTGCTCTTTGTCGTGTGCAGTTTTTAGTGAGACCAGGTTGTTTGGTTGATCGGTATGCATGTTAGGTTTCTTGTTCTAGAAGTAGCTGTCTAATAATTCATTGTGTATGCTTGAACTTCAATTTAATCGATCTTATCATTTGTGAACCTGAGCGCTTTCTATTTAATTTGCTTGAGGACAAGCAAAAGCTTAAGTGTGGGATATTTGATGACACTCGATTTGACGTGATTTTTAGCCCCATTTAAGCGACATTTCTTTGTTTAAGACATGGTTTTTAGGGCAAAATAGCGAATATTCACTCAACTGCTCTATCTCGTGCCATTTTGGTTACTTTGGCCCATGTCAAGTCTATTTGATGGTTTTCTAGTGTTTTTGGATAGCACAGGTTTTTGCCGTTAAATGATGTAGCCAAGGACGTGTCTAAGGCATTGGAACCCCGAGAAAGTGACCCGGAATCGATCAAAAAAGCAATCAAGTCGGAGTCAAAACCACCCCTGCTCATACCTAAAGTTTTCGGCGAAAACACCCTACTTCTCGCCGAAAACTATGAATCAAATCTGCACAGAGAAGACAAGAGAAATACCGAGAATTCCACTTAGAGTTTTCGGCGAAAACTCTATGTTTTTGCCGAAAATTGTCCCTTTTCCCAGTCGGATACGGACAGCTTTTAAATACAACCGCCGGCCACAATTTGAAAAGAACTGAATTTTTGGACGAAAAATCCAAGACTTAGAATTAGAGAGAAAGAGTGGAGAGAGTTCGAAGAGCCAGGAAAAGATCGTGATGCCATCCTTCCATCTCGGAGAGCTCAAGTGCGAGGAGTTGAAGATCCAGAAGATCGAAGCTTCACAGATTCGTCGAAATTAGGTTTTACAGTTCTTCTCTGTCTTTCCTACCTGAGATGTACTCCTTGTTTGTCTTTGGTTCTCCTGTATTGAATATGAGTAGCTAAAACTCGTAGAGCTTAGATTAGATGAACCCTAAGTGACCCAGAGCTTTAAAGCGGTCACGGATCGGCGGTGATTAGATTCAAAGTTCAGTTAGTTTCTCTTTCATGTTTGGTTTGTTCTTTGTTGTCCGTGTTTCTTGTCTGGTTTGGCCACCTAGATTAGATTCTTGTTAAGCTGAGGATAGTAGCGAACGTTCGCCTCACTTTAAAACACCAAATCAACAATTAACATATTCATTGGAGTGTGTCTTTCGTAGGAACCAGTTAGGGTTAATCCACTTCAAGAGTAACTCATGAATCACTAGTAATTACTGTGGTAACCGCATTTGTCCAGGTCCCCGCTTCTTACCACATATAAGTGTCATTGGAACCTCACTTGTTGACTATCGCCGTCTCATCTCGAAATTCACATCCATGAAAGAAGAAGGTCGAGACCCAATCATTATCAACAAATGTTCCACTAGCAGCTATCACAGACAACGAAGTTGGTCGCCCAAAGTTAGGGTTTCCATCTCTATGCACATGTGGAGATGATCTAAATTCAAACTTATAAGCTCCTAAATAAGATCAAGCCCGATCCATTGATAAAAGACCATGTGTTCAATAACCAAAGTAAAATGCGCTCAGGCCCATGTATTGAGCGAAATCAAATCGGTTCAGGCAACACCAACTCGGTCCGAACCAGTCGAATCAGTTTATCTTGGATCAATTAAATATTCAGTTCGGCCCAACTCGATTTGGTATAAGGAGGTCGATTCAGCCCAATTCGGTTTGGTCAAAAGAGTCAACTCGACCCAACTTGGTAATTCGGTCAAATTAGTGGATAAAACAACTCAAACCAGTTGGTTAAATCGGTCAGACCAGCTAATCAAATCGGATAACTACAAAGTGACCCAAGCACCTATCCAAAACAGTAAACCTACTGTTTGAGCCCAACTATTCACCCATTGAAATGTGTGATTGTGGGCTAGTCATCATTCCTTCTTACCTCACATTTATGGACTAATCTCAAATCTCAGTTCTATAAAAGGGGAGGGGTTTAGTTATAAAAAGGGGGACAGAGGACAGAAAAAGAAAAAGATAGAAAAAGACAACACGAAAAAATTCTGCTATAATCTCCATTTGTTCAGAAGCCTTCCATTGACACCTTCCATCCCCACTTCAAAAAAACATAAAGTACGTGATCTTGTGAAGCATTACGTTGCTTAGAAGAATCATATACCTACATTCACCAAGAATCATAGTCAAGGGAAAGAAAGGAAGAACTCAAAAGAAGGAGTAAAAGGGAGCGACACAATCAGGAAAACCGAAATAGAGGAGCGAGCTAGAAAAACCAAGGTTTGAATTCTCCTACATGTTGATTTAAACAAGTTACCATTCTGCTCTTCATTTATTTAACTTTCATCCATCCTAGTTGAGTTGTTACGACAAATCAGTTATCGCGACATATTTAGCGCTTGTCTTACTTCATAATTAAATGTCATGATGTCTGACTAAGTGCATACCCAACTTAAGATTGGGGGGTGTATATATTCATATACATAAAACTGCCCACATATTCTGAAATGACAAACAATAGAGTAAAAAGAAAAGAGTTATAAATTTGGCATGTTCACAATTTATGAACCATTTCTCCTCAATCAAAGTAAATAGAACTAAAAAGAACAAGGATGTAAAAATTTGGTTAGAATGGTCGCTTCGGTTAACTACCCTAAATAACCCACTAACCAGCCATACTAACCCACCCGAAACAACTAATAAAGCAGCCAACAATCATTTCTGGACCGCCAACATATCATCCTATTAAACACCCAAACAACCCCATAAATCAAACCCTGTAATCATACCAAACCACTCACCGAAACTGTTTGGAAACATTAGGGTACTATGCAATATTTACCTTATCAGTATCAACCTCGTCAATGGTAGCTTCATCACCCATGACATACTCAAACATGGCATGTATCAGCTCATCTCTTGTGATATACCTGCAGATTCCTCATAATCAATACATACACAACAGACATTTACTGGTTCTTTTCGACTCTAACTCACATATAAAAGTAACTTACCCACTGATGACCTTATCAAAGTACTGGAATGCTTCGAACAAGTACTTTTCCTTCCCAAGCTTATGTTTGTGCATCGTAGTCGTTACAAACTCAACATGATCTATCCTCCCATTCTTATCTACATCAGCCTGCACAAAACGCAATAGACTGAATTGGTAAACCTAATGATGTTGAATTATATGATAAAAGTAATCAATAACATTGAAATTACAACATCCACCGACAGCCTAATTATAAAAGAAATCATTATCAAAGTCTATTTAAGCTTATGAACTAAATGAAGAAAGAATAGGGAAATCATTATTATGAAAAACCATCATTAACATCACTGTATGCTTAATGAGCAAAATGGAAGAGATTTAAGGAATAAAAAAATCGTGAAGAAAAATCATATTCATCAAAACTCCAATACCTCAGTTGAATTAACTTAATGAAAAGGGATGAAGCTTGTGTTAAGGTTAGGAAGAAGATAAGATTTCTAGAGCATAAGAGGAGATGACGACTGGAAAAAAGAGATAAGATTAGATTTCCTTTAGGTTTCATCTTAGGCTAGGATATCTGAATTAGGACATTTGGGCCGTCCAAAATGGGCCGTGGTTGGGCCGAACCCGTTCAGGGCCTTTAGGTCCAGAACCCGATAAATAGACTTTGGACTATAATAGATCAAATAAATCCACTTAATCCAATGGTTAAGGTTCTAGTCTAATAACATGAAGGTTTTGGGTTCAAACACATACATGTCAACTCTTTTTTAAGCTATCTAAATTAAGTAATTTAACAAAAATCAAATTTAATAAATACACTTTAAAAAGTTTATCCTATAATTAAAATATTCGGTCTAGTCTACTTTTCACACAAGATCGTTATGTTAAAGGTTGTAATAATCAAACGTACGTCACTATACACAAAACTTTTAATTTCGAAAGTTTGAAAAGGTTAATAGACGTTATACGCCAGCAATTGCAAGCAAATAAGCTACTGAGGTCTAAATTAAGTAATTTAACAAAAATCAAATTTAATAAATACACTTTAAAAAGTTTATCCCTATAATTAAAATATTCGGTCTAGTCTACTTTTCACACAAGATCGTTATGTTAAAGGTTGTAATAATCAAACGTACGTCACTATACACAAAACTTTTAATTTCGAAAGTTTGAAAAAGGTTAATAGACGTTAATACGCCAGCAATTGCAAGCAAATAAGCTACTGAGGTCACTTGCTCACTTGTTTATCCACACCGCTTTCAATGCCTTGCTCACTTGTTTATTAGGGATTGCCCAATGCTTACCCAAATCCCTACTTAGCCTACTGTGGAAGGCAACTTGGAGTTGATTGGAACGAGCTTGGAGCCATTAGCGAGGACTATGAAGATGAGGATTGCAGGAAAAGGTGGTGTCCATTATTTAGATGAACACCAAGCTACCTTGGTCCGTCCACTCTCTAAGCTGACAACGTTGATGTTAAGTAGAATCAATGATACTCTTCAGTCTTTACCGGATGCTGATGATGGTGTTGATTTCAACAGTCTCAGCTCACTTCAGGAGTTACGTCTTGAGAATTGTCACAGAGGTGTGAAGGTACCTAGTTCGTTATGTTCCAGTACGAGCCTAACGATGATCAACATATCTTTTTGCAAGACTATTGAGTATCTTCCACCCTTGCATACTCTCCCGTCTTTGGTGGAGCTCTATCTTAGCAATTGTTCAGAGTTGAAGGGATGTTGGTGGAAGGAGAAGGATAATCATGTTGATTCTTATTATTACTATGAGCAGTCTTCAACTTCAGTAGCAACAACACCAAAGAAGGGAGAGACACATGAAAAGGAATATGAACAGAATGAGTGCTGGCCCCATTTCACTCGTCTTTCAACCTTGAAAATATTGAAATGTCCAAACCTAATTCAGTTTCCTCTGTTTCCAACCGTTCAAGACTTGGAGCTACGAAACACGAGATCACATGCATTAGTCCAGACCATGAAAATGAAATTGGCAGCTCATCTTCATGGAAAATATACTGCCGCAACAACCACTTGTTCTTCTTCTTCAATGCAGGCTGCACTTGTCACTCCTCTCTCTAAATTGATATGTTTGGTACTGCGGGACATTGATGACTTGGAATCTCTACCAGAAGATGATGGACTCCGCAACCTCACTTCCCTTCAAGAGCTGGATATTAGAAACTGTCCAAGATTAGCATCTCTGCCCCCAGCAATGCGACAACTCACCTCTATTCAATCATTGAAACTTGTGAATTGTCCCCAATTGAACGACCGATTTGAAAACAGAGAAGGTGAAAATTGGCTTAACATATCCCACATTCCCAACATATTTGTAGATGAACTAGAGTTGGCCATGGAAGATGGTCATTTCGATGATTATTTCTGTACTTGTTGCGGAATCAAGTATCAGGAGGAAAGTGGTACTAAGAAGAAGAAGGAGAAGGAGAATGATAGAAGAAGTTATGTTCTTTTAAAGGATAATGAATGAGATCATGTGCATAGATTATAGAGTTGCAGTCTCATGATCACTAAATTTTTAATATATGGTGAAATGATAATGCTGTATTAGACTGGCAGTGACCAAGTGCTCAGAACAGAGGACGATGGGGTTGTCTTGTCAGCGGTCATCCTCTCGAACCAAACCAAAGGTGCAGAAAAGAACCAAATTGAACATCATTGAGAAGTTTTGTGAATCCTTCTTGCCTTCTTCCCCTTTTGTGCCTGGACAGAACAGAATACTAATCATGAGTTCCGTCTTTGTGATACTGAATTTCTCTGTGGGAAGTTATTTGTTGACGATGGCTTCTTGTTTGGAGTTACTTTGTTACGTGTAGTAGGAGAAGACAGAGCTAAACACCTGAAAGTGAGAGGCCTCATTGGGGAAGTAAACTCACCAATCTCAAGAAGATCAGTGCTGCAGAGAAAGAAAGCTTCTTGCACATACATGGCAGCAACTGAGTCAGCTAAAGCCAAAGTGAGATCACGAATCAGGCCTAGCTTATAACTCGGATGGTAGCTCTCCATACAAGAACAGGAGGTTGTTTCTATCAGCAGCAGCAGCAGCTATTATTGTAATGAGGTCTCCAAGCTTGGAAAGCCTTCCTGCTGGTGGCATGAGATCTAACAGGAGAACACTGAAAGATCTAATCTAAGCATTGATTCTGACTGCTCTTTCAAGACCTGTGATGATGGTCGACGATTATCCCAACGGTTGCGTCATTCTGTGAAATTTCGATTGATTTTGTGTTTAGAGAGTTCGTGTAATCGTGTTTGTTTTTGTTTCATTGATTTTTTGAGTTAAGATGACTATTAAGGTTGCTTTGGTGGCAAGTTTTTGAGATTGCAATTCCTTGGATTTGGAGATTAAATTTGATCGATTGTAAAGTTTGCTAATTTGTCATTTTTTACTTTTGTGATTCATCTACTGAATTTCGATATTACTAATATTTGCGATACAAGTAGCGAAATATGGAAAAGTTTGGAAGCCACCCATGAAGGAACATCTCGAGTTCAAAGATAAATCTGCTAGTTCATGAATAGAGAATTTTTCGAATGAGTCTTGATGAATCTATTAAGAAAATGTATGATCGATCAAGTCTAACTGTTAGTAGTCTTAAATCGACAGGAAATTAAGACTATTGAAATATATGAGCTTGTTAGGAAAATACTACGGTCGTGAACCAAGGAATAGATGCCGAAGAAAACAACTATAGAAGAGTCGAAAAAAACTTGAAACACCGAGTCTTGAAGAACTGATGATTGGATCCTTAATTGCTCATGAATATGTTCTGAAACAAACTGATCTATTTGTCTGCCTATCTACAAACAACTATGTAGTACAGAAACAAATCTTAACCATATCCAGTCAACGAGTTTTTGTTGACACATCGCACGTATAACAAAAGCAGGAGTCGTGAATATCAGTCTACCCTAAAAAAAATACGATCAATGATCGATCACCGAATGTTGACCCACGAGAAGGGCTCTGGACGAGCTTTTGCAGCAGAATTCAAAGCTTCTTTAGGATCCCCAAACACATTCCATAATCTCAGTTTCTCATCCCCTGCTTCGGCAGCAGAAGCCACAGTGCACCCATTTGGAGACTCTGCCATGTACAGGACCCAGGAGTTGTGCCCAGTAAGCTCAGCCATCTTCAACATGGACGGATACTTCCACAGTGTAAGATGATTTTGGGAGTACCCATGAGAGCTCAGCAGTTCCCTCTCCTTCTTGTTCCACAGCAATGCGCAGACCTGGGATCCAGTGTCCACCGAGTTCAAACACGCACCCGTGTCACTATTCCAGAACTTGATTCTCATGTCTCCTACACCTCCTCCTGTCGCCAGCAAGTTACCTTGGAATGGACACCATGCTAGAGCCTTCACTGCTGAAGTGTGATCCTCGAACCTATGAAGATACTGGGTTCGGGAGTTGTTGGAAGAAGAAGCCATGGATATGTCCCAGATGTGGACAAGATGGTCGCTGCCTCCGCTTGCTAATTGTTGACCTGAGGCTGACCATTTGAGTCCACATACTTGATCTATATGGCCCGCGTATCTCTCGACAATGTGCTCCCTAATCCTGACATCATTGTTTATGATCCTTCCATCCATTCCTCCGGTGGTCAGGATGTGACTGTTCCATGCCAGTGATCCAACTCGGCATCTGTGGCCTCCTTTCAGTTTTCGTAACTGTACAAAAGCAGCAGAAACAAATCAGAACCAGACCCCCTATCAAAAGAACCAACACAGTAACAAACAACTGAAATGCAAACCTACCAGTTTGTTACAAGTAGAATCCCACAACTGGACTTCAGAGTTGTTTAAACCAATAGCAATATGCTGGCCATCGGGAGCCCAGTTAACGCTGGTAACAGGGCCAAGCTCATCATCAACCGTCACAAGTTCGGAAACGGAGCTGTCTGAAGCATCCCACAGATAAACTGAGCTTCCTAGTGCTACTGCCAGTACATTGGTGCTGCCCCAATCAAGTAAGTTGAGGTAGAAATTATCTACAAGGCCTGGAGCATCCAATATCTTCTCTGAAGTCTGCAACAAATGGAAATAATTTGTCATTCCAGTAGAAATCATTAACAAGGTCATTCTGGAGCATCTAATGTCATCTCTGCTAATTACATCAAATACACAACACACATAATTCAGTTAATTAAAATCATAAAGGTCGTACATAGTTATGAGCATTTGTCAAAATACATAATTCATTAACAATTGTTATGAGCATTTGTCAATCAAGTAAGTTCAAGTAGGAATCATCCACAAGGTCGTACATAGTATCCAATGTCCTTTCTGAAGTCTAGATCAAATCCAAAACATATATCTAACAACTAATTACAAAAACAAAGTAAAAAAGAAACAAACAAGGCAGCATTCGGCAATCTAGTAAAGCATTTGTCAATTGTAATGAGTTGACGAGGAACGAAGAGCAGTACATACCTTAGGTATGCGTCTGCAAGGCTTAACTGGTTTCGCTTGACGAGGAAGAGAAGAATCTGAACAAGTGTGTTGATGAGGGATGTACACGACAGGAGTAGGAGGCTTGTTCTTGAACTCCAGTATCCTTGTCCGATTCAAGTTCATAGTCTCCGCCAGCAATCTCTTGTACGCCTTACTTGAAGAAGACTCGTTAGGGTTCTCCTTGTCGTACCTACCTTCCGTGACCATGTAATGCGCGTAATCCATGTCCATCGCCGACCGATTAGGAATGAAGCGGTCCAACTGTTAACCAAGAAAACAAATCTTTCAGTAAGAAATTTGAAAAACCCTAACCATGAAACAAAGGAGATTTCAGGGAATGAAAATTATGCTTACGTTCTCTTTGTAGCGACTAATAATCCGGCGAGGGAATAATATGGGGTTCATTGGCTGATAATCCTGCATCCACATATTCAGAAAAAACACAGCACAAAACAGAACAGGAAACAAAACCCAGCAGAATACGAGAAAACGTAGTAGCGAGAAACAAAGAAATTGACAGCGGTTAGAAGAAATCAAACTCAGTAAGCAAATGGAAATCGAGGAATCGAGCAGAGATCGCAAATGGAAATAGGAGAAACAAAACCTAGCAGAATACGAGAAAACTTAGCGAGAAACTAAGAAATTGAGAGCGGTTAGCGGAAATCAAACTCAATAACCAAATGGAAATCGAAGAATCGGGCAGAGATCGCAAGCGAGAAGAGAAAGAGAGAGAGCGCAGAGAAGATTTGAAATGGTGGGTAATCGGAGATGGGAGAGTAGTAATTTATAGGGATGAACTTAGGGCGGTGAAGGAACTTTTCCAGCAACGGCTCTATCCGTTGAAGCCCACCACCGCCAAATTCAGACGACGGGCTAACTGAGAATGAAGTTAGGGCAAGCTGCTTCCCACAATTATTGAAGATGGCGTGTTAGTTACGACAGTCTTGTGTTTTTACTTTTTAGTCCTAATTAGAATTAATTGGGCCGGATAACCATTACTTGGGCCATAATAGTCCCAGTTCAGTTGAATAAAGGCCCATTTGAAAATAATAAGAATGAGAGACAAAAGCCCACGGAAATAATAAAATTAATATTAATAGCGTTTGATCCGGAAATAATAAACTCAGTCCAACTCCATATTGACTCTAATGACTCATTAAGTCATTAACCCAAATCCAACCAAGTTGGACCGGATTGAACTAATGGGTTGGAAAATCGGTTAATGGTTAAAACCAATTAATCAACTAAAATCAGTTAACTAGTTGGTCGGTTAAGGATCGGTTAACCATATTTTAGCACGTCGGTCAATGATTAAAATGCGTTTTAACCATTGGTTAACCAATTTTGACCGAAACAATAATGGAATGAATTCTAATGCAAGTGCTTATTTACATGGTGTATAATTTATTATATTATTTAATTTCCAAGAAATTTTAAGGTTAAAAGTAGGTTAAATCAGTCAAAATCGATTGAATCAGTCAAAACATGGAAAATTATTTCGTTAAAAAATGGTCGGTTAAATCATGTGTTAAAAGGGCACGGTTAATTTTTTGTCGGCCGGTTATCAGTTAAAACTTCTTGAAGGTCGGTTAACAGCAGATTACCCGATTAAACCGTCAATGACCGAATTGACCGACTCCCACCCCTATTTGGGAAGGCTAAAGCTACAGCCTGATAACACATTATGCTAACACCAAACACAATATATACATGAATGAACAACTACGTAATAACATAATCAAACAAGAACGCTTAATCTAACGACCAATAAGCTATATGATAAAATATTTCTAAAAAAAGTTATGTTTCAGCCTAAAAAATAAGGTATAAGAATTCGTATTTACAAGACGTAAAAGAGCTTGTTTGTTATCTTTCAATAGTACAGGACCTCATAACCTATTATCCCTTTTTGTTATTTTGTGTCTCTCACGCGTGTACTGTGATGTGAGGCCTTGTTGTCTGAGGGTTTATTTCGTTCAGTGTTCTACCAAGGCTCGGTCTATGAATTTTGGGGCTTTTTGTTATTTAATCTCAGTGACTCTCTCGTTATTTTGTGTCTCTCACGCGTGTACTGTACTGTGAGGCCTTGTTATCTGAGGGTTTATTTCGTTCAGTGTTCTACAAAGACTCAATCTGTGAATTTTGGAGCTTTTTGTTATTTAATCTCAGTGACTCTCTCGAGCAAGGCACGAGACGTGAATGTAGAACCACATTAAACCTCTGTATCTTCTATCGCACTCTTATCTCATTTATTCATCGATCTCAGCAGCTGATACTGAGCAAGCACGGGCTGTATTTTACTTTGGCGTCGTCATCTACTGAGGCGTCCGCCGGCGTTAGGTCCTTCCATGTAAGATTGCAAGCAAATAAGCAACTGAGCAAGCACGGGCTGCATGCAACTAAGCGGTATGGAAACCTTTTTCCTTCTTCCCTGTAAGGCTATCATGATTTTAACCCTATAGATCAGTATGACTTCCCGTTTCACTTCATTGGTTGTATTAATGAAGTTTGGGTTGATGTCAAATGCTTTGTTGATGTTGAATGTGGTTGTACTGGGTTAGCCACCTACTGAATGAGAGTAGTTCCATGTTAAGTGGATGTATCATGCGGGTATATGTGATGTGTAGTGTTTATCTTACTCTTATCAGTATGTTATCAAACTGACATGGTGTGTATTGTGTGGTGTGGTGTGTGCTTATAGATTATAATGAAGTAATGAACTATTAAGTTCTTTTAACATTAGTTATGCGATTTATATTGGGTAGTAATTGTTTTAAGAGTGTTTGTAATTCTAAGTTTATTAATATTTTATATTTATTCATAAGTATTTATATATTATTTTAACACCAAAGTATAAGTTATCTATAATTTTTTATATTTTTTAGTTGGTTCATAAAATCTTACGATTTTACGATTCGATTTTACAATTTCGATTTCACCCAAGTTTTCGATTTTACGTGGAATCACGATTTTAACTACATTGATTGCGGTGACGCGTTAAATGACTCTTTACACAATACGTACCTCATACTCACTTTAAAAGATTAATCGACGTTAGTGCGCCGGCAATTGTGGCGACACGTCGTATATCTCCTATCTAAAACCAAAATTCCTTCAACCCGAGCACTAGGGTATAAATGGATTGCCAACCAACCCAAATCGAACTACGTGGACTTTGATCCCTAATTCTGGGTACATAGGCAGTTAATTCTTGACTCGAGTCCAACCTTCCACTAAACATTTATCCATCCCAAAATAATCATTTTGTCCTTTGCACCCACAAATGAAAGAAAACTTATCGTAGTTTAGCAGTACCGACTTCGAGTCGGGGGGAACGGGGGTGCTAACCCTTCCCCGTACGTAACCGACCCCCGATCCTAGAATTTCAGTTTCGCAGACCTCTTTGATATCCGAATCGAACCACGACGGTTTGAACCGGATCCTCTGGGTGTTCGATCCACTCCAAAATAGATCGATGGCGACTCCAAGAAATCATTTTCTCAACCCATAACTCTCTTTTGCGCCTTCCGCGCGAGCCGGCCCGGCGTCTCGTGGCCAATGCTGAGCGACCGCCACGTGCACAATAGAAAGGGGCGAGGAAGGAGTGTGTTCCCGGACGGAAACCTCCGCGACAGATGACGACTCCGCTGGGGACTACGGATAATCCCTAGGGGCAAGCTGCACATATAAATCACGATAAGTTTGGGTGTTTCTTTCATTGATGTGTTAAATATTTTGCGCTGGTAATCATGCATTGCATAGGCTCTATACCCGAGTCTTTTACCATAGAAAAGAAGTTAGTAAGTGTTAGCCAATCGCAATTGCATTGGCGCGCTGAACGTTTCAACCGAACCATATCAATCCTGACTTCGGTCCTAAGATTGATGTCTCTAGCTAGCCTGGATAAGGCCAAGGTTAGACACAGTTCGGGGGCCAACTCCCTAGGATTTCTGCCCATTGCATGTAGTGACATTAGTAAGCTACCCAATGACCAGCACTAAGTCCAGAGCTGTACAACCGTGACCCCGCTCGAGACAGGAACCTAGGACGTTTTTCTCCCTCGTATGATGCTATTTTATATGATGATATGTGATTAAATGCTTAAAAACATAATCATTGCATTAGCATCATGAACATCATTGCATAAATTTTAAAACCGGTGTGCTATGCATACGTCAAACCAATTCATGTCTTACTTCAGAAGAAACCCAAGATGAATACGAGGTCCAACATCCCGTATGCAAGGCGGCTAAACACTCCTATATCAGTAGAGTTGTCTCTCACCCCATCTCGCAGATGCAAGATAGGAACGTCATTACGGAGGAAGACAATAATAGAGCAGATGGATCTTATACCTCGAGAACTAGTGGCGAATATCGCCACTAGAGTCCTCTTATGCAGACCGGAGCATGTACTCAATGGATGGAGGACGATAGCCCTCGTTACTTTTGGCCAAACAGAATGCCCAATCAAATACCTAGATTGGGTCCCTAAGCACGAGGTAATGAATATATTTTACATTCCCCCAGAGTACTACGATGCACTGCCTCACGAGGCCCTGTACATCCTCCACTACTTATCGGAGGTTTTTGTTATGGGACTGATACTTCGCAGGACTAAATTAGCCTCATTGTTGGACTAATGGGAGAACAAACCTAAAGACGCCCCTTTATTCGTGAAGTGGTTTGCAAAATTTCTTCCCCTGCCAACATGGAGTTCATATTTGAAAGCGGAACGTTGTGCGGAATTCATTTTTTTCACATTTAAAGCCTTTGGGACGTTGATGGACCACGAAGACGGATATGTTGTAAACTATACCAACTCGGTGGTCATCCATGGAAGCGTTTGGGAGAACCCTATTATTGAGTCATGGAGACACCCAATCACATGGAGAAGCATTAAACTCACCCTAGCTCTCCTCAACAATCTGGGAGACACTCCGCTAGTTAGGGCCTTGGTCGACCCTGATAACTACTGCTTCGATGGAAGGCTTAAGGAAAAGAAATGAGTCTTTTTCTCATACGAGCAACTGGAGAAAGATTCCTTATGCTTAGCAGCATATTTTAGAGCACAGGCTCGAACAATGAGGATACAAGGAGCAACTGCTGAAGTTCACCGTCGAAATGATGTCAGGCCTCAGTCCAACTGATAAGAAGATGGCAGGGTTAAAAGTAGATCATAGTCATTACACCTCGCATGTTTGAGATGTATATTTTGACTATTAGAAAAGTAGTAGTGCGGGATAAGAAAAATATGTTTCTTGTTTTTTTAGTAGTCCTAGTTGGTTGGTTTATCACTAGTAGGTTTCTTTCCTCTATCTAAGGGTTTAATAGGCTAGGTTTGGTCAAGTAGATCAATCCCCACTAAAACCTTGTAAACGGTTATAATATGTCGAGTGTTTGGCCGTTCTAGTAAAAATCTCGAGTGAACCCAAAAGACGTGACCAATTAATTATCTGAGGTCCATAACAACTACGAAGGAGGGGATTGCAAGAAAATCACATCTTGTACCATTGGGTTTCTAATGAAATTTCCGATAGAGTAATCCATGAAATTGGTTTGTATATGCATAACACGCTGTGCACCCATTCATTTGCATTCATTCGCATTTTAATATATATTTCATGTGTAGGGTTATCATCTCCGGAATCACTATCTTTAAACCAAGGGAACAGTCATGGAAAGGATTACAAGTTATGTGGATAATGAAGAGAGAGTTATGTATGAAATGGAAAGAGAGCAAACCATTACTGGCTATATGTATATACCCAAGTCGGCAAGTTCATTTCCACCAGTAACGAGGATCAGAATAGTGCCATTCAAAAGGACATATCTTCAAGGTGTTTGGGCATCATTTAGCCAGGAAGAACGGGATGAATTCAGGAAGCAATATGGTCATCTTGCTGAATTAATGTTCGTACCATTTTCAAGCTAAATGATCAGTGAAATGCTCAAACACTGGGATCCTTTTTACCACTGTTTCACATTCAATGATATAGATCTCTCCCCATTAGCTGAGGAATATGAAGCCTTGCTGCTTTGGAAGGACAAAAGCCCTCGAAAGATCTTTGTTTGTGACCATGGGGTAAGAGTGGTAAATGTACTCGTGAAACGACTGTCTCTGGAAAGGGAATATGCTGAGATGTTGCTCGTCAAACAAGGAGAGACAACATGCGTACGAATCGATCCTTTACTCGCAGATATGGAAAAGCAAAAGCCTGACGTATCGAGGGTCGCAATGTTGGCGATGGTCCTCTATGGAGTGGTAATATACCCCAAGTTTGAAGGGTTAATTGACGAAGAAGCTATATTGGTATTCAACAAGGATCATTATCAGGTTAATCTGGTATACTCTATATTAGCAGAGACATTTGCAGCATTGGATGAATGTAGAACAAACGGAAAACCAGTGCTGGGTGGATGCGCGTCGTTGCTGACAGTTGTGATGATGGGACATTTAAATCCCACACCAGAAATGGGTATCCAGATGTCGAATATGGGTATCACAGTTGTGATGAAGAAATTTTCTCTTGCTGTTAACGGATTTGAAGAAAAGACCGAAGAGCAGTGGAGACACTACTTCTCTCAGTTAAATTCTGAAACTGTGAATTGGAAAGCTGCACGGATGCACCGAACAAACATACTCTACAGTTGCGGGGAAAAGCCCTGGGTACCCCTCCTAGGTCCGAGAGGGTGCATAACTTATGCTCCGCTCATGTTGAGAAGGCAGGTATGCTGTGTACAATTCACACCAAACACCAGTGGCATGGATTCATGGAACTTTTCATATGCAGTCCCTGATAGAACCGAAAAAATTAGGAGTATCGTTCGGTTATGGAAAAGTACAAGGGAGATCGACTACCACCAAAGTTCGACCATCTGCCGAGAAATCCAAGCATTTGTTACCCTCAATACGTAGAATGGCACCAGGCCAAGGGAAACACCTCCACACCTCGCATGATGAATAGCAAAGGGAAAAAAAAATTGGAATATGGAATAGAAGAGATGATCACTCCCGAAAAGTACAATGAATTGATGGAGCAAATCGAAGCAAAGGACAAAGAGAAAGAGGAAATGCATACAAGATTAGAAGCCATAGAAAAAAGAGAGGCAGAATACATCGCTATTGTTCACCACCTCGAGAACTGTGTAGAACAAAATCAAGCTAGAGAGACAGAACTCAAAGAAAAATTAAGAGAAACTATGGAATGGGATAATTGGGGAATCAAACAAATGATGCACGCAAGCGATAGAATGAGGATGATCATACAGAAAGCAAACTCCTTAGAAAAGAGATAGCTACAGAAAAGAAAGGACTCGCCCCTATAGAAAGGAACAAAGGAATACTTGGGCTTCTAACCAGGCTTGGAAGATAAACGAGCTATTGCGGGAAGTTCACATAAAGAAAGAAGGACCCTAGCTCCGGGGTGAAGGCAACGCTGCCACGATGGTTTTAGAAGTCCTTCAATGTTATGATATATTGTAATATGTTCACCTGTGTAATCATAAATAAGGGTTGTAATGCTTATGTCTAAAAATAAAGGAGTTGAAATCCAGTACTACGCCCCTAACTCGTGACAACCCTTGCGATTATTAGAAAAAGACGATGTGATTCCGAGATAGTAATCCTCCATATTGCATCATGCATCCACGTTTTCAAAATACATGCATAACATCCGCATTTTAAAAAAAAAAGAGACGAATATAACTGAAAATTGGTACTCTCAGGAACCTTCACAATTGCTCATCGAACGGCCTCAGAACCTTCGCACACTTACCTGACTCGCTCCAAAGCAAGAGCCATGGCAGAACAGACAAACGAATTTATACAAGGGCAAGTCGATGGAATAAAGGGAGACATCGCGGGAATGAGGGAACAAATTGCTGATTTGGTGAAGATGTTCAAAGGGAAATTTCAGGAAGAGTCAAAGGGCACCCTCATCAAGCAAGTAGCTCAGTTCATTTCCATGGTACTGGTCCGGCCAATAAAAAATTCACCTATATTGTTCACCCGAGTGCGGAGGAAAATGAGGAAGAGGAAGAGCCTCAAATGAACGAGGACCTTCATGTGGGTTCTGGAGTCAACGATTCATCCAAAATGGCATTGGACCTAGACTTAAAAGCCAAATGGGCCCATCTCGAAGAAAGGCTTAAAGCGGTTGAAGGGACAGATTCGTACAGTGCTGTAAGCGCCTCTCAGCTTTGCCTTGTACCTGAGCTCGTTCTGCCTTATAAATTCAAGATCCCTGACTTCGAGAAATATGGAGGTACCTGATGACACTCGATTTGACGTGATTATCAGCCTCATTTAAGCAACATTTCTTTGCTTAAGACATGGTTTTTAGGGTAGAATAACGAATATTCAATCAATTGCTCTATCTCGTGCCATTTGTGTTACCTTGGCCCGTTTTGGATCTATTTGATGGTTTTCTAGTGTTTTTATGTTAGCACATGTTTTTGCCGTCAAATAAAGTAGCCAAGGACGTGTCTAAGGCGTTGGAACCTCGAGGAATCAGACCGGAATCGATCCAAGGAGCCAATGAAGTCGAACCAATTCCTGCCCGTTTTACACTGAAGATTTCGCCGAAAATACCTTCACATTTTCGGCAAAAATGCAAGCACAAATCCACTGGAGCTCAACCAAGGAAGTTTTCGGCGAAAACATCAAGTTTTCGCCGAGAACAATCAGTCCTAAAAACACAGGAGAAAGCAGCCGGCGGACCATCCATTTACAAAGGAATTTTCGTCAAAAATTCCTTATGATTTTCGGCAAAAATATCAGGCTAAATCGGCGGGTATTAGGGTTAAGTATAAATACTTAACCGGCGGCCCAAATTCAAAAACAGATATACCTCATAATCATAATTCCAAATACTTCAGAATTCTCTCAAGTTCTGAAGCAGAGTTTAGAGTTCCAAGAGCCGGAAAGAGATCGTGACGCCATCCCTGCCATCTCGAAGACTCAGAGCTAGGATTGCAGTTTACGGAAGATCGAAGTTCTGTCAGAGTCGTCTAAATTAGGTTTTCAGATTCTTTTCTATTCTTCCTCTGGTTGATGAACTCTTTCTTTGTCTTTGATTCTTTTGTGATAAACATGAGTAGCTAAACTCGTTAGAGCTTAGACTAGATGAACTCTAAGTGACCCAGGGCTTTAAAGCGGTCACGGATCGGCGGTGATTAGATTCAAAGTTCAATCAGTTTCTCTTTCATGTTTGATTTGTTCTTCATTGTTCATGTTTCTTGTCTGGATTGATCACCTAGATTAGATTCTTGTTAAGCTAAGGATAGAAGCGAACGCTCACCTTACTTTAAAACATCAAATCAAACAATTAACCTTATAATTGGAGCGTGCCTTTCGTAGGAACCGGTTAGGGTTAATCCACTGCAAGAGTAACTCATAAATCGTTAGTAATTCCACCAGTTAAGTTAAGTCGTTGCGAGAGGCGACCGTACCCGGGCGGCTAATTAATCTTGGTAGCTAGAATGGATAGAGAGAACGTTCGCCGGTCTTAAACCTAAGGGTAAGGAGTTATGGTGGTGTCTTAGAATTGATTGAATGAGAATCGAAATCCACTGATCTGTTGATTGCCAATGCTCTGGTGAACGAAGGGGGATTCAAAGTCTAAGTTCGTATGTCATCTTTGTTTTAACCAACCAATTTCCAATCTATTTTCAATTTTAATTTTTAATTTCTCTGCATTTCTTAGAATTAGAAGTCGTGGAACTCACACCACGCACGAAGTGTTTAACCTGAGTAATTTGCCAGCTTCTTTGAGTAGTCGATCATTAGAAGGCCCGTGGAATACGATCTACCCTAGCTTTTGTTAGCTTTGTTAGTTATTTGATTGAGTCGTCAACGACCGGTTCACCAAATTGGCGCCGTTGCCGGGGACTCTTCTACATTGTTTGAAAGAAGAGTTGGCATTTTATTCTTCTACTTTCCATCTTTCATTTCCCGTCACACTTCGATTTTACACCGGTTGTGCTTGTTTTCGTTCCTTGCAGATCATAGCAGGTACAGAATCGAATCACTTCCGTTCCATCTTCCCTACCGCAATGTCTGCTCCAAGGAGTCTTGCGGACTACAGTAGGCCGAGCGCATCTAACATTCAGTCTCCCATCACCGTGCCTTTTAATGACGACGATCCCGACTATGAGATCAAGATCCCCTTTCTGAGACTAATCTCTAGGGACGTGCAATTTGAGGGAAAGCCAGATGATAATCCTTGCACACATCTATCTGACTTTTTGGCTGTCTGTGAAACTTTCAAGTCTAAGAACCTCAACAAGAACGCTCTATGCCTTCGAGCCTTCCCATTCTCACTCCGAGGAGCCGCAAAGAGATGGCTCACTAGCAAGCCACCCGGTCACTTCACCAACTGGGATGATCTTGCTCAGGAATTCATAGAGGAATACTTCCCTCCTTCCAGAACAACTGCTTACAGGAAAAACATCTCAAGGTTCAGACAGAGAGAAGGAGTAAGTTTACATGATACTTGGAACGAATTCCAGGGACTCCTCTACGATTACCCCCATCATGGCTTCACTCAAATGCAACTAGCCGAGATTTTTGCTTGGGGTCTGAACGAAGAGTCATCCAAATGGGTTAACTCCTTAGCTGATGGAGACTACACCGCACTCACACCAGAAGCTGCTCTCCTTCACATTGCAAACTGCGCATCTAAATCTAGAAGCTGGGAGAGACAATTTGGAGCAGCTAAGAGCCAACCAAGCCGTGAAGATCAGATCAAGAGCGAAGTGCATAAAGAAATGAAGAAGATCTTCGGTACAAGCGAACAACTGGTCTATAGGGGAAGTGAATTTTATTGATCAAGATCCCCCTGGATTCACTGGAGGACAGCAACCTCAGAATTATACGTTCGAGAATACTTGGGAAATCGAGATAGACAAGAAGCTCGACCTGATCTTGACAAGACTCGATGACCACGAGAAGAGATTCAAGCTTCAATCCCTCTTAAATCAAGATCATGAAGCATGAGGTCAACGAGTGGAGAGCATGTTGAATAACATGTTTAGCCTGCTAACCAATAGCCCCCTCCTTAATCAATCATCGGTTCAAGACGACTCTATCACTAGGACGGAGCACGTCAAGGCTGTCTCCACAAGAAGCGGAAAGCAGTTAGCTGGTCTTGCAGCTCCTGATCCAGCCATAATTCCTAATGCTGTAGCTATTGACAAGCCAGAGATCGAGGAGGAGGATAAAGAAGAAGAGGAGGAGGTGACTGCCTCGCCTTCCCTGACAAAGACAACACCTGCGCCACCTCTCCCTCCATATCAGCCTCGAATTCCGTTTCCTAAGGCTGCGCAATCAAAGGAGAAAGATCATGATACCCGGTACAGAAAGTGGCATGGATACTTAAAGAACACAGATGTCAAGATACCAGTTACTGATGCTATCCAGATGATATCGGAGGCTGGAAAAGTCGCGAAAGATCTTGCGAAGAACAAGAAGAAGGGAGAGTTGTCTTTCGTCTCCCTCGAGGAAGAATGCTCCGCGATCCACAGCCATACGACCGCCATACCTCCCCAGATAAGTGTCGCGATCCTGGTGCTTTTACTTTGCCTTGCACTATTAAAAATGTGAAAATTGATCGTAGTTTAATTGATCTAGGTTCTTCCATTAATGTCATGCCTACCTGCTTGTATGAGAAATTGAACCTAGGAGAATTGAAACCGATTAGCATGCATTTAGTGTTTGCCGATAGATCTGTGAAATTACCTAGGGGATTGATAGAAGACGTGGTTGTCAATTGTGGTCCTTTTACTATTCTGGCTGATTTTATTGTTATGGATACCCGAGGGGAAGATGTCACTCTTCTCCTTGGCCGACCATTTATGGCGACAGCCGGCATTACCATTAATGTCCCGAATGGCTCGTTGACATTAAGGGTCGGCAAGGATACCATGACATTTCGTCTCAAGGACGATATGCAAGTCCCTATCAGAGAAGAGGCGCATTGCTTATCTGTTGAAGCTGTGGAGTTGGCTTCGGTCAACTCCGTTACTAATGAAAAATCTAGAGTTTCTGCAGAAATCTTCTTGCCAGGTGTAGGACAGGTCCCTACTCTGAAGAATGAGCTGCCGGCACAGAAGCCGAGAAAGAAGGAAGAGCCAAAGACATCCCCTACTGAATTGCCAAAAGTTAAGGATCCTGGCGAGATAAAGAAGGAGAATACAGAGAAGGACGCTTCTTTAAAAGAACTGTTCAGGCCTTGTAAAAATTCTGGTCATCTTCCCGAAGAACGAACCAAGTTAATTCATGCAAACGGGAAGAAGTTCACACCTGCCAGGGGATATCTCATGAACTCCGGCTCGGGCCTAAGAGAAATCCTGAGTTGGTATGTCTCCTAACACCATCCAGGTATCGTCCAGCTCAAGGACGTTAATAAAAGAGCGCTTCGTGGGAGGCAACCCACGGCTGGAGTCAGTTTTTCATTTGTGTCGAACTTCGTGTTTTAGAGTCGGTTCGAGGGAGCCAAAAGTGTCAGTTTGTTGGATTTCTTATTTTTCGTGTGTAGTCTGTGTGTCATAGTGTCTTTCACAAGTTGATTGAGGTTGTTCCGATTTTTTTGGATTTAATTGTGATTTTCTGAAGTTTGCCGGATTTGCGAAAATACTTTCAATCTTTCAATTCAAAATATTCGGCGAAAATGCCCCATATTTTCGGCGAAAACCCTTTTGAAATTCCACTGAGTTTTCCAGACAATTTTAGTTAAACTTTTCGCCAAAAATCCTTGAATTTTTCGGCGAAAATGTATTTGAAAAACCGGTAGTGTTTTTTAACTGATGTTTTCGGCGAAAAATTGCACTAGTTTTCGCCGAAAACTCAAGGCAAAAATTTTCGGATTATCCCTTTTAATTCTCGGTCACTTCTTCTCTCTCTCCTCACTTCATTTTCAAAAATTTTGTGAAACCTCCCCCAGTTTAAAACAAACCCACCGACCGCCACCACAAACTCGCCGCCGCCGCCCGTTGCCGACCGCCACCGCCGCGGCCTCCGCCGCCGCCCGTCTCCCCTTCCATTTCCGATCAACTCGAGCCCTAGAACAGCCGAATCGGAGCTCTACAGCTCTAGTTCACCCAAACCCTAAAAATTTCAATTTTTCACCGATTTCTCCCAATCCGTTCATTTTTAGCATCCATGGCTTCAAGGTAAGTTGTAGAACTTTTCAGTCCGAATCTTTTGACATATTGGATGCTGAATTTCGTCGGGGTTGACTTTCGGTTGACTTTTCGGGTTACCTCGTTTTGCGTGTCGACTGATTTCGTGTGAACTAGGTTAGCTGAACTCTTTGGACTGTTCTAGCACGCTTAGGGAGTATCGTGCTTAATTTTCATATCGTTTGATCATGTGTTGCTATGCATAAGATCGATTCTTTGTGATGTTGACTTTTGAGAAATGTCGGTTTGACCTTGAACTGTTTTTGATCATTTGGCTGCCTTATGTGCTCATTTCGTTCATATCATTGTGTTTGCCATCTGAGATGATGTTATGCCGTCATTTCCCGCTCTGAGATAGTCTTGCCATGATTAGGGTTCAATATGCTATGTTGTGGACTTTTTGAATGTCGGTTTGACTATTGATCCCTAATTATGTTATGAACGTTCTGGCCTGACATATGCATATTTAGTGAATTATCATGATTACCGGTTTATTTGCTTTGCTTACCCCCACTCGGTTTTCCTCATTTCTTTGTGAAATTGAGTTTTTCGACTAAGTGTCGGGTGGGTTATTAGTTAATTAATCTGGTTTCATTTCTGGTTTTAGGAACGTAACTCATGAGCGCAGGACCAAGCAGAGACTTGACACCGCCTCGAGATCCAGAGCCCCCGCCCCCGTCACACTCGCCGTCTAGGGCCCTCCACCAGCACTCCCTGTCCGTGCTGGGTACCATTGTACTGTTGCTCGTCTACCCGACTACTACTTCGAGTGCTACCAGAGGCTCGAGCATGTTCCTGGAGCTAATGTTCGCCCACTATCCATGGAGTCCCTCTTCGATCACGATGAGGACTACCACCGGAACGTGCACGACGCCCTGGTACAGGCCGGCCTCCTAGAGCTGACCACCATAGCTTCCGACTTCCCAGACATCGCCCTACAGGAGTTCTGGGCGACTTTTGATCTGGACGAGCACAAGAAGAGGCAGCGCAGGTGATGAGCTGCAGAACAGTGATCAAATACTACCAAGCTGTGAAGCTAGGGTAGATCGTATTCCACGGGGTTTCTTCCAATTGACTACTCAAAGAAGCTGGCAATTTATTCAGGTTAAAACACGTTGTGCGTGGTGTGAGTTCCACGACTTCTAAACTAAGATGCAAGAAAATTAAAATGAAATTAAAAGACAGAATGATTGGTTAATTTAAACAGATGACAGACAAGCTTAGATTTCGAATCCCCCTTCGTTCACTAGAGCATTGGCAATCAACAGAACAGCGGTTTTCAATTCTCATTCAATCAATTTCTATTCACCACCATAACTCCTGACCCTTAGGTTTAAGACTGGCGAACGTTCGCTCTATCCGATCTAACTACCAAGACTAATTAGGCCTAACCGGTTTGCCTCTCGCAACGACTTAACTAACTGGTGGAATTACTAACAATTTATGAGTTACTCTTGCAGTGGATTAACCCTAACCGGTTCCTACGAAAGGCACGCTCCAATTATAAGGTTAACTGGTTGAATTGATGTTCTAAAGTGAGGCGAGTGTTCGCTTCTATCCTCAGCTTAACAAGAATTTAATCTAGATGATCAAGAAAGACAAGTTTTTATGTTTTAAAGTAGGGAAGCTGTCTGGCGACAACCCTAACCTGCAAAAACCTAATCTAGGCGATCAACCAGAAAAGAAACACAAGAACAACGAAACTAATCTAGGCGTCAACTAGACAAGAAACGCAGAACAACAATCAAGAACAAAACAACCATGCAAAGAGAAACTGATTGAACTTTGAATCTAATTACTGCCGATCCGTGACCGCTTTAAAGCCCTGGGTCACTTAGGGTTCATCTAATCTAAGCTCTACGAGTTTAGCTACTCATGTTCATACAAAAAGAATCAAAGATAAAGACAGAGTTCATCATCCAGAGGAAGAACAGAAAAGGATATGAAAAACCTAGTTTAGACGACTCCGGCAAAACTTCGATCTTCGGTAATCTGCACTCCTAGCTCCAAGATCTCCGAGATGGAAGGGATGGCGTCACGATCTCTTCCCGGCTCTTACTCTAAACTCTCTGCTCCAGAACTCGGGAGAATTCTGAAACTAATTGGTATTATGTGGTGTGTTTGAATTTGGGCCACCGGTTAAGTATTTATACTTAACCCTAATACCCACCGATTTAGCCTGATATTTTCGCCGAAAATATTGAAGGATTTTCGGTGAAAATTCCTTCATAAATGGATGGACTCCGACCGCTTCTCTCCTGTGATTTTCAGTCCAATAGTTTTCGGTCCAAAACTTAGGGTTTTCGCCAAAAAATTTATTCAGTCGGCATCAGTGATTTTGTGCATGTATTTTCGCCTAAAATACCTTAGTGTTTTCGGCGAAAACTCCTTTGTAAACCGGGGCAGGAATTGTTTCGACTTGGTTGGCTCCTTTGATCGATTCCGGTGTGGTTCCTCGAAGTTCCAACGCCTTAGACACGTCCTTGGCTACTTATTCGATCGCAAAAACCTGTGCTAACACAAAAACACTAGAAAACCATCAAATAGACCCGAAATGGGCCAAAGTAACACAGATGGCACAAGATAGGGCAATTGATTGAATATTCGCTATTCTACCCTAAAAACCATGTCTTAAGCAAGAAAATGTCGCTTAAATGAGGCTGATAATCACGTCAAATCGAGTGTCATCAAAATACCCCACACTTAAGCTTTTGCTTGTCCTCAAGCAAACTAAATAGAAACGCTCATGTTCACAAATGATAAGATCGATTAAACTGGAGCTCAATCAAACACGATGAATTATTAGACAGCTAATTCCTAGAACAAGAAACCTATCATGCATACTGATCAACCAAACAACCTGGTCTCACTAATAAACTGCACACGACGAGTAATCGCAACCAATTATGCACGAATTTGACCTGACCGACCAGACTCCTCACACAGGAAATATTTAGTAAACGGGAACTCTCACTCTCTGTGTTTAAGGACGTGTTTCTGCTCTCAATCATTTTCTGTTATTGAATTCTGTCATAAGTTTGCAATTCGACCACATCTCCACCACTGTGACAACACGAGGAACTAGTCAAGAAGGACTTCCCTGCTAGGACTGTAACGAATTCTACACTACAAGGATTTATAATGAGATGGATGATGGGAATGTATGATGATGGCTTTGGTGCGGTGTAGCTTTCGACTAACTTCCCTCGAATCTAGCCTATGGCTTCGTACCGTCTAACCAGACACGGGTGGAATAGTGAACGCTCGTCCTATGATACCCTCAAGCAACCTAGCACTTTTATTTTCTTTACACATTTTTTCTTTGACTTTTCCTTTGACTTCGTTCTTCCATATGTAGGGAGAAGAACGTTTATTGAACTGAAAACTTGAAACTTTTTGGCTTTTCTGCTTTTTTCTTCTATATTATTTTTTTGAAATTTACTTCTTTTTCTTCTAATTTTTTTTCTTTTTGTGCCGAATTTCTTTTAGTTGCTAGAGGGGTTTACACGTTCGGACATAATAGCTAAAACCACCTGTTTAATGGCTATGGGAAGGTTACCACAAACCGACTTCCGGTAGGTCAATCTAGAACTACAACCACAGGGGATCAATGGGGAATGAAACAATGGGGAAATGGCTGTAATGTATATCGAACCGAAAGAACAGTCCAAGCTCAAGGGTCTACACCTAATGGATTTTATCGTTAGGTAGGCTATCTGGCTTACTAGCTGAATCTAGGTGCCCCTATCATTCTAGAACTCGTGTCATCGTGCGATCTCGAGTAGGTCTCATGCAAATTCTAACTCATTCAAGCAAACAGAAAATCACTCAAAAAGAATTAAAATTGCAAGTTGCGTGCAATGGATAAAAAGCTCCCATTTAGTTTGCTAGTCGGATTCGGTCATTTTTATGCAATCAAGGCCACAAACTACAAGTGTGATTTTAAAAATTCTGTTCTGACCAGGCAATTTAGCATCAAAATATACACATTGGTTCTCAAGTTCTAGGTTAAACAGTCTAAGCATCATTATGGCAGATTGAACAACAACTTAACATCAAAAATCAAGAACCGAGCAATTCTAATGCTAGAGAAACTGGAAAGGCACCAAGAAACACACAACACACAATTAAGGGCAATCAAGTTCATGCAAGGTTCTCTAGCATCCTACCCCACACTTAAATCGTTCTGTGTCCTCACAGGACTAAACTAGAGTAGAGAGATACGAAGAACCTGGAATGAGATGGTCGGTGTAGGGGATGAGCACGGATAGCCCGGAGCGGAGCGGAGTAGCTACTCGAGTTCCTACAAAACAAAAACAACAAAAAGATCAAAAGGATACCGGGACAAGTGTCCCGGATCCACACAGAATAAAAGTCGAAACGAAGAAGGTTAGGGGAATTTTGAAATTATTTTGACTCTCTTTTTTTTCCTCCAAATTCACGGCACGACACTCCTAGAGCAATCTAGATCATCTAAGCTCAATCAGTTCAGAAAAAAATCACACCGAAACAGCAGGCATGCAAAACGAGGTAGACCGAATTTAAACTCGTCGAAATCAACAATCAACATGTCAAAAGATTCGAAATTGAAAACCCAAAAACTAACCTTTTAGACACGACTCAAGAAAATGGACGGAAAGCGACGAAGTTGGCCAAAAACGTGAAAAACTTGTTTCGGGGATAACTGGAGCTACAGAGCTCCGATTTGGACGATCAAGTATGCGTTGGAATCGGAACGAAAAAAGAAAACTGATTTTCAAAACAACACAAGTTTTCGGCGAAAACTTTATAAGTTTTCGCCAAAAACATCTTCGAAAATAGGAGAAAAAATAAGAGACGCTCACTGTTTGATTTTTGGAATCATTTTCGGCGAGAAATTGTAATTTTCGTCGAAAACCTATTTTAAAACCCTTTTTTTTCTTTTTCAAAACCCAACAGGAAACAAATCAACACGAAAGGAAATTAAACTGACACTTTGGCTCCCCCGAACCTAATTCGAACGACGAAAAGACTGACTCAAAAATTCAAAAACGGACTCCAACCGTGGGTTGCCTCCCACGAAGCGCTCTTGCTTAACGTCCTTGAGCCGGACGATACCTGGATGGTGTTAGGAGACATCCCAACTCAGGATTTATCTTAGGCCCGAGTTGGAGTTCATGAAATATGGCCTTGGGGATCCTCCGACAAGTGTGAACTTCTTCCCGTGTGCGTGAATTATCTTGGTTTGTCCATCGGGAAGGTGACCAGAAATTTCGAATGGCCCGAGAAATTCTTTCGAAGAAGTGTCCTTCAGAGTATTATTCTTCCCTGGTGGCTTGGTAGAAGGGGGCTGAGCAATCGACTTCCAAACCGCCTTCGTCTTCTCTTCATTCTCCTTCTTCATTTCGCCAGGATCTTTGACGTTTGGTGATTCATGGGGGAATGCCGTCGGATCCTCCTTCTTTCTCGGCTTCTGTGCCGGCAGCTCATTCTTCATATTAGGGATCTGTCCGACACCTGGCAAGCAAATTTCTGCAGAAACTCTAGATTTTTCATTAGTAACGGAGTTGACCGGAGCCAACTCCACAGCTTCAACAGATAAACAATGCATCTCTTCTTTGACTGGGACTTGCATACCGTCCTTGAGGCGGAATGTCATGGTGTCCTTGCCGACCCTTAATGTCAACGAGCCATTCGGGACATTAATGTTAATGCCGGCTGTTGCCATGAACGGTCGGCCTAGGAGAAGAGTGACATCTTCCTCTCGAGTATCCATGACAACAAAGTCAGTCAGAATAGTAAAAGGACCACAACGGACAACCACGTCTTCTATCAATCCCCTACGCAGTTTAACAGATCTGTCGGCAAACACTAAATGCATGCTATTGGTTTCAACTCTCCTAGGTTCAATTTCTCAAACAGGCATGTAGGCATAACATTGATAGAAGCACCTAAATCAATTACACTACAATCAATCTTCACATCATTAATAATGCAAGGCAAAGTAAAAGCACTGGGATCTCGACACTTAGCTGGGGGTGGTATGGGTGTCGCCTGGCTCTGGATGGCGGAGCATTTTTCCTCGAGGGATACGGAGGACAACTCTCCCTTCTTCTTGTTTTTCGCAGGATCCTTTGCGATTTTGTCAGCCTCCGGTATCACCTGGATGGCATCAGTAACTGGTGTATTCATATTCGTGCTCTTCAAGTATCCATGCCACTTTCTGTACCGGGTATCATGATCTTTCTCCTTTGATTGCGCGGCCTTAGGAAACGTAATCCGAGGCTGATATGGAGGGAGAGGTGGCGCAGGTGCTGTCTGTGTCAGGGAAGGCGGGGCAGTCACCTCCTCTTCTTCTTCTCTATTCTCCTCATCGATCTCTGGCTTGTCAATGGCTATAGCATCAGGAATTATGGCCGGTTCAGGAGCTGCAGGATCAGCTGATTGCTTGTCGCTTCTTGTGGAGATAGCCTTGACGTGCTCCTTCCTAATGGTAGAGTCGACTTGAACTGATGATTGATTAAGGAGGGGGCTACTAGTTATCAAGCTAGCCATGTTATTTATCATGCTCTCCATTCGTTGACCTCGAGCTTCATGTTCTTGATTTAAGACGGCTTGAAGCTTGAATTTCTCCTCATAGTTATCGAGCCTTTCCATGATCAGGTCGAGCTTCTTGTCTTCCTCGATATCCCTTGTGTTCTTTGATGTAGATCTCTGAGGTTGATCTTGATAACTATCGCTCAAGTACTGATTCTGACTCTGGTTGAATTCGAAGTTGTAAGGAGGACGCTCTTGGAAGCTTCCTTGTTGTTGAGGAGGTTGTCTGAACTGACGATAGTCGGGGTAGCCCTGTTGACTGTTGGTGAAGCCTTGATCAATAAAGTTCACTTCCTCTGAAGACCAGTTACCGAAAATCTTCTTCATTTCTTTCTGCACTTCAATCTTGGTTTGATCTTCTCAACTTGGTCGGTTCTTAGCTACTCCAAACTGTCTCTCCCAGCTTCTCGATTTGGATGCGCAGTTTGCAAAGTGAAGAAGAGCAGCTTCTGGTGCAAGTGCGGTGTAATCTCCATCAGCTAAGGAGTTAACCCATTCATATGACTCTTCGTTCATACCCCAAGAAAATGTCTCTGGTAGCTGCCTCTGAGTGAAGCCATGATGAGGGCAGCTGTGGAGGAGTTCCTGGAATTCGTTCCAAGCATCATGTAAACTTACTCCTTCTCTCTGTCTGAACCTTGAGATGTTTTTCTTATAAGCAGTTGTTCTGGAAGGAGGGAAGTATTCCTCTACGAATTCCTGAGCAAGAGTCTCCCAGTCAGTGTAGTAGCTAGGTGGTTTGCCAGTGAGCCACCTCTTAGCTGCACCTTTCAGAGAAAACGGGAAAGCTCTCAAGCAAAGAGTGTTCTTGTCGAGATTCCCATTCTTGAAAGTGTTGCAGAGATCAAGGAAATCCGCCAGATGCGTGCACGGATTGTCTAATGGTCTGCCTTCAAATTGTAAATCCCTAGAGATCATTTCCAGGAAGGGGATCTTAATCTCATAGTCAGGACCGTCTTCATCGCGCGGCACAAAGATGGAAGAACGAACACTAGTAGCACTTGGCTTATTGTAATCCGCAAGACTCTTTTGAGCAGCCATTGCGGTAGGGGAGGTGGATCGGAAGTGATTTGCTTCTGAATTTTCTTAACCTGCAAGAGACAAAAACAAACACAAAAATGGTGTAAAATCGAAGTGTGATGGAAAATGAAAGAGGGAAAGTAGAAGAATAAAATGCCAACTCTTCTTTCAAACAATATAGAAGAGTCCCCGGCAACGGCGCCAATTTGATGAGCTGCAGAATAGTGATCAAATACTACCAAGCTATGAAGCTAGGGTAGATCGTATTCCACGGGGTTTCTTCCAATTGACTACTCAAAGAAGCTGGCAATTTATTCAGGTTAAAACACGTTGTGCGTGGTGTGAGTTCCACGACTTCTAAACTAAGATGCAAGAAAATTAAAATGAAATTAAAAGACCGAATGATTGGTTAATTTAAACAGATGACAGACAAGCTTAGATTTCGAATCCCCCTTCGTTCACCAGAGGATTGCCAATCAACAGATCAGCGTTTTCAATTCTCAATTTCTATACACCACCATAACTCCTGACCCTTAGGTTTAAGACTGGCGAACGTTCGCTCTATCCGATCTAACTACCAAGATTAATTAGCCGCCCGGGTACGGTCGCCTCTCGCAACAACTTAAGTAACTGGTGGAATTACTAACGATTTATGAGTTACTCTTGCAGTGGATTAACCCTAACCGGTTCCTACGAAAGGCACGCTCCAATTATAAGGTTAACTGGTTGAATTGATGTTCTAAAGTGAGGCGAGCGTTCGCTTCTATCCTCAGCTTAACAAGAATTTAATCTAGATGATCAAGAAAGACAAGTTTTTATGTTTTAAAGCAGGGAAGCTGTCTGGCGACAACCCTAACCTGCAAAAACCTAATCTAGGCGATCAACCAGAAAAGAAACACAAGAAAAGCAAAACTAATCTAGGCGTCAACTAGACAAGAAACGCAGAACAACAATCAAGAACAAAACAACCATGCAAAGAGAAACTGATTGAACTTTGAATCTAATTACCGCCGATCTGTGACCGCTTTAAAGCCCTGGGTCACTTAGTGTTCATCTAATCTAAGCTCTACGAGTTTAGCTACTCATGTTCATACAAAAAGAATCAAAGATAAAGACAGAGTTCATCATCCGGAGGAAGAACAGAAAAGGATCTGAAAAACCTAGTTTAGACGACTCCGGCAGAACTTCGATCTTCGGTAATCTGCACTCCTAGCTCCAAGAGCTCCGAGATGGAAGGGATGGCGTCACGATCTCTTCCAGGCTCTTCGAACTCTAAACTCTCTGCTCCAGAACTCCGGAGAATTCTGAAACTAATTGGTATTATGTGGGGTGTTTGAATTTGGGCCGCCGGTTAAGTATTTATACTTAACCCTAATACCCGCCGATTTAGCCTGATATTTTCGCCGAAAATATTGAAGGATTTTCGGCGAAAATTCCTTCATAAATGGATGGACTCCGGCCGCTTCTCTCCTGTGATTTTCGGTCCAATAGTTTTCGGTCGATAACTTAGGGTTTTCGCCGAAAACTTTATTCAGTCGGCATCAGTGATTTTGTTCATGTATTTTCGCCGAAAATACCTTAGTGTTTTCGGCGAAAACTCCTTTGTAAACCGGGGCAGGAATTGTTTCGACTTTGTTGGCTCCTTTGATCGATTCTGGTGTGGTTCCTCGAAGTTCCAACGCCTTAGACACGTCCTTGGCTACTTATTCGATGGCAAAAACCTGTGCTAACACAAAAACACTAGAAAACCATCAAATAGACCCGAAACGGGCCAAAGTAACACAGATGGCACGAGATAGGGCAATTGATTGAATATTCGTTATTCTACCCTAAAAACCATGTCTTAAGCAAGGAAATGTCGCTTAAATGAGGCTGATAATCACGTCAAATCGAGTGTCATCAGCAGGAAGGTCGTCACCTTCTACCTGGGCGAGGTGTACAGGACGCTCACCTATGATGAGTTTACAGCTCATCTAGGGATTCCCCGTGAACACTACGAGGGACATCACCTCGGATGGGAGAACGACGAGGACGACGGAGAAGAGTACCATGCACTCTGGAGCCACATGACTGGAGTGCCCGGCGATCGTCTCACAGACCATAACTCAGTTAAGTCTCTCTCTCACCCTCTCTATAAATACATTCATATGGTTTGGCGTAGATCGCTATTATATGCTCCAGAGAAGGACCGCCACCATATCAGCAAGGAGGAACTTCTGCTTCATCGCGCCATCCGGGAGAGCTACCCTCTTCATCCCGGATGAGTGCTTGCTCGCATCTTCCGCCAGAAGACCAAGAGGCGGACGCTACCTCGCTCACTCCTGGGAGGCAACTTCATCAGCCGACTCATCATCTCCTTCAGCCTCAACAATGAATATGGACCGAACAGACCATGACGCAAAGTAAGGACTGTGGGAGGAGATTTGGCGGTCGAGTACGACCTAGAGCTGGACCTCAGTGCCCAGATAGCAGCAGATCCTCCCCTCCAGCATATGGATGAGTCGGAGGAAGAAGACGATGCTGAGTAGCCGCACCCCCAGTCGGAGCCAGAGTTCCATGATCATACTCCCTCGCCACACCATCAGGCAGGGTATGTGCACCAGTCGCCGCCACCCATTCCAGATCCATATCAGGCGCCCCACCCGCAGCACCAACCGCATCCCGCAGATATTGGAGAGCTGTATGAGCGACTGCAGGAGTGGCGCATCCAAGACAACGCCACTCAAGAGGCAAGATGGATTATTATGCAGCAACATATGCACCGCTCCGACGAGTGGTATGAGGCACAGCTGGCGTGGCAACGTCAGCTCGGCGATTTCCTCCACTTTCCACCTCCCGACGCGCCTGACGAGCAGTGATCGGGTTGTATCCTTTTCCTTGTCCCTTCTTTTTATTTCTTCTTTTTGGATTTCGATCCAACTTTTTTCTGTGTGGATCCGGGACACTTGTCCCGGTTTCCTTTTTATGTTTGTTTTGTTTTTGTTTTGTAGGCAGTTGGGAGATTCCCTTTGCTTCATTTCGGTAGATTCGCTCTGCTCCGAGGAACCGTGCACATCCCCTACACCAACCATCTCGGTCCAGGTTCTTCTACTTCACTCTGAACTCTAATTTTAGTCCTGTGAGGACACAGTCCGATTTAAGTGTGGGGTAGGATGCTAGAGAACCTTGCATGAACTTGATTTCCCTTGATTGTGTTTCTGTGTGTGCCTCGTGATTCCTTTCCAGTCTCTCTAGCATTAGAATGGCTCAGTTCTTGATTTTTGATGTTAAGTTGTTGTTCAAACTTTCATAATGATGCTTAGACTACTTAACCTAGAACTTGAGAACCAACTTGTGTACTTTGATGCTAAATTGCCTGGTCAGAACAGAATTTTTAAAATCACACTTGTAGTTTGTAGCCTTGATTGCATGAAAATGAGCGAATCCGACTAGCAAACCAACTGTGAGCTTTTGATCCATTGCACGTAACTTGCAATTTTAATTCTTTTTGAGTGATTTTCTGTTTACTTGAATGAGTTAGAATTTGCATGAGACCTACTCGAGACCACACGATGACACGAGTTCTAGAATGATAGGGGCACCTAGATTCAGCTACTAAGCCAGATAGCCTACCTAACGATAAAATCCATTAGGTGTAGACCCTTGAGCTTGGCCTGTTCTTTCGGTTCGATAATACATTACAGTCATTTCCCATTCTTTCATTCCCCATTGATCCCCTGTGGTGTGTAGTTCTAGATTGACATACCGGAAGTCGATTTGTGGCAACCTGCCTATAGCCATTAAACAGGTGGTCTTAGCTATTATGTCCAAACGTGTAAACCCCTCTAGCAACTAAAAGAAAGAATTGGCACAAGAAAAAAAGAGAAAAGAAGAAAAATGAGAGAAAAATAAGAAAATGTCGAACAAGCAGAAAAAGAGAAAAGCTTCAAAAGTTTTTAGTGTAATAAAACGTTTTTCTCCCTACAAATGGAAGAACGAAGTCAAAAGAAAAAGTCAGAAAGAAAAAAAACGTATAAAAATAATAAAGTGCTAGGTTGCTTGAGGGTATCATAGGATGAGCGTTCACTATTCCACCCGTGTCTGGTTAGACGGTAGGAAGCCATAAGCTAGATTCGAGGGAAGTTAGTCGAAAGCTACACCGCACTAAGCCATCATCATACATTCCCATCATCCATCTCATCATAAACCCAAGTCGTGTAGAATTCGTTACAGTCCTAGCAGGGAAGTCCTTCTTGACTAGTTACTCGTGTTGTCACAGTGGTGGAGATGTGGTCGAACTGCAAACTTATGACAGAATTCAGTAACAGGAAATGATTGAGAGCATAAACACGTCCTTAAACACAGAGAGTGAGAGTTCCCATTGTACTAAATATATCCTGTGTGAGGAGTCTGGTCGGTCAGGTCAAATTCGTGCATAATTGGTTGCTATTACTTGTCGTGTGCAATTTATAAGTGAGACCAGGTAGTTTGGCTGATCAGTATGCATGTTAGGTTTCTTGTTCTAGGAATTAGCTGTCTATTGGAGCGTGCCTTTCGTAGGAACCGGTTAGGATTAATCCACTGCAAGAGTAACTCATAAATCGTTAGTAATTCCACCAGTTAAGTTAAGTCGTTGCGAGAGGCGACCGTACCCGGGCAGCTAATTAATCTTGGTAGCTAGAACGGATAGAGCGAACGTTCGCCGGTCTTAAACCTAAGGGTAAGGAGTTATGGTGGTGTCTTAGAATTGATTGAATGAGAATCGAAATCCGCTGATCTGTTGATTGCCAATGCTCTGGTGAACGAAGGGGGATTCAAAGTCTAAGTTCGTCTGTCATCTTTGTTTTAACCAACCAATTTCCAATCTGTTTTCAGTTTTAATTTTTAATTTCTCTGCATTTCATAGAATTAGAAGTCGTAGAACTCACACCACGCACGAAGTGTTTAACCTGAGTAATTTGCCAGCTTCTTTGAGTAGTCGATCATTAGAAGGCTCGTGGAATACGATCTACCCTAGCTTTTGTTAGCTTTGTTAGTTATTTGATTGAGTCGTCAACGACCGGTTCACGAGTACCACGTGCCCAAAAGGACACCTGGCTATGTACTGCAACAAAATGGCGGGTTACGCTCATGACGAGAACTGATGATACACTGCTTCCAAAAATAGTTTGACCGGAACCGCCTTAAGGTGGTATATGAACCTGGAAAGCACGAGAATTAGAAAATGGCAAGACTTGGCTGAAGCGTTCATGAAGCACTATAAACATAACCAGGATTTGGCCCCAGATATGGGAAGACCTTAGGAACATGGAGAAGAAGGAAAATGAGAGTTTTCGGGAATATGCTCATCGATGGAGGGATAGAGCGGCAGAAGTTCACCCCCCGCTTTCTGAACGCGAAATGATATCGATATTCTTCGAAACTCTTAGAGCTCCTTTTTACAGCAATATGCTAGGGAGCATAGCTTCTAACTTCTCTGATTTACTCATTATTGGAGAAAGAATAGAGAAAGGCATAAAACATGGAAAGATAGAAAGTCACGAGTCGAAAAGTACGACCGCGACTAAGAAGAAGGATGAGGTGCACGCTACCTTCCAAGAAAATAATGGAAGGAAATGGAGCCCATCACCAAAAAGTAATTATACGACTTCTTACGTAGCCGCTACAATGCCAGCTGTGCAGACTCCTGTCGTGAAAGCTCAGTCTCCCTCCGTTCAGCCAACCAAGACACAAGATGTTACTCCAAAGAATGAGGAAAGAGGATGACCCACGAGTTTTAGGCCCAGATTAGAGATAGTCCATATACCGATCTCATACACAGAACTATATCCTCGGTTGTTGAAGAATAAGCAAGTTGCTCCTGCACCATACCAACAACCATCTCCCCCATTTCCAAAGTGGTACAATCCGGAAGCGCGTTGCGAATATCATGGAGGGGCAGTCGGTCATCTAATCGAAAAACTGCCCAGCATTTAAGTACCGAGTCCAGGATCTAATTAGGGCTGGATGGTTAAAATTTGAGGAGCATCCTGATCATCCTAATGTGAACAAGAATCCTTTTCCAAACCACTCGGGCAACGGTTCCAATGCCATTTTCTTGCGGGAGGGACACAACATAAAAAGAAAAGTTGACGAAGTGAACATGCCATTTGAATATGTATGCAAAATCTTGCAGGATGCTGGTTACATACAGAGTGAAGAGGGCGATTATGACCTAGGGAATTCAGAAGAAACATGCAGATATCAAAACGGCAAAAGAGGTCACTCTCTTAAGGATTGCAAGAATTTTCGCAGCAAGTTGCAGGATCTAATGGACTCAAAACTAGTGTCCTTTTGTTCATCAAACACGGGAGAGGCCGATATCCACATGACCTCTGATGACACTCGATTTGACGTGATTATCAGCCTCATTTAAGAGACATTTCCTTGCTTGGAACGTGGTTTTAGGGGTAAAAGAGCGAATATTCACTCAACTACCCTATTTCCTACCGATTTGGTTACTTTGGCCCTTTTTGGGTCTATTTGATGGTGTTCTAATTTTTTTGCGTAAGCACAGGTTTTTGCCATCAAATAAAGTAGCCATGGACGTGTCTAAGGCATAGGAACATCGAGGAACTGAACCGGAATCGATCAAAGGAGCCAATCAAAGTCAAACCGAAAATCTGCCCATTCACACTTACACATTCTGTGAAAACAAGCTCACATCTTCGGCGAAAATAACAGTTTAAACCAACTGATGTCAAGAGAAGAACATCTTCGGCGAAAAGAGCCCAGGGTTTTCGGCGAAGATGCAAGGGAAAATCACTGGCGCCAACAGAAGGTATTTTCGGCGAAATTGATTAACTCTTCGATCCGAAAATAGAGTACAGAGAAAATCAGCCGGCGGTGTTTTCAATTGCAAGAATATTTTCGCCGAAAATATCCCTATATTTTCGGCGAAAATATCCTCCAGATCCGGCGCTATATTGGAAACCCTAAAACGTACCTATTTAAAGAAGCAGCCGGCAGCCAAAGGGGGAATCACTTTTACAACAACACACGAATTCTGAGAGATCAGCCACGACCTTAGGGTTGATAGATAGAGTTTAGAGAGTTCGAAGATCCGTGGAGAGATCGTGACGCCATCCTTCCATCTCGGAGAACCGGAGCTAGGAGTGCAACTTACCGAAGATCGGAGTCTGTCAGAGTCGTCTGAATTAGCTTTTTCAGATCCTTTTCTGTTCTTCCTTTGAATGATGAACTCTTTCCTTGTCTTTGTTTCTTTTGTAATGGTCATGAGTAGCTAATCCCTTTAGAGCTTAGACTAGATGAACCCTAAGTGACCCAGGGCTTTAAAGCGGTCACGGATCGGCGGTGATTAGATTCGAAATTCAATCAGTTCTTTTTCATGTTTGATTCGTTCTTCATTGTGCATGCTTCTTGTCTGGATTGATCACCTAGATTAGATTCTTGTTAAGATAAGGATAGAAGCGAACGCTCGCCCTACTTTAGAACATCGAATTAAACAATTAACCTTATAATTGGAGTGTGCCTTTCGTAGGAACCGGTTAGGGTTAATTCACTGCAAGAGTAACTCATAAATCACTAGTAATTGCACCAGTTAATTAAGTCGTTGCGAGAGGCGACCGTACCCGAGCGGCTAGTTAATCTTGGTAGTTAGAACGAATAGAGCGAACGTTCGCCGGTCTTAAACCTAAGGGTAAGGAGTTATGGTGGTGTATAGAAACCGATTGAATTAGAATTGAAAACTGCTGATCTTGTGATTGCCGTTGCTCTGGTGATCTAAGGGGGATTCGAAATCTAAGTTCGTCTATCTTCCCGTTAGTCAATCTTTTAATCTTTCTTTCTTTTGTTTTCCTTTGCTTAATAGATTAGAAGTCGTGGAACTCACACCACGCACAACGTGTTTTAACCTGAGTAATTTGCCAGCTTCTTCAAAGTAGTCGATTAGAAGAAACCTCGAGTCGAATACGATCTGCTATACACTTTTTCTTAGCATTAGTAGTTTTTATTTGGTTGAACGCATCACAACGACACGCTCACCAAATTGGCGCCGTTGCCGGGGACTCTTCTAATTGTTTGAAAGAAGAGTTGGCAAATTATTCTTCTACCTTTCCGCCTTACCATTTATTTTCCTCCATATTTTCATGATTTACCTGGGTAGTGTTTTTGAGCTTTAATTATGCGGGATTACTGGTGGGATGACCAGTACCAAGAGTGGTATGTCGATGAAGCACCGTATATTGAGGATAACCAAGAGATGTATATACTAGCTCATCAGCATCGACAACAGACGACGAGAATAGAATCCTTCTTGGAGAATATCTCTACAGAGCTACAAGCTCACAAAGAGATAAACTCACAGGTTCATCAAAATCGACAACAGACGACAAGAGTAGAATCCGCCTTGGATGATCTCATTTCGAAGCTGCAAGCTCGTAACGTAGTGGATATTGAGCTCGAGCAACCAAATCCACTAATGGAAGAATATGCTCAAGAGCTGTATGAAGATGAACATGACAATCTCACCGATGACTATTGCGAGCTAGAAGCATCTGATGAAGAATCCTTGGCGGTGGCGGTTGATGAAGACATAGAGCCAATCCATCTTGAAGTTGAAGCCGAAAAGGAGCACGAAGAAATCGAGGAGATATCCTAAATCGAGCTTCCGCCAAGCCAACCTATAGATCAAGCCAGAGACGAGCACGTGGGGATCGAAGACGTCAAGGATTTGGAAGTATACACACTCGATCCCGAGAGACATCTGGATGATCATCAGGTTGAGAAGATGGAGCTCATTGAACATGCCGCGCCGTACTACCTCTTTCCTCTTCCAGAAGGAGAATTCAAGAAGAACTGGTCATCCAACCAGAACCACGATCTACTGGAACACTACCGGTTACATCACCCTGCTGGAGTGCTACATGGCACTCAACCGCTATCCTTGAAGAAGACGATTGACTTCAAGGAACTTCTGAGTTGGGGTCCCTAACAGGTACCGTCCGGCTCAAGGACGTTAAAAGAGAGCACTTCGTGGGAGGCAACCCACGGCTGGAGTCCGTTTTTTTTAATTATTGAGTCAGTCTTTTTTGTCGTTCGAGTCAGTTTCGGGAAGCCAAAAGTGTCAGTTTGTTTGATTTCATATTTTTCGTGAGTTGTTTGCATGTCATAGAGTCAGTAGCAAGTTGATTGAGGTCGTTCCGATTTTTGTGGATTTAACTGTGATTTTCTGAAGTTGGCCGGATTTGCGAAAATAATTTAAACCCGAACAGTTCAAAATTTTCGGCGAAATCACCCTACCATTTTCGGCGAAATCACCTTACCATTTTTGGCGAAATCACCTTTTGGATTTTCAACTGAGTCTCCCTGTTTCATATTTTCGGTCCGAAGTGTATAATGTTTTCGCCGAAATTGATTTTGAAAACCAAGCAGTGATTTGAACTAAAGTTTTCGGCGAAACCATATGGTTATTTTCGGCGAAAACGCCTTCGAAAATCCGGCAGTGCATTTGAACTAAAATTTTCGGCGAAAACACCCTCTTATTTTCGCCGAAAACTCTTTTGAAAATCACCCAAAATATTCACTTTAAAATCCGGATTCACCCTCTCTCTCTTCCTTCTTTCAGTTTCTCATTCAATCGTCAAAATATTTTTAAAAATTTCCCTTAACCTTCTTTGTTCGACTTTTATTCTGTGTGGATCCGGGACACTTGTCCCGGTATCCTTTTGATCTTTTTGTTGTTTTTGTTTTGTAGGATCCCGAGTAGCTACTCCGCTCTGCTCCGGGCTATCCGTGTTCATCCCTACACCGACCATCTCGTCACAGGTTCTTCGTATCTCTCTACTCTAGTTTAGTCCTGTGAGGACACAGAACCGTTTAAGTGTGGGGTAGGAGTCTAGGATTATGCATGATCTTGCTTGCTATCTATGATTCTATGGTTCAAATTTGAATTTCTCTAGCATAGAATTGCTCAATTCTTGACTCTTGATGTTAAATTGACTTCAATTTTGAACAATGACGTCTAGACTGTTCCACTTAGAACCTGTAACCAATGTGTCGGAACTGATATTAAACGAGTCTAGGTCAGAACAGATCATAAATCACTTCAGTAGTTGAAACTTGAATTAATTGAATTGATTGGTTTGTTAATAACAAAGCTCGATAACACTGTTCTAAGATGATAAATGCTAGCTTCTTCCATGTTTTTCACTCCATATTTGATCACCTGTGATTGTGGCTTGAGATTAGATGGAAATCCAATTCGAAATCTTGTGTAAAAAGTTATAACTAGCTAGGATTAAGTGGCTAAATTGTTAAATGAAGTAATAAAGTTGTGAAAATCAATGCTAAGTTCTTTAAAGTGCTGAAAATAAAGCTAGGCAAGCCCGACACCTAAGTGAAGTGTTCGGGTTGAGCACTAGCAAAGGCACAAATACTGTGAGCTAGGTAGGTCCAACACCTAAGTGAAGTGTTTGGTATCGAGCACTAGTATGCAGTAAATAAATTGAAGGAAGAATATGAACTTGAAATTAATTGTTGTTTAAATCGGTCCTAGCTAGAACATGTAACGCACAGATCTAAAAACGGATGAAGTTGAGTCGATAGCCACGTCACTTTTCCTACCTCCGCATCCACATCATGGCGAGAGCTTAAAGTCTTTTTGATTAGAATTGGTGTTATCGTAGTCGGTTAATTATGATTAATTGTTTTGCCAAGAAACGAGCTTTGTTAAAACCACTACTTGAAGTGTGCAGAAATTAGTGAGATCGAAAACTTGTTTGGTTGATGTTCTTGCATGTGTAGGTCACTTTTTCTACGTGGAACAGTCTAAACCAAAGTGTTAGAATTGAATCTCAGTTTAATCTCGTGTCATTTGTGAATTTGAGTGTGTTCTAGTTCAGTTTGCTTGAGGACAAGCAAAAGCTTAAGTGTGGGGTATTTGTCGACACTCGATTTGACGTGATTATCAGCCTCATTTAAGCGACATTTCCTTGCTTGGAACGTGGTTTTAGGGGTAAAATAGCGAATATTCACTCAACTACCCTATTTCCTACCGATTTGGTTACTTTGGCCCTTTTTGGGTCTATTTGATGGTTTTCTAGTGTTTTTGCGTAAGCACAGGTTTTTACCATCAAATAAAGTAGTCATGGACGTGTCTAAGGCATAGGAACATCGAGGAACTGAACCGGAATCGATCAAAGGAGCCAATCAAAGTCAAACCGAAAATCTGCCCATTCACACTTACACATTCGGCGAAAACAAGCTCACATCTTCGGCGAAAATAACAGTGTAAACCAACTGATGTCAAGAGAAGAACATCTTCGACGAAAAGAGCCCAGGGTTTTCGGCGAAGATGCAAGGGAAAATCACTGGCGCCAACAGAAGGTATTTTTGGCGAAATTGATTAACTCTTCGATCCGAAAATAGAGTACAGAGAAAATCAGCCGGCGGTGTTTTCAATTGCAAGAATATTTTCGCCGAAAATATCCCTATATTTTCGGCGAAAATATCCTCCAAATCCGGCGCTATATTGGAAACCCTAAAACGTACCTATTTAAAGAAGCAGCCGGCAGCCAAAGGGGGAATCACTTTTACAACAACACACGAATTCTGAGAGATCAGCCACGACCTTAGGGTTGATAGATAGAGTTTAGAGAGTTCGAAGATCCGTGGAGAGATCGTGACGCCATCCTTCCATCTCGGAGAACCGGAGCTAGGAGTGCAACTTACCGAAGATCGGAGTCTGTCAGAGTCGTCTGAATTAGGTTTTTCAGATCCTTTTCTGTTCTTCCTTTGAATGATGAACTCTTTCTTTGTCTTTGTTTCTTTTGTAATGGTCATGAGTAGCTAAACCCTTTAGAGCTTAGACTAGATGAACCCTAAGTGACCCAGGGCTTTAAAGCGGTCACGGATCGGCGGTGATTAGATTCGAAATTCAATCAGTTCTTTTTCATGTTTGATTCGTTCTTCATTGTGCATGCTTCTTGTCTGGATTGATCACCTAGATTAGATTCTTGTTAAGCTAAGGATAGAAGCGAACGCTCGCCCTACTTTAGAACATCGAATTAAACAATTAACCTTATAATTGGAGTGTGCCTTTCGTAGGAACCGGTTAGGGTTAATTCACTGCAAGAGTAACTCATAAATCACTAGTAATTGCACCAGTTAATTAAGTCATTGCGAGAGACGACAGTACCCGGGCGGCTAGTTAATCTTGGTAGTTAGAACGGATAGAGCGAACGTTCGCCGGTCTTAAACCTAAGGGTAAGGAGTTATGGTGGTGTATAGAAACCGATTGAATTAGAATTGAAAACCGCTGATCTTGTGATTGCCGTTGCTCTGGTGATCTAAGGGGGATTCGAAATCTAAGTTCGTCTATCTTCCCGTTAGTCAATCTTTTAATCTTTCTGTCTTTTTTTCCTTTGCTTAATAGATTAGAAGTCGTGGAACTCACACCACGCACAACGTGTTTTAACCTGAGTAATTTGCCAGCTTCTTCAAAGTAGTCGATTAGAAGAAACCTCGAGTCGAATACGATCTGCTATACGCTTTTTCTTAGCATTAGTAGTTTTTATTTGGTTGAACGCATCACAACGACACGCTCACCAACCTCCCATGAGGAGGACCAACCTAACCCACTAGGTCACATCATCAGATACACAGCAGCTCCGAGAGCACCAGTAGTGCCCAAGGTCACTGTTATATCTGTACGGAGCCCACAACAGGTGACGGGGGAAATAAAAAAGCCCTTCCTTGGAATTACTCTGGAAAAATTGTTCACACCAATGACGTGGAGTCAGTACCAGTCTCCAACATTACATGAATAGGGGGGATGACTCGAACAGGCAGAGTGTATGGTTTGCCAAGAATACAAGAGGAAGGAGAATCCTCAAAAAGGACGGAGTATCAGAAAGATCCTAAGAAAACCCAAATTCAGAACAATGAATCCATAGCAAGAGACCCCGTAGAACAACAAGAGGAACCAAACCCCCTCCCTCTCGTGAGTGATAAAGATGCCTATGAATTTCTTAAGTTGGTCAGACAGAGCGAGTTCAAAGTTATAGAGCAACTTAACAGGAAGCCCGCCAGAATCTCCTTATTGGATCTTATGATGGCATCGGAACCTCATCGTTTGGCTTTGCTAAAAGTACTCAACCAAGCTCATGTCTGTCAGAACATCTCAGTCGAAAAAATGGGCGGGGTAGTGAATGTCGTCTTAACCGTAGGAAGTATCACAATGATGATGAGCTCCCACCAGAGGGAAAAGAACATACCAAGGCTTTACATATCTCAGTTCGTTGCAAAGAGTTCGTTATCGCCCGAGCTTTAATCGACAACGGATCAGCATTGAACGTGATCCCTAAGTCTACCTTAAATCGGCTTCCCATCGAAGATGTGTTCATTCGCCCGAGCCTCAGAATTGTGCGGGCCTTTGACGGCACGAAAAGACAAGTTATGGGCGAGGTAGAGCTACCAATACAAATTGGCCCCAAAACCTTTGACATAATGTTTCATGTGATGGATATTCACCCCACCTACAACTTACTACTAGGAAGACCCTGGCTTCACGCTGCAGGGGTTGTCCCATCTTCTCTACACCAAAATTGAAGTTTGCAACGGAAGGGAAATTGATCGAAGTGTTCGGAGAAAAGGATATGTTGGTTTCAAAGGCGCCTGATTTTCCGTATATCGAAGCCACTGAAAAAGCCACAGAAAGTGCTTTCCAAACTTTTGAGGTGGAGAGCTTGTACAACACTGAGAGTGAGGCAGAAGGACCGAAATTTCTCGTTCCTCGAGCTGTCCTCATGTTAGCCAAATGTCTCATCCAGAATGTAGTGCCTACCAATTGGAAGAGCCTTCTACGCGAGCCAGTGAAATTGAAAGAGAACAGAGGAAAATCTGGCCTAGGATATGATCCCACCTTGGAAAGAGCAGGAAAAGAGAAGGGAATT